>ML685756.1:25972039-26100668 GCA_007922175.1 Pelusios castaneus | reverse complement strand
TATTTATCACATGAGATTTTGTGGGAGAAAATCCCACTTCGTCAGACACTTGGCACTTGGTCCTGTAGTAAAGACCTCTTTCTCTTAAGAAAGCCATTGTCTGGTTCTGTGTATACCACTGTGGCCCCCTGCTGGATCCTTACGTTTCTGTGGACTCCAGTTCAAATACTGAATAGACTGATGTTTTGCACGGACTAGCTGGTCATCTGAGATGGTGTTTGTCTTTGAGAGAGATGAGAGGAAAGCTTACAGTCAATAAACTCATAACAAAGGCAAAGGAGAAAAACATGCAAAACTGCCAAAAATGTCCTATATTTTCTGTTCTTTCAGAATTTTTTTCCCGCCACATAAAATACCTTTCGGCTGTGTTTTTGTGAAGTACCTTTGGTATGTGGGTAACAAGTTGAGGGCTAAGTATGGCATTAGCCATAGACCTTCTTTAGGTGTGGGGCAAAGCTGTGATGCTTCAGTTAGAGTTCCAGTAGTGATTGTGTCTCAGGGAAGTCCACTGTCTTCAGAAGCTCCTAGGAAGTGCACCCAAAGAACCACCCTTAAAGAGTCCATTCCCAACCAGTGGTAATGAGGTACCTGACTTATAATATCTTGCTCTGACCTCCCTAATGTTCTGTTGTATATCTCTGGCGAGGTGATATTTAGCACCATATATTTATTATCGTCAGCAAGAATGCTGATCAAGTGCACCAGTCACCACCACCTGCACTAAAGGAATAACTGTGGGGAAGGCTTGCCCAAGGTGTGAGTCTTTTACAGTTATAATAAAAGAGCATTGTTACTTTGTTACATTGTTACTGGAGGAAATTCATTCTCAAAGAGTATGACAAGGAACTAGAACAAAAAAGAAAGCTCATTTAGAGGAGGCAGATAGCTCGTGCATTTCTGACAGCAAAAAGGATGGAGGATAAAAGTGGTTATATGACAAAGAAGCAATAAAACCGAGAGTTTACAGAATGGGGTCTGATTCTCTCCTTACTTAGACTTGTGTACATCAGAAGTAGTCAGTGGATAGCACTGTTATAGATCTGCTACCACAGGAGAATAAGGGGCTGGATCTGTAGGAAATTGAGATGCTAATCTCAGCATATTCATGCAGGCTATGTCTACACTACAGGCTCTGTTAAGTCGACTTAACAAGGTCGACTTTAAGTCAATTTGAAGTCGACCTTGTTAGCTCGACTTAACGGACCGTCTACACTTAAAGTCGACTTAAATTGACCTTGTTAAGTCGACTTAACAGAGCCTGTAGTGTAGACATTCCCGTCCACACTGGCTCTAAGTCGACTTAATAAGGTCGACTTAAGCCTTAAATCGACCTTTAGAGGTGGTGTTAAGTCGACTTAATAAGCGCCCAGTGTGGACGCAGCATTCTGTAGGTCGACGTAAGTGTCGTTAAGTCAACCTAAGGTGCAAGTATAGATGTACATAGAAAGAAAGTAATTCAATTGCTATTCATAATGTTACTCTGGATAGATACCAAATCTGACCCTATATGAATTAAGCTATTTTATACCAATGCCTTTAACTTCCACACTATATTAATTTTATGTTCAATTTCATAGGCTTTTGATCACATTCTTTCTGCTATTGAAGATGTATCTGGACAAATAGGACATAACTATCTGAGAGACAAGTAAGTGGCGTTAGCTGCCCTTATTTTACTGAACTGGGATATTTAAAGAAATTGGAACATTTTAATATAATGATAGCTTTGCTTATATCTGTCTGACAAGCAAAACAGGTATTTAGGAACTAAATGAATGGAGACAGCTTGGGTGACTCTGGTCCCTCCCCCCATCCACCCCTCATTTCCCACCCCCCAAATTTCTGGAGTTAATCACACTAGTTAAAAACCACATTGTTGCAAAAATTTGCATTACCTGTGCAGCTAGTAATAGTTAAATTATAAAACAGGAAGGATTTTAAAACTCTAATTTGCTTCTCAACTTTGATCCAGTTTGTTTACATTTCTGTATTTCATTTAGTGTGGAATATGAGACTACACTGGCCATTTTCACTGATTTCATCACTGTGAGAAAGACTATGGGCATTCACAGATTAAACAGTATTGCCCTCCAATCATTTCCCGGAGAACTAGTTTTGTTTATTTTGGCTAGGAAATCACCTTTATAACACTTCAGCTGGATTTGGAGACTGTGAAAATAATGGAAGCCATCTCCTGCCAATGGAAACTTTTCAGTGCCACAACTAAGGCCTGGGATTAGGCCTTTGCAAATGCCATCATTTGTATCTATGCCAGAGTTATCTGAGAGGTGACCCTTTGCACAGGATTTGAACTGAATACAGTTTTAGCCTCTCTGATATCAACTTCAGGAACCATATTTGTGTGGGAGAGGAGGTCACTCTGTTCCAAACTGAAACACATAAATGTTACCTCCTTGCTATTGTCCTGGACTGCTACGTCCAGCCCTGGCTCAGTACCTCTGGTGATGGGCAGACTTTGAGAACTAGAGTTGGGCGGGAGAGCAACAGGAGAAAGATTATTTAAACCTGGAAATGCAGTTTCTTGTAGTGCTACTTGAGGATGGGAAACCCTTTCAGCCATGGACTTAGAGCAAATGGACCCTTCTATTTCCCCTCTGTTCAGTTTAGCACTGCTGCACTAGAACAGAGAGAAAGAGCGTGGCAAGAGAGTCAGACCAAAAGTTTGAGGAGAACTTTGTCCAAACCAGCTTCTGAGGGAATCTGGAAACTCTGTAGTGGGTTGTCCCACCATAATAAATGACACCTGAGCACCTAAAATAATATTTAATGCTCCTTATGATAGCAGAGTAAAGAGAGGTTTCTGTTTGCTTACACAATTACATGTTTATGAGGGGTACCATTTAGAGAAGCCATTTTCCCTTGGGTAACCAGGAATCCTGCCCTGGGTTTGGGTATTGAGAATGAATTTCTGAAGATGAGGAAATAACAGAACATTTCCTCACATATGGCATGCTGGCTGTCATGGTGACAAAGTCATGAAGCTGAGGCTTTCTGAGGCAGGCCAGACAGAGTGGCCTTCTAAGTGGGGGAAAGGGTTTCCCTGGAAAAGGAGGAAAGACTCAGCCTAACCTAGGTACGGGGTGGCTGTTAGCCTGGGTGATTGAAATCCCTGCAATAAATGCAATCTTGAAATTTCTGAGAATAGGCACCGCCTCAATATCTCAGAATAATTCAGTGGGACAAGCAGGGTCCTCTGGCATCACCATTCTGGAGACCACCTCTGAGCAAAGCAGTGGGAGACATAGGGAGAAAACCACCCATTACTGAAGATAAACTCTCCTACTTAAAAGGAAAGAGATTTTTCACTTGTAGTACGAATGATCCTAAAGGCTATTAAAGATGCAATCAAATACAAGTAGAAAAAAAGTTGGCATTGTTCCCTGGTGTATAGCATGTCCTATTGATTTTGAAACGAGAACCGTTTTGTATACTCTAGTCACGAACAACTCAGTGCTGCTGTTCTGCAGTAGCTGTGCCTGTTGGCCGCACCTCTCGACAGATTGTTTTGAATTATGTAACTCTGTATAAGGCTTTAACTATTATTTTACAGAAATAAAGCAACAAACCACCCTTCACTCTGTTTATTACCCAGTAAGGTGTATAACAATGCTTAACCCAAAGGAACAGCTGTTCAAGTTAAACTGAAAATGCTGAGACATTTAAATTGATTGTGGCTGTTAAAATTGTTTAAATCACTAGGTGGTCCAATTTTGATCGGAAAATCCTCAGTAAAGTACTGATGAGAAGATCTGCTCAGAAATCAAGAGACCAGATTCTTAATGTTTTCCATGAGCTTAACTTGAAGGATGCCATTAGCTATGTGGCTGAGGTACTTTTAAATATCATACACATTGTAACATCCTATTTCTTTGTTTTAGTATTGCAGCGTTTCTCAACGTCAATGTATTATCAGACAGCTGAATCAACAGCAAATCCCCTTTTATTTCTATGTTGTATACTTGAAATGGTATTTGAAGTACATTGTGTCCAATTGTCACCAGTTTAATGGGATTGTAGTTCGTTGTATTACCTCCAATCCTCAATGCCAGTGCATCCTTTATATAGCGCTGTTCTGTTCTGGCAGGTTTCATTTAGGAGTGTGGCTTCTGCCGCCTCATATGTTGAGTAGTACCATGATGTCCCTGGAACTGTGCAAGTGGGCATGTGCTAGTCAGCACGTGTAAAAGTGGTGGAATCTGGCTTCCTGTAAATAATTAAACAAGCCATGGCTGCAGGGCCGAATTAATGGAGGGGCTTTAGGGGCTGCAGCTCAGGGCCTCAGGCTAAGGGGGGCCTGCAAAAAAATTCTGGGCAGCTGGTGAACCATCATTCAGGGAGGCTAGGCCCCAGCCCTGCTGCTTCTGCCTGAAGCTATGCCCCTGACACTCCTCTTCTGTCAGAAGCTCCAGCCCCACCTTGGGCAGCCTGAGCACCAGCTATACTGCTGACCAGGTGGCTCCAGTGCTGGAAAGCTCCAAGGGTGCATCTACACTTGTAAATTAAGTCGACTTAAGCTTGCTTAAGTCAACTTAATTTACGCTGCGTCTACACTACACTTTCTTTAAGTCGACTTAAGCAACTTGCTTAAGTCGACTTAAGGAAAATTAAGTAGAATTTGTTAAACCTAGTTTAAAGTCGACTTTAGGCTTAAATCGACTTTCTAAAGTCAACTGAAGCCATGTAGACATGGAGTAGCCCTAAGTCGACTCTAAGTCGACTTAGGGCTCTCCAGGACTTCCCCGCTGCCCTCCCTGCCAGGGTGGCTGGCACAGGGGGAGCCTGGCATGTCCCCCCAAAGGGCAGGGCAGAGCCCTGCCCACCCTGCCTCTATGTCCTGCCAGGGTCCCTGTCCCCCTTTGCCCCATTGTACCCAGTTACAATGGGGCAAAGGCTGAGCTCCCTGACAGTTGGCAAGGGGTGCCCCCCCTGCCACCATGGACCTGTCCAAGGTCCCCCTAGCCCCTACAAGTCGACCTAGGTGTCCAGTGTGGATGCTCTAGGTCAACTTTGTAGGGTTCCCCCCTAAGTTGACTTTAAATTTAAGTGTGGACATGCTAAATCGACTTAACAAAGTCTTAGCTAAAGTTGACCTAAATTTACAAGTGTAGACATAGCCTAAGTGCTCCCAAAGTCTGTGTCCCAGTGCTACTCTGCCCCTGCCCCAATTCATCCTGGCTGTCCCACGCCCGAGCGGTTCCCCCATCCCCACAGCCAGAGTGCCCCAGCACCAGGCATGGACCCAGGCTGGCCCAGTCCACCCGAGCCTCTGGAATGCTGCCAGCCCATACCACACCGGCCTGAGTCACCCTGCCCCGCCCTGCTCCCAGGCAGGCTGGTCTGCCCCAGCTCTGGGGGGGGCCGCCAGCCTGCACCATACCACAGCACTGGCTGACCTCACCCGCAGGCTGGCCAGTCTGCCACAAGCCAGTCCAAGTGCTCCATGCCCCCAGAGCCAGCCCATCCAGTTGAATGTCCAGAGAAAGACATTTCTACCTGTGACCAGAAATGTCTGTAACTCCATTTCATGCATTTAAATGACAGAGGTGTCATTTTAAAATATTTCATATTTCAATCAGTAATAGTTCTGGCAGTAATAGAATTATGAGCCTCATATTTAGGTACCTTAAACATTTGATTTCCACTTCAATTGTAATAGCTTTGTAGGTTTCTATTTTCAGATGTCACAGTGATTTTTCTAATGCCATGGAACTTTTCAAAATTGCTTAGAAAAATAAATTACTATAAAATATGCAAAGGTGATATATATAGCATAGAATATGGGTTTTCTGCACCATTATCATAAGCTGATCCCCTGAGAGTCCTTTCCAGCCTCAATTATTGACCACAACCACTCTAGGTCTTCTCACCCACCACCGTGTTTTATTATATATTATAATTTACAATCAATAGCTAGCCAGCTTCTCCACTTGCTTCTGGAGGATACACTAATAGTATGAACAACAGAAGTCCAAATTGCTTGTGACTTCCTTCAGGCTCCCTGCTGTCCCCAGGCCTTCCCTTCTGTCTATGTGGCCACTGGGGATATTTCCACCCTATTAACCGTTCAGCAGTGTGGCTACTCAGTTAATTGGCCTCCTCTGTCAACTGCCTGTCTTTCACTCAGAGCTCAGTTGATATAGACTGGTGGGTAGGTGAGTGATAGGGTGCTGAGTTTGAGTCTGGCGCAGCACACTCTGTTGCAACCATGATTAATCTTTCTTGATTCCTTTGCTGGCATGGACGTGTAAAATGGCCACAATACAGCTAAAACTTACAAGATCACAATTCAATAGCTTCGATCTGAAAAAATAATGAACTTCTATCAGGGGGAAATATTTTTCGACAGGTAGTTTGTTCACTACTCATTAAAACAGAGTCCAGTCCAACAGTTCTGTCCTGCAATTCAAAGCTGTATGTGGGATTGCCTCTCCCTGCCTGAGAGATTGCTCTTTTTGGGGGACCGTGTCTTCACTCATCAACTACAGTCCACCAGCGCTATGAAAATGTCAAGTAGTAAGGGGCACTGGTGAAGACAAGAGACAAAAGTTTCACATGAATTCACTTGTGTATCACTGCTTGCAGAACTGAAAGCAAAACTCACCTTTTCAATTTAATTTTAGCTCCTCATGCCTGGATATATACATTTAATGACTAAGCAAACATTTGCCGTCTTCCTTCTGGGAAGGAAGAAAGAATTATTACTCTCATGTATTGCAAAGTGTTTAGTTGATACATATGGGTGCTAGTACAATAACCTGAATAGGTAGATGTTTGCAGATGACTGGCAAGGTGCTAGATGAAAAAACGTTTTCCATTATTGCATGTAACCTTTATCTAAAGGAAAGGGGAATTCAAACTTCTGGTGGCTCTCACTGATAGCTTTTAAAAATGCAGGGTTGCAATCTGTAGAAGGTGAAGACAAGGCCTTTAAAGTTAGTTTAAGTCTTCAAAATAAGACCATTAAGTGTGACTTACATGCAATGGCTTTGGGCTGGCTCTCTGCACAAGGCTGAATTTCACCCCAGGGAAGTAAACCTCCTGGGGGTTGGAAGGGGAGGGGCAAGGGGAGAGACTTTATTCCTGTTACAAAAGAACCAGAGGAAGTTTGTTCTTATTTGTCATTTGCCTATAGAAGCTTCAAAACTGATGCCATCTTTTCTTGTATTATGCAACTAAGCCCTAGGTATACCTGCATTAACATCATATACCCTTTGACGGAAAGGGTTACAGCTAAGCTATAATGCACCTTATTTCTTTCTGTGAATAGGGAGAGCGTAGAGGTTCCCTGGCTTTTATTCGTTCTGCAAGTACTGACAATATAGTGAATGTGGACTTCAACACTCCTCGTCCAAGTGCTGTGGAAGCCTCTGTCTCCTGTTTACTGTAAGTTTCTCTTTACGGAATGTTTTTGTTTAAGTTTTGAGTTACGTATGATTAAACACAAAAATGGTGTTTACGAAATGGGCGTAAAACACTTCCGTTCTGACTCAGTTCCTTTCTCTTTGGAGAGAGATAACAGAGTGATTTTCAACCGTGGTAGGTACCACACTGTTCTCTTTAGGCAAGCCTGTTTAATTTTTCAGATAAAAAGCATTACAGAGAAAACATAGAAAAAAAAATTAAAGAACCTACTCACATGCTACTAAGAGTTCTCCCCAACCCTGACATAGATGCTGTCAGGAGCAGTTCTTTAGACCCTAACCAAAGGGGATTCCTTGTGGTTACAAGCTCACCACAACCTCAATTCAGAACAGGCAGCCAGTCTTATGGGGCCTCAGTAGATCCAGTCCTTCCAACTCTTCCCAAAAGAATGAGGCCCTCCATGAATCAGGGGTCCTGTCCATTTGTCAGATCAGGAAGACACCCCTGAGGCAATTTACAACCAGGCTATTTATCCAAAAATACTTCCTTTGTCTTTCTTGGTTCCTGGAGACTCCAGTTTGAATTAGTATATGTCGGTGTCCTTGTCCAGGAGGTGGCTTTCAAGGCTGATACCAGAAGAAGTACATTAGTGTCCTCTTCCTACTGGAGAGTACATATAGTTTGTCAATAACTCATACACAATTGCATTTTTAATACAATGGATCTTCAATGGCATTAGCCCTAATTCAGTGAGGTTTAACCTAATTCAGTACAGTTCATCTTCAATTGTAAGGTTTGTCCAGGATATTATAAGATATTGTCAGTCTATCAAAGAAGCATTTTATACTCACTACACATTTCATAAAGTACAAAGCGGAAGAGAATCCATCCTCAGGGTTAAGTCCTTCTTGGGTATTTAATGGAATGCATTTTATGACATGAACAGGAATATATAAAGTTATACATATAACCTGTAAAATGGGAATAGAGAGTATCACATATGTGCAGAAAAATGAATAGCAATACATTTTTAAAACGGGAAGAGTCATTTTTTTTCACATTTGCAGAATTTAGAAGCAAATAGAAATGATTTTACATTAATTTTCAAAACTAAAATCTCCTTTGGTCAGAGCCAAAGCATGAAAATTTCAGTCCTGAGGGTGAATTTTTCAGAAAATTATAGTGTGGTTTTTTGGGTTTTTTTAAAAAGGCTTTTCATTCATAAAGTTCTGCATTCCTACCTCTAACCAAAACCTTGTGTCTTACATGATGCCAGAACCACATAATCCACCTTTTACCATGGAATTGTTCTTCAGAAACCATTATAAGGGTTTTAAAATTTCTTTTCCTTTTTTATTTTCAGTTATGAGACATGTTCCCTGGTATGTCCAGCAGTCTATGCCACTTCCTTTATGTAAAGCAGCTGTAACCTGAATACAACCTTCCTATTAAGCCAGATTTATGACTGCTTTGAGTTGCAGAGTGGCACAAAGTGATTGGAATGTACCAATAAAGCAGGCCCTATATTTTTAACAGCCCGTCATTGGTGAAACTATGTTGGTACAAACCTCTAATATAGACAAGACCTAAGGGCAAGTCTACACTACAAAATTAAGTCGACCTAAGTTATGTTGACATACAGCTACCACATTAATTAAGTCACTTTTGCATGTCCGCACTATTCTTCTTGACTTTGTCTACACTGGCAATTTAAGTCGATTTAAGAAGGCTTAAGTCGAATTAAATTAAGCCACATCCACACTACGCTTTCATTAAGTCCACTTAAGAAATTCCTTAAGTCGACTTAATGAAAGCTTAAGTCGACTTAGTAACTACCACTCATTAGGTCGACTTAAGCCTCCTTAGGTCGACCTAAGCCCAGTGTGGAGGCATAAGTCCACTTTGTTAAGTCAATCTAAGGGCAGTTAGGTTGACTTAACAAAGTGGACTAAGTCAACTTAAAGTGTTGCCACTTGTTAAGTCGTCTTTAATAAAGTCAACTTTAAGTCGACTTAAAATTGACCTTATTAACGTCGATTTAACTTTTCTAGTGTAGACATAGCCCTTGTGTCAGCCAGGCACATCCTCACCAGTAGCGCTTGTGCTGATTTAACTGTCAGTGTGGGGCATTGTGGGACAGCTTCTGAAAGACAGCAACAGTTGATGTAAGCCACAGAGTGTCTGAAACTGTGTCAACCTAACTACATCAACCTAAGAGCTACACCTCTTGCGGAGGTGGAGATATTAAGTCAGTGTAACAGGCGAGTTGCATCAGCAGGCATTACATTTTAGTGTTGATGCTTACAGAGCTAGGCGGACGTACGGTGCCTCATGTCAACCTCCCTCTGTAGTGGAGACCAGGGCTAAATCTGCTGAAAGCAAGATACCAGAGCTTTAAGAAGCATGAATCCCAGCCTTTATCTCAATGGGGTATTGACTCTTTAACAAAATCATGATACTTCAAACAACACTGTTAATGATTTTTCTGCTGATGGAATTAGCAGAAACATGCTTCTAATGGGGTTGGTTGTAAAGAGGTATGCACCATTTCCTGAAAAATGGTAGTGCTGGTCTACACTATGGTGTTGTGTCAACAAAAGTCAATTTTTGGTGACAAAACAGAGGTAGTGTACACACTTCCATTCCTATTCCCTTTCCCCCCTTCCCTCTCCTCAGCCAACAAAACTGCCCTGCTTTGACAACAAAATAAACCGACTTGACGAGAGGCATAGAGCTTTTTGTGGCAAAGATAGAGTGGCAAAGAGTCTGTGTAGATGCTGTGTTCCATAACAGGGCTCCAGGAGCTGTCCCACAATGCCCACCCTGACCGCTCTGCTCAATATTTTGAACTGCGCTGCACTGCCCTGCATTCCAGCTACATGGGCATGTGCTCCTCCCCTTTCAAAGGCCCAGGAAGTTTTGAAATTTCTTAGTGTGGAGAATTCACAGCTACTGCCCAGCTGAGCATGCCAGCTGCCAGCAGCAAATGCAATCTTGTATGGACTACGGAGGAAGGGGTAGATCATTCTCCTGGGTCTGTGGGAGGCGAGGATGTGGGAAAACCCCAAGGGAATCCATCTTGCTCTCCTATGGCAGTCATGCAGGCAGTATGGGCTGCTGCTGGGGGAGGAGAGGGAAAAGACTCCTGATGTGCTGTGCAGAGCCAAGGAGGGAGGTGGGGGCTGATATCAGGGTGTCCCTCTCTTCCCACCAGTGTACAGGTCTCTGTGGACCTGGGATTTGGGGATGGTTGGATGCCAGCTATCTGTGCACCAGCTTCTCCGTTGGGACTGGTTGCTTCCAACTGCTGTCTGAACTTAAAGTGACAATGTGAATAGGCACTTACTGTCTTCGAACTCTCTCTCTGTTTCACACACACACACACACACACACACACACACACACACACACACACACACAGTGCTCTTACTCAGGGGCACCCACTTAAGTTTCAGGCTCACAGTCTTCAACGGTGGAAACCTGTATCTCTCTCACTCCAGATGAGGGGATTAGGCCTGCCCTCCCTCTTCACTGTAATCTCCCCAGCAGGTCTGACTGGCATCCAGCACTTGTGGTTAATCTTTCTCCAAGGGCTACAACAGTATATACCAGCTACCAAGCAGCCTACACAAAGTGAAATACATTTATTCTTTCGGTGCAAGCTTTACAGGGAAAACGTATAAAAACATTAACATTTCCTTTATCCATTCTAACAGCTTCCCAGAGATCACCCCTCAACCGTATGGGTCCTAGTAAGCCAAAGTCCTTCTAACCCTTCCTCAGGGGTTGCTCTGTCCCACCCCTCCCTTGGACAGAGGATCCTGTCTGTTTGCTGAATCAAAAGAAGGCCCTTTGTTAGTTCAAACTCAATCCTTTTATATCCAAAGCCCTTTCTTTGTCTGAGAGTCTGGAGAACCTCTTTTGAACCGGTATATGCAAACACCCCAGGGGATGGCATTTCTCTGCAGTTGTTTACAATCCCCAGGGTAATCACCCCCTCAGTGTTTTTTAGTTCCTGGATGAGGTGTAGTAACTCTCCCCCATGGAGTAGTACATCATCAGACATAAACAATTCATAAATTTAATACAATGGTCCCCAAAGATACTGTAAATCTGGCACAATGAAGACATTACCTCTTGTGTAGACACACTGATTTCAATCGTTCTACTCAAGGAATACTCAGTCTCAATAAGGATGGTATACTTTAGTCCCCTGAGCTTCTAGCTGTCCACTTATTAGCTGCCAAAACCTCTAGCTTCTCTTCTGATAGCTTCTACACTGCTGTTATGCATTCAAAACTAAGCAAATTCCAGGGGTTTCGCCTCAGCTCACACTTTCACCCTTTATAATAGAAAAATACACACATTTATGAGAAACAAATGGCACATAAAACTTATTTGGGATCAATTTAACTGTAATGTAAACAGCAGCATCACTTACTTATAGGATGAAAATTGATCTGACCACAGATGTAGGCAGTCAGATACTACTGAATTTGTTGTTCATTGGGTTCAGAAAACGAATGTGACTAATCCCATGGTGATAGATGACTGTGATTCCCAAGCTTGCTTCTGCCAAAGATCCCTTTGGCATCCAACTAACTGTCTCCGACTTCCTTCATTTTTTATACATAGGTTTCATGTTATTATTATTCTATTAGTTAGGGTAGTGATGACGCCTCCAAAAATACGCCCCCACTCCCAACAGTGTAACCGCTTACACAAAGTGTGTGAGGAAAATTAGCATCCTCCGTGCAGCAAAAGTGCAAGAACACTGTTCCAGCAGTTCCAGGGTTCTGGCCCTGGCTAAAGAGACAGACCCCCCTCTCTCCCCCCGTGTAATCGACAGCAGACCCATCCCCCAATGGTTCTAGAGCTAGATTAATCAACCTTCCATCTGCAGGTGTGGAAGGATGGGAGGCAACAGGAAAAGAAGCAAACAGGCAGAAGTTTATAAGATAAAGCAGACAATCAGGCAATACCAAATTGTTGCAAGTTGCATCATTTTTGTCACTTTATACTTGTCCTGACCAAATTACACCACTACTGAATCAGCCCAGAGACTACCACAAGAATGGCACCCACTCGCTCTAGACAACATTTGACCTATGATGATGTTTACTTATTACCCATCCACAGTTATCTTCATGTTTAAATATATTGCAATGCATGCTTTCTGCCCTCCCACAGATAGTGATCTAGAAAAATGTTGTATGTATTTTAATATTCTGCCGCAGGAGGGAAAAAGCCAGCTCAGTTTGTCTTGATATGCAAGCGTTAGAGCAGAGGAGAAAGAGCATACGGGATACAGAGGATACAGTCACTCACCACACACTCCAGCAGTACCTGTACAAACCCAGGCAAGAGGTGAGAGCACAATTTCAGCTTTTACTATGTTTTCATTTGAAAGTGAGAAAAAACTAAATGCAGAAAGTTGTTGGGAAACTCAAAATAAAAGGACGAAACTGCAATCATTTAACTGAAGATGGGCTCTGGTACTGCATATCCTTCGCCCTGTGAGTCATCCTTACGTGCACAGAAATCCCATTGATTTTAGTTGTGCTACTCATGTGAAAGCAGATTGCAGGATCGGGCCCAAAATCTGCTCTGCTGGTCGGAGGTTGCTGATCTGAAAGCTAACTGGCGGGTGGGTAAGGGTGAAATGAAGTATGTGAACTAGGGGAGTCGGAGCAGTTTGAGAAGTAAACCATACCTGTTCTAGCCAGTGTGTTTAATCTGTGTTCAATCAATCACTCAATATTTTTCAAAGTACGACACTTAACATTTTTGACTAATTGCAGCCTTATGTGGTATGTGGAGAAGGAAATAGTTAACTACCTGAGATTCTGTTAGAGGGCTGACTTGTAATTAATTGGTTTTTATAACCAACTGGTTTTGTTAGTTGCCTGGGTGCTGGGCGCCAGTCTGCATTTCTATTTCAATAAATGTAATCTCTTCTCTTCCTGGCTACAGCACAGACATCTGTACAGTCGACATGAGATCATTCAAAATGAAGATGAAAAACAAGACAAGGAGATTTTCCACAGGACAATGAGGAAGCGCTTAGAATCCTTCAAGAGCACCAAACTTGGAATAAACCAGCCCAAAAAGCTCAACAAAAACCACAAGAGAGATCGGGGCCAAAAAAGGGTAAGGGGCTTGCACTTAGGGCCAGATCACGCTGGCCCCTTACCAGACAAAGGGCTTGGTGCTCTAGACTATAGAGCAGTGGCTTTCAAACTATGGGTCGGGACCCAGTACTGGGTCTCAGACTCTCAGGTACTGGACCACGGAGCCCCCGGCTGCTGCCACCGGAAGACTGGAATGCACTGCTGAAAGATGCAGTTATTGGGTTGTGGGCAGAAATGATTTTTTTCAACTGGGTCCTGAGGAAAAAAAATGTTTGAAAACCCCTGCTCTAGAGCAGTGTTTCTTAACCAGTGTTCTGTGCTCCTCAGACATGGTGCTGATGTTCCGTGGCCCACCCCGGGGGGGCTGAGTAGGGAGGGAGAAGGAGCAATTTATGCTCCAGCTGCAGCAAAGCTTCCAGGCGTGTGGCTGTGGGCATTGATCCACACCTGGAAGCTTTGCTATGACTGGGGCATTTTAAATCTCCCGCCACTGTTACCAACTTTTTCAATAATGTTTTCATCAGGTGTTCTGCGTGAAGTAATCAGCACCTTTAGGTGTTTCCCAGTCCACTAAAGTTTGAGAAACACTGCTCTAGAGGTTCCATTCCTGAGGAAGCATAGGGTAGCTTCAACTTCCAGCATCAGTCTCTTCCTGTGGAAGTTCCTCAGAGGGATAACTGGGGATCAAGACCCAAGCAAGGAGAGAAATCAAAATATGGGATGAGTCAAGGGGCAACCCTGATGGTGGCATTATACCCTCACCAATCATGTGAAACATACCCATCATTTCCCTCTGCATGGTGGAACCCTTCTTTTGAATGTGAGGGGATTCCAAGTCTAATGGACAGCAAGGCAGTTCAGGGGAGCTGATGGTTTGAAGAGATGAAATCCAGCTTCTAAAAAAGGAACAATCCAACCTGCAAACTGCAAAAGGGGTAGGAAGCTCTGCTGCATACCACTAATGGAGGTGTTTGTCTGCACTAACATGGAAAGACTAATAGGACAATAAGGGCTTAAAATAGCTGGGCCTGATCACCACTGTGTTATTCTGGTTTTATTTCGGTGAATTCCATTTCACTGGCAGCAAGCTGGAGAAATCAGGTTTCTAGTATCTACAATATATACACTATGGGTACTGCATAGCTCTCACTGTCTGAAGTAACTTGAAATGTTTTACTTTTTCAGAGAACTAGTAATGTCATAGCAAATGGGAAAATACCTTCAGAAAATCCAGTGCAAGATTTTACTTTGAAGGAAAAAGGTAATTACACTGTCAAACAATAGTTAACCAGATTGTTTTAATGTTTGAACTTTTTTGGAGGAAAAGCATCTGTGCAAAATTTCATAGCAGAAAAAAGACTGACATTATCAAATGTCACTTCCCCCCCTCCTCCATGCTTAAAACCAATGTAGTTAGGAAGGAAGGGAGGAAGGTTAAAACCATATATATATATATTTAAGAAACAACTTGATGACAAACTGAAATTTAACCTACTTTATAACTACCATTAACAACAATGTTTAATCTTGAAATCCTAAAAATAATTGGAGATCACCATAAAAAAGACTACCACATAGATAAAATCTCAGCTTCTGACTCATGACTTGCCACAACTAACTCTGATAACATCTTTCCTTATGATCACAGAGGTGTGTACATGTGCCCATCACAACTTGCCCTAGCAAGTATCGGTATTTCCTCTGAAAGCGGAGCAAACAGACCGGAACAGAAAGACAGCATAACATAAATGGAAGGAAAGTCACTGGCCACCATGGTGCTGACTTTTTCCCTAAATGCATCCCCAGTGATTCCACCACAAAATTTGTCCTAGCAAATTAACCTTGGGCCTCCTAGCATTAGGAATGTCCCTAACGAAAAAAGGAAATAAAAAGCTCTGCAATTTTAGCATTGCATTTAAAGAAAAAGATCCTTTGATTTGAGTTTCGCCTGTCTCTTTACCTTGGCTTTTGCACCTGCTGGAGTATATCACCATAAGTTATGTCTAATATCACCCGCCATGACAAATTATCATATATAGTTAAAAAGTCATTGAGCTAAATTCTCCCCTCATTTACCCATTCAACCCCACTGATTTTAATGTGGGCAGTGAAGTAGGGGAGAATTGGGAGAAGAAACAGTCAGCATTTTCCCCATAGCTTTTAGAAACCACCAGCTGAGGCATGGGAGACAGAAAGTACTATCTGCAGAAATTTTGAGCTGAGGTGTATACGCTCTCTACAAGTTTGCTAGCATTTATTTTTATTGCCAGCAGCAATGTACTGGCTGAATAGAATTATACAGCCATAGCACTTTTGATCTTAACATGTTTCCCAAACATAGAATCAGAATAATAGGGATGGAAGGGACCTCACAAGGTCATCTAGTCCAACCCCCTGCTAAAAAGCAGGACCATTCCCACTAAATCACCCCAGCCAGGGTTTGTCTAACCAGGCCTTAAATATCTCCAAAGATGGAGATTCTACCACCTCCCTAGGTAACCCATTCCAATGCTTCACCACCTTCCTAGTGAGAAAGTTTTTCCCAATATCCAACCTTCACCTCCCCAGCTGTAATTTGAAACCATTGCTCCTTGTTCTGTCCTCTGTTACCATTGAGAACAGCCTAGCTCCCTCCTCTTTGGAGCACCCCTTCAAGTAGTTGAAGGTTGCTATCAAATCTCCCCTCAGTCTTCTTATCTGTAGACTAAATAAGCCTAGTTTCTTCAGTCTGACCTCATAAGTCATGTGCCCCAGCTTCCTAATATTTTTTGTTGCCTTCCGCTGGACTCTTTCTAATTTGTCCACATCCTTTCTGTAGTAGGGAGCCCAAAACTGGACACAGTATTCCAAATGCAGCCTGACCAGTGTCGAATAGAGGGGATTTTCACATCCCTCGATCTGCTGGCAATACTCCTCCTGATGCAGCCTAATATGCCATTGGCCCCAGGTCCTTTTCTACAGCGCTGCTACTTAGCCGATCGGTCCCCAGCCTGTAGCAGTGCATGGGATTTTTACATCCTCAGTGCAGGACTTTGCACTTGTTGAACCTCATGAGGTTTCTTTTGGTCCAATGTTCCAATTTGTCCAAGTCTCCCTGGATCCTGTCCCTGCCCTCCAGAGTATCTACCATTCCCCCCAGCTTGGTGTCATCCGCGAACTTACTAAGCATGCAGTCTATCCCATCATCAAGATCATTAATGAAGATGCTGAACAGAACCGGTCCTAGGACTGACCCCTGGGGCACTCCACTCGTTATCGGTTGCCAACTAGACATCGAGCCATTGATTCCTACCTGCTGAGCCCGTTGATCTAGCCAGTTTTCTCTCCACCTTACGGTCCACTCGTCCAACCCATACTTCCTTAACTTGCCAACAAGAATGCTGTGGGAAACCGTATCAAAAGCCTTGCTAAAGTCGAGGTATACCACGTCAACAGCTCTTCCCGCATCCACAAATCCAGTCATCTCATCATAGAAGGAAATCAGGTTGGCCAGGCATGATTTGCCCTTGGTGAATCCATGTTGACTGCTCCTGATTACTCTATTTTCCTCCAAGTGTTTCAGGATGGATTCTTTGAGGACCTGTTCCATGATTTTCCCAGGGATTGAGGTGAGGCTGACTGGTCTGTTGTTCCCCAGATCCTCCTTTTCCCTTTCTTGAAGATGGGTACTATATTTGCCGTTTTCCAATCCTCCGGGACCTCCCCCGTTCGCCACGAGTTCTCAAAGATAATGGCCAGCGGCTCTGCAATCACTTCCACCAACTCCCTCAGCATCCTCGGATGCAGTTCATCTGGCCCCATGGACTTGTGCACATCCAATTTCTTTAAGTAGTCCCTAACCTGACTTTCCATCACCGAGGGCCGCTCTTCTCTCTAGCCTGGGAGCTGGCCCTCCCTGTGAAGACTGAAGTAAAAAAAGCATTGAGTACTTCAGCCTTTTCCGCATCATCCACCACGAGGATGCCTGCCCCATTCAGTAAGGGACCTATACCACCCCTGATCCTTTTCTTGTTGCTGACATACTTATAGAAAGCCTTTCTGTTATCCTTCACATCACTTGCTAGCTGCAACTCCAATTGTCCTTTGGCCTTTCTGATTTTATCCTTGCAGTCCCAAGCAATATCTTTATATGCCTCACTTGTCATCTGTCCAAGCTTCCACTTCTTGTAAGCTTCCCTTTTATGTTTCAGCTCAATGCACAGTTCTCTGCTAAGACACATTGGGCGCCGTCCACATTTGCTGTTATTTCTGCACATCGGAATGTTATCTTCCTGTGCCTTTAACAGGGTTTCTTTAAAATACAGCCAGCTGTCTTGGACACCTTTCCCCTTCAGATCAGCCTCCCAAGGGATCCTGCCCATCAGCAACCTAAGGGAGCCAAAATCTGCTTTTCTGAAGTCCAGGGTGTGTGTTCTGCTTCTTTCCTTCCTTCCTTTGATCAGGATCCTGAACTCTACCATCTCATGGCCGCTGCTGCCCAGGTTGCCATTTACTTCTGCTTCCCCACAATAACTTCTTAGTTCTGATAACACTCCTGTGTGAAGGGATTTGCTGCACAGGGTTAGTAAGAGAGAGCATGTAGAGGGATCACTTCACCAGCCATGTAATGGAGCTGCCTCTGGGGGGGAAACACAGCAGTAACATCGTGTTGAGGGTTCAGAGGTGGAAAAGAAGGGTATAGCCAAGAAACTGCAGGTAGGAGAGGAGCCATAGATTGACAGGCATTAATTAACCAAGTTTGAAATTGTCAAGGGCACCGATATTAATCTTTTTATGAAAATGCAATGGGATCTTGAATTACCACAAGTTGTCAGGACCTCAATTTTGCATCCCATTTGAAAGAGAGCACTCAGGCTTTCTTGCAGCACCAGGTATGCAAGAAAAGCACTTCTGGATCTCCACTTTCAGCAATTTGTAAAATTTCCCCACAGGTCTCCCATCCAAGTACTCATCCAGGCCAGTCACATTTAGTGTGTGAAAGCTAACATAATTACAGCAGAAGATACTGATGCAGAAGTGGACTGGGAATCATATATTAGTGACCTGATCTACTGTAAATTAGATGTGTATAAAATTTAGTTTTAATGGTACAATAATTGCTTTAAAATGTGCATTTACCCAGACTTGCATTAAAGATTTACTGTACAAATCTTTGATAATGCTAGCATCAAGAAGGTACTAACTAAATAACACTTTGGGACAAATATTTTATGAATTTCTAGTGCACACTGACTTTTTAAATATTTTCTTTCAGATATGGAATTTTCTGATCCAGAAGAAAACTATGAATCTCTGCACAGGGACAAAGGAGTTGACTTTTTAGCTAATGTAACCAAGCAGAATTGCACAGATGCACCTACTGGTGAGAAAATAGATCATAAATGCAGAATTTTCTTCTAATATAGAGTAGATTATTGGGGATTTTGCTAATAGTTTTCTACTGATGATATTGACAAAGGTTTTGATCATAACTGTATAACTGGCTCTGAAATGACTAACCATTTCTGGAGACAGAATAAATGATACTACAGTTGTCCTGTTCCAAAGGGGTAACTGTGTTAGTCTAGGTCAGCCAAACAAACCAGGAGTCCTGTGGCACTTTTAAAGACTAACAAATTCATTTATAAATCTGTTAGTCTTTGAAAGTGCTGCAGGACTCCTTGTTTGTACAGTTGTTCTGATTGTCAAAACCAGTCAATATTCAGCAATTTTTAATTGATTTCTGCTTTATCAGAAATATATAAATCAACTTGGCTCAAGTTGGTTTTCCCCCTGATGTGGAATGTGTCTCCCTAACATTATGGTGTCTTGGAGCCCAGAACAGGTAATAGGCAGTCCTACACCAGTGCAGATTTAAGATCTAATACCATTCTAGTGGCCCTGCAAAGCTAGAAGCAGGTTCTTTCCATCATATGTCCCCAGTTTCCAGTGGGGAACACCACTTTTGCTTCTAACCCTGGAAAGTTCAAAGATACCAGATTTTAAAATCGTGACATGTTGATGTCATGTCTAGGAAAAACTATTTTAGATCATTTTAAGGCTTTAAAATCTGTTAATTTTCCCTCTCTCTACTCTCCGTCCAGTTGGACTCATAGCATAGTACTGTAGTTTGTCTTCTGTGGCACATGCAAGCTATGTGACTGTATGGTATAATATAATGCTTGTATCGGCATTCATTTGTATATAACCACACTATGCTGATAGAGTTGTTCTACCATACCACATCAAAATGAATACTGTGGTTGAGCATCTGTGAAGTGGATATTAATGTTGCAGAAAAGAATGAAGTGACAAATATGACCTAGACTTTGATTTTTAAAATGTTATTTTTACAGTTTAACGTGTGCAGATATTTGTTTTAAAAGGGCCTCATTACCTGTTTTCCACACACACAAAAAGGTATTTTTGACAGTTTGAGCCTGTTTCTCTTCTCACACACATTTTACAGTAATGTACGTCCACTGACTTCAGTGGAATTATTGATTTGCAATGCTTTCAGAGGAAAATCAGAATACCATCCTGTTATATACTCCGACTATCTAGGTTTACACTGTAAATTTTAAGAGACATGGGCCCAAGTACACCAACAAGTTCTGACTGCTTTGCTTTGCTGCAATGATGCCCCAAAGCCATAAATCTGTCTTAATGGGCTAGTTAATCCAGGTTTGCATCTCCTTTTCTTTACTGGTATGATGCAAAACAGCTGGATCAAGCCAGTGAATCTAGCCATAGGTATCAATTTTTCAAATATGTTTCATTTCTAAACTGATACATTTAAAATGAACTGGAACTGATCGCATTTGGCATGACTGATTTAAATCCAATCAGTTCATTTGGGTAAACTGTGCAGTTAGCTTTTTCTGTCTGTAGATCCTTCAGATCTAGATAGATCCATAACTATAGATTATAGTCAGGTTTTTTGTTTCTTTGTTTACTTTGTTTTTTAATCAACTGAGACTTTTAAAACAGCAAAATGACCAGCGGTAACGAGGCTTATGAGCAGAAAGCTGAACAGTTACATTTCTGTTTTATTTCATTATGGCAGTTTTTTCCTGTGCCAAACATCCTGTTTACTTCCAATTATTTTATTTTCCAATTGAATTTATCACTCATAAACTTTTATAGGAATTGATAACCCAGTATTTTCAGCTGATGATGATCAAAGTGTCTACATGAAGTTCCCGCCATGGTTATCTGATGAAGATACTGTAGCACCATCACAAAGGGCCCGCGTGCAGCTACCGTATTCTCCAAACAACTTCAGACGGCTCACCCCATTTCGCCTCAGCAATAAATCTGTAGATTCCTTTTTGCTAGCAGATGGCCCAGAAGAGCGACCCAGAGCTTTCCTACCAGAAACAACACATATGTAATATTTTAAAATTGACCTTCATTTTATTTTTAATCAATCTCTTTGTCTACTCTGGCCACTTGACAGCTTTCCTTGTCTCTTTTTCTCTTTCCAAGGATCTTTCTCTTCCTTGATTTTTCTGCAGCTAACACCCGCTATTCATTTCCAGTTTGAAACGGGAACTTTTAAAGACAGTTGCTCACCTTTACATATTTGAGGGCAGACCCCTTGCTGGCCTAAATCATCACAGGTCTCTGATCCACTCCAGCTAAAGCATTGGACCTTAGTTCGGGTTTCAACATTTCTTGTGCTATTTTGAAACACTCCAGGCACTTTTTACATTATGTGCTGTTTGTTTTTCCTGCTTTTACTCTATTGTATGGCCATCTCTAGTTGTGCTTAATCATTAAATATTAATATCATTATTAATTATTTATACTGTAGGCCCAATTCTGCCCTCTGCTAAAGGGGTGAAACTACCGCTGAAGTCACTTCACATGAGACTCAATTCAGATTTAACTTGCTATCTCCTAAAGGGATAAACTGTTGTCTCTAGTCACTTCAAGGAGGCCCTAACTTCGTTGTGTGTTTGTACAGTCCCTAGTAGCCCAGTGAGAATGGGGTATTTAGGTACCACTGCAATACAACTGAGAAATAACACTAATAGCCACATCAATACATTAACTAAGATAAAGTTTAAAAATCAGGTACATCTTACTATAAACGTTGCATTTACTTTGTATGGGGGCAGATAACTATGCAAGGGGCAAATCCATAAGGAAATTAGTCCCCAGCTTTTTAAGATTGGCCATACTGGGTCAGACCAATGGTCCATCTAGCCCTGTTTCCTGTTTCCAACAGTGCCTAATGCCAGATCTTCAGATGGCATGAACAGAACAGGCAGTTATTGAGTGATCCATCCCCTGTTGTCCTCTCTGGGCTCCTGGCAGTCAGAGGCTAGGGACACTCAGAGCATGGGTTGCATCCCTGAACATCTTGGCTAATAGCCATTGATGAACTTACCTTTCATGATTTTTCTAATTCTTTTTTTAACCCAGTTATGGTTTTGACTTTCCTAATACTCACTGGCAAGGAGTTCCACAGGTTGACTGTATATTTTGTGAAGAAGTACTTCCTTTTGGTTTTGAGCTGAGGTTTAAGTTGTGTATTTATATAAAGTTTTACCTCATTTTTAAACTTTAAGTAATATTTTAATATGGTTGCTGAATAAAATAAATTGTCACCTGTGAAGGTTATTCACATTTGATTTCAGTCTCATGTGAAATGAATATTTTAGTCTCACTTTAGCCCCCCAACACAAAATCAGCCCCAAATTTGATACGTTTTTATAACTGGCACAATCATTGCTGTAAATGAGATGGCTCAGGTCACAATTCAGTCATTATATTGCAAAACCAAGGACAATATGGAGATTTAGCAGCAAAACAATATAAACACATGTATAATTTATGGTGTGATAAACACAAAGACAAGGCCTAGGGTCATCTCTGCACTAGTGAGTGAATTATTTAGATAGCTTAAGGGTGCTTCCTGCTGAAATCGGAAGACCCAGATTCAAATAAAAGGCTCAGGTTTATTCAGTTCACAGTATGGCTGTTACAAAATGTGCAGGAAACACACTAATTAATATTGTCCTAAAAATGTGTATAAATATTTAGGACCTGATTGGCCTATGCATTCACCCTAGTTTCATGTCTTTTGAAGTGATTGTTAGGTCTCTGAGTTAAAAGGAAACACAGAATGCAAGCTTTCCTAGGCTGTGTGCAGTGCAAAATCTGACGGAAAAGAAGTAAAGAGAAAATTGCATTTTCCTTCTATCATGGCTCATGTCTTATGAGGAGCAGTGATGCCTTTATCTAGTTCTAAGTAATGAAGTATAATGCGTCATTTTCACCAGTAGAGTGATCTGAAGTTCAGCTGTCTTTGGTTTGGTTTTGTGTTTAGCCAATTTGCAATTATAAAAAAAAAATCGCAAATTGGAATTATTGCTAGATGAAATAGTACTGGATCTACTGTGTAGGTTAAACATATACAGAATGGTATCCCAAAATGTAAATAGATCTCGTGTCTCTTGTTCACACTGAAAGTGTCTAAGCTTTCATTTTGATTGGAAATATTTACATGTATTGTACAATATTGACTTCTGTCGCTTATGCCTTGCTAACCTTTTGCCCCTTGCTAACCTTTTATTAAGCTTTGTCCTTTTTTCCATTCTATCGCCTAGATTGATTCTGACTTCATAATTTAGTATAGAAGAATGATAAATAACAGCTTCTTGTGAAGATAAATGTGTGGGGTATATTTACAGTCATTCACCTTTGGCTGTGGTTTCTCTCAAGGTTGCTCTTGGGAGGTAGTTTGCTGGAGAAAAGTAACTTGTCATATGGGTTAAAACAAATTTTAAAAAGAGTAAGGTCCAAGTACCTCAGTGCTACTGTAAAGACCTTACAGTGATCCCTTTAAATACATCTTATACAGTAAAATGTTCTGATTTTAAAATAGCTTTAGAACCCAAATTATTTAGGATTCCTTAGCTGATCCTTACCCTCAATAATCAAAGGAATAAATACATTTAAATGGCCACACGATGGCACCATCACCTTAGAATTTGGAACAGACTGATGTACTTGAAAAATGGGGGACTAAATTTTTTTTTACTTCCATCTTAGGCAATCCTGTTCACTGGGGTTGTTACATGGGGAGAGGGGGGAGTTGGGGCAGAGTTTATCCCACTGGCTCTGAGAACAGCTTTACGTTTCTAAAGATACGTTATCATCAGCAAAATAGCAACAAAAGAATCCACCTGAAACCAATATTTCAAATGAGAATCAAGTTTGTCCTGCTATACAAGAAGTTTATGTTTACATACTTCTATATTTAATTTTACCAACGTAGGTGATGCAAGCCATGATGCTGCAGTGACGGGATACTCTTCCTCAGATGAGAACCTGCCGCCTTGGAATCCTGACCAAGCAAAACAAAATGCCTCTGTTTCAGAGGAGCCCCCCCATTTCATCCCATCTTGCCTTCAAAGGCCGTGGGCACAAAGCTATTCTTCACTGGAAAACCGAGGAAATATAACTCTTTCTGCTATCTCAGAGCACATCACTTCTCATAACCCAAACCTAACAGAAGAGTGTTGGAAAGCAGTCTCAGATACAAATAACAGACCACTCGTCAATTCAGGATACTGTTCTGAAACTAATTATGAGCCAATGAATTCACAGCAAGACTGTTCTGTAGCTCTGCAAGAGAGGCTAGAAGAATCTAATCCTAAGGAGATCCAAGAGAAGAAAACACTGCTTAACATGCAAACCCACTGCAGATCTGCTGCAGCGAGGCGTGTACAAAGCCGACGCTCTTTTCATATACCGAAACCTTTGCAACATCGTAAACTTCAAAAGTTAGCATCTCTTCCATCATCCTGTCACATCCCTCCACATTCTCTGGAACAAGAAGAAACACAACTTTGAGCCTTCACTTACCTAAGAGAAGAAAGTATAGTAAAAGTGGACAAAATCTTTGGAAAAAGATAGACTGGGAGGGAAACTCAAAGCACTGAGACCTTTTCTAGCACTGTTTCTTGAAAAAAAGAGGAAAAGACTCATCAGAAACAAGGGTGTCTACTTTTCTGCTGGACATATATCAGTAATTCATCATTCACTTAAAGGGACTTATGTAGATGAATCAAGCTGAAAACTGCTTCCCCTTTTCATCCAGACTGTTACAAAGATAAATCTATTTTCTGATGGCTATAATGAGAAGCTTTTCAAAATAGAACCTGTTTGATGATGCTTTTCAAATTAAAAATAGTTTTATTATGCCATATATTTCCATAAATCACAGTTAGGGCAATAACTGATATTAATAATACAGGTGAATATATATGCTGGGTGAAATTCCTATATATGAGGCCAATCGTTAAATCTCTTGCTTGCTAAATCTATTCTGGTTGAAATAGATTAGTGCCTCTTTATTAAATGTGAAAGCTAATGAAGAAATATTGTCCTGGATTTTCATGTTATTGTGAAAAGCTAATTTAATTGTGAAATTTTGATTCCCCGTTGTAAATTTTTGGGGCAAAATCTTGGCTCTGCTGAAGTGAATGGAAGTTTTTCTGTGGATTTTAGTGGAGCCAGGATTTCACCCTTGTTATCTGTTTTAAGTGGTGCTGGGAATTAAAGAATAGTACAGAGATACTATAGAATTCTAATTTACACAGTCCTAAACATCTCATTTATATTCTTAATTAAGCTGCTCTTTTTCAAATAGCCTCAGTCACACGAAAGTGCAGATATAGAGGATTTATTTGGCTACATACACATCTTTCAAAATATCTGTTATATCTTCTTATTTATATGTAACCCTCTCTGAATATTTTTTGGCACAGTGATTTTTCTCAAATGCTGTCATCTTCTGTGTCCTTTGACACACTGCCTAGGTGCCATGATGACTCAGGATGTTGCTATTTCTAAGTACTGTATACCGACATTTGGCTATACTGTATGTATATATTTGTAGAGGTTTGGAATTTGAGTTTTTATTTTCTGTTTTTATGCTAAATGGTGATCACTGAGATTATATCAGGTCTCTTCTCTTTACTAGCCTGATTCAGCCCCCACTGAAACCAGTGAAAATTGTATTAGTCCCTATATGGAAATGGAGTACAAGTGAAAGACACTAGGGCTGAACTAACAGTGCATGTCAGGCTGCTCTGTGGTTAGTTTTGCAGCTTCAAATACAATTTGTTTTTGTGGGGTAACAATATATTTGGTGTAGCCCCAATCCTGAGACTTTGAGACCAGTACTCAGTTGATGGAAATTGTCATGATCCTATGAAATCAAGTTAGGCATGTATGTGCTTTTAAAAATCCCGTTATGCATCTATCTATGTCCGTAGGCACCTAAATCCTTTTTAAAATCTGGCTTTACATGCCTAGTTGACTTTTAAGAATGGGACTTCATCTCCTGAATCACTTAAGCACTTTTTAAAGTTTTAACCCTTTATCTAGAACTCAGATGTTACTTCAGATTTGATGGGCCAAATTTTCAAAAATGACTTCTAATTTGGGGTGCCTCCCTGCTGGGTGCCCAACTTTAGACACACTGGACATCCAAAAATTCAAAACAGTGCCCCTTGTGGAAATACTAGCCCTGTACCCCTTTTCTGTCCATGGCTTCTCAGCTAAGAATGCCAAATTCCAAAGGGGTAGCCGTGTTAGTCTATTGTAGAAAGACAACAGAGTCCTGTGGCACTTTTAAAGACTAACAGATTTATTTATCGCATGAGCTCATGCGATAAATAAATCTGTTAGTCTTTAAAAGTGCCACAGGACTCTGTTGTCTAAGAATGCCAGTTATGCGAGGGATGATGCTCAGATACTGTGATGCTGGACGTGGTATAGAAGCCTAGATATATAAACTACTCTGTGGGGACCGGATTCAAATTACCACCTCATTCCACACAAACCATCTAGTAGTTCTCTGCTTTCAGTCATCTGGAGCACTGATTCAGACCACTGTCCTAGAATGACCATCTAGCCAGCCATTCTTACTCTGAATGAGGACCAACATGTTGCTTGGTATAAAGTCCTTAAAAACCACAGTTGAGCCTAAAACTACTTGTATGATTTAATGTCAGTGTCATTATTTGTGAACTGAGTAAATAATGAGGTGTTTTTATTATTGTATTGGTGAAGGGAAACGATTTTGTAACCATAATTTTGGGTATTATTATTGTTATTATAATAAGCATGACTATCGGAATTTTACTCATCCTTACGATGAGGTGTGGTCCTTTTTGAAAGCCACTCTTAGACTGACCCATTAAACAGTGGGAGAAAAACACTTTGGGCCAAATTCTCCAATGTCTTCAACCTAGAATAATCAATTACACTCACACAAAGTTGGGTATAAAAATCTTACACCCCCTTATTTCCCCCACACCCATTAATCAAGTGGAGAATTTTGATTTATACCTACTGTACTCACATGTAAGTAGCTATACAGGATACTAGGCAATGGAGAATCAGTTCTTTATTCTGAATGTTTCTGGGCCACATTCACCAATAATGCTCTGGCTACTTAGCGCAGCTCTGCTCATGCAAGGCAGCTATTGACCCATCCTCACTGACCAGCTCAGCCAGCATGGTGGCTGTTTGCATCGCTGGAGGGGAACAAAGGAACCAAGACAGTCTGGAGAATCTGGCTCAATATTCTGGGCTATCTAGGGAGGTGGTAGAATCTTCATCTTTGGAGATTTTTAAGGCTCGGTTAGACAAAACCCTGGCTGGGATAATTTAGGGGGAGTGGTCCTGCTTTTTAGCAGGGGGTTGGACTAGATGACCTCGTGAGGTCCCTTCCAACCCTATTATTCTATGATTCTATGATTCAGAGGGTATTCTTGATAGTCCCAGAAAGGTGGTAATTTTTCTATGGTATCCCAGCATAATGCCTTAGCATGAACTTCATATTAGATCAGATTCAATTTCCAGATGCTGGTTTCTTATGAAAAACATCCTTTTCCTATTACTAGTGTGCAGATTTCTTTGCTATGTTGTAGCAGAGAAGAATGCATCACACATTGACACTATAAGGGGGTCTGCTCTATGGGCTACATTTTCAAAAGTGCTCACAAAATATTTGAATATTTGTACATGTGCAAACATCAGAGCATATCTGATCTGCCTGTTGTTGTTTGTGCAAGCATGTTGACTATTGAATATCTAGGCTTATATATTTATGTTGTCACATCCCGTTCTAGCAAATTGATCTAGCACACAGTTAGGATGGGTAAATGAAACTGTCTGCACAAACACAACAAAAACTGAAAAAAATAGGAGTCTGTAAGCTTTGGTGAGTGTCGCAGGTTGTATCCCAAAAATAGTCTGATGTGATAGTAAAAAAGAAAAAATCAACAGAAGTCAGAGAAAGACATTTCTACTGAAAGATCTAAATTCTTTCTCTTTGTGTGTACTAATAAGAGTTTGCCAGCATAGCTACAGCTGTGCAGGAAAACCCTCTTAGGGTAGCCACAGCTTATATCAGTTCCGTGAGCAAAATAAGGTACAGAAATGGGACTTGCAGACATAACTGTGTCTATGCTAGGAGCAGATCTACACTTTCACTTACTTTGGTATAACTTCTGACATTCTGGGGTGTGAATAAGGCACCCCCTGAGTAACATAAGTTACACTGACCTACGCGCCAGTGTGGACAGTGCTATGTTGGTGGGAGAGCGTCTGTTGCTGAAATGCCTACCAGCTCTCACGGAGATCAATTTATTATGCCAATGGGAGAGCTCTCTCCTGTTGGCATCTTCACCAGATGTGCTATGTAGTGCTTTTAGTGTAGGCTAGCCTTAAGGCACATGCTGGCATACCTGTGTTGAACAGGGATGTGATTTTTTTCACATCCCTAATAAACATTGCTGTTCAGGACATACTTTCAAGTGTAGACCAGACCTTACTTTACTGTAACTTCATTTACTTCCATGTATTTAGTTCTGATTTACCCCAAGGTAAATGAGAGGGAGAATAGGCCCAAAGAGTCTATAGTCTGCCTCATTTCAGTACCAGACCTCTCTGGTGCACTTTAGAGTTGCAAAATATATTTATTTCGTACAGGTAATTGAGCCGGATCCTCAGCAGATATAAACAGGTGTAGTGCCATTAACTTGAATGCAGCTACACAAATGTATACGAACTGCAGATCTGGCTCTGTGCATTACAGATGTTATTTTCATAGCTCTTTTCATGTAGTTTCATACTTTAACCGTCACAATTTAAGCAAATATTTAAACCATAAAATATAAATAATGGGTCTGATGCCTTGCACCAGGTCTACTCAGTTTCACCTGAGCAAAATGTGTATAAAGTGCTCTCAAGTCCTGATGGACTTTCTGTAGCGGTCATGACTTCCCAAAGTGCAAAGCAGTGAAGAATCAGGCTGTAGAGCCCAGCTTTTTAGCTGGTAAGTCTCCTTAGCTCTACTGAGGTTAGTGGGGTTGCTGCTGGTCTACACCAGTTGATAAGCTGGCTCTTATGAATGAGTCCTCTTGTAGAAAGAAGTACGTTTTGTAATCTGTGAAGAATTCCACAGTTGCTATTTATTGAGTATGTATCTATGGCCTGCTTTGTTGAACAAAGCTAGAATCCATAAATATTTGATGTCTTTTCTACAAATTTTAGATACTTGTATGAAATGCTCTTTTACGAATGTATGATCTAATTATGTAATACAAGTAGGAAAATGATGTGCCTTAAAATGTCGTTCTCTGAACAGCTTCTGTTTGGAGATTTCCTGTGCACTTTCCAAACAGTGTTAGCTTCCTTCTTACATTTTTAAGCAGTAAATTTGCTCTATTAAAATGCCTCTAGAAAATGTTTTAAAAGCACATTATGATGAGAACTTTTGTAATAAACTGTATGACTTTGGTGTAATCACGGTACAGTGGAAAAACTGGTTTATTTAGCAAGTCCATCTCTGACAGATATTTTCAAGATACTTCAGCATTAAAAGTAATTTACTGGAACACAACTTCATTGTTCTGGCTATCTTAAAGTTTACATTTTGCACGCACCACTGGTCATAAGATTGTAGCTAATGTTATGTAGCCAAGTATAATGTAGAATCAGCTGATTCTGATCAAACTTCTTAATCAATTACATAAGAATCAACTAATACTAATAACTAATAATTAATCATTATAAAGGAAGGGTAAGACCTCAAAAGAGAGAGTTTCATGCCTCACCATGTGACATGTTCAGGAGGTTGGAAACTAACTATATCATCACAAAAACAATGAGGGTCTTGCGGCACCTTAAAGATTAACAAATTTCTTTGGGCATAAGCTTTTGTGGGCTCCAACCTACTTATTCAGATGCATCTGCCTCAAAATAAATGCTAAAGCACATTTATAAATCTTACATTGCCCATGTAATATGCAAACACCTGGGTGAAACCCTGGCTCCACTGAAGTCAATGGCAAAACTCCCATTGCTTTTAATGAAGTCAAGTGTTCACCCCTTTCTCTTTTCAAATATAAGAAAATCCATACTTCATCACTGTTGCCACCCAGCACCCCACCTGTCTTTTTGATTAGTTGGTTGGTGCTGGTTTCATGGACATTAACACGTTTTGATTATGGAATGTCTCGCTTTTGGGTGAGTGGGCTCTTTTAACTTTCTTTTCCATGTGTGAGGAAAGACGGAGAGCAGTGAGTTCTGTAAGCAACAGTTCTGCTACCCAGCCAAGAGGCTGATCTATGTTACACTAGCCACAGTGCTCCAGCAGAGATCATGTGGAGTTGTATACATGCCTCTCCCTCGTCCCCGCCTGCCCCCATGTGAAGTTGGGGTGGAGGGAGAGAGGAGTGCATGGGCCAGCGTTACATCACCTGATACGCCAGCAGAGCCGGATCAACGCAGGGGCTTTAGGAGCTGAAGCCCTGAGCCCCGGCCTAAATGGGGGCCCAGGCTGTAGCCCCTAAGGTCCCTGCTTGAGCTGTCCCGCCACCCCGCTCAGCCTAGCACAGCACTGGTGGGACCTGGCAATGCTGGGAGGGGCTCTGCTGGCATTGGGGGGTGGGGCGGGGTGGGGCCCTGGGACCAAAGGCTGCACTCCATGGTGCTCCTGCCCCTCCCCTAGACCAGGCTGCTTCACCCCCAGGGGTGGGGCTGGCCGACATGCAATCAGGGGTGAGGTGGGAGCATCACAGAGTGTGGACTTTGGCCCCAGGGCCCTGGCCCACCCCCAAGCTGCCATGGTGGGGGGGGCAGGGCCACAGGGAGGGGGGCTATGAAAGTGAGCAACCCAGGGCCCTCTTAATTCGGCCCTGTATGACAGAGAATTTTGATTTCCTTTTCAAAGCACAGTGGCGTAGCGAGGGTGTCTAGTGCCCACTGGCACATTTATGCTCCCCGGGGCCCCACACACTACCCCATGCCTTGCAGCCCCCCATCCCAGCACCCCCCTTCAGCCCAGTGCCTGCGGCTTGCCCCCCACACCCTGCAGCCCAGTGCGGGCTTGCCCCCCACACCCCAGCATCGCTACACCACTCTCAAAGCAGCTTTTGTGCTTTTGAAGGCATGTACTGCCCCTTTAAGGGGCAGGCAGGAGCCTACAACAAAGCAGCTGAGACTAATGAAGGAAGCCCCCTGCCCATCCCTGGGGCTGGGCTATTTAAACAGGAAAAAGCAGCTGAGCGGGCACTAGAAAGTGTGCAGGTTGTGATCTCTTGGCTCCTGCAGGTTCCAGCGAGGCCCAGATATGTTAGCTGCTGTTTGTAAGGTTGGGAATGCTGAACCAAGGCCCTCAGGTAAGGGCCTCATGGATATGTAAGACTACTGTTTCCCTACTAGCCGCTGAAAGAAAACATACTGGTTTAGTTAGGCAGCCCTGGCTTATTACAGTTACACCACTAATTCCATATATAGTCATTTCAACCTCTCTCTGTTTAATCTGCCCCCCAAGGAAAAACTGTGCTTAATGGAAATTCTTTGCTAAAACATAAGTTTCAGCTGTAGTCCTCAAGGTGTGTTATAAAGCTGGGTTAGCATTCTTTGCCTGACTTTACAGTTGGCAAAGGGCAATGGGGGGATAATGCCACAAACTCCCTGTAATGCCTCTGGCAGGACTCTTAACTGTTACTGTCTCTGCAATGGTACCCTACGCCATGTCCCTGCCCTTAAGGGGGGCCATATTACTGGGGCAGGGGGAGTCCCTTTCCCAGATCCTGGAATTGCCTTTTGCTTTTGAAAAGCAGTTTGGGCCAGCTTGGTGGTCAATTAAAATATTTTTTGGATTTTTTTTTCCATTGGTTTCATAGCTAGAAATACATTTCTAGTATTCCAGTGGTGTCAGTTTCTGAAAAGCTTTACTATTCCTGGCCCTGGAAATGAGTGCCAAACGCTATCTCAGTTTGAGTGTTGTGGAATAACATGACTTTGTGGCGCTGCGAGAGGGACACAAAGAGGAATTAAATGCTTGAAAAAAAAAAAGTAAAAAGCCATTTTAAAGTCTCAGTCAAATGTTCAAAGCTAATCTCATTGTTGATTCACTATAATAAACATTATTTTCCTTTTCTGGAGTTACAGCAGGAGAATTAAAATCAACCTTAAAATTCAAAGCAAGGTTCCATTATATCAGTGATGAGGCAGCTACCTGGCTCCCTACAAACTGCAGATGGGGAGCTAGATCCCTGGTACAATAGCTCCAAAAATTACAGGTATTTACAAGCTGAGGTGAAGGACCATCACTACTAACACTCCCCTCTAAAAGACACTTTGGCTATGTCTACACTTGTCAAAATAAGTCGACTTAGCATGTCCATACTGTAAATTTAGGTCGACTTAAAGTCGACCTTGCCGAATCGACTTAGAGCATCTACACTGGACGCCTAAGTCAACTTCTAGGGCTAGCTGGACATGGGAGTGGTCCATGGTGGCAGGGGGGGCACCCCTTTAAAAGTGCCAGGGGGCTCAGCATTTTCCCCATTGTATTTGCGTACATGGGGGCTGAGCAGGACAGGGACAGGGGCAGGGTATAGGAGCGGGGCGGGCATGGCTGTGTCCTGCCCTGTGGGGGGGCGTGCTAGGCTCTGGCTGTGCCAGGCACCCTGGTAGGGAGGTCAGTGGGGGAGCCCTGGGAGCCCTTTAAGTCGACTTAGGGCTAATCCACGTCTACACTGGTTTAAGTCGACTTTAAACTAGGTTTTATGAAGTCGACTTAAAATTTCCTTATGTTGACTTAAGCAGCAGCTTAAGTTGATTTAAGGAAATTGTAGTGTAGATGCAGAGTAAATTAAATCAACTTAAGCAGGCTTAAGTCGACGTAATTTACAACTGTAGATGCACCCTTTATGTGCTACTGGAGATGCAGTGTAAAGCTAGAGAAAAACAGACTTACTCCAATATATTGGGCTTGCTAGTGCAAGGCACCAAGCACTCAGGACCAAGCCAGGGTAGAGGACTTGAGTAGTTAGTCCCATGAAAGGCCTTTATCAGATCAAAACCAACAAGGAGGCTGGTGGCACTTTGAAAGATGTAACAAGAGTGTTCAGCACCTTGAGGCCCACCGCTTAGATTGATACTGAGTCTGAAACTACCAGCAACAAAAAATAACTGAGTAGTTGTTGATGTTTAGGCTTATTATTTCACCCTATTACCACGTCCTAAGAGAAACCAGGACAGAGTATGATTTGCCCCCGAAACAAGAAAAGTGGCTATGCCAGCAGATGTCTCTGTAAGACCAATATAGTCAGCATATACATTTTTGCAACATCTAGCATTCAAATCCACTTGCAGATTCGGGTAGTCTATTATTTTATAGTATATTGTGGCTTGATTTCAGCAGTTTTATCGCTAAGAAATCTCCAAGCTATTTGTCAATGTTTTAATCTTTTTAGAAAAGACTAAATTAATATTTTAACTTTATACATAAACATAAGTGCTCACCACTAGATCTAGGAATCCTTTGCTTATCCTAACTTAAGACTTTTTTTAGGTAACATCTTAAAATAATTTCTTGAGATAATGTCAGAAAAAGTTACTACCTTAGACTTACCTCTCTCTGTTAACCTGTTCAAATTTTTCCAGTAGCCAAGTCAAATAGTATATTATTTGGATTTGATCCAAATCCAGTTGGAGTGGAATTTGGCGTTTGAATCAGCTTCTACATTATTTTAGATATCCCGTTCAAAATGCGATTCTGCTCCCAAAGTGCTTTTTTTATTTCAATGCTAAGTGTTTGCAATGATCTTTACAGAGGGGGATGTGAATGCAATGTTTCTGTCTCCAAGATTTCTCAATCTGTACCGCTAACTTTCAGATGTGGGCTAGAAAATGGGACACAACAAAGAACAAAGCAGTTGAATAGAAGTACACACACATCTAGTGGTTTTCACTTATTTGTTAGCATTTCTTTGAGGGAATAACTTCTTTATAGGCCTTTTGGAAGAAACCTGACATAGGGAGATATTTGAAGGTGTGGAATAGAGAAAGTTCATTAAAACCTCTTGAGAACCATCTCTTCATATTAGGTGGTGGGGAAGGGAAGAGAATAAGAATAATTCAAAAACGATATAGCTCAAAATAACCAAAATCTGTAGAGAACTGATCTTCTGCATTGTTGTTTCTGGCTAGTGCTCTTTATGGAAAATAACTAGTGCATGGATTTACCGATAGCCTTCATGAATCAGAATTTCAAAAAAAATGGCCTCCAACTTTGAGTCCGCAATCAGTGACAGGTATAATTTTGTGCAACACGGTGTAATTTTGACATTCAAATATTATCCCGAACAACAAGATGCAAAAGATATTCTTAAAGTTGCAGAGTTTAATGGAATACATCATACTGATAGAGCTCCAAGAGTGCTGCCAAATTATATACATGATGTAAAGTCCCATTAGCACCAAGAAACACCATCTGAGCTGAACTTAACCAAATGAGAAAATAAATGTTGTTCTGTGCCTATGGGCAGTGGTGGGGTTAGCAGTGTGTTTAAACCATACATGTTAAGGATTTGCATAGATCAAATAAATTTTGCCACCCAGACAATCTGTTCCAAACCTCTCTCTTCCAAATCTCTTCCCCAGACTCTATTTTGCCTGGCAGAGTATAGTTGGTGCACCCTGTTCCTGGGCCCCCTGAACAAGTATTCCCCCTGGAGTATCCAGCCCCTGCCAAGACGCTCTCAGAAATGACCAAATTCAGTATCACCAGAGAGACAGTGTATACACTAGCTTGTTTGAGTTAATTGAGCATTCATACTTTGCTTAATATTACAGCACTGAGCTGGACTTGTAAAACAAGAAGTCTTTTTTTTTTTTTAAACAAAGATAACAATTTAAGTGATAAAAAGCAGGGATAATGGAAATGGATTTGGTTACAGATAAATATAACACACTTCTAAGAGACTAAACCTAATTGCTAACATGTGTATGTCTACACTAGCAATTTGGTTGACTTAAGGACCCTTAAGTCGACCTAAATTACTCCCTGTCTACACCAGACTTTCATTAAGTCGACTTAAGAAGTTTGTCTGAGCAACAAGGTGATTTTCCTGTTGTGGCTAAATCTAGCACCCAACTCTGTTCATACTTCCTGCTCTGCTTCTGTCCCCAGTGTGTTCCTGCCCCATGCTTGACCCTTGCTTCTCCTTCAGTTCTTCCCCTTTACCTTGCTTTCAACCTTCAGTTACCGGTCCTGCCTCTGACCCTGCTTCTGGCTTGTCTCTGGGCTCTGGCATTTGGTAAGTGACATCATCTCTGACCCTCAGCTTCGATTCCTGGTTCTAACTCTGGTGCTGATCCTGGACTTTGTTCCCCAACCAGGATGCCTGGTCTGCTCACTAGACCTGACTCCTGCTCTGACTACTAGGCCAGACTGCTGACATCCCAGCACCTTCTCAGTGTCACCAGCCCCCAGGGCCAGGATCCAGCTTTCGTGGATACAAACAGCATGGTCCTTTTTGGTCCCTCAGTGATGGATAACAAAGTAGTTCTCCCCCCCCCCCCCCCCCCCCCACTTCTTACAATCCTGAAGATCTTTGAAATGTGTCCTTCTGAAGTGTACCTCCAGAAAAGATCCTTCTCCACCACTGCTTGTGCTCCAGTATACTGATGCCATGCTGTTTTCTCATTATACTACTAACTTGTTCATCCTGTTTGCCTCAGATGCAAATCACCTCCCATTGTATTTGTCGTATCCTGTTTAATTTACAGCAGACATCTAGGCAGCCAGGTAAATCAACATTCCTTTGACTGGGAAAGATTTGTTTATCAACCCTGCCTGATTACATAGTTCAAAGATTTATAAAACATATGGTTTTTGAATGATACCCATGGATACATCTCATAACACTTATGATGACCAGTATGATATAAGCTTTCATTTCATATTTCATGCCCTTCTTTAAAATAAATACTATGACAAAAATGTATTAGGTGTGGTGGATGTGTCAGGTATGATAAAAGTTGTTACAGAATAGCGAACGCTTTGCTCATTGGCATTTCAGGACTCTTAAGTCACATCAGTGAGAGCAATTGAGGAGATCTTAACTAGCCTTCAGAATGCCAGGGTGAGTTCAATGTTGGTGGGCCCAACTCAGTATAGAAAGTACAAAATTCTTTATCTTCACTATATCATGATCGGTGGAATTAGAGTCAGAGGGCATGATGGTCCCTGGAGGGACTGTTTGTTATTGAACGCACAACAGTGGAGCAGGAGAATGTGGGGAGTTGGGCTGGAAATAAATTAGCCACATGGACAAAGCAGTCCACAGGATTTAATAACTTGTTTCCACTTATTCAATTTAACCTGCATTCAGCACCACACTTCATGAATGAAACTTTGACTTCTCCTTTTGGTAGAAGGAGATTTTAGTAACTTCCCTTCAGTAGCAAAGCATCAGATTCTTGATCCTTGAAGATTTGGATGTGGTGAAAGTAATTGTTTATGATTTGTGGAAGTCTTCTAAACAAAACCAGGCAGGACACTAGCTTTCTGTTTCTCGAGAACATCTAGAATGCTGCTACTAGTTTTCACTTATTGATAGAAGCAACCCAGGCCAACCTACTCTCTAACAATTAAGAGAAGCAGTGAACACAGTCTGCAGATAATGGATCAACCTCAGCAGAAGGGACTGCTTTGGGAATGAGAAGTACTTCTGTGCTCAGAAAGCTACTGATACTTTGAGACAGTAGCTATTGTAAGATGTCCAATACCCCAGTACCACATCGCCCCCCCCCCACCGCTAGACATTTCTGTGTGTATTTCATAAATGGCTGCATTAATTTGTGATTATTTTGGCTGATTTTATATTTTATTTGCATTTGATTTTCTAATAAAAGATGTGGGAAGATGTAACGTCACTGTTATTAGTTAATACTAACTTCTGGTACATGACAGAATAAAGTCTTTCATGAACATAAACTGTTTCATATAAATGCGGCCAGGAAATGGTCTTATAACGGTCTTATACTAGAATTTCTTTGAATGGGACCCCTATTATATCAGCTCTTCACTGATCAGTTTAAAATCCGTTGTCCTGTTACAGCAGCTGAGACAAGAAAAACCCATGTTGTGTTTTCACTGCACAAGAATGTGCAGATCTTTTGTGTCGCATAGTTCATCAAACACCCTCAAATTCAAGTTCAAAACAAAATTCAAAGTGAAACTCAAGCAAAACTAGTGACTTTGCCTGACTGTAGCCAAAACTGTGCAAAATCAGTGAGTTTTACATACTTTACCCTTAGGCTGGACTAGGATTTCAGGATGAGTTTCATTGAGAATATTGTACCCAGCTGAAAGGAGTGGAAGAGATTAGGTTTTCAGTGACTTTTATTTGACACTGTAATGGAAGCATAGCTGTGTAACATAAGTAGCCACACAGAATACAAGGGCTAGCACTCAGTTAATTAGCATGGAAACAATTGGGTCAACGTGTACATAAAGAGGGTGGGTCTGTTTGAAGAGCTGCAGACAGGAGAATTTTGACTCACTTAGTAAAGCAGCGGTAGGCAACCCGTGGCACATGAGCCCATTTGGAGCGGCACTCGGCATCCTCTGTGGCGCCACAGAAATTGCCACTCCTCCCACCAAAAGACACTCCAAGTGGCTTCTTTCAAGGGCGGCTGGAGTGCGGAGGTCCCTGCCATGTCCATGCCCCAGGATACCATGTAAAGAATCTGCCCAGAGCGGCTCCTCTCTGTGGTGTGCTGCTGCCAAAAGAAGTCACTCCAGGCGCCTTCTTTCCATGGTGTGCCTGGGGATGGAGTCCCCAAGCACGCTGCCGAGAGGAACCCCTCCGGGTGGCTTCTTTCCACAAGTGGGCCATCAGCACCAGCTGAGGGTTGAGGAGGCGGGGCCGGCACAGGGGTCAGCAAAGGTTGCCGACCCCTGTCGTAAAGCCAAGGGTGTAATACAGAGCTGACTCAGAGGAAAGCTGGTGCAGGACTGCTATTTACTTTTTGGCCTAGTTATGACATAAAGCAGGGTTACAAAAAGTTATATCTGTCTCTTGGCATAAATCAGCATCCACTGACTGTTGGTTACTGTTGATCTTTCTGTTTGTTTGGGAGCTTTGGGGTTGGATTTGTTTGTCAAATGCTTATGGTGATGGGATGTACTTGGCCTGCAGTGTAGACGAAGGGGTTAAGCCACTAGCCCCAGCAAAAGAAGCTCATCTTCCTGCCACTGCTGGGCATGCTCCAAATGCTGCAGCTGCATAAAAGGGAATAGCCCACTTCACTTGGGGTGAGCCACTGAGCAGGGTGAACACACAGTGGAGGCTCCAGCTGTGGAGCCAAACCGTCCTGCAGCTGCCCCACAGGAAGTTCGACTCATGGGCTGCAACACCTGCCACAGAAGTTGAGAACCCAGGAGTTGCCTGGATGGAGGTTTCAGGACTTGGGGTAGGAAGTGGCCCAGAGGGAAGGCTACTTAATAGCTCTTAAAGAAAGTGTGTTTTGGCCAGATCCCCGCTGTTGCAGTGACAACCCTGAGTTACTGGCAGGGTCTTAGACCAGAACTGAGTATAGTAGGAAGGGTCCAGATCCCCCTACCTGACCACCACCCTTACCTCTGGTGGTGGGGCAGCATCCTTTTCTCTCCTCATTGGCCATTAGGCCACATAACCCATGAACAAAAGAACCATTACGGACTCTGAACCCAGGGACTGTTAAGGATCTGGAATGCTAGGTCCCACTGCCCTAAGTCTCCAGGGCCTCAAGTATCCCTCTTTTGCCCCTTTCAAGGGGGGGAGGGGGAGAGGGAGGTGGGGAAGCAGGGTCTATGTGTCCTGCAGCTTTAAACCAACAATAACACACAATACATGAATAGAGCACTCTGGAACAGAGATTGTATTTAACATGAGTGAGTATACGCAATCTCTGAAACTATGGACTTTCTGATCACATGGTCGCTTCTCAGAACAGTTCTTTCTGTTGTTGTCTATCTGGCTGTTTAGGTGGCTACATGACCTGAAGTATGTGGCTTTTTTGCTCCTGGTGTTCGCAGTATCAGGACTGGGTGGGAACGTGATACTTCTGGCAGAACATGAGCACAGTCAGTTGCACTTGCAGGCCCTCTGAATACAGTGCTTACTTCTTTTTCTGAAGCTGTCTTCTCTTCCTCTTGGAGACCACAAGGTTGGTTATAATAGCTGCGTTGAAAATGATTTTCCCAGTCTACAAAATGATGAGATTTCCCATTCAACGGAAGTATGAAACTGAGACCTTTCACAATTTTTCAGGCAAAAGCAGAGAGAGAGCAACCCACCCCAGAAGAGCCAATAATGAGAGCATTCATTCAGGATTTGTGAGACCCAGCTTCAAATCCCTGGTCTGAAACAGGACTGCTGGGGCTGCTATAGCAATGACTGTGGCCGTAGTTGTTGTCCACCATCTCCCATAGTCCCTGATACAAAGGAGATAGTGCAAAGGGAAAGCAGTGTGTAAGCGGAGTTCAAATGCATTACTTTTCAAACATAAAATACTGGAATCTGCCATCATTTTCTTCTAAGGTATTTCAGTTAGGAGCCTGTCTACTTTAGATTTGAGGAGGAAGCTGTTTAAAAGGAAACAAAAAAGACAACTATACATATTTTGGGGAAAAAGGCATTTGTCAACAGTATAGCCCAGCAAAACTTTATTCTAGTGAAAAGCAGCTATCAGATTATGAGGATGTAAATAATGTAGTGCCCTTTGATCTATTGCTCAAAGATAAAATTACTTTTCCTTCATGTCCTAAGAAGCCTCAGCCTTCTGACGCTTATGTACTGTCACACTTCAGTGAAACCACCTTTTAACTAGTTTATATTCCAAAGCATTCAAGAATTTATCTTTAAATATGAAATGTAAAGGGATACAGACCACTTTAAAATCAAATTAAATTCTTTACCAATGTTGCTAGTAACATTTTAGATTACTAACAAATTTTACAAGATTAACACATTTTAATATTTATTCTTGTTTCCACTCTTTAGTTACTTTTTGCCTTTCTCTCTGCATCAGTGATGAAAATCAATGGAGTCATTCACAGTTCGTTTTGTTTACAGTGACTTCCACTGTCAGATTCTTAGTGTGCTGTTCAGTGATCCCTCGGTGCTTAATATGCTTTATTCTGTGTCAGGTTCCAACTGATTGTGCCCAACAAGAGCTTCACAGCACCCCCTCAAAGTCACTGTCTGGGAAGCTCAGCCCTTAAAGCTACCACCACCTAATATCAAGCTTAGGACCCAGCCCTGCACTGGATTCAGGCAAGCAGCAGACACCCTTGTGCCAGGGAGAACCCCAGTCAACCGACTCCCTGCAAGCACAAATGTGCACTGCAGAGATCATATTCCAGACCTGTGGCCTTAGTGTCATAATGCCTGGGTTCCGCACCCAACAGGCACATATTTATTCATTTGCACTCAAATTTATTCTCTTTAACTTGTGGGAACTTCTCCAGAATGCAAGGGTCAACTTGTGGTGCCCTTCCTCACACTGAATAGTAGTTTACTCCACAATTGGTTCTATTGATTTCAAGGGACTCCTGGAAGGGTAAGGTACCAACCAGTGTAAATGATCCACCCCATTATGTTCTTGAAAAAGCATTGTGTACATTCAGCAGTATCTCAGACAATAATGAATTAACTTGGGCAGCATAAATTATTTTACAGGAGTTGTTTCTTTTACTGTGGGGAAAATATTTTTTCATTTCTCCAACTAATTTCTGATACCACTCATCATTGTAGACAGATAAGTTTTGGAATCTCATGTCCTTTACATCAGCAGTGATCTAAATAACCAACTATTTTGTTTATTTTTGGCACTAAACAAAGTCCCAGTTGGAAAAAGTAGTTCTGAGACCATACTGGGAGAGCAGCATAACCCTCAACTTTTCCCAGTTAATTTTAAACCTTGAGAATAGAGGGAAAAATGTTAATTACTTCCAGAATGTCAGAAACAGAAGCTCCAGGTTTTTGAAGATGAGCATTAGGGGACTCATCCAGCACACACTGAAATAAATAGGAATTTATTATTATTTGTATTATTATAGTACCATGAGTCCCACTCATGGACTAGGATCCCATTGTGCTAGGTGCTGTACAAATATAGAACAGAATTGTTCTATTGATTTCAATGAGCACTGAGTCAGACACAGTGTAATCTACACACATCTATGCCTTCTGGGGCCAGATTGTGGCTAATCCTGCATTTTGCTGGCACAAGAGTTTATAGGGGGCATAAAATGCTCCTTTATTTTCTTGCGCTGGTGCTCCGTACCACCACTTACTGTGCATAGGGGAAGCAGACTCCACAGACATGCTACAGCCTTCCCCCCATACATGTGAGCAGGAAGGGCCAGGATGGGCAGTCTTCTTATGCCAGCATGGATCAGATGGGAAAATACCCCTTTAACCCTTGTGAGCATGAATTTTGCCAGCAAGTGTCTCTATTGTATGCAAAAGCAATAGCGAAGATAATGGATAGCTGCTGGCTATGTCTAGCAAATCATACCTTTGTTGAACGGATTCCATTTGTTACGAGGGTAGCCATCGGGCAATTGTACAGAAACCTTTATGCCAGGAAGCAATTTCCAAATTATTAAAGCAAACAGATACTCATGCTAAACCAAATGAAGAGCTTCCTCAGCATCTAGCCAAGCAGCAATGGGCAGCTCTGTAGAGACTGCTGTGTGAATAGTTCGAGAGGTAGCCGTGTTAGTCTGTGTACAGCAAAAAATGAGTCCCATGGCACCTTAAAGACTAACAGATTTATGCCTGAAGAAATTTGTTAGTCTTTAAGGTGCCACAAGACTCATTTTTTGCTGTGTGAATACTATTCAAAGTGTACATGAACTGCCTGCCAAATATCTCACTTGATTATATCAACTTGTGTCTCAAATGTGGCAGGCGAGCCTCCACTAGTTGGGCAGGCCAAAGCTAATTAAAAATAACCAAGTGATAAGAAAGTAATTTTAAAAAGCTCTGACCATGCTGGGTAAGCTCTAGTAAAGCCCTGCCTCTGGAGGTATGTCTACACAGCACTCTGCGTGAGCCTCCACCACTGGGAGACTCATGCCTACTAGCTCCAAAGTGCTGTGTGAACATATCCTAAGCTATGTCTGCACTTACTAAAGTTACTTTGAATTACTTAATTCAAACTAACTAATTCAAACTAAATTTTAGTTAGTTAAACTTAATTCGAGCTAGAAAAATTTAGTTTGAACTAAGCAAGTGCCATTCATGGCACTTGCTTAGTTTGAATAAGCGAATTGCATTGAGTTCAGTGGGCTGGTTAGTTCGAACTAAGCAATTAGTGCAAACTAACATGGCCACATTGGTTAATTTGAACTAACTAGTTCGAATTAACCCTCACTTCGAATAGCATATTCAAATATATTAGTTTGCCTTAAGGAAGACCTCAATTCGAACTAATGAAAGCCTAGTGTAGCCAAGACTTAATTTAGTTTGAATTAAACTTCCTTAATTCGAACTAGCTTGTCAGTATAGACATAGCCATACCTAGTTGATATGTGGGATTGCAGGGGTTGGAGACAACCAACCTGAACAAAAATGGCAACTTTTGAAATGGATTTTTAAAATTTCAATAATTTTTTTACATGTTCTTAGTTCTTCCCTTTCTATAGCCTTAAATTGCTGGAGTGAATATTTTGTATTCATTTCTTTAATTGGATTTTATTTGAAGACTTTTCCCACTAAAATCTTTCATCTTTTCAACAGCTCATCTAGGCTGAACAAAATAGGTCTATGGTCTTATTAAGATTCAGACTGCGAGACACAAACAAAACTGGTAAACAGGCTATGCAGTATTTGCGACCAATGCCACTTTTCAGAACCTTGCACTTCCACAGGTCAAGAAAGGTGAAGTGCTTGACATAAAGCACACAAGCCATCTCACTGAAGTCAATGGAATTATTCATATGTGAGTAAAATTAATATAGGCATGTCTGCAGGATCAGAGCCTTAACTTTGAATGTTGTTTTTCTTTTGCCTGGAGTCGTTCTGTAAAATTTAAATAAGATGCCCTACTAGTAGAAGCGATTTTAAAAAGAGCCTATATAATGTAGAACAAACAAGAAGTCCTGTGGTACTTTTAAAGACCAACAAATTTATTAATTGCATGAGCTTCCATGGGAGAAAATCCCACTTCGTCAGACGCTTTGAAGATGGGGAATTTACAGAATGGGAGAAAATTAAATGCATTAATGCAAATTTGCCACCGTCAGTGAAGACAAGCCCTGTATGAATGAGTAGAATTTCTCTCTCACTGAAATGCACCCAATAAAATCCCCTTATCACAAGCACGAGATTCTTTAATGAGACTTGGAGCAGAACCATAGGGATGGTTCCACTCATGGGGGGTGAAGGGAACTGGGTTTTCAATTGCCACTTCTTCCCCATAAAGGAACCTCTAGCCATGTTGCAGCTGTTCTGTATTTTCTTGAGTCCCTCTCTAATCCTGCCGGCTCCCATGAGGAAAGACTAACCTAAGGGGAACTTCTCTGCAAGGTACATTGGACAGGACATTAGAGGAAGTGCAGGAGCACTGTAGAAAGAGCAAAGAAGATTCTTCTGGGAGAGAGAAAGAGAGGAGACAATGTGATCTAGCTGAAAGTGTCCTATCACAATTGCATGGACTGTGTTCTCGTAACACAGCTGTTTTCCGAGAGGAGGGGTCTGGTGAGGATTCCACTGCAAGCCAGTGGGATAGTGAGTCATAATCTGCTGTCACTGGCTATGTCTACACTTGTAAATTTAGGTCGACTTAGCATGTCTACACCTAAATTTTAAGTTGACTTAGGGAGGACCCTACAAAGTCAACCTACAGCGTCCACAATGGATGCCTAGGTCAACTTCTAGGGGCTTGGTGGAGCTGGGGCTGGTCCACGGTGGCGGTGGGGGCACCCCTTCCCAAGTGCCAAAGGGCTCAGCCTTGGCCCCATTGTACCTGGGTACAATGGAGCAAAGGGGCACAGGGACCCTGGCAGGGCATAGGGGCAGGGTGGGCAGGGCTCTGCCCTGCCCTTTGGGGGGGCATGCCAGGCTCTCCCTGTGCCAGCCACCCTGGCAGGGAGGGCAGTGGGGAAGTCCTGGAGAGCCCTAAGTCAACTTAGAGTTGACTTAGGGCTACTCCAAGTCTACACTGGCTTAAATCAACTTTAGAAAGTCGACTTAAGCCAAAAGTCGACTTAAAATGAGGTTTTAAAAAGTCGACTTAATTTTCCTTAAGTCGACTTAAGCAGCTTGCTTAAGTCGACTTAAGGAAAGTGTAGTGTAGACGCAGAGTAAATTAAGTTGACTTAAGCAAGCTTAAATCGACTTAATTTACAAGTGTAGATGCACCCACTGAGTCACAATTTGCTCTGTCACACCTGTGTATATACCCAATCTAGTAAATTGTTCAGTGCAGTGTGCCCCTATGCTCTTTTGGAGCCCCAGTGAAGGCATTTGGCCACCATGCAGTCACAGGGATCTGCCCATATGGAATAACTTTCAGGATTGGACTCTTTCACCATTGTTCCTCTTGATTTAAACCAGTGTAAGAACGAGCAGAATTTGGCCTGTCCCTCATATTGCTGATAAAAATTATGGTGTGCATTTCTGAGCTATGTACTTCATTGCTAAAATTAAAATATATATCCATTGGGAAAATAGATCAACAAAATTTCTAAAACTTATGTCTGTGGGTATATGTTGTCATACATTGTTTTAATTGGATTACAACCAAACCAGTTTCTTCCCTTCTTGCTCTTGTACTAATATTTCTGGAAATAGACATTTATTTTTCATATAATCTTGATGATCTTTTCTGTACGGAGTCCTTCATCTGCTTTAGAGGAGATGCAGATTTCACGAAAAGTCTTCCTAAGACTATGAGAAGGTTTTCCTGTTGGCCTGCTGGATGAGGATGTGTACAGGAACAGCCCACAGAACACTGTAACTGGAATAATCTCAGAAATATATTGTGTAAGGGAATAGAACTGAAGCAAGAATGTCCTAAAAATAACAACCCGAGGCTCTATAATGGCAACACACCTATGCCTGGGAGAACAGGGGAGAAAGGAAGGAACAAAGAGCTCTGTTTTTTTGCAAAGAAATTAACTTTAGACACTAATAGATGTTAACCTTCTTCTGAATCATGGTGGGCTAAATTGCATATCAATCAAAGTAACATATTTGGGACACATAACTAAAAGGCTGAGAATAGGCGGAAAGTAATTCACTGGGTGCATACCATTCTAAACCACTTTTTAAGGCACCTTAAATAAAAGAATTAAAACTACTCTGGCACTTGCTCAGACTTTTATTTTTAAAGTTGCAAAACTCTCTGACCTCTAACCATTTTGCTGCATTTTCCTTCAGAATGAGATTACAGACAAGCCTTGGTGGGAGTTGATAGGTTCATTTAATCACACATGTTACTATGAAGATAATTATTTTACATATGGATTAACTAGGTGGAGGGAGGGAAATACTTATTTACACTGTCATTAATTATCAGAGGATATAGTTATCTGAGGAGATTTTCACATCTTGTTATTGGCCCTGGCAACTATTTTAAACAAATTGTCAGGAGGCCTGTTACGCTACTTGTACCAATAAAAATCAGGAGTAAATCTACTAAAATCAGTAGACAGTGAAACCAGTGACAAGCCCATATAAATTAGATAGGAATTGTGTTTCGAATGTTCAAGGAATGGTTTTGTAACGGCTGTCAAAGGTAGGATTTTCTTTTCTCTTAAGTTTTTTTTTTTGGTAGGCTAAAACCAAGCCTTTATTTTAGCATCACTTTTTTGTAAAACAAATTTCTGACTTTTATATCATTTACTTTTAAAAGGGGCAGGTTCTGACAGCCTTACTCATACTGAGTACCAAAGGGGTCGCCCTGTTAGCCTAGTCCGGCAAAACAAACAAGGCTATGTGTACACTGGCCAAGTTAGTTCAAATTAAGGAGGCTTAATTCGAACTAACTAAAGCCATGGCTACATTAGGCTTTAGTTAGTTTGAATTAAGGGCTTCCTTAATTCGAACTAATAAGTTTGAATAGGGTATTCGAACTAAAGGGTTAATTCCAATGTGGCCATGTTAATTCGAACTAACTGGCCATTGAAATGAATGAGGATCGCTAATTCAAACTAAGCAAGTATCATGAATGGCACTTGCTTAGTTCGAACTAAGTTTCCTAATTCGAATTAAGCTAATTCGACTAACTAATTCAAACTAATTTTAGCAAGTGTAGACATAGCCAAGGAGTCTGTGGCACTTTTAAAGACAAACAAATTTATTTATCGCATGAGATTTCATGGGAGAAAATCCCACTTTGTCAGATGCTTTGAAGGTGGGAAACATGGTGGGATTTTCTCCCACAGAAGTTCATGTGATAAATTTGTTAGTCTGTAAAAGAGCCACCAGGGCTCTTGTTTGTCATACTGAGTAGTATCTTGCTGTGCTTGCACTCCCATTGATTTCAATGGATCCACCTGTGGAGTAAGATACTACAGGATGAGCAAAGGTGGCAAAATCTGGCCCTTTTATAATCCAAGTATATTTGTATATTAATGGTTTAAAATGCAAGAGTATACACTTTTTTAATTGTTTTTGCATAAGCACTGAAAAGAGTTCCCTTGATCATTCTCTCCATTGTTGCAATATAAGCTGGGTAGTTAGCAACAGCTCGTGCAAGAACCTAGCCAGCTGGAGCTGCTGTAGATGAACAAAAAAACTACAATGAAGGGCTGAGATTTTCAAAGCTATTAAGGGGATTTTGGATGTCCATTTCCCCTTAGAAATGAATGGGATTTGTCTGTACAAAGCTCCTAGTTTTAGTTACATAGGCCCATCCAATATTTGTGAAATATACTTATACAAATCAAAGCAACCCACCCCTCAATGCTCGCTTTCTCTCGATTCAAAATGCCAGTATGCTTAGAGCAAAAATTGCCCTCAGACTGTCCAGAGGAATATTTTAAAGATGCTTTTACAGACAGAAGTGAGGGAAAAGTAATGGGATATTGAGAAACAGTTCTCTTTTTTCCCTCCTTCCTAAAACGGTAAGTGTTATGCACTGGGTTGACTCTGTTGACTCTACTGGGGCAACACCTAGGGATGAAAAGTGGAGGTTGGGAGCTCAGTGTGCCTCCTGGCATGGTAAGGGTAGGAGTCCGTTGTCTCAGAGTTTACAGGGGCATGGTTGAGTGGATAGGATACTTTGCACTGTTGTAAATAAACCAGCATGGGTGTTTATACTGGGAGGAGTCTCAGACTCTTATTATTTAGAGGAGGAAAGACTCCTGGATGGACCCAGAGGACTACACCCTGATTTACAATAGTCTGGCTTTCTAACATTTCTTTGTAGAACAGTGGTCTAATTAGATTCCCATCCCCCCTTAAGTTATTGACATGAGTTTATAGCTTTGTGCTTGATTCACCTCAATGGGTGTGGGCAGTACTGGATTGTGGGGCCCCCTGGTTGACTGCCACCCTGGGCCTTCCATCACACTGGCTGGGGGGGTGGAGTGGGCCATGGCCCGGGGGCTAGAAATTGTGGTACTCCTGTTCCTGGACCAGATGTCTGCCTCTGGGGGTGGGGCTAGTTGACATGTGGCTGCTATGCTCATGGGGCAGGGCTGGCTAGTACATGGGGTGGCCTTTGACACAGCCCTCTGGGACATGGAGCAATGGGGGACTGCTGCCCCAGGCAGAGGGGCCAACCACACCAACCTGAGCTGTGGGGGCCTTGGTGCAGTGACTGGATATTGCACGGACCCTGGAGGGTTTCATCAAAGGCCAATTGTGTGCTGGCTGACCCTACCCCCAGGGATGGACTAGTTGGCCTGAGGATAGGTTGGGAACACTGTGGACCGCTATGGCCTCTGACCCCTGGGTGGGGAAAAAGTGAGAAGGTGTTCAGTGTAGAGTTGTCATACTACTGTGGGACCACAGTGTTTTGAATTCCCAAGTTATAGGCAGAAATATCACTGTACCATGATAGCACTGCTTCAGAAATTAGCCAGTCAGTTTCAAGTTACTAGTCTGTTATTAAAAGCTAGTATCTTTGTGGTAAAAGCTGACTACAGTTATGTTGTCATTATTCCATGCTTTGTAAGTTCTTGGACATTGGAAACTAGAAGTTCTCAAATAAATATAAGTGCAGAACTTCCTGACCCACCTCAGTCTAAGAGGCCAATGAAATCGTACATTTTTTAGAAGAATATTCTAAAGATCATTTCCCTGAAGATTTTATCTTGTCTTTTATGGGGAAATTGCTTTTTCCAGCAGAGTTTAACAGCTAGATGTCAGGAGTCAGGATTTTTCAGTGTCATGGAAACTACAGTTGGTTACAAATTCTGGAAAGTTAGCCTCAATAATTAAAATAACAAGGTCATAAATAAAACAGAAGTTCAAACAAGCTTAACAATCCAAGTTAGGATCTTTGGAAAGAAAGGACGACAGCTTTTAAAATAGAAAGTCAACATATAACAAAAATTAAGAAAAAGAAAGCAGCCACAGACTTTTAAACTCCTACAGGTGTACTACGCTTCCAATACAGAAAGCATTTAACTGCAGTGTTCCATAGTTTCGCATACTCCTTTTTGCCTCCTGATGTCAAGTTCACACCCTCAATATTATTTATGATTTCTTTCTCCCTCTCTTCTGTGATCCATGATGAAGGATAGGTTTCGTAATCTGGGATTCCTCATAGGAATTTAAAGCTAATTACAACAGTCATTTAGCTAATCACAATCCTTGTCTACTAAAGTCTGTTAATGAATTATTACTAATGAATAAAATAGAATTTGATTAGTGGTATACTGTCAATAATTCCTGCCCTCAAAAATGTACATTCTAATTTGAAATAAAATGCAACAAATGTTTTAAAAAATAACAAAGAGAAAAAGCAATGAGATCATGTATTTATTTACCCAGGTTAAATTCCAAAGGGGTAGCCGTGTTAGTCTATTGTAGAAAGACAACAGAGTCCTGTTGTCTGACGAAGTGGGATTATCGCCCATGAAAGCTCATGCGATAAATAAATCTGTTAGTCTTTAAAAGTGCCACAGGACTCTGTTGTCTTTACCAAGGTTAGTTACTGTATGTGCCTAATGTTAGATCTCAATTATATGAAAATTATTTTTAAAGAGACATAAATAAATTAAATGAAATTCATCAAGCTAAAAGTTGTCTTTTCATGATAATTTTTCCCACTTCTGTGTCTCTGTTCATTTCCCTCCATTCTGAGGTTGATTCTGTCTCCATACATCCTCTTTTCTTTTTTCTCATTTATTTCAAGTGTGTTTTTTCTCTCATTTTATTCTCCTCTTTCCCTCTTTCTTGGAAAGAAAGCATCTCCCTTCCTCATTTTTCTTTGTTGTACTCACTCCATTATCTCTGATCCTGCATTCTCTCCTCAGTTACGTTGCCTCTGATCCTTTGTTTCCTTTCTGACCTCTCAGCCTTTCACTGTTTTCTCTTTAATTCTAATAGCTAGCACTATTCAAGCATACTAATCAATAATTACACTAACATTGTGAGAAAGGTAAATAAATATTATGAATCACATACAGAAGGTAGTGGAGTCAGGGTTAGAACATGTTGTGTGGCTTCCAGCTGTGTACTAAGTGTATCAGATGATGCTGCCACTCAGAGAACTGAGTCTGCTTATGGCTACATTGCTGAGTGGCTCAGCTTTAGGCATTTGTCAGCTAGATGGGAGTTTGTGGTGACCTCAGTGGCAGCTCCAGTTGTCCTCACTCCTGGCAGCTACTAATTATCTGAGATACCAGAAAAAAAAACAAAGGCACTGGATCTAAGGGTCAGATCCTCAAATGCTATAAACATGCCAATTTACATCAGCTGAAGATCTGGCCACAAAGGAGCTCAACGCAGCTGCATGGGGGACTTTTAATAGGACATGGGTATCAGGAAAAATTTGTCACGAGCCTTCAAACCTAGCAACTGCTTTATATCATTTTTACATACACTTTTGCATCTTGAGTGAAAAGGGCAAGAAACTTAACGGCATATTAGATCAAATGGAGTAAAGGGTTAATGCACATCTTAGGATGTGACTTATTATTTACTATTATCCTTGCTTATGTCTTAGTTTTAACATTAAACAGTGTAAGAAGTTATAAAGTCCATTTTGTTTCAGCTTTTGAAATAGATAACAAGTGAAAGCATCCTATTACACTGGGAAGGCAGTACCATCCAGGGCTGGCAGGCACCCTCACAGAAAAGAGAGGCCATTTTAAAAAGGGAAGATGAAGATTCTACATGCAGTGGGACTAAGGCTTAAATGCAGGGATGTTACTGGGCATAGGTACACGGGGCAGGAGCCCTGAACGTCTTGGGGAGTGCCCAAAGCCGCACCTGGAGGCTGGGGCGAGCGGAGCCTTTTTAAATCTCCCACCTTGCTGCACTCCCAGACATGTGGCCCAGGGTGGGAAATACAAATGTTGCCTGTGCAGGGAGGAAGCAGGCTCAGCGTCTCACAGTTCCTCTTTGAGCTCCAGCAATGGTAAGTAGTGGCTGGGCTGGGGGCCTCAGGAACTGGGTGTGGATGGGGGATGCAAGGGACAGTGTGCAGGGCCAGGGACTCAATATGCAGGGGCTGGGAGTGAGGTGCCCAGGGATGGGGTAGGGGGGCAGGGGCCAGTGCACAGGACCTGGGGGGACCCAGGAGGCTGGGTGGGAGGTTTGTGGGGCTTGGGCCAGGGTGGCTGGGGAAGGTGTGCGTGGTCAGGGGAAGAGCGCTAGGACCAGGGGAAGGAAGGAGGGGGGAATTAGAGTCTGTACTCTGAATCTCTATTCTACAGAGCAATGCCCCTGCCTAAATGTACTGCTGAATCCCATAGATATTTTGAAATATCTCACTGCTACTGCTTGCTTGTGCCTACTGCCATAACACCTGAATGTGTGACAATGACAGAGTGTATAAACCCAGCCCTAGGAAGGAGGAGTTAATGGGAGCCGGTGGACTCAATGGCTATGTCTACACTTGCTAAAATTAGTTCGAATTAGTTAGTTCGAACTAACTAATTCAAACTAATTTTAGTTAGTTCGAATTAGCTTAATTCGAACTAGAAAAAGTTAGTTCGAACTAAGCAAGTGCCATTCATGGCACTTGCTTAGTTCGAATTAGCGATCCCCATTCATTTCAATGGCCGGTTAGTTCGAATTAAGAAATTAGCTCGAATTAACATGGCCACATTGGCTAATTCAAACTAGTTAGTTCAAATTAAAGCCTTACTTCTGAAGCCCTATTCAAACTTATTAGTTCGAATTAAGGAAGCCCTTAATTTGAACTAACTAAAGCCTAGTGTAGCCATGGCTTTAGTTAGTTCGAATTAAGCCTCCTTAATTCGAACTAACTTGCCAGTGTAGACATAGCCAATTAGACTACCTTACTTCACTTGTGAGAGTTGTCAAATGTAGAGGGAGAGTTTAAAAGGGGGAAAGTCCAATTTAATTGGTAAGTATGTGGGAGGAGAATGGGATGTTTTGTGGTAGCTCCTTTATAGAAGGTCTGGCTGGAGTCAGAGCTTGTTCTGGGACTGCTTGAAAGAAGATGTGGTGGGAGCTAGAGGATAACCAGAGAGTGGTCGATGCCAGAGCCTCTGTAAGTGCTGATAGTGTTGGCATGGGATTTTTACCTCTGCTTTGTTTCCTGGGACTCAAGTGTTTTCTTAGGCTGGGGGAGGAGTTTTAGCAGTGGGCGGGCTTGTGCCCGCCCACTTCCCCGGTTTTCAAAAGGACGACTCTCCTGCTTCCCTCTGGCCCTGGTGTCTCACGGCACCCATGCCCTGCATTGCGTATGTGGACACTTTATGTGGTTACAGTGTACAGATACCAGTAGTAAATGGACACGCATGTGTAGCTGTAGTGTGGGGGGGCAGGGGGTGTTATAGATGTGTGTGGATATATATCACACAACTTTGTTCCAGTGAAGCTAAGCTATGCATGTACCTATCAACAGCTTGAAACCACACTTTGTTTCAAGAACATCAGATTTTTAAAAATTGCAGTGTTAAAATTGCACCTGTCAGTCAAGGAATCCCAACTGTTTGAACTTTTCCATGTGTAAGTGGGGGAGTGGTCCCGCTATTGTGAAGAACTTTCTTGGCTTATACACCACCCTGGTGAAGGTGGCTAGCAAAAGGATCTGAGTCCTTGCTCTCACTTCCTTCACACACAGGCCTGCCTGACCTTGAGGGCTCCTGGCACAGTCTCCTGAATGGCAGATTACCTGTAACCCAAACAAGACTGGCCCCAGAAATTCTGGAGGCTCAACCCCCAATCTTATCATGGTCATGCAGGGTAGGGGCTAGGATGTCCCCCGCTCTGGAGTGCTGACTCTTCACTGGGCACCTCCCTGGCCAATCAATCAATGTATACAGTTCAAGACAATACAATTTATTAAACATACAGCAGTCAAAAGTCAAATAAAATAAAGAAAAAAAAAAAAATGATCAGTGGAGGAGTCAGCCTGGGAAGGGACTGGAAATAGCTCAAGGAGGAAGCAGCGGATCTGAGAATTAGCTATTTCTTATAGGACCCCTGGGTTAGAACCGAGAACAGAGGGCAGGCCTGGGTTCCCTGTCTAGCCCACAAATGAAGGTAGCACAGAGGCCCGAGGGGACTATTAAATCCGAAATTGAGGTAAAATTTTCAGTTTGCCCCAAAAAGGGTGGGATCAGGTAACCTTGCTGAAGGGCTTAGTTGTGAGAGGAAGTAGACTTCAGCAGGGCAGAAACAGCTGCTGATGGGAGGAGGGTGCCTGAGGAGGCAACCTGGCCATGCACTGCCCTGCCACAAGGGGGCATGCTGATTGGGGAGTCACTTTCTCAAACTGGAAATACAATCAGACCTTAATCTAAGCAATCTACCACTGGGATTATAAACCTCTAGACTCATTGATTACTTCTACCACAAACCTGTCCAAAACAAGCAGATGCTAGACTTAAAGCATTTTGCACTAGGATCTTCAGGTGACTAAGGCCAAGCTCTAGTAAGTGAAAGAAGGGAGCAAGATCCAGAGCTGGGAAGTGGGAACTCTCCACAGAAGACGCCCTACTTCTAATATCCATGTGCAAATATCTAGAGATAACCTGAGCCATTTTTGATGGGATAGCTCCATCATAGTAGTGAGGCATATTGTAGAGACAGCCTTTTTCCTCATGACATATTGCTATAGCTGTGGTCAGCATTATGTCGTCCCTTCAGTATGAGGGGGCAGATGGGCAGGGTGCCATCAGCTGGCGCCCTATGCCTTTGGAACTCACTTCTTCACCAGATCACTAGTAGCCCTAATTTATCAGCTTACAGGGCATGATGCAAGCCCCAACTTTCCCCCCTTGCCTGTGAGGAGATGGGTATTGGTTAGGAATGGGTAGTAGTGATGTAGGCCTCTGGGTATTCTGTAGGGTCACTATATTTATGCTGTTGCTCAGTTATTTTGTTTGACTTTGTGGAACTGACAAGTTTGTCTGTTGTGTTTTTAAAAGATTGCTGCCAGTGCCCTGAGCACTGTGTATGTTCTCTTATTGTAGTAGATTAAAAATCCAAATAAATACTTACCTTGTAAGGGGAGGAGTCTGGAATAATCTGGTTCTAACCCATGTATGGAGAGAATTTCAAAAGCAACTAAGGGAGTTCTGGAACAGCCTTCCAAGGAGAATAATGGAGGCAACTTGTTTGAAGACTGAGCTTGACAAATTTATGGAGGGAATGGTATGATAAAATTGCTTACAATGGCAGATGTCCCACTGGTAATTGTTATCTGCAAATATCGCCAACAGCTGGAGATGGGATGGTAGAGAGGGAGGATGCTGAGTGACTGCAGATAATTTTTTCCAAGGTTCCTGGCTGGTGGGTCCCACCCACATAGCTCAGGGTCTAACTGATCATCATATTTGGGGGTGGAAAGGAATTTTCCCTCAGGTCAGATTGTAGAGACTCTGGGGGTTTTTCACCCTCCTCTGCAGTAGGGTTCATGGGTCATTGACTTGTTTGAACTAGAGTAAATGGTGGATTCTCTTCAAAACAAGTTTTGAGGGCTTCAGTAGCCAATCAGAGGTTAGGGGACTATTACTGGTGAATGGTGGGTGAGGAGTTGTGACCTATGGTGGTCCCTTCTCGGCTTTGAGTCTCTGAGAGAGAAGCACAAGTTCCATTACTTGCTCCTTTATGGCCTGTTAACAAAAAGCATCCTCTTAGCCATCTGTGTGATGGTAGTAGGGTCAGCCCTTGTCCTGGTGGATGGAACCTGTGGAGAATTTGTCATAATATTTGCTGTGAGGAGGAACCTGATGATTAGTTCATGAGATGATGGTACAGGTGCTATAGTGAAATCAGTGGACATTTGCACCTTCCATCTTTTCTGCCCAACAAGTGCAAAGTGGACATTTACTAGCAGGAGTACAGGCCAGTTTTTCAAGTAAGCTCAGCAGCAGCTCCCTGTCTCTCTCTTTCTTGGGCCCCAAGAATGCAAAATGCAGGGTATAGAACTCTGAGACACTGCTTTTAGAAACATTGCATTTGGACATTGTCCAAAATGCTCTTCATGATGTGTTAAGAACAGATGAAAAATCCAGACTTGGTCTAATCTGGTGCAACTCAATTTTTCTGGTTCATACTAGATATGAATTTGATCCAGCAAAGCAATAACCAGTAGAATAGATGTGTTTATGAGTTAAAACACTTTATTAAAAAAACAGATTTAATGTTTTCAGGTCAAATTGTGCAGAGCTTTGTACCTTCTTCTACTGAAGCTTGGAAATGCTGGAGAAGAGCAGGACATTACCAGGAAAAGAGCCTGAGCTGGATAGAGCTTACGGTCAGAAGCAGAGAGCCAGAAAAATCTCAGAAAGCTATTCAATGCAGGGGCCAGGTTAATATTTCCAGTGCATAAACCTTGTTGTTTTTCAACTGTGTTTATACTCACCTTTTCTATCCCATCTATATTTACATAGTGGTCTACAAATGTCACTGGCTATGTCTACACTTGTAAATTTAGGTTGACTTTAGTTAAGTCGACTTAGCATGTCTACACCTAAATTTAAAGTCGACTTGGGGGAACTTACAAAGTCAACCTAGAGCGTCCACACTGGACACCTAGGTTGACTTCTAGGGGCTAGGGGGACCTAGGGCAGGTCCATGGGGGCAGGCAGGGCACCTCTTGCCCAGTGCCAGGGGACTCAGCCTTTGCCCCATTGTACCTTGGTGCAAAGGGGGACAGGGACCCTGGCGGGGCATAGGGGCAGGGCTCTGCCCTGTGAGGGGGCATGCCAGGCTCCCCCCATGCTCCTCCGCCCCCAGCAGGGAGGGCAGTGAGGGAGTCCTGGAGTAGCCCTAAATTGACTTTAAAAAGTTGACTTAAGCCTTAAGTCAAACTAAAAGGAGGTTTAATAAAGTCGACATAATTTTCATTGTCAACTTTATTTTCCTTAAGTCGACTTAAGAAACTTGCTTAAGTCAACTTAAGGAAACTGTAGTGTAGACGCGGGGTAAATTAAATTGATTAAACAAGCTTAAGTCAACTTAATTTACAAGTGTAGATGCACCCACTGTGTCTTTCTGTATCCAGCATACCTGGATATACAGCCAGTGGCTGTATATGGGCTATAGGCTGAACCCCCCACTTATCCCATGGCAATTTGATGTAGAGAGATTACATTCCAAAAGCATATCAGGAGCTTTTTTCCAAAAATAGCCCGTCTTTTTTCAAAGTTACATCATTCAAAAATGCTTTGTCTAACTAAACAAACAAGGAGTCCTGTGGCACTTTTAAAGAATTAAAAGTTAGTTTTTAAAAGTGTCACACCGACTCCTTGTTTGTTTTGCTGAACTAAACTAACACAGCTACCCCTTTGGAATTTGTCCAACTAATAGCCAACATTTTCCAAAATATCTCCTCTTCTGAGACCACACATTGCCAAATTTCAGGTGGGTTTATTATAAAGCTTAAAAAAGGGGGTGGATTGCATTAGAGTCCTTTGGAATCTCTCACTCTGTCCTTGTTATCTTTGTTTCATGGAATTTACAGCCTGGTTATACCTCCCACAGAGCCTCTCACAGAGTTTCTAACATGTGCTGAGACATTCTGCAGTGGTTCCAGAGGTTTGGATTTTTGTATGTAATAACTACAGAAATGTCCATCTAACATTAACAGGTGCTGTGCATCGTCTCTCATTGTGGAATAATGTATCAAACAAAACTGAAGTCTTTAGACTTAGCTTTTGAAATATGCTTTTACACAAAAGCTAGGGTTACAGTGTGACTTGGACTATACATCCATGTAAGGAAAAAAGGGTGATCAAGAACCACTAGACTCCTGCATAGACTAACTGGACATTGGCCCTCCGCACATAAGATTAAGTAGGGACTGCATGTTTCCATATCTCTTCCTGCATCTTCCAGCTAGTGTGTGAGGAATGGAAGTGAAGGGGCACAGAATGGATATAAGGTAGCTACACCAACGAGGAGGTGAGAGAAGCTGAGTTGTAATTTACTGCAGACATAGACAACCACAAAATACTACTCCCAAAGCATGGAGGAAGCAGAGAAGGAGTAGTGCCTCAGCAGTGTGTCTCTGAATCAAAATGCCTGCTGACTCAGTCTAGCCCTGAGAAGATATAAAAAACCGAAACCTCAGCATTTTCTCAGTTTCATCATAATTAAAAAATGACTGATCTGGATATCAAACTTGCCTAAAAATAGCTTTGCAGGCCTAAAAGTCAGTAAGACATTTTAGGCAGAACTGTGGTCAAAATGGCAGTTATAATACACACTGCCATCCTTTAAATTGGTGGTCACTACTGAGACTTTGTAATGCACTCAGAGGCAGAACGTGGGGAAGAGAGGCATTCGGTGCACTGTGGAGAGAGACTACCTCAATCCAGCTGTTTCCCATTGAGAGGAGAGAGATTTCAGCAAGAGTTGGTCAATAAATACCAACATTTGACTGGGATGAGGCTACAGAATGCACACCTAATAATCTCCTAGGTTTCCCATGCATTTTTCTTAGTAGTTTTCTTCAAGTCCTTATCAGTCCTCCTTGTTGTGGTTTGTTTTTTTTAATTATTCTTAGTTGATGTGCAGTTGCACATGCAGCAATGGAGTGCAATACTGTACTGAATTAAGTTATTGAAAGAAGAGTTAGGGGATGATTTGACATAAGATGTATTGCTTGGACAGGCAATCTGAAGAAAAAAAAGACAGACAGCACTGAGTACAGCTATGATGAAATTTTATTGTGGTCCATGTACAGTATTTTTAGATTAACGGTCATACACTGTATTTTTGTATTGTTTTGAAGACCAAATCGTGGTCCCATTATCTGTCAAGCTCATGAGAGGTGTATCTTATGATGCTGTTCCACTGAGCACAATTAGCTATCAGATGGCTTTTTACAACTGCCTCTGAGTGCATGACATAGAAGTGTAGCAACAAGTTAAATTAAGCTGCCCACAACACACACTACCTAAAATTTCTTTATCAATAAGCTGTCTTGAACAGTGAACTGAAGGTAAGTGAAACTGAGGTTTTGTGGACTGCCAAAGAGAGCAAGTTTCATAGCTTAAAAATTGAAAATTCCTTAGCTCATCTATTGAGAGTACACTGGTGGGGGCTGTCTGCAAAATTTCCTCCAATTACAGACATGACAATGGAGCCTGGGTTGGGGAGAGGATATTCATTTTAAATTCTTCTTCTTTTTTGAATTAGAAGCCAATGTATTTCTGAAAGTGTCTTTATGGAAATGCCACAAAAAGAGTTTTAAAGAAACAGTCATTGGAGACGGATGAGGCATCCAGCCCAACATAAATAAATTTTTAGAAGTATATTAATAATTACCAATGTATTTCAATTTTTCCAGGATTATACTAAGACTCCTCTGTGTGCCATACGGAGATAATAGAGAGACAAGGTGGGTGTGGTAAATCTTTTATTGAACAAAAGAGAGAGAAGCTTTCGAGCTTATACGGAACTCTTCTTCAGGTTTCATAAACATACCCAGAGTGTCACAGCTAAATACAAGGTAGAACACATTAGTAAAAGTAGTTAACACATTTCAAGAGACCATTCAACATGAAGTAGCCTGTTAACATCCCTCCAGTTATAGAGTGGGGAAGAAAGAAAGGGAGGGAGAAGGCAGCTAGTGGGGGGTTGTAATAAACGATAAATTCACTGTCTCTATTCACTCCATGATTTTGTGTCTAGTAAATCTATGAATTTAAAGGACCACCATGTTGAGATACTGCCATTGTGATTGTGACTCTGACTTTGGCCTTAGCTCATAGATAAATTCCTGGGAACAAATCCTTCAGTGGCTATTAGCCAAGATGATCAGGGATGCAACACCATGCTCTGGGTGACCCTAAGCCTCTGACTACTGGAAGATGGGACTGGATGATATGGGATGGATCACTTGATAATTGCTCTGTTCTGGACATTCCTTCTGAAGTATCCTATCTTCTGGCCACTGTTAGAAGACAAGATATTGGGCTAGATGGACCATTGGTCTAACTCAGTGATATCTAGGTAACCCATCTTGTTATACCTTATTCTTTTCTGGAACATACTGGTTGCATTGTACATTTTAGCTGTTCGACCACCAGTAAGAATAAATCATTAGACAGTTTTAAACTGTTGTTGCTCAACTGTGTCACAGAAATATGTATAAAGAACAAAGAGCTGGAATCTGAGTAAAGCAATGTTAACATTTACCATCTATTACTGTGCATCATAACTCTGTATAGAACAAAGTAATATATGATTAGAACACCTTTAAAGCCATTTTGGCAGTCTAACCTAAGATCAAGAGTTTGCATAAAAGTAAAAACTGGAAAACAGATGTCTTCAAATTCCTCCTATTATTCCTGCAGCCCAGCTGTAAGATGTTTCCAAGGAAGCAGTTCACCATACCCATTGAAACCTGTAATGCACTCACAATTTCTGGTACCTGGATAGACAAGTGCTTAATTGAACTGAGTTTCTTGTAGGCCTGATCTTCATTTGCCATTGGCATAGAAATGAAACTCCTGGATCTAAGTGATCACAGGCGTGAATACTCTTAGCTCCTTCTTAATGGAATGTTTTCAAAAACTGAGAATGTCTAAATGGCCTTACATATTTTGATTTTTTGCAGGAGCTGAGGAAGAACAGCTTCTATTTTTGTTTAAAGTTAGTTATTGCTGAAATCAAATATTTTAGTTAAAATGTATTGAGGCCAGTCTGTTTGCAGCATATTCCAGCAGGGCTGCAGCCAGGCTAGTAATGCCTTGCTTGGTTTGGGGCCTGTCAATACCAGGATGGTGAAGAAGAGGGCAGAGTGGAGTCCAATTGAGTGATCTCAGCTTTGAGCTCTGAGTGTCAAGGGCTGAAGAGGTGGATAATGTGGAGACCTTGGAAGTTTGGCTCTCTAAAAGCCATTTTCAAAGCTTCTGTGGTGTTCCTGGTCAATTCATAGCCCTATTCTTCTTCCCTTTCACTAGCCAGAGCAGTAGCAAACCTGGAGAAATGATTTGCTTGGCATTATCCATTATGAGCAACCTGGCACAATTTCTCCCACTGACCTCCCAGGCTCTGCACTGCTGCCTACACAGGGCAGTGTGTAAATTCCACACCCTGGCCTTTTATGGGTGCCTTTCCACATTCTTCCTTGACAAGAAAATGATTATGATCTGCACTGCGTTGTTAACCAGGCTACTCAGTAGTGTGCCTCCAAATGTATCTTTCAGTAGCTCCTGATAAAGGACATAAAGTAACCATGTAAAGGAAGTTTCCCCTAGAAGGATCGGCTAAATTTGAGAAAGTAAAGATGGCTGAAGACCAGTTAACGTGTCGGTGATGGCGTGTCACATTTGTAAGTCTTGGTGAAAGCTTGCATTTGGCAGCTCTTAGACTGGTTGAAGCTTTTCTAATGATTTACGTCTGTTATGTTTATACATCTGGCAAACTTATTTAAATCATGGCTTCCCCATATTTTAAACAGCTTCTTTATCCCAGGAGTGGGAATTTCACACTGTATATAACAGGGGAAAGTGGATACAGCTTTAACAGGAATATCTGGGGAAAATCTATTAAACACCTCAACTATGTGAGTAAAGGTGGCTGAACTCATGAAAAGTTCAGCCAAAAAGAGGTCTAGCCAGAATGCATTACATGCCACAAATATATTTCACCAGATCTCTGTGCCCTCTTTACGTTTATTGTCACTCAATACTTGGACAAACCTTAGGTATGCCCCTAAAAACTAAAACTAAAGGATGCACCATTTCTCTTCTGTTTATTGAAGATTAAAATGTATAACGTGCACCTTGAGTCTGTGGGTGTCCCCCCAATTTAAATGAATTTTGGGAAAGCTCTGTAAGGATTATTTGAAGATAAAGACTAGGATAAGATGTTAATTAACACTTGAAGTAACTCCATTCATGTTCTCTTGGTGCTGGCTCAATTGTCATAGATTGGGGGAAAATGAAATGGAGATGTTACATTAAAGGCTAGAGAAGGAGCCAGAGGCAGAACTAATATTAGTTTAGAACTAAAGCATACTTGACTCCCATGCTTCTCCATAATTTATATAGTGCTACCAAAGTTTGTGTCTCTGTTACAATTCAGCTTTTTATTTATTATTTGAGAGAAAGTGAAACCAGATAAAAAGAATAAATAAAATTCTTCTAGAACAGCAACATAATCTCCTCTAATTTGAATTCCCGTCCCTTAAAATATACAAACCCATAGTTTAAATTCTAAAATGCTTCATTAACTTACAGTTTAGTCTTCTAATAAGCTCCTCAACTCCCCCACATTTTTAAAGAAACAGGAAATGAAAATGGAGTGGTAATTAAAAAGTTATAAATAAACAGTTAATATCATTCAACATCTGACATAGCTCTCTAAGCTATTAATATATCTAACTGATCTGATTCCAAAAACCTTTTCCCATACTTGAAATGTAGAGAATGGGAAAATTCCACTTATTTCTGTGGGAGAGGGACCAGGTAATTAATGAATTACCTTTTTTCCTCCTACTCACCCATGCCAATTTTTCATTGTCTGTCACCTAAGGGCTGATCCGGCACCATTGCCATTGACTTCAATGGGAGTTGGATCAAGCCTTAAATGTGCATCATCTATCTCTGTTCAGCCCCAGCAATAACAGCCAGTTTTAGGGTTGTAGTGATGTACTTTTAGGTATACTGTAATATACTAATTATAATCCCTCATTCTCAGACTTATCACTATACAAAAAGGAGCAGAGGTAGAGAATATTATAATAAACTAATGGCATAAATAATCCTGAAAAAGGGCACAGTCATTTTTAAAATGCGCTTTTTTTGTGTGTGTGTCCTCCCATGTGTTAGAACCTCTTAGAAGCTAAGTGCCTCATGTCTCTGCTTCTCTTGTTTGTTTTGCCAAAGTATTGAATTTCTCATGTATTTTGAATGGAGCTAAAATATTGCTGTTTAACCATTTCAGTTGATACAATATTTATCAAACTTTCACTAAGCCATTTGTTTGCATTCCAGCGGCATTTGTAACAACTTGTCTATATTTAAAGTTGCACTGAATTAACTTGAAAGTGGTTTTAAAATTGATATTGTTAAATTGGTATAAAACACTGTGGGGGCATTCAGTACGAACTTGGCTTATTAATTGACATTTAACTCTAAATCTAACTCAATAATATAAACCAAACCAAATTCAAAGCATATTGAATATTTACATAGGGCTTTAGACTGGTCTAACTAAATGAGTTTAAAATCATAACTTTAGTTTATCTGGTGTCACTTTGAATATAAACAAGGCCTTGGTTATCTACTGATTCAGTGCTGAGAGATGGGGGGAAAAAATACACAGGTGCACACAATGGGCCAAAGCAATGGTGTTGCTATGGGTTGGCCTGGGTGGACCATGGCCCACCCCTTTGAAAGCAGGCCCACACAATTGGTTGCAGAAGTTATGCCACCAACATTCCTCTTAAGCTACCTTGGTGACTGGAGCATTGGGCTGTTTAGTTTCTCTGCTGGTTGCTTTCCAAATTTCTGGCTTCTGGTCACATGGCGTCTTACTTAGACAGCCTTGTATGACGATTCCCTGACTGCTATTTACACCCATTCTAACAGTGTGTAAGGGAGTCAGGTTGCTACAACTTCAGATACTGAGGTGTTGAAGAAAACATCAGTTAAGGCCAGAGGCAGCTTTTGGGGTAGGCGAAGCAGACGCTTGCCTAGGGCCCTGTGCCGTGAGGGGCCCCGTCACCTGCTTTTTCTACCCCAAAAGGCCCATCTGCCTTGGTCGGCAGCAGGAGGAGGAACTGGCTCATGGGACCAGGGCCACATGGGTGGGAACTGGGGCTGGAGGAGGGGGGCAAGGCAGCAAGGGGGAGAAGGGGGAACAGGGCCACAGAGGGGGGCCCCGGTCAGCCTATGGGGAGCCCCACAATGGGCCTTCGCCTAGGGCCCCTAATAGCCAAAGGCCGCCTCTGGTTAAGGCATTGTAGAGGCAACTTTAATTTATATATTCTCCTAGATCCTTGGCATATAGATTCACCACTTACATCTCCTCAGAATATGGCCTACCAAAGATATGTGGGTGGTACTACTTTACACCTCATTAATTCCTGATCTGGAGGGAAATATATAAAACTCAACATGAATCTTAACATTACTACAAAGTGCCAAGCTGCCCACACCAAACTTCACCAATACAGAAAAACGTCCATGACAAGATCTCTATACTATATGATGAAATAGGTTTCCCTTTCAAATTTATTTCATTGCCTAAAGGATGACAAGCTATGTGTAATCCACAAGCTGATTTGTAGAGTTATCCTTATCATTTGACAATGCCTAGTCTCCTAAACCTGTAGTTATTCTAGAACAGGCCACCACAAATCTGCAGCACACCTAGTGAGATGCCTAGATGTGAAGGGGCACTGTGGAACCACCATGGCTGCTGGCACCATGGTGTGTAAAAGACCCCTCTCTCCCCGCTGCCAGAAAAAAAGCTGCTGCTGGAGGCACTTTTCATGGTGGTGGTGGGGAGGGGAGAGGTGGCAGCACTGAAAATATCAGTGGCCTTGGCTCTTTTTTAGGCACCAGGAGGCATTTGCCTCCCTGGCTACCACAGTGCTGCTAGGTGCTGGGGCAAAATCCTGGGTGCCATGGTGACCTGGTGCACATGATTTGTTGAGCCCTGATATAGAAGTAGGTTTTTAATAAACTTTGATACTTGCTGCTGCCTAGCAACATTATCATACAGATACAGTATTTTAATGTAATTTTATGTTTTTGTAAACTGTGTTTTAAAATAAAGGCTCAAAAGATTATAATATAGTTCCCAAGCCCTCTCCTCCTTGGAGTAATAACCATTTTTTGTCCCAGTTAGTAAATCAAAGTTACTAAATACGTATGTAAAGTCCTGCCATTGATGAACCTCAAAAAGGATTTGGTGGATTCTGTTTCTTCATCCAATGCTGTGCTGTCTTGTTCAACATTGCTGTTAATCTTTTATAGGTGATTATCCCTCCCAATAGAGATCTGTCTAAATTTTATCCCATAAGGGATTAACAGTGGCATCTCAACAGTCATTCTATGGCAAATGTTTTCTTTTCATAATGCCTTGTGAGAGGAATACGTATTTGATGTATCTCCGGGGACAATGGGGTTAAGGCAAGGGTTGGCAACCCTGGGCACGCATGCCAAATATGGCACATGCGCCCATTCAGAGCAGCATGCAGGGTTCCCCTGATAGCTCCTGCTGGCCCCACTCCTCAGTGGCCCCAGCCCTGCTGGGGGTGGAGCCAGCAGAAGCTGCTGCGCATGTGTTGCTATTGAGGCCCCAGGCCCTGCTGGAGGGGTGGGGCCAGGGGGAGCTGCTGTGCTTGGCTCTTGTGGCCGCAGGCCCCCCCATATGCATGCAGTTCTTGTGGCTCTGAGCCCTGCCCCCACATCTGCTGGCCCCGCCCCTGGCACCTGCTGAGGGTTTGGGGGTGGGACTGGCACAAGGGCTGGCAAAGGTTGCTGACTCTGGGTTAAGGTATCCTATTCATAATGTATGTCTGATTTAAGTATGTCTGATTGGTATCTGAAACAGATTTTTTACAAATGGCCTGCTCCTAAAAACCCTTACGCAACTGACTAGCCCCTTGACAAATCCTGGGTGAGTAAGCACTACTCAAATGTGGAGGAATTTTCTAGACTGGCCCTTTAGCTTTGTAACTAATAAAAACCCAACTATAAAGTTAAAAACTATTTCTAGTAACATCTGCTTTCAAAATACTTTCTCACTGTTTATGCTCATATTTCACCTCAACCACCTGATTACAAGACAGGAAGCCTTTTATAAAGACTGTCCTACATCAGAGAGAACGGAATCCTCCTTTTGACGGTTGCATGACCTTTGTTCTAGTTAATCCTTCTTTTACGCTGCATAATTCTTTCTCCTTTTGCACTATAAATACCTCAGCCAATAGCACTAATTCTCATTCAAATCCTCGCTGGACAGCCTTTTGTTGGGATTGTTTCTTTTTCTCCAGCCTTGCACGATAAAAGGTTTAGGTATTTTGGAGCCTGATTATTGTAAACTTACGGCTTTGTTTGTTAGCATTGTGGTTAACCCAAGAAACTAATTTAAAATATATAATCTTTACATACTAACATCACTAAACTGATTTCAGGAAAAATACTTAAAGGTTTGCAAGATGGATGGGGGAGATTTGATATATAGAAAAATAAGAAACTTCAAAATTGTCTGATAGTAGTAGTAGTAACAAAAGTGGCCAGTTGAACAGCTGTGTTTGAAATAGTTTCTCTTACTACAGAACTCTGATGTTCATACCCATCACACTGAACAGCCTTCTGTGATATGCACATCCCAGAGAAGCACTTGCATAGAGGTTGTGTACAGAGCCATTCTATTCTGGGATCAAATGGGAGTGGGGGAGACCCAACAATGTCCCACCATTGCTAATAACAGTTCAGATCCCCTGATGCTGGGAGTCTTTGTGTCAAATAGAACTGTCACGGTGGTGGACACTCTTCGGACACTTTGTTATGATGGTGGCAGTCAATGAGTTCCGCTTTCTTTTCCCCAAACCACCTTTAGAAGACTCTTCAGCCCAGTCTAGGTTGTTCTTTTCACCTGCCTGAACTCTGATTCAGAGAAGACAGCTATGGAAACATTCTTGCTTCAAGGCCACTCTTCCTTGCCTGAGTGACCGTCTATGCTACAGTCTGATTGAACTATATACCTATCAAGTGGATTGCTCAGTCATGGACTGATGTCCTGGAAAGAAGGCAAGCTGGGTAAAACACTTACGGACTTCCAAAGGGCAATTTTTTCTTTAGAAGCTGCTTTTATAGGCAGCAGAGTTTGGGATGCTCATAAAACCTCTATGGAGCAGTAAATGAGGAAGCAAATTTGAGCTAAGCAGAGTTCATAGTACCCATGCAATAGTACCCATACCCTTTGCCCCCCAATCACCCACTCGATTGCTCCTGACCCCCGCTACCACTCTATTTACCTCCCCTCCAGGGCTTAATTTGCCCCCCCCCCCCACACACACCGTGCTAGAACTACGTAAATTCATGGTGAAAAGTGATATTAGTATGTTTGTTAATAGTACTTTTCACTGCCTCCCAGCTACCTAACAAATCTACTGCTTTTAAAGAAACACAGTATTAACATATTAACAAATATACAAATATCACTTCCCTCAAAAGCAGACTTACTAGTTAGCAAGACTTAAAAAAAAAAAAAAAGAAAAAAAAAAAAGAACTAAAAAAAGAAAAAGAAGCAACAGCAAAAAAGAACAGGCCAACCACCTTATTTGTGTTTCTGTTCTGTTTAGGTCAAGTAAAGAATAAAGACACCTGTACATTATTTTTATTGAGTCTGCAAAATAAAAAAACCAAACCATAAATAAATTACAATGATTTGGACATATATCTGTGCATATTTATTTGTTTTTCCTGAAGTTAAGTATTTTAGGAAAAGATTTGGTGAATGAACTCTTAGGTTACCAAAAAAAGTGAGAATCCTTGCTCTACAGGTACTGTAAACAGTGGGAAAACAAATATGCATGTGAATGGACATATCCTGCAACGAAAGCTGCCCTGTGGAGGGAATAGAAGCCCAAAGGGTAAGTACAAATGGACTTTCAAAAAAAATTACTTTAGGCGGCTTGTTAAATTTTATTTATTTAATTTGTTGATCTGTAATTTATTTTCATGAATTTTCTCTTTTAAAATAAACAGATTTGGGACCACAGAAAATGAGAAGCACACTGTAGACTCCTTAATTTCCTGTTGTAGAATTATCTCCTTAGGGCTTCTAGATTCTAGATGGCCTTGGATTTAATATTGTAGGATTATGGTTTTCAAGAGACCAGACTGAGGCATTTAAAAAAATAAGAAAAAAGTGATGGAACTGATCTAGCTAACATGTTCACACTCAGCAAAGAAAAAGATATGAAACTGTGGCTGAGAAACTATATATGGAGAATGAGTTAACAAACACACTGAATTTACTGAATAAGTTATCAGAGAACATTCACTGAATCCTAAAGACAAATGGATGTGTTTCTAAACATCAGTTGACAAAGAGGTGAGGCATGAATAAGCAATTGGACGTGAGAAAAGCAACAGAAAATGTACACTCCACCTCCGAGCTGTGGGAGTTTTCCTACTTAAATTACTGAGATAAACAGTAAATTGAATGTGAATTTAAGATGAATTGAGAGCCTTGGAGACTGAAACATTCTTTTGAGCCACAGAACCACTGATGTTTCCATATGTCTCTCTAATATACAGTATTTGGGTGTATTAACAGATATACACATGACTAGATGACAACTGTAGAATGAGTACTTTGTACTCATGCAGCTTCTTTCATGCAGACACCAGGTCAAATTCTGCTATCCTCATTGAGGTAAAACTTCCTTTGACTTCAAAGGGAATTTTGGCTGAGTCAAATCAGCATTCAGCCAACTAATGGTCTATAATATTGAATGATTACAAATGCACACAGAAATGGTCAGTGTGAGCCTTCAAAACTGGGATCTAGCAACAGCATTCCATCTAACACATCATCCTCTATTTGCTGGGGGTGTTTGTGATCTCTCCCTTCAGGGTTAATGTGGAAGAAATGAATGCTTTTAAGTAGCTCTTTGAGTTTGTGCTACAGATAGCCTTGTGATCCACATGACCTTACTGCAGGTGGAACACTGTGTGACAGACAGGAAGCTGGGTACGTTGACAAAAGCTTTCAGTGCTGTTGACATGCTTGTACTTCCAAGCGTGCAAAGCTTGATCTCAATACCTTCAGTCATTCCTCTTGTTCTCACTTCATTTTGAATCACTGAATATAGTCAGGCTTGGTTCTCTCGTTGTGACAAATCACTTCAAAAGGAGATGGCTTACTTACTGGTGAACAAACTGCTAACTCATCAAAAATGCTGATGGGTGAAATTGGAAGTAGAAAAAAGTCATTTTAAATATTTCACATCAAGGCATCTAAAAAGAAATAAAGGATTGGAAAATGATTGTTTAAGAACAAATGTCTCACTTTTTCTCAGGTAGTGAGAATTGCTATTAGGATTACAATATTACATTAACGGCTGATGAGGTATTTTTATTCTTAGCTCCTATATTCAACAGTGTATGGTATTTCCAAATTATTCCATTAGGGCTGAAATTTTTCATGCCTGTGCTAATCCCAGCATAGAGGCTGTTTCTGAAAAATCAAAAGAAAATCGATGTAGGCATTTTTGTGTGGTCAGAGCATGGAAAAACAGAAATTTTCACTATTTATGAGATTTTTTCATGTACCTCTTTTTTGTCCTTTTGGAAAATAAAGATATAGCTGGTATTTATAACTGAAAAGGAGCTGATTTCCAAGACCATATATAACTTGCTCTGTTTTCAGAGAAAATAAAGGTTAGGTAATAAAGAAATTATCAATAAATGAACATAACTTACTGATTGTATACAGTATATTATTTCCTTACTGATCTGTGATATCCAGTTATGTACATGCATGAGAATGCATATACCAATTTACAGACTGCCTCTGAGTTTATAGTATTTTCTTGCACTCTGGCAACTCACCCTCTGCAGAACTCTTTGAATTTCATTTCTCAACTTTCAGATAAAACAAACAAGGAGTCTTGTGGCACTTTTAAAGACTGACAAATTTATTTATTGCATGAGCTTTTGTGGGAGAAATCTACCCTTTGGAACTTTCAGATGGTGTCAGAAGGGGACAACAGGCCACTAGCAGCTTTTTTTTAATGAGTCAGCATTCTGCAAACATCAAAGTTCATGTACCCTCTATGCATATACTGCCACAGACTATGTGAAATTTAAAATTAAATTTATTTACATGTAATTTAAATAAATACATGGTTGAATGAGAATGAACAAGTGTGAGGCCTTGATCCTAAAATCAGATCCATGTAGGCACACTCCTGCAATTATGTAGCATCTGACTTCATACAGTCATGCGAAATACTACATAAGTAAAAGAGGCATGAATCTTCACATAATTAAGAACCTAATTCTGCATTTCTAGTTCACTAACAGCTCCCACTTAAATCAATGAGAAATTTAGGTACATGAATAATTCAGGATTGGATCTTAATTACTTTTTCTGTTCATAGGTGCCTTTCTTTGAAAATTTCAAATGATAATGATTTGTTAGAAAAAGGCATCTGTCCTCAAGCTTGAAAAGCACATGCAGCAGATTTCACTGTAGTTTATTATTCCAACACTATCAACTCCTTCACCTGCTCATCTCTGCTTCCCCCAATCTATTTGTGTAACACAGACCAATCACAAAATTACTATTCAGATTGTCAGCACATTAATATAAACCCCAGAAGTTAATAACGGCCATAAAAATTTGCTCTACCATGATACATGATCTTGTGCCAAGTGAACATTGTAAAAAACAATTTGAAAATTCTGCTATCTTATTTTATTATGAAAAACTAACTGAAGAACAAAGTCCATGCTGTTAAGGTGTTTTAATTGGCTACACTGCAGGTAACTATTTTCATATAAAATACTATAAAGATTTACAGTGTCCTGACCAAGTGCTCATGTGGAACAGCTAGATTTAAAGGGACTGAAAGCAATGATTTCTTAGATGGTGTCAAAAATGCTCTTTTTGAGAGCAATGAAAAACTACACAGTAACTACACAGCACCCTTTATCAATTTGCACCATATGCATTTTCAAAATTAAGACAAATAATAGATATTCAACCAGTGGGAGCTGCTGCAATCTATTGGGTAAATAATTAAAAGAGAAGCACAGGTATACATTACACCACCAGCAGCCATTCATAAGCCAGTGCCCAACCCTAATCATATATTAACTCAATTAACAGTTTACTCCCCACAGTGCCAAATCTCATGTAGCTGAGTGATGTTTGTTGTGTATATTAAACCCTAAACTCATAACACACTATTTAAAAAATATGAAGTCCAGGAGCTGGATGCAATCACCAAAAATACCAAAATGTAGTTTGAAAAGTAGGCTGTGATCTTGAAATGTGCTGAACTCTGGAGAGGGGGAAAGCACCAGCCTTAGTGATATTTAAGCGAGGCTGCTAGGGAACACACTGGCAGTGGCAGGGAAGTAAACAGATGATCTAACAGGTCTATGACTTTTATGAGCCTGTAATGGTCATGGACGTGGGATAAGCTGTTTCCTGAGCAGCTCCAATAAAAGTGGGGAAGGGCCATGCCCCTTACTCCCACATTTACACTGCAGCAGAGAGGCATTGGCAGCAGATACTCAGAATCCACTTCTGCCCCATTTACACAGCATGTTACACTGAGCAACTAGTGAAAAAAACTGGAGGTGATGGTGCAAAATGACAGACATTTCATTGGCTCCTGGGCCATTGGTGGTTGGATTTCAAATTTTGGACCAAAAATAATTGAAATTTCAAAATGTGAAAACTCTTGATTGGTTTTAGTGGGACCCCATTGGGAAACCTTGAACAGTGGGGGGAGAGTTTTTCTCTTTGGAGAAGCCAGCAGCCTAAGGACTTGAAAGAAGAAAGGGGGACCCCTTTGAGCCCCTTGCTCGTGGGGAGAGGCAGGTCCAGCCCCTAGGGGTGTGAGTTACCAGGAGTGTTGCCAATGGTCCAGGTTTTCAGCATAGCAAGCAAGGAAGCCTGTGGCCCTAGTTTTCACAGCCCTCCACTTCCCTGCATTTATTTTGGTTCCATTCAGTAAGTTCTCCATCTTCAAACCTCTGAGGAAGTGGGATTTTTCTCCCATGAAAGCTCATGCGATAAATAAAGTTGTTAGGGTTCAAAAGTGCCACAAGACTGCTTGTTTGTTTTGCTGACCTAGACTGGCTAATACATTCCTGTTACAGTGTGACCTGATCCTGTGTCATATATTTCCCTGCATTTAACTTCCTCCCATTCTGTAAATTCCCCGTCTTCAAACCCTCTGAGGAAGTGGGATTTTCTCCCATGAAAGCTCATGCCATAAATACATGTTGGGCTTTTAAAATGCCCCAGGACTCCTTGTTTGTTTTGCTGCCCTAGACTCAGGAGCCAACCCCTTCGGAAATTGACAACCCGCCGGGATTTCCTAGCTGGAGGTAGGATTCATCCTGGATTAAAGATGAGGTCGCGTGATGAGCCCGCCAAGAACAGGGCCAACCACAAGTGGCCGCCCTGCAATGGGCACCAGCAAAAGGGGGAACGTTAATGAGCCCTTACTGTTCTCCCATTGCTGGCCCAGCTCCTCCTCCCCCACGCCGGCAGCCACACGTGGACCGCTGAATGGGGAGGGGGGCTGCCAACGCCTCTGGGGCCCGGGTAAGGGGATCCCAGGGGCGCCCTTCCCACGCTCCGAGCGGCCGGCGGGGCGGGGGATCCGCTTCTCCCCGTCCGCAGAGACCAGCGTGGGGCGGTGGCCGCTGCAGCCCCCCGCCCCCCGGCTGTCTCCTCCCTCGCTCCATTCATTCCCTCCCCGCGCCCGGCGCAGCCGCGAGCCTGTGAGCGCCTGTGGCCGGCGGTGCCCGCAGAGCCGCTTCCACCTGCCTGGCGGGGCAGCGTGCAGGTAGGCGGAGCGGGCGCGCCCGGAGGGAGCTGGTGGGCGAGGGCGGTAGGTGCTGCCTCTGGGGCCCGGCTGCGGGAGGGCGAGGCGCTGGGGATGAGCCGGGCACGCGGGCTGAGTTTCGAACCCGCCCCGAAGAATCCAATCCCCCCCCGCTCCATGGTGGGGAAAATCCACCTGTTGCTCTCAATACCAACGCTAGTGTGGCTGGGGGGGGGAGTGTCAAGTGGGGCCACTCTCCATTTCCCCGCCCCCATGCGCAGGTTTGGGAGGGCAGCTTCTTTTCCAGCTCTTCATCTCCTCACTTCAGTGCTGGAGCCAGGCTCCCCACAGCGGGGTCTGCTCCGTTCTGGTCCCGAGTCCTTTTGGTCCCCTTAGGGCAGTGGTTTTCAGCCTACGGATCGGGACCCAGCGGTAGTGGGTCGCAGACCCTCAGGGACTGGGTGGCGGAGTCTACGGCTGCCCCCACTTAAAGACTGGAATGCATTGCTCAAAGATGTAATTATTGGGTCATGGGCATAAATGATTTTTTTTTTTTAATCTGGATCCTGAGGGGAAAAAGTTTGGAAATCATTGCCATAGGGTGAGCACTAGAGTGTTTGTAAGGCTCTCTGCAGAGAGTTGTTTCTTTAGAACCACATCAAAGAGGCTTCATGGAGGAGTGGGGTTGGGTTTTTTCCCAAGCTATTACAGTGTTGCATTCTTTCCCCACCTGATTAAACCTCCAGCTTCCCTCTGTGTTTCTGGAGGGAACACAAATGTTTGACTTAGTATTGGTTTAAAAGCCAGGCTTTTTCACTACTTATATTTTAAAGATGCAAACTGTCTGCGTTTGGTTTACAGCCAGAGAAAAGACTCGCAAGGTTTTTCTTAAAATGTTAACTGATACAAGTAAGAGAGAAGTTCCAAAGGGGTAGCCGTGTTAGTCTAGTTCAGCAAAACAAGGAGTCCAGTGGCACTTTTAAAGACTAACAAATTTATCACATGTGCTTTCGTGGGAGAAAATCCCACTTTGTCAGATGTTTGAAGTTCCCCATCTTCAAGCTTCTGACGAACTGGGATTTTCTCTCAGGAAAGCTCAAGCAATAAATAAATTTGTTAGTCTTTAAAAGTGCCACCAGACTTCTTGTTTGTTAAGTAAGAGAGAGTTTGTTTTAACAAGGCATAATTTAATGGGTACATTATATTTAATGATGGTTGATGCTCCAGAGGTGAGACAGAGATCACAGATTATTTTTATGTTCTCCAACTAGAATTCTTCCACTTCTATAAAGTAGAACTTTGTTATGGAAGATATGCATGTATTACTTTGACTTCCAAAAATGGAAAAAGATGCATTAGTACAAAATGATTATCTATCTCATGAGGAGATCATTTGGAAAGGTGAGAGTAAACATCCTGACCCTTAAACTTGTAATTACTCTCTTGATGTTATCAATAACTATAACTTTGTCTAAAACATTGGAGAAGGGGGTAATAGTTGTTTGATGTGAAGTTTTGATTAACAAAATAAATGTGTTTACATGAAGTAGGAGACGTGTCACTGTGATTGAAAAGGTCTCCAATTACACAAATTTCACAAAAGGTTCTTATTAATAGGAAGAAAACCTGCTTCATTAAGATAAAATTAGTGCTGTACTAAGGAATGTTAATTAAAAATACAGAAATAAACTCGTAAGGGAAGGTAGTTAAATATTAAAAGACGCTTGGAATGCATGCAGTTTCTTAAATACATATATACTATTTCAAACATTGCTCATCCAGAAAGGAACCTTCATTCAGCCCCTGTATAACTTGCTTATCTCATCCTATGGACTAGAAACCCTCTCCCTCCCTCCCACCATCATCAAGCACATTGGCCTATATACTCATATTTATTAGCTAACACCACCAACATCTTGCTTCTAACTCTCTACTGGCCCCCATCCCAATTCACCCTATGATAAAGTAATCACATCATATCATATCTTATTCTCCATATACAACTCCAAACAAGTATGCTTTAATAAGTGATAGGTTTGATAGTCTAATTCTATCTTCTTCCTGTTAAGCTTTGGAGTAGCCAGGGCTGAGAAAAAGTGAAGAAAGGCAAAGGCACTGAAGAAGGAATTCTCTGGCCATGAAATGAGAGACCAGGCTAGAAATTCTAGGATAAAAGTGAGAGTTACATATTAACTCATTATATTTCTTTAAAAGTTTACTTAGATGCTACCTGATTTATTATTCAAGTTGTTCACCATTTCTAATGTGCTGGTTCTTAGCTTTGCTCTCAATTTTTTTAAACATGTGTTTTAATTGTTTCTAAAGATATTTGACCTAAAGTACTTCTGTTGCTCCAAACGTAAAAGTATTGAGATCTGTTTTTCAAAATAGCTCTCACTTTTTGCTGATGCTTGTTCCTCACACTTTTAAAGAGTGCTTTGGTAAGCAAGAATCCAAGCAGGCATAGTAAGTAGCTGAAAGCAAGATTAAGTTTTTCCATCTCTGAGAGGTAAAGCTTCCTAGATTCATTTGACCTGCTCTTTGGGTCAGTGGTAACAGAATTTTATGTGATGCAAATTTGTTTCTGCTCCATATATTTTGCTTTTAGGCAGTCTACTGTGTTTCTGGTACAAGTCTTCTATTTCATAGACTGGTGAGAACCATATTAAAGGGAACACTATCTTATTAAATGGAACCTTGATGTATGTAAACATGATATTTTGTGTAGCTTAAATGATCCAGAAGTGCAGCTAAATTTGCTATTTATGTATATAAGAAGTGGGAAGGGTGAGTGTAGTCATGGTTTCACACAGCTGGTTCTTCACATATAACAGTAAATGATTTACTTTTAGAGCAGTTCTAGAAAGCACATCATTAGGAATTTAGCTTAAATATATTTAAAACCATGAAATTGAGTCAGGAAAAACTGAATTTTAATTGAATTACTTAAAACAAATGACCCCTGTGTTGTTTTAGACTTAATTTTTTTAGGCTGAATTGTCTTCTCCAATTCCAAGAACAGAGGGGGACGCATTCACTGCATCCTCCCTGGAGGGCATTGAAAGGGGAATTGTTACACAGCTACTCCCCTTTCCCACAGAAGTGCCTCTATGGATGGATTGGTCTCAGCTCATAGAAGAGCAGGCTGATGGAGTGGAAAGAGGAAGGTTGTTACTTTCAGCATCATCCTCCAACCCCATGGGGCTCCCAGAAAATAGCTGTATTTATTGTACAGTAAATAACTTCTCTGAGGGAGAGATTGTGAGCAGTGGCTCCCAGTCAGCCTACCTTTCACAGTGCAAACCATTGTACCATAAATAGCTCCTCTGAGAGACTGCAAGCAGTGGCCAGCAGAGAAGCTCTGGAGAAACCAGACCGTCATGAGGCCTCTGTGGCCTTCGTCTCCATGGATCTCTTTACATGGGTGGATGGGACCATAGGGGACCAAAGCCCTCGGCACTTTTAAGTGGGATGAGTCAACAGGCAAATTTCTGCTCCTCCTATAGGACAATTACAATTTCCTGTTCCCTATTTTGTTGTGTCCAGTTGCCTTTATGGAAATCTCTGCTGTCCAGTAGAGATGCGGGGATTTTCTTGACTGACTTAAAGGCTTTCTATTTCTGTGAAGCTGGATGTGCCACAGCCGTTTCCTGTTATATTATTAATATAACTTCAGCAAGTGAGTGATTGGTGGTAACATATTCAGGAATTAATATGCATTAGCTTGGGCGGGGGGGGGGGGTATTTCTATCTGTTTGTATAGAGCTTAGTACATTTTGTGAACTGCTGCAATGTAAACAAATGACAGTGCACAGATATGAATGATGTCTTTACTTATAAAGAACATAGAGTCAGGAAGTCGTGTTAAGTACACAGATATACTGAACTATAAACCTTTTTATATTCTTCTGAGATATGAATGGAGAGGCATTTAAGATGCACGGTCACCTTAAAACAGGCCTTGACAAATCAATGTTTCTGGTCGCCATGGCCATCGGTTTTAGTCTGTCGCCTAGCTCCACTGCAGAAATGTAACAGAGGAGCGTCCTCTGGAGACAAAAAGTAAAATTGCTGGTGCCTGACTGTGAGCCAATTTTGTTCATTCCTGCCTTAAAAATAATTATTTATGTGAAGACATATAGGAATAAACACAGAGATAAAGAAGGGGAATCACTGTGATCCAGTGGATAGGGCATGAGACAGACACAAGAGATTTGAGTTCTTTCCCCATCTGTGCCAGTAACCTGGGGGTGATCTTGGGGATATCCTTGCCTTGCTTTGTGCCTCAGTTTCCCTATGTGTAATGTAGGTATAGAATAACTTAATTCCTTTCATAAACCACTTTGAGATCTCTGGAGAAAAAGCACAACTACACTGTTATGAATACTTAATAAAATATATTAAGTAGCTTAAAAAATTGCAAATTTTCAGTAAATTGCAGACTTCTACAGGTGAGGATCCAATAATGCAACACTTACACATGTGAGCAGCTTTACTCACTTAACTACAGTTATTCACTTGCATGTGTGTTAGCAGCATTGGACTGTGTAATTCCTCTTTTATTCACCTTACAGGACTTGAACTCATAGTTCTCTTTCTCCTATGTCAGTCAGTGACACCATAAACACTCCAAAGGGGTAGCCGTGTTAGTCTATTGTAGAAAGACAAAAGAGTCTTGTGGCACTTTTAAAGACTAACAGATTTATTAATCGCATGAGCTTTCGTGGGAGAAAATCCCACTTCGTCAGATGCTTTGAAGATAGGAAAGTTACAGAGTGGGAGGAAATTAAATGCAGGGGAGTGTATGACATAGCATCAGGTCAGGCTGTAACAGCAAATCAAAGTCTTACAGGAGAAACACAGAATCTTGAATTGAGATTGTGGCAAGTAAAAACTCTATCAGGTTACCTTAAAATATATTTGTGTAGTTTTATGGCTACACAAACCTTGTGCTAATGATTTAAAACTGTAAACAGTGTCTTTGTGTTTATTTTAAAAAAAATAAGTTATATTCAGTCTCTTTCTGTCAATTACGGGGGCCAGGGTCAGAATCCCTTTTCGATTTAGCTTTAGGCCTGGAGGAGATGCACCATATATAGAGTCTTCCCTCCTCTCCAAAATGAAAGGAGGTTCAGTTGCATCTGTGGCACTCTTTCTTCATCCAGACCCCATGGAAGGTGCTCTGCTGAGCCAGGGATGAGAGGAGTGTGTGGAGAATGAGTGGGTCAGAGTTTTAAGAGTGACAGGTTAAGGAAGATGCTCGTTATTTCTCCTCTGTAAAGAATCTGAATTTTTTTTTTTTTTTTTAAAAAAGCAGCCTGTGGTTCTATTATCCTTTCCACTGAGTCCCCCAGTAGTTTTGGGAACAGATGCAGATCTCCAGTAGCATGGCTTCATTGAGCCACACTATCAGGGATTGTGGAGAAGAAGAATGGAGAGAGGAGGAGCTGGTACATGGTCGCAGCTGAATGCCTCTGGCCTACCACAAATCCTTGGGGATCTAGGCTCGTGGTGGTCTCTGTCACCTGGACAGGAGAATGGGAGTGGGTTTAAATATAGGCAACCTCCCAGATTTCTTCTACCAGAGCCCCATCCTTTGGGGAGGCAGTAATATTATCAGTGATAGTACTCACACTGGTTTAACTACTCTTACCGGTACAGAGCGATAATGACTGATAATGTTAATGGCTCTCACACACTTTATATATTCCTGCAGAGTCTCTGCAAGCTGAGTGCTTGGGGATCTGTGCAAGTTTGGGCCAGTTATTGTTTCTTTTGTACCAGTCTGGACAGAGTAATTTAGGAACAGTGAAATGGCCTTGGTTCCCATGCCTGTGAGGAGTTGTCTTGGCACTTGAGATAGTTTCTAAAAATCCTCACTGAGTACAGATCGTCTTATCTTTCCAACCTCAGTTGTGAAAGATGCTTTCATTTGGCTTCAGGAAATAACTATTACTGATGATTTTATCCATTGTATTTCCAGATTTGGGGGAGTTGTTCTATAAAGTGCTCTTGGGCAGGTAGTTATGAGGAACTACACCATCTGCAATTTTAAAAAATCACCTTTTCAGGCATTTACAGCTGGGAATTTAAACCCTGGTCTAAATTGACAGGAGTAAGTAAAATAGCAGCTTTTCCTTGCTGCTGCCTCTGAGGAGCCACAGTAGTATTCAAAAGTTCTTATGGGGATCAGTGTGGTGAGGTGGATTCCCCACCCTAGCCCTGCAAGAGCTGAATTAGGCCAGGTGAGCCCAAGCAGCTAATTAGGCTGCCAGAATGGGAGATTTGGGTTGAAGGCAGCTAATTAAGGACAGGCTCTGCTGTGCTGGAACAGGCAAGGCATGTATAAAGCTAGGTAGCTGAGTGCAGAGATGGAGGCTGCCGCTTCAAAAACTGCAGGGAAATAGGTTGCAATCACTCTTTGAGTGGAAGAAGTTGGAGGCTGGCAAACTCAGAGAGTTGGGGAGAAGCCTGATATGTAGGGAGAAGCCCAGGGGAAAAGCCACAAGATGTAGGACTGCACAGGGATGTTGGCTGCTTGTTATAGGGTTTGTGGGCTGGAACCCAGGAAGGTGGGCCTGGATTCCCTTACCAGTTACTGGGAAGCGGCCAGGATGTTGGAGACACCAGCCAGACAGCAGGTTTGGAAAGACTGTGAATTCCCCAGAAGTGAAGAACTTTAGAGCTGGGTTGGCTGGAGGGTGAGTCTGCAGACCCAGGTGAGCAGGGCAGCGGAGCAAGACAAGATGGGAGAAGACAACACTAGAGAGAGAGTGTGCAGGTTGGCAAAAGTAATCCCCAGGATGGCCAGCAGAAGGTGCTGCTCATGGAGAGTGGATCCTGTGACAGCATTCACAGTAGTACACATATCTTAGCCCTGGCATCAGGTCAGCTGACTCAAGAAATGCTTTAGAAATTGGGCTCAATCAGGGGAGCAGCAAGCAGGAGAAGCCTAGGTTGAAAGTCATCCTCATGAATAACAGGATCATTCAAATACTGATAGCCTACTCTCTCCCTGTAATAGAGTATCTGCTTCCTAGGAGCAGGGACCTAAGTAAAAGTGGGGACATAGCTAAATCAAGTCTTTTAAACTTTTGTTTTTGAACTAACCAGAAATATTCTAAGGGATCATAATAGTATGTTACAACATTCTTTTACAAGTTGTGTTTTGGACCATATTGTTACTCTGTGCCCTCTTGAAAACGTCACTTCTTCCGAAAGGCCAATCACCTCTAGCCCTAGTGAACTATCAACAAACAAGATGACAGAAGTAAAATCCAATCACTAAAGCCCATGGAACTAAGAAATCTGCAAAACCTTATCATTCATTCACGTAGTTTTTTCACTGCATTTTATCACTTGGCCTTCATTTATGAATTAGACTGCTCATTTAAAGCAGGGTTTCCCAACCCCTGGCCCACGAGGCTTTTTAAAATGGCTCGCACTCCTGCTGGCTGGGAGCGGGCAGCTGGGCTACAGTCACCCACTGTCTGCCCGGGGTTCTGCCGCTGACTTAGCTGCACTCTGCAGCACCTGACCCACTGTGTTCCCCCCAGACCTCCTGCCCCATCGGAGGGATGTTGGCAGCCACTGCAGGGGAGGAGCCAACTGCTGCCCGGGAGCCGCACCGCTCATCGGAGTCCCGGCCTGTGGCGGCAGGCAACTGCGGCAGGTCAGGCAGCTGGGGGGAGTGGGTGGACTCAGTGCCTGGGGCCAGGACAAGGCTCTGGGGTGGGGGCTCCAAGAAGGGAGGTTTGGGAGTGTGTGGAGGGTTCCTGGGGGCTTCCATAGTGTCCCTAGGGGGGTGGGGGAGTTCCATGCTGGGGGGTGGGCCCTGCCTGGTCCCAGCATGCAACTGGGAGCCGGGCTGTGGCTGCTTGCCTCCCCTCTAGGCTTGGGTATGCATACAGCCCTTTAAAAACAACCAAAAACAAAAAAAGCTTTTTAAAAATTTAATTTTAATTAAAAACCTTTTTAAAGGCTTTTTAAAAACCTTTCTAAAATTTAATTTCAATTAAAAATCATTCAAAATTAATTAATTGAATTTGATTAATTGATTATAATTAAAATTAAGTTGGAATTCAATTAATTTAATTTTAATTAAATAGACTGGTGGCCCTTCAGGGTTTTTAAAATTATATTTTTGGTCTTTGAGCCAAAGAGGTTGGGAACCACTGTTTTAAAGTATGTATGAGTGACTTTCTCATTGATTTCAGTGGATTGTTCATGTGGCTAAGTATTTGCAGAACTGGTCCCTTCAGGACAGGGATTTTGTTTTCATACCCATCATTAAAGCATTTAGTATGTTTTTGGAACTATACAAATAGTCTATCTAAGGCTTGGGCTTCACTACACCTTAAATCAACATAAATTTTGTTGCTCAAGTGTGTGAATTAGCTGTCCCCCTGAGTGACAAAATTTATGCCAGTTAAAGCACTGGTATGGACAGTGTTATGTTGGTGGGAGAGCTTCTCCCACTGACGTAGCTGCTGCCACTCACAGAGGCTGGAGTGATTAAGCCAATGGGAGAGCTCTCTCCCATCAGCTATAGTGTCTACACAGAGAGTATGTAGCGTCAGAGCTGCATTGGTTCAGCTGTGCCACAGTAAGCTGTCTAGTGTAGCCAAGACCTAGGGTGTTTACATGCCACCAATGACTGTAGTACTGAGCACCATACAGTCTTTAATATAGGTGACTTGCCCAAGGTCACATAGCAAGTTGGTAGTGGACCTGGTCTCCCAAGTCCTATAGGTAGTGCTCTAACCACTGGCCCATCTTTTCTCTCTAATCAACATGAGACATTTCTGGGATTTTTCTCAAGCCTTCTGTGTCTGTTCTACTTGTACTTTAATACTTTTGTAAAAATAATATTTATATAAAAAACCAGGCAAGGGCAATTTATAAAATTAAATTTAAAATAGGAAGCAGGCAAAAGCTAGAAAAGGAATAGCAAGGGCAATTATAAAATCAAAATACATAGAAATAAGTGTCATCTCCTTGAACACTTAGCTAGTACTGTATATTTTATCCCTTATTTCCACCACTCATCTTTTTAGCCTGCATCTTGCCCTTTGGATGGTAGTCTGTTGTACATGCTACCACAACTCAAATAACAGAATGGTGACTAAACCATGTACAGGCTTAGCCCAACAAAAATTTAACCATGCAGCTGTACTCACACGAGTAGGTCCGTTGACTTTGTTTCACAGGATTTGTTTTAATTTATTAATTAATGTATTAAATTTAATGTATTAATTAATTTATTAAAAAGTCATAGTTTTTATTTTTGCCAGCTGCTGCTGGAGAAGATAATTCCTGCCATTGATAGATACCACAGTGGTTTCAAGGTGGTATTTTTCCACTGACTTAATAGCAGCAGAATTGGGCCAGCGCTGTTTGCTTTTGAAAATCCTACCCCAAAAGTTCTCATGAATAGTACAACATGGCATGTTACCATGAAGGTCCTGAGAGGGTGTTTGGGGCTTCAGTCAATTGGTCTTTCTTAACTTTAGTCATTATGTTTTCTGAATGTCTTGGCTGAATCTGGTGGTTTTAAATTGACCCGTGATTGTACTCTCCATCATTTTCACATACCCCATAGCACCTCCAGCAGCAGAGTATCAAATCTATTCAGCTCCTTTTTCAGCTGATGTCTCCAGAAGTGGTAGAGTGAAACACCTTTGTCAATTTCACTCATGTTCCTTCTGCAGGCTCCTGCTAAAGGAGTACTGTCCTGCAGAAACTTCTACTCAAGTATGACTAGAAAGAAAAAAAGAAAAGAAAAAAAAAAGATGCAGGATGGGAAGGAAGAGGATGAAAACAACAGAAAGCAACAGAGAAAGATGAAAGGAGGGGGTAGAAAAATCAGAGACTCACCACGTGAAGAAGAATTGGTCTGGTATTTATTGGATTGAAACAAAATTTATTGCCAAGCCTGGTACTTCACTATCCAGGCTTTCAGGGTTTAGGAATACTGAGAAGGCAGCACACTTATTTCATGGGGAAAATCTGAATGCCTACTCTTCCTTCCTTATCAGCACTCAGGAAAATAGCTTTGGTTAACTTTGAGTGGGGGTGGTGAAGAAATTATTGAAGAAAACTAAGGATGTGCCTTGCATTGTGTTCGTATTGATTACCTCAGGGCTATTGAAAGAACAGCATCAAATGGCAGCAGCTGGGGCTGGTGGGGGTGGTGTATGTATGTTGAGCCAGAGAGAGAGAGATTGAAACAAAGAGTGGGAGGGAAAGAGGCAGAGAGATGTCTTCATTTGATGGAGGAGATTGTGCACCAAGCAACAGCATAGTCTCACAATCAGGTCTCTGAATATTGGAGGGGGAAGAAGGGACAGAAAGGTCTTTCATTATGTATTATATTCATTTATACACTGGAAGAAAGAAAGAGGGAAGGAGTTTTCTGTCTCTTCTTCCCCTCCACTCCCATATATATATGGATCAGGGGATTGAGCTTCAAAGTTATCCTACATCCAGTAATCTGAGGTTGATAGGAAAGAAGGACCTTTCAAGTATTTTGTTGGGATAACAACCCATCAGAATATTTTTCCCTCTAGCCTCCATCCCATTGTTGCTAAACCACTGTCTTTCTTTCTGGTCCTCATCTGGCCTGGCTTTTCCCCTTCCCTTGATGTTCTGCCCTGTCTCCCTTATCAAAACTTCCTTATCTGGTCTTTCATTTTCTTCACCTCATGCTTGTCTCCCAGACTTGGACCCTTATCCCATCACAGTTATGTGTCTGTCTCCTAACAATTGCTTAGTTTGTTCTTTCCCTCTGTTACCTCTTCTTCACTGGGGTTGGCACCCCCTGCTCACTGCAGGTTTCTACATGAAGTGAAGGGAAGTGGGGTTTTGCATTAGGGGTGATAACCAAAGAGGATTTGGTAGTGAGGCTAGTTCTGCTGCTGATAGCTGCAAAGGAAGCTGTTGTGTGGCTACTATTCAAAATAATTGCCAAGCTCCAGATGCTGACAAGCTGGCCAATTATCTCACAGTGTTGAATCTTCAATTTTGGATCAAGATTATTGAGACGGGCATGGCTAGACATGTACCCAGGTATATGAGATATTCTTGTCCTTTCTCAGTTTGGGTATACCCAGGAGCATGGCACTGAATAGTGTGTGCACTGAATAGAGTATCTCCTTCAGGCAGTGGATGAAGCTCAGATGTCCATGCTGATGCTGTTTGATGTATCTGCTAACTTCAGTACTTTTGATCATGGGTGTTTTTAACTTGCCTTGGAGCTCCACTGTGAGTAGTTGGAGCTGCTCTTCATTGGCTTCATTCCTACCTCTGAGGGGCCCAAAGATAGTTTTGGGCAATTGGTCTTCTGCCCCATTAGTTCTCTTGTGTTGGGATCTCCAGGTTCCATCTCATTCAATGTGTACATGGGGCCACTGGGAGGGTTAAATAAGGAGACATGAGCTGCAGAATTTGCAGTGTGGTAACAATGTCCTACCCCCTCTGTTTCATTGGACTCCTCTGAGTGCCAGACCCAGTGATTATTGGAGCTAGGGGCGTGAATGAGGATTTGCTGACTGAGATGAATCCAGAAAAAATGAAAGTAATTTTGGTATCACCAGAGACCTGCCTCAACCAGGAGAGAAAATGCAGGATAGGAGGAGAAACTTTTTATGCTAAACCAAATGGGATTCCAGGATAGACCTCAAGAACTGGGAGATCTCTGGTTCCCAAGAACCTTTGGCCATCCTTCTCTATCCCTCCTTTTTTTGTCTTGCTCATTCTCTGTGTTCTATTTTCCTGCCATAACCCATTTTCTTCCTCTTCTCCATCTCTCTGTCACCCAGAGGGGGACACACATTGCTGCTTGTCTCCTTCCCCAATGTGATACTTCCTCTCCGTCTCCTTCTTCCACAGCCTGTTGTATTGTGGCAGAAGAGGGGAAACAGCTTTATCAAATCTCCTTGGGCTGCATGCTGTGCCTGCTGCTGGTGAGGAGAAGAAAGTGTTGTTGTAGGAAGTGCTTTCTTCTGCCTTGTGGACAGAGCGTGTGGCAGTGCCCTGTTGATTCCACTCAGAGAGCAGGAGTGACAGACTTCCATTACTAGACTTTCTTGTGTTTAAGTCAGTCTGGCAATTCATTATCTTTTTACCTTAAAGCAGACTCTTAATCTGCTATTTTAACAGAATAATTTTTTATGGTCTGATAGTTATGGGTGTGTCTGGCTTTACTTTGTAGCATGTTTATGGACAAACAGCTCACGTTTTGTCAAATACTGAATGAGGTATTCCCTGAAAGGCAATGCTCTCGTTCTGAATGATGTGATCATGCACAATTAACCTGAGGAGCAGAACCTTGTTTAACGAGAAGTGGGGGGGCATCACCTTTCAAGCCAACTCTTTTATGTCAAGTTTATTTTTTCTGACACGATACAATTCATTCTGTCTTATATCTGTATGGGCAGGAAATACTGCTGTTTAGTTAAGAAGAAGATATTCTAAAATTATAGTAATTATCTTTTTTTGTCATGTTGAAAGGGAAGTTTTTCCCCCTATGTTTGTATTTCATTAGTGAAATGCGAGTATAGAAACAAATGTGAGATCAGTACGGTATCTGCTATTGATTTAAGTAAAATATGCACTGTAATGGTATTACTGAATAAATAATGCAAATACAATCCAAATACTAGTTAGGCAGTAAGTTATTTTTAACTCTTATCTTTGCAGTTTCTTTTGTGACCCAAGATGTCACCTACATGACCATCATGATCTCAGTTGCTTGGGAGAATGGAAGAGTTTTAGGGCTATTCAGATGTCTTACAGTTTTACTACCTGACTTGCCGTCTTTTGAATATCTGTAAAGTAATTTCTTGAACTACTCCTATTTTACTCCCGATTTACTCCTGATTTGCATTTAAAATCCTGTTGTGGTGTTTCTACTCATGGCTTGACACATCAGCCAATTGCAGCACTTTAATTACTTCATGCTATGGGACACTTAAAATTTATTTAGTATTTTTTCTTTTCAGAAAAGTACTATTGTTTGTACAGCACTAATATGCCAGCACCCTTCTTGCACTTTACTTTTTCGAGGTTTCTGGCCTGATTCATTTGATCAAATCCTTACAAATTGTAGCAGCAGATTGATCAGACACTTCAAGGCCAGGTGTTAAAATATGCATTTTATCAGAACACCTGGTGGCAGACATTACTATTTAGAGGTAAGCAATCATGCTTGAATAAGAGACTTGAAGACATGTCGGGATCTTACAAGTAATTTACGTTATAAAGCAGCTCTGTGCCAGTAATTGGGCAATATGTTACCTTCATGACAGTAATGCTTAGAAACTAGTCAACGGAGTGAGGTGGTGCTCCCCACATTGTACTCTTGCAGAATAAGAGATGGTGCCTGCCCTGAAGAACTTGCAATGTAAAGAGAAAAAACAAAGGGTGAGAGGGAAAACAGAGGCACAAACAAGTAAGGTGACTTGTTCAGGGTCACACATCAGAGCCGAGAATAGAAACTAAGTCTCTAGAATTCCAGTCCAGTGCCCTGTCCACCAGCCTGTGCCAAAGGGCAGTTTCTGAGAAATTCCAGTTTGAGAGCCTGCGACTGGAGCTTATGACCTGCAACGAGGATAGGCATTTTGCTGACTATCACATGCATCTTGTAAAAGGTGCTAGGCTAATGTCACTCCTTGAAGCAGAGGATACGCTGAGTCCTTCCCACAAACTAGGGTTCTTGAGAATTACTTTATTTGGAAGTAGCTAGCTCAGATGTGTCTTTTACTCAAAATAGTCTATTTGCTTCCTTACCTCCAGAAACAAATGTGTGTGGAGGGGCGGCGGGGGATGGAGGATTGTGGGTATATTTCTACATTCTGATTACAGAATACATTTAAACTGAAAACCAGAAAACATGTAGGCAGTATTGTGAGGCATTTTCATTTCTGTGATCAGCAGGGATCCTAGAAATCTCTTTTCATCAGAAAAATGTGGGACTTTAAATTTAAAGTTGAGCTCTTGTTTATCCAATCTGGTTGGGACCGGGGCCAGACTGAATAATCAAAAATTGGGATAAGCAAGAGAACAAGCAAAGAGCTTTCTAGCCCTTATTTTAAGATGGAGACAGAGAGGCTCACACTGTCAGCCCTGCACAGTGCTGACAGCTGATACCTCAGCCTCTCAGGACTGCCTGTCTGAGCCCTACTGCTGTCAGAGCTGTGAAGATGATGGTTCAGTTAATATGGAGAGCCAATAGTGGAGAATTGGATAAATAGGATTCTATTATATATCAGTAAAATGTGTACTGTGGCTAGGGAAACTGAAAATTACTGTTTGATTTTTATTGTGGGAAAATGTGGATTTTTGTTTATCAGAGGATTTTGTTTATCATGGAAAGCTAGGATCCCTGGTGATCAGTATTTTTCTGGTGTTCTGTGCTCCTATGTGCTATGCTCTTCTCAGAGTGCTTTGCTTCTCATGCTTGAAGCAGGAGCTGAACACATACATACAGCTCTCGTTTCATGTATTGGGAGGCTTGGTAGCTGGAAGAATGCTAGATTGTAGGGATGCTGGCTATGATGTTGGGTTTATGCTTCACACATTTGAAAAGGCTGACATAGAGCTTTGCAAATAGGGATGTGTGATCAGTTAGAGCTAAAATTACCCATCATCTGAACTAGGTAAATGGCTATGAATAAGAAGCCCATGTACTCTCACCTATTAGTATTTAGAAGTTTTTTTTTTCCTTTCTCCCTGTTTTGAGGAGAGAAAAGGGGCATTTAGAAAACAATGGATGTCCATGTGGGATTTGGTCTATGTATTGTACCATACTTGAGTGGAAACTGTGGTTTGGTGGCTATACCTGTATTATTGCTATTCTAGAAGACACTACAAGTATTAAGGGCTATGTCTACACTTGTAAATTTAGGTCGACTTTAGCTAAGTCGACTTAACATGTCTACCTAAATTTAAAGTCGACTTTGGGGGGAACTTACAAAGTCGACCTAGAACGTCCACACTGGATGCCTAGGTCGACTTCTAGGGGACCTAGGGCAGGTCCACGGGGGCAGAGGGGGCACCCCTTGCCCAGTGCCAGGGGGCTCAGCCTTTGCCCCATTGTACATAGGTACAATGGGGCAAAGGGACAGGGACCCTGGCAGGGCATAGGGGCAGGGTGGGCAGGGCTCTGCCCTGCCCTGTGGGGGGGCATGCCAGGCTCCCCTGTGCCCCCCCTGGCAGGGAGGGCATTGGTGTAGTCCTGGGGTAGCCCTAAGTCGACTTAAGGCTACCCCATGCCTACACTGGCTTAATTCAACTTTAAAAAGTCAAATTAAGCCTTAAGTCGAAGTAATTCTAGGTTTAATAAAGTCGACTTAATTTTCATTGTCGACTTTATTTTCCTTAAGTCGACTTAAGAAAACTGTAGTGTAGACGCAGGGTAAATTAAGTCGACTTAATTTGCAAGTGTAGACGCAGCCAAAGGCAATGATTACACAAGGCACAGAGGGGTTAAAGGCAAAGGATATCAGGGAATGATCATTATATAGATGAACCTTTCTGTTTTGGACTTTTAACTTTATCTGGTTCCTGAAAAAAGTTTACCTTTTTTCATAAACTCTACAGCCTCTTACAGACATGGCTTTCTCTTATTTTTAATCCAACAATCTAATGCATAGTCATTTAATAGGAGAACCAAACTTTGCAGAAGGTGTGAAGATCAGCATAATAGATATTTTGAATCAAGTGAGGGCTCTAGGAAAGTCCAGGAGTTCTCATGGAGAATGGCCTGCCAGGAACTCCATCTCTTATATACTGCAATGGTACTCAAATTGGGGGAAAGGGAGCAAGATGGATCATGGGGATACTTAGGAGGGGAGTGGAGGTAGGGGGGAAGCTGCTGTAGGTGATGGCCATGGCACTGCTGGTGGTGATTCCTTGCTGTCATTTCCTCTGGTGGGTCATATTGGGCTCCAGAGCTGCTGCTACCCCTTACCCCTCCCTCTCAAATTAAGCATGTGGGACCTGTTTTTTTCTGAAAATGAGGGGAGATTCATGGGAATGCAGGGTGCAACTGTTACAAAAGACCATGGGAGGATGTGGGGGCTCTATTTAAAAGTTTGAGAACTGCTAATAAACTATATCAATGTAGCTCCAAATCAAGTGCTTCATTGCTGTGGCCACCTCTGAGTTAGGCAGGTTTGTTCTCATAGAATCATAGAAACAGGAAGGGACCATGAGAAGTCATCGAATCCAGTCCCCTGCACTCATGGCAGGACCAAGTACCCTCTTAGCCATCCCTGTCTAACCTGCTCTTAAAAACTTCCAATGATGGAGATTCCACAACCTGCCTAGGCAACTCATTCCAATGGTTAATCACCCTGACAGTTGGGAATTTTTTCCTAATGTCCAACCTAAACCTCCCTCGCCATAATTTAAGCCCATTGCTTCTTGTCTTATCATCGGTGGTTAAGGAGAACAATTTTTCTCCCTCCTCCTCATAGCAACCTTTTAGGTACTTGAAAACTGTTACGTCCCCTCTCAGTGTCTTCTTTTCCAGACTAAACAAACCCAGCTCTTTCAGTCTTCCCTCATAAGTCAAGTGTTCCAGACCTTTAATCATTCTTGTTGCTCTGTTCTGGACTTTCTCCAATTTGTCCACATCTTTCCTGAAATGAGGCACCCAGAACTAGACACAATACTCCAGTTGTGGCCTAATCAGGGCGGAGTAGAGTGGAAGTATTACTTCTCATGTCTTTCTTACAATACTCCTGTTAGCAAACACCATTCTGGGATGTATTTTTTTTTTTTTTTTTTTTTTTTGCAACAGTGTTACACTGTTGACTCGTATTTAGCTTGTGGTCCACTATGATATCCAGATCCCTTTCTACAGTACTCCTTCCTAGGCAGTCATTGCCCATTTTGTATGTGTGCAATGGATTGTTCTTTCCTACGTGGAGTACTTTGCACTTACCTTTATTGAATTTCATCCTATTAACCTCAGACCATTTCACCAGTTTGTCCAAATCATTCTGAATTGTGATCCTATCCTCCAAAGCACTTGCAACCCCTCTCAGCTTGGTATTATCGGCAAACTTTATTAAGTGTGCTCTCTATGCCATCATCTAAATCATTGATGAAAATATTGAATAGAAACAGACCCAGAAATGATCCCTGTGGTATCCCGCTCGTTATGCCCTTCCAGTATGACTGTGAACTGTTGATAACTGCTCTTTGGGACCAGTTATCCAACTAGTTTTGCACCCATCTTATAGTAGCTCCATCCAGGTTGTACTTCCCTAGTTTGTTAATGAGAATGTGATGTGAGACTGTATCAAAAGCCTTACTAAAGTCTCTATATACCACATCTACCGCTTCCCCTCTATCCACAAGGGTTGTTACTCTGTCATAGAAAGCTATCAGGTTGGTTTGACACCATTTGTTTTTGACAAATCCATGCTATCACTTAACATCTCTTCTCTTCTCTTCTCTTCTCCTCTTCTCTTGGCACAAATTAGAGTAGGCTCATACAATCCATCACTATCTCCCTTTCAAGACCACTGTAGTTTTCCCCAGTGTCTTCAATGGAAGCAGGATCTGCCCCCTGTTGGTAAACCCTATTGAAACTGCTGAAAGTTGTTGCACTTTCAGAGGGGTAGCCGTGTTACTTTAGTTTGGCAAAACAAACAAAGAGTCGTGTGGCACTTTTAAAGACTAACAAATAAATAAATGTTAGTCTTTAAAAGTGCCACAGGACTCCTTGTTTGTTTTATTGCACTTTGTAACTGAGGATGAATAATTATTTTTTAGTCACACAACTAAACCAAATACAAGAGCTATCATTCTTTAATAGTTGTAGTCTTCTGTTAACATTTAACCATCTTTACTGTGGAGATTTTAGCACATTATAGGAGTCGCAGCATAAATTATTTTTAAAAAATTGTTCATCCGTATATAAGTGCTATCAATTATTTTTGTTAACAATAAATATTAGTCTATTGAAACACAGGTAATGCCCTTTCCTTTGCTATTTCATCATGGCCTATGGTTTCTCAACCAATGGCTTTTACTTTTGCTGTGTACCTGGTGAAGTAATTTATTACAATGATAAAATTCTGTCCGTCTAATTGTTGCTGCTAGGACCACAAGCTCAGATAAGGGCCATTAACCAAATAATAATGAATTAGAGGCTGTAGATCAGTAAATATCTTTTAAAATGAGCCTGTTTGGTAAATAATGCCAAAAAAGTTCCCAGTAGTGTCATAATAATAGCTCTAATTAGTTATGAAAAAAGCAGCATTGTGACTCTTAAACAGGACTGAACATGAAGTGTAGAATAATCCTAATGGATGAAAATCATGGTGTTCTTGAATTTCATTGTAGATTTACTCTCTGCAATACAATATACAAACAACCCCTTTAAATTAGGTGGGGTACTTGTGGCGAAATATACAGCTTTTCAACTGTAGAAAGTGTTCTTTATTATTTATTCATGTTGGAGTACTAAAAACCCCATAAAACCTAAAGATTGTTGTTTAAACTGGCAAGTTCATTTTTGAAAGGACTGTATTGCCCTTATTTTTAAAAAGTATTGGTTTCCTTTATTGCTGTTTATTATTCCTGGCATGTTCCTATACTGACATTTCATTCTATAGAATCCAACAGCAGAATTCATGGATCTTGGAATCCATCCATCTATAGCCTGGGACCATGCACTGTGCAGCTGAACGAATGTCTATAAATCTTGGTTTCAGTTTTGTTAGTGTAGGATTTTCATTAAAAATTCTACTTTTTTCTCCCTCATTCTCTTAAACATATCTGATCACTTGCATTTGCTTTTTGTTAATGAAACCACCTCTGTCTTTCCACATCAGCACAGCAGTCATGCATTTTTTAGATGTTTTAGTTGGCACAACCTTTTCTGTTTAGGTGAGTATTTTCTTGTATTTATTACAATTACACTGGGATTCTCTTTTCATGTATTCATGGAACTCATGTACTCAAAAAATTTGAATCTGAGAAACATCGCCCAGGGCAATGTGAGAGATGGATGGAGAGGCAGCACTGTCTTTAGGGGCAGAGATGTCCCAGGAGGCAGTGGGAGCCTTGTAGAGGAGTCCAGTGAGGCAGCGGGGGCCATGGCTGCCAAAATACAAGTTTGCACAGGGCACCCTTTTCTCTAAGGCCAGGCCTACATATGAAAATGACCTGGCCACAGGTCCACCTCCATGCCTTCTCTTGTGCTGATGCCACCACCAGTTCCCTCTCGGACAAGCCTACTTTTTCTGCAAGAAATGGGACTTCTTTTGCTGCTCCCTCAGAAGCCACTGAACAGATTTAGGGGGATGTGGATGACAGTGGGCACCTGCCTAGATTCATGCATCTTTTTGGACGCTCATTTACAAGTGCTCCCATGATGGCTGTGTTTATACAAGATCAAGGATGAGCTGGATCCCCAGACTTTATCCCCTTCTCTGAAGCTCCTCTGGGAATCCTAGCCAAGGATCTTCACCTCCACATGTTTCTTCTCCCTGATGATTTGGACAGTAGCCATCCACACCACACATCAGTCTGTGATGTGGCCAATGCAGACCAGAGACCTGTTGCAAGTGTATCATCAAGCCCATCACTAACACATTTTTTCCTTAAAAAACAGAGCTGCATAATGTGCTTTTACATGTGATGTCATATGGTGCTGGCCTCCATGTTGATGGCATTACTTACTAAAGGGCCCTGGCGTGACATTCCACCGGGGTAGGAAATGTTTTGATATAAACTGTATGTTCCTGTGGGGACCATATTCAATGGAAAATGCTAGGATGAGGCAAAGGGAGCGATGGGATGGAGACAGCAATGCAACTGGCAGACAAATCTCGATGAATCCTGGCCAGCAACTGATAGGGCTTGTCCATATGGCATGACATGAACTGTGATACCGTGATAGGGAGCTCTGAAGCCTTGAGGTCAACTTTGCCAAAATAGTCTAATTCCGGTATCCAACAATGAATCCCAAAACGTATTAGGACTAATTTGGGATCCCCTTCCTCTGGGCGGTGACTCTCAATCAGGAATACATATACCTCTGGTGGTACATAGAGGTCTTCCAGGGGGTACTCAACTCACCTCAATCAGTGTTTTTTCAACCAGAGGGCTGCAGTCCACCGGGAGAGGGGAGGTCATGTGACAGGTTTAGGGGGATCAAAAGTGCAGGTCCTGCACTAGAGGGTGACAAGTGGGGCAATTACCCAGTGCCCCAAGGGCTACCACTAAGCTAAGTTACATACCTGAGGCTTGGGCTTCAGACAAAGGTTGCAAGTGAAAAACACTTTCCAGTATTGCACTGAAATAGATGTGCAATATTTATATTCCTAAATTATTTTAGGAAATAATTATTATTTATAACAACACAGTAAAAACAAGAAAGTAAGCAATTTTTCAGTTAGCGTGCTGTGACTTTTCTGTATTTTTATGTCTGATTTTTATAAGGAGATACTCTTTAAGTGAGGTAAAACTTGGGGTATGCAAGACAAATCAGACTCCAGAAAGGGGTACAGGAGGTTGGCTCTGCTTCAGGAGCCATGCTTTTTCCCCCTCCTCTGAAAATACTGGTCACCATCGCCACTCTGAAGAGACCTACACCTTTCTCAGTAAAAATGGGCCCTGTGCTGACCACCACATTTGTGACATTCATGCACAGTCTCACAAGAAGCATACCCCTCAAGACACACAGCAAACCTTCTTGTCCTCAGGCTCTCATTTTGGCAGCAGTTGGGACAACCAAGCAACTTGCTGTACCCTTGACAAAGTTACTCTCTCCATGGTCGTAAGCAGAAATTGAAGTCTGTTTCTGAATTTTCGCAGGGCATATTTAGGTCCCTATGCTTTTCGCTTTTGAAGAGGCTTGTCATATTGCAACCAGGGGTTAAAGTAAGGGGGAACACACTGGAACACAGTTCCAGGGCCCACAAATTTGAGGGGCTAGGGTTCCGGGGCCCCTAAAAATAGAAAAATCTGGTGGAATGCATGTTCTGCCCTGTCCTGGCGGCTGGCAGGTCCTATGCCCCACCATTGTTAATCACAACACTTATTGTGTTATGCAGTATTTGCTAGTTTGTGACAATAATTGCTATAGACATAAACACCATATACAATTATAAATATTTTTATGGAGCGATAACCGATGTATGTGGTACTGAGAAGTGGTTGCAAATGCCTACCTGGGCCGAGGCCCACCCATGCATGAAGGGGGCCCGTCAAATTCTGCTTTGACCACTGATTGCAACTATGTGTTCACCCCCAAAACAGCCTGGAAAGACAAATAATTCCTGGTATTTAAACAGACACAATTAACTGAAACACAGTTCAAGAGACCACAGCCTGGGAGGAAACACTCTGCCTCAGGGACCCTTTTCTTAATCATCTTCTGGCTCATCCAGCCCATCTGGCTGTCAAGGGCAATATGCTGAGGGGGGTGGAAAGTCTCCTGGAAGGGTACCAGTGTACTCCCCACTCATGCCAAATCTTTTCTTTTAGTATTAAGGAGTGGGGTTAGCCTGTAGCTGCTCTGTACGTGGATGACCCATACCTGTCACCCAAGCATTCACCACTGATGTCCAGAGAATGTAATTTCTTGGGAAATGCTGGTGAGGTCTTGGTTGATCTGGGTGGTTTAATAAGCTTTGGTTCTGTTTCCTGAGATGCCTCACTTCTGTCAGACATGATAGAAAGTGGATGAGGATGGCTGCAGACAGCTGCCATTCTATTTTTCCTTTGCTGCCTCAGTTTTTGGGCTGGTGTAAGGTTTCCAGTGGCAATGACTTAAAGGTAGCAGAATCACTCACTATAAATGGAAATAGTATTGTGAGTTCTGATCTAAGTGGTTGATCAGAAGCAATATCTGGGCTCTGGCCAAATAGAAACTTGGTAGTGTTGATTCCTGTTACTTTTTCCTTTTTGGGGGTTTGGGGGGGAGAGAGGGTACTAAAATCCTTGGGAGAAATGAAGGCTGTGGTGCTATATTTAAATTGATATGGCTAAATCCTGGTTGCAAAATGTTATGAGAAAACAAGCTGTTTATTTCTCTCTACAGCTAGAGGAGATATTCTGCCATCTCTTAAATTCAAAGATGAATATTTTCATATGTGGTTGTTATAGCTATTCAATGTGTTGCCATAGGTTATTTTCCGTTTCAATATGGCATGTATTCATTCAGTTTGATAGCTATTTTTAAGGTGTCTTTCTCTATATGCTTTTATCATTTGCCTAGAGTCAGACCCCTCATTCCTTTTAAGAAGTCTGAATTTGGTTTTTGAGAAACAATATTTTCTACTATTTTATCTTTTCATTTTGTATTTTTAACTATTAAAATCACTTCCTAGAAGGAGTGATGACTGCCATAAATTCTGTTATGCTTGTGGTTTCAAATCCTTGGCAATGCTGCAACTACAAAGAAACATATTTTTACTAATAGAAGCTAGATGAAGACCCTCTGCACTGGTGTGAATTTTACCCTACTGCAGTCCTATGTTGCATATGTTGCAATAGCTAAGCATAATGGTCAGTAATAAACTTGACAAAGACCACAAACTGAAATATTTGGAATTGCTAACGGAAACACATTATGTGATTTATTGGTGTATAATAATTGTTTCTCTTATCCCCTCCCTCCCCCAAAAAGATGGCTACCCATCAGCGATGCATATTGACTAATTTGTCGAGTGACATTTTGCGAACCTGAAATGATGAATGTTAATTATGGGGTTCAGATTCCCATTCCCCTTTGACATGCTTATTGGATTAGGAAGAGCTCTATCATAACAGTACCAAGTCCTGGATTTATTAGAGAATTGACACTGGTTTTGTATGTACAATTCGTCTTCTGTCAGGACCAATCATTAAAAATAATACATTGTCAAAGGCCAGTTTTGAGATTAGCCTGTTTGGAGCAATGATGTGAATAAAAACTTACAGGCAGAAGAGAGAGTGAACTTTGTAATGATTTATTGTTCAGGATTAGATGAAGATATAGATCTCAATAAATGGAAAAGTAACTTTGTGATTGAATTATGAAACAAAGAATATTGTTGGTACAACAAAATCTATTATAAAAATCAGATTGGCATTCCTGTGCAAATATTTGTACATACATGTCAATGGGTTCCCCCCTTAAATCTTGGTTTCTTTAGTTTCAAGAGGAATTATGAAGTTCAGTGGAAACAGGAATTTCCCACCCACGCTGCTTGATTTGACTTTCTTCATGTATTAAGAAACATAACAGTTTTTACATTGACACAAATATTCTGAAGAGCTTTTCACAATCTGATAAGATGCTGATCATGTCTCTAGGTAACTTTCTTTGTTAAACTGAAATAATCTAGGCCTTTTACATACTATACTGTGGTTTTTTAGGCTTTGATTTGGTGATTATGGACTTGATACTATGTTCCTTGGGCACCAAAATACCGGTACCCGTATATATCAGCAAGTGTTTTGGCCGTGTAAGGAATGTAGGCTCTGCTCAGAGGTAACACTAAGTCAGTGAGCACCGAGAAGGTAATGTTTAACACACAATAGATGGTTTGATTTTTAGATCTGTTTTTTGACTAGTAAAGAAAAAGTTTACATTACATTTCTGAACAAAGACTAGCACTATAATACAACAACATAAATAAGAGTACACTAATTGTTTTATTATATCATTTAGCATAAATTAAGAAAGTTAACTAAGCCTACTGGGAAAAATATGTGGAGAGTTGAAGCCTCCTATGCAACTCAATGGCAAATTTTCTAATGATAAAACTATAATCGAATGCTTAAAGAATCCACGGTAATCTAAGCATTCTTGGTTTCGGGGAGGGGAGAATATAGTTTTAGTTTGTGCTCTTGAAAGATTGTTCTCAAAGTGTAGGTCAGTGACTCCTTGTCAGTGATCTGCAGAGATCTGGCTGGTTGTATGCTGCTAGTTCTGCCTCACTTCAAGTTGGTAAATTGCAGTAAAAATCAGTTAAGAATGCGTTAAATACTTTCTTAGAGTGTCTTTTCCATGTAGGCAACTAGTGGTAGTTGCCACAGTGGAAATATCTGCCTGTTCAGGAGGAAAGACCAGTGTAATTTGTATTACAGCTATGCCTCATTCTCTATAATTGTTGCTAATTCACTACTCAGTGAAAGTCAAAGCAGGAATGATTTAGCTGCCTGTGGCAAGGTGGAGTTTTCTAGAGCCTGAGGCATGCAATTCATTGCTTTTTGGAATTTAAAAATACATCTACGTCTCAGTTTGGTCTCATTTTAAATCTGGCTGGAGAACACATCTTTGTTCAGGTCTTCCTAAAACTGAAGTCTTAGGGACATCTGGTATTTAGCCCATCAGACTAGTTGTCTGAGCTATTTTATGACTATTGCAGTGTGGATGTACTACAGGGATGGGGAAGGACTCGGAGTCAAGATGAGATTTGTATATGTTCCTTTATTATATTGTGCCTGCCAAGTAACAGCTGTAAATGCCCTTGAGGTACAGACAAAAAGAGACAGAGCATAATTCAACAAGCTAGAGCAGGTGAGTTTCACTGTTAACTTCCTCCCATCCCCCAGGAAGTAGAAAAACAAAAACGATGAATTAGGAAAGACTTGATGAGATAAATTGAAGGTACAATTAAAATCTGTCCTATATGAAGGGTAACATGTATCCCTAAAAGCTCTTTGAAGCAGAACAACTAGAGCTGGGCAAAATTGCTCCGTGAAAAATGCAGTTCAACTACATCAAAATGTTTTACAAATTCATGTTGATATCACTGAATTGCTTTGACACAAAACAAAAATACTCCAAAAAAAATTTTTGGTTTGAATTTTTTTTTTTTTAAAATGTGTTTACTTACAAATGTTTTAAATAGAAACAAAGCAAAATGTTCCATTTGACTCCAGTATCCTTTTTACTTTCCGAGTCACCAAAAAATTTAGAAAACTTTTTTGATTTTGGTCTGACCCAAAATGTTGTAACTCTTTGAAATTGCCAGTGAACAGACGAATTAGGGTGGTTGTTTTTATTTTGTTTTGGTTTTTTTGTTTTTACCCAGCTCTAGTAACAGCACAGTTAGCCAGCAAAATATCAAATTAAAAAGGGAGAGACATCTTCTGATTGCTGCCTTTTTCAAATTAATCTCTTAATGGGTGCCAGCTTAATCATCGCAAACTCATCCATGAAGTTTTGCTTGAAGAACATTTGCCTTATGGCAAAAATGCCCTGTTAGAGATACAGAGAGTGGGTAGAGTTTAGGGAGGCCATGTCATTGTTTGGACACAGGGAAGATTGTAAGTGCAGACTGTAGCCCTTAGAAAATCTCCCTTTGACTCCCTCCCTGTCACTGGGCTAGAACATAATAACTGAAGTTCTCGTATCACAGGATAGATGTTCTTATACAAGGCCCAGGGGCTTGTTCATGATTCCTGTTTGGCAGCAAAAACTTGTCTTCTCCGTTAAACAGTGGAGATAAGGAAGGGAGAACTGAAATAAATATGAGGCTGGAAGAAACATGAGTTTATATCCGTGGTGATTGCTATATGGTGTGGGGTGGTTGGGTGGAAGTGTATCTATTACAAATACTCTGTGTATCAGATGTCAGAAGACAAAATCCTGCCATAACACCAGTGTAACTCCTGTTGCATTTCAACCCTATTGCATCTCATGGATGTAACTGAGGATGGAATTTGGCCCCGTGTTCTATAAATATTACCAGCATTTTCTCATTCAGTCTAAATGTGACCTCTGTTACCTCATGCTTAACGGTCACAGCTAAGCACCAAATGAAAAAACAAAGTCACGTGAAATATATGTATTCTGTGTGTGTGTTTTTATAAAGACTAATTTTAGACATAAAATTTCAGTTTACAAAAGTTGAATGTGCCCCTCACATACAGTATAGATAATCCTTACAAAAGGACTTCCAAGCACCTTACAGGGACTTCTTAGCCCCAGGTTCCAAAGTGCTTTGCTTACCGCAGCAGCGCTCACTTGATCCCTGGCCATATTGGAGCCATGAATATCTGGTTTTTGTAATGACAAAATTTGCACCTCATCATCTGTACTACTTTCCCTTTCTCACATTCACTTTGCTCCTCTCTGCCTTTCTTTAAATCTTGTTCAATTTCTTTCTCTAATAGATTTTTCATAGATATCTTTCTGATTTTTCACCACAGGTTCCCCTTTACATGTCAGAACCCTTTTAATGCTGGGCCACCAAATTTTGTGGAGGCATAAATTTGGCCACTTCATGTGACTTCAGACTTGGAGATACTTACTAGAATTTCTTGTCAACAGAAATCCCTGGGCTTTGTGGAATAGAAACAATTGCTATTGCCAGAAACAACTTTGTTCTCTGGATGCCTGTCTTTCACAGAATCATAGATGATGAGGGTTGGAAGAGGTTACCTCGTCCAACTCCCTGCTCAAAGCAGGCCCAACCCCAATTAAATCATCCCAGCCAGGGCTTTGTCAAGCTGGGCCTTAAAAACATCTAAGAATGGAGATTCCACCACCTCCCTAGTTAACCCATTCCAGTGCTTCACCTCACTATCAGTGAAAAAGGCTTTCCTAATATCCAACACAGACCTTCCCTACTGCAACTTGAAACCATTGCTCTTAATTCTGTCATCTGCAACCACTGAGACCAGCCTACTTCTATCCTCTCTGTATGCTCCCTTCAGGTATTTGAAGACTCCTATCAAATCCCCCCTCACTCTTTTGCTGTTCCCAATTCCCGCAGCCTCTCCTCATAAGTCATGTGTCTCACCCTCCTAATCGTTTTTGTTATCTGCTGCTCCATTCTCTCTTCAATTTGTCCCCATCCTTTCTGTAGTGGAGGGTCCCAAAACTGGACACAGTAGTCCAAATGTGGCCTCACCAGTGCCGAATAGAGGGAAATAATCACTTGCCTTGATCTGCTGCAGTGTTCCTACCAATGCGGCCCAACATGCCGTTAGCCTTCTTGGCAACAAGGGCGCACTGTCGACTCACAGCCAGCTTCTTGTCCACTGTAACCCCCAGTTTCTTTTCTGCAGAACTGCTGCTTAGCCAGTCAATTCCTAATCTGTAGCAGTGCATGGGATTCTTCTGTCCTAAGTGCAGGGTTCTGAAATTGCCCTTTTTGAACTTCATCAGATTCTTTTTTTGGGGGGGGGGCACCCAATCCTCCAATTTGTATAGGATACTCTATAGCCAACTCTATCCCCCAGCTTAATATCATTTGTAAACTTGCTGAGGGTGCAATCCACTCCATCCTCCAGATCATTAATGAAGTTGTTGAATAAAACAGCCCCATGACTAACCCTGGGGAACTCTGCTTGATACCAGCTGCCAACTGGGCATCCAGCTATAGATCACTACCCGTTGAGCCTGATGAGCTAGTGAACTTTCTCTCTTCCTTATAGTCCATTCATCCAACCTGTACTTTAACTTGCTGACAAGAATACTGTTGGAGACAGTATCAAAAGCTTTGCAAAGCCTGGCATGCCTGATTCCTGCTTTTTGTTTTCAATTCAATAGAAAAAAATATGAAAAGAAAAGCCCTGTGGACTTTGTCCTGTCAGCCACTGCCGTTCCACTGCCTGTCTGAATAACTGTCAATCCTTAATGTTAAGACTCTGAATTGTCTCTTTGCAAGCAACTTTGAGGGCTAGGAAAAGATTGATGCATCTGTTTCTAATATTACTTTACTAATTTAGCCTATAGTTTCACTCCTCTAACCATGAGTCCTCATTCTTCATTTTTCAGGTCTTCCTACTTGCCCTCTGTGTTTCTTATTTAAAGGCTTGTGAATTCTGAGTGGGTGCCTCTCAGATTGTCTAATGCCTCACTATAATACTCTGTTGGCATTTCTTTGTTAGGACATGACTCAGTGTCTCACAGGGTCAGACCTTTAATCTGTTCCAAGTCTTTTTATGGTAGCAGGTTGGGGTAAGCCTTCTTCAGTTAGAAGGAAAATCTGCTATATCTGCCTGAGCTACTTTCATCAGCAGGCTGATGCTCTCACTCCTAAATTATAAGAATTTGACTTTTCCCCTACATTTCTCCAAGGTGGCACCAAGTATTAATACCTCTCCTAGTTTTTGGACACCTGCTCCTTAATGTTTCCTAAATACTTACCCAATGATATTACAGGAAATGTAACTTACTGTATGACTGTTGATACTCAATTGTGGCATTAGATGTGAATTGGGCCAGTACCTCAGGTGGGGGAATCTGGTATAACTTCATTAAATTCTATGCCCATTTACACCACCTGGAAATCATAGCAGTAAAGCTGTTGCTTCTTTCCCAAACATGCACTGAACAGTTGAAAAGAACATTAAGAACATTAATAACCTCCTGACTCTTCAATGAACTTCAGTCAACTTCAGAAGAATTTGAGCTTGCGGTGTGATGAACCTAAAAGAAATCTTTTCAATATGCTAGTCTTTGCTCTGGGCTTAAAAAAAATAACATAGAAAATATACAAAAACAAAACCAGGAAAAAAAATCTGAATTGCTTAAAGGCTTTTTTGTTTGACCTACTTGCATTTGTTCTATAAAATTTGCGGTTGTAGTCTCCAGATTTAAATACACACTGGCTAATTCTTTTTCATAGTATAACCCACCACAGCATCCAAACTATGCTCGGCTGAAGGACAAAGAACTATTATGTACAGCTTTTGTGAAAAATATTCAGCCCCTTGTTGTAGTTGTCAACTGGTCTTTTGGTAATGAATGAACCTAAATTGTTTTCTGTAATTAAATCTGTAGTGAAGTTGGGGAAACTGGCAGAAATGTCTACTCCTTTTAACAGTCTTTTGATACAGGTATATTCATGTTTAAGTTTTTAGAAAAGTTATCCAATCAACTTTGATAAAAATATCTTTGATTACAGATGTATTTCTGTTCTTAAATCAAAGAATCTTTTGACAACCATGTCTGGAAGATTAAAAGACAATTCTATGACAAAAAGAGTGATGATTTTAATATAGTCTTAAACTTTGTGTTAGCACAAAACTGGACAAATGAAGTGGTGAATCCATCCCATTGTCTTTTGCATGTGTTGTGTAGCCCTGCATTCCACTGTAAGTTACAGGTGTTCTCCATTTTACTAAAGTGTCATCCATAATTCAAAACATTAACAATCAGGGAAATGAAGAAGCAGGACAACTTTATAACAGGTATCTAATTTGACTAATTGGGATATAGATTACGTGATACTGCATACTATATGTTTACCTTGAAACAAACTCTGTATTTAAGTAATTAAATACTTGAATACCACATGTTATATAAGCTACATAACTTTATTTTGGGAAACAGCAGGTGGTTTCACAATGTTTCTTAATGGAAAGAATAAGGGTCAACCTAATGTATACAGTGAACAGAACTTGTTGACAAGTACTGTATGCATTAGTTTACTTACATCAATATTGTATGTAAATACTGAATGTACAGAGAAATTTTCTTAATACCATTGAAATAGAAGCTTCTCTTTAAAATGGCTAAAATGTTGCATACTAAATAGGATAGTATTTAGTAATTTTTGGCCATGTGAATAAAGGTAGCACTCTGGAGCAGGGTATATTAATTTTTTTTTTAACATAGAAAGAAGGAAATCCACGTCTGTGATTTTCTGAAACATGATGTGGCATTGGAAGCAGTAAACACAGCTTAAAGTCAATGAGTACTACATCCTAATTTGGTTTAGTAGACATCACTAAATTTTCCTTGAATTTATGGTGCAGAAAATTATATAACATATATATTGGAAGGGAATGGGTAGAGCACAAGACCGAGGTGGCACACACTACTTCCTGGCTCTGGCCCATTAGTAAATTCTGATCATCTCCTTTATTTTGCTTGTCTAACAATAGAATGGGACTCAAGTGTTGTGAAACTTTGTGAATGTTTGTAAGGCTCTTAGAGATCCTTGGGGTTTATCTACACTTTAAACGCTACAGCAGCACAGTGCTGTTGTGCTTTAGTGCATACTTAGTAGAGCGGTGGGAGTGTTTTTTTTTTATTGATATAGTTAATCCATATCCCCGGCTATGTCTACACTTGTTAATTTAGGTCGACTTTAGCTAAGTCGACTTTATTAAGTCGACTTAGCATGTCCACACTATAAAATTAAGTCGACTTGGGGGGAACTTACAAAGTCGACATAGAGTGCCCACAGTGTATGCCTAGGTCGACTTCTGGGGGCTAGGTGGACCTGGGAGAGGTCCACGGTGGCAGGGGGGGCACCCCTTGTCAATTGCCAGGGGGCTCAGCCTTTGCCCCATTGTACCTGAGTACAATGGGGCAAAGGGGGACAGGGACCCTGGCAGGGCATAGGGGCAGGGTGGGCAGAGCTCTGCCCTGCCCTGTGGGGGGGCATACCAGGCTCCTCCTGTGCCAGCCACCCTGGCAGGGAGGGCAGTGGGGGAGTCCTGGAGGGCCCTAAGTCGACTCTAAGTTGATTTAGGGCTACTCCAGGTCTACACTGGCTTAAGTCGACTTTAGAAAGTCAACTTAAGCCTAAAGTCGACTTTAAACCAGGTTTAGTAAAGTCAACTTAATTTTCCTTAAGTCAACTTAAGCAGCTTGCTTAAGTTGACTTAAGGAAAATGTAGTGTAGATGCAGAGTAAATTAAATCGACTTAAGCAAGCTTAAGTCAACTTAATTTACAAGTGTAGACGCACTCCCCGAGAGGTGCTAGCTAGGTTGACGGCACAATTCTTATTCCAGAGGTTAGGTTGGTTAACTATGTTACAATGTTGGCTCTTAAAAACAAAATTGTTAACATTAAGAAAATCCTGGCATAAATTGAAATACTTTCAGGTAGTTCTGATTAATTATTTCAGGTTAATTCCTCTGAGGCAGTAGCTCTCAACCTTTTGAGGGTCACAACACACTTGGTGGTGTGTCGTGATCCTACAGGACACACAAGACCAAATCCAGCCATCCCCCCTGGCTTTCTGTAACACACTTATTACTGTGTGGTGACACAGTAATGTATCCCGACACAGTAATTGAGAACCGCTGCTCTGAGGAATAACAGTTGACACAGGAATAACATAGAGCCTGATTTTATTGGCACTACTCAGGAAGTGAAATAACTTAGCACATAGAAGAGTTTGCAGATTTGGCCTTGTAGACAGTAGATTCCTTGGGTGTGGATAGTTTCCTTGTGCTCAAAGAATCATAGAAACTGGAAGGGATGATGAGAGGTCATCGAGTCCAGTCCCCTTCTTGTCTGCAGAGTATCATTTATATTAGAAGTAATCATAATAATATAAATCCTTCATTCAAGATGCATCTACTTACAAGGATGCTGAAGTTCCACAGTTGATTCCATAGGCACCAAAATGATCTAAACAGTCCTACATAATGTGTGGGTGAAATAAAGGTGTGCCCCACTTTGTCTGAAGTGCTAATTTAAGAAAAATTTTATTTTTAGTATAAAATACCAGTTTTAATTGAGTATCAAATGTTTGGATTTAAAGAAAACGCATTTTTATTATAATTTGTATGCATTGGCTATTCTGAACTGATGGCAGAAAATGGGGGAGAGGGGAATTAGAATAGAAACAGACATTCTTATCTGACTGTCACTGCATTTCTTACTGTAGAATATTATAATTTTATATTACAAAATGTGACCCTTATAAATCTAAACATGAAGTTCCAAAGGGGTAGCCATGTTTGTCGAGTTAAGCAAAACAAACAAGGAGTCTGGTGGCACTTTTAAAGACAAACAAATTTATTTATTGCATGAGCTTTCGTGGGAGAAAATCCCACTTTGTTCCCCATCTTCAAGCATCTGACAAAGTGAGATTTTCTCCCACAAAGCTCATACGAAAAATAAATTTGTTCATCTTTAAAAGTGCCACAGGTCTCCTTTTTGTTTTGCTAAACATGAAGGAGACCATTGCAAGAACAGGATAAAAAAGTTATGAAAGGAAGGTGGCTAACACTGTCACAGTAAAAATACCTTTGGTAGAAAAAGCTTTTTAACAGTGGAAAAGAGAGAGACTTTGAATAATTAAAACGAGCAAGCTTCCAAACTGTGTTTGATTCCAAAGGAAAAAGCATTTCTTTGTACCTAATGGCAGTTATGATCGTGATATCTAGTATGTTATGGATGAAATAATCATTTTTTCACACGGCAAAAACAGTAATTGGGAACACTTCTGAAAGGAGTAACAATTGACAACAAACTGAAATGTTACTAGTACATCCAACTGAGACTTAGTTGAGCCACGTCTCATGTACGATTATAAACTAATGTTTTAGCCACTAAACCACTTAACTGCTTTATTATAAATGCTGCTTTGGTTTTATTTTATTCAAAGCACAGTGTCTTTAAATGTATTGGTAGTGATACAGTTATGATTTGTTCATTCTTCAAAAGCAATATTTTCTGATGAAAACAAATTAAATCATGAAGAACTGAGCCAGTTTATTGTTTATAAGAACACTAGATAAGCTGTGCTATGGGTGGGTGTGATTTAAGTTGAACCACAGATGGAAAACAAATGGATGGAGACCACCTATGGCAATTTTCATCTGATATTTTGGTCTGTGGTAAGGTAAATGATTGTGACCTTATTTTCAGATGAGGATGTTCTTTCATTTTTATTTCTGGTTATAAGAATCCAATGACAAAATGAGAAGACAATTATAGGGTTTAACTCTTATGAAGTGTCAGTAGACAAAAATGTGTGACAGCTGGGAATTTGCCCTTTAGGCACAGGTGTGTCTGTAAACTGTATTTTGGGTGCATTTTAAAGGAACACAATCTGACACTTTAATAATACAGATACTTTCATTAAAAATAAACAGAAAAAGCTCTAAAATGTATGGTTTAAATTTTCGAGCATTATTAAAAAGGCAGTTACTAGTGTTGTAGTTAAAAGGAAATGAACATTGATTCTAAACACTTCTTCTTAGCTTGGTCTACACTTAAAAATTAGATAGACATAGCTGTAATATGTGCTATGCTAATTTTCCTTACAGAATGAGGACAAATGGTTTCAGATAGGCACAAGTGGCTTGGCTGTCTACGCCCCTTGCACTTCTGTGTAGTCACTGACACCTCTGCCAAGTAGATGTACAAAGCTACCATTCTGATTAGGTGGTATTGTACACCTATTAGATATATATTCTACACAACTACACGATGTGCCAGCAAGTAGAGAATTAGACTGAACGACCTGCATCCAAATTCTGGACTTCTCACTCAGGCAAAATTACAACTTCAGTGGATGTTTTTACCTAGTAAGAAGGCCCTTTCTTTCACTTCCCCAATCTCTTAAAGTGATAACTCCTTATTAGATATGTGGGTTACATTCTCCTCGGCTTAAATCATTGCCGTCCTGGCAGTGCAACTGAAACAATGAACTACAGTATCTTGCCTTCATTGTTCTATACAGTCACATAACAAGGAAAGGTACGTACAATAAGCCTGTTTTAACTGGTAATCTGTAGTTTTTAAAATAGTGGACAAGTCAAAAATAACGGAAGTCCTGAAAACTAACACATTTCTTCAGGCATAAGCTTTTGTGGGCTGCAACTCATTTTGTCAGATGCAACTCAAGTCAAGAATGTAATCCTTGTAATATTTACCTGGACCAGTTCTGAGTCTCCCTATCCTGAGAGGTTTCACTGGCACCTCTGTGGAAGTTGAGAAAACAGAAGAATTCACTCCATCTTCCACAGAGAACCCATTTTGTTAATTTTCTCCCGCTTATCTCTCTTCCAGTTCACTTTCTTCAAAGTGGACACTTCAGTGTGGATAAAAGTCTTTTGCCAGAGGATTAAGTTCAGACAGAAAGTAGAGTCAAGTGAATACTAGAACCTTGTCTTTCAGTTCTGTTGTTGACAAAATTCTTCTGGCATCCTATCTTAGTTTGTTGGTAATTGGCTCCTTTCACTTTCTTTAGCAGGTAGTTCATATGTAATGAAGGCTACATTATAAATCCCTTACTTTATTGCTGATGAGTAACTTCCTGTTGTCCTTTGGCTTTAGTCCCAAAATATAAATCAGTGGGTAACTTAGGTTGCCTCACAAACATAAATTAATCTGGGTAGTGTCCTGTAGTATCATTTCTAGTGTAATTATATGCATGAGCTAGCAGCTTAACATATTTCTTTTGGGTGGTTTTCTTTATGCTCTTTCAGAGTTCCTAACATATTTAATAGAGTACGATTAAAGATCTCCACTGGATTTCCTCTGGAGTAGTTTGGTTTTACTCCAGTGAACTTGTTTAACTCCATAATCAATCTCCTGGTACCCTGATCACTATGGATCTGTCAAGGAAAACCACAGTGAAGGATAAAATTCTCCCACAGAAAACTGGCTACTGTTCTGGCCATCTGATCTTCAGCTGGATAAGTCTGAGCATACTTAAGTGAATGATTAGTCCCCACAAGAATATTTTTAATGCCAGAAGCATCTGGCTGTAAGATATAAAAAGTCTGTACAAACTAGTTCTATAACAAAGCATATGTTTTAATGTTTACTAGCTCAGCAGCTTTTTGCATGTAAGCTTTTCTTTGAATACAGCACTCACAATTTTGACAATTCTTCTCTGGTGCTTGGTCATTCTAGGTCAATAAAGTTGGCTTCTAGCAATAGCAAAGTTGTCTAAGTCCCAAAAGGATTCATTTAATCCCGGATGCCTTCTAATGCTTCCCTGGGGGGTGGGGGTGGGGAATGGAGTAACAAATGTTCAATAATCTTCCTTCTCTTGACTATCAAATATCTCACTGTCTTCTATCATCTCTTTGGCTTCTGCTTGCCAGATAAGATAATTCACCCAGACCCTGTGGAGAAGTAAGTTACCCCCCAAAATTTCCATTTAAATTTCATATCAGTCAGTTTCACTGGCAGATTTCAGCACCCACTCTAGCAAAAGTTGTTGCATATCAGGAGGGAGACTCGTAGCAGGAACAGAGACTCCACTGGACCTCTGTCCATAGAGGTGTAAAGTCTGTTAACCACCTAATCTATCACCCATTAGGTGTAAGTACAGCCCGTGTCTCTATCTTGACCCCTCTGTCAGAAGACACAGAATATCCCTGTACTGAGATACTCTGGGCACAGAACCAGTGTGTGTAAACCTCATAATGAATAGGAGTTGCATCCTATTTCTGCCCTAACTTCTGCAACACACTATTCTTCCCTGTCTTGAAATTCACAAAGAATCCAATCTTTTTGTTCTCCCTTCATCTGCCTCATATAAGTCACGTGAACAAATGTTCAAACAGCCCTCTTAACTTCTACAGTGCTGTCAGTGCACAAACTCAACAACAATATTCAACAGCACTAAATTCTTTTATATTGAATTGCTGCAGTATTCCTCAAAGAAACGAGAGGTGAGCTCTCGGCAATCTTCAAGTTCCTGGCTGTTTGGGTGCCACTTGATAGTTTTTGGATGGATTCCAGTTTTCACTTCAATGCCCTCTTGCAAAAGGGATTCTATTGAGCCTACCCAACTCTGCCACGCTCAATTCCAGAAACTTCTGGATCTGGAGTGCTAAATGTGCATCTGTCTAGCAACAATGACCAAGACACAACTCATCCTGCCACCCCCCTCCCCCGGCCAATCGGTTAAAGAGATAGCTCCCTATTAGGCATGGGGATTACACATGCAGAAACTTACAAGGGTTTTATAGAGTCCAAACACTAAACACCTCCTTACAAGTCTAATGTAATGCTTTACTTGAACATACAGGTGAGCTAGTCTGGTTTTCACCTGTGAATTTGTCAGGGCCCAGCTGACGCTTGCAGCCTTGGCAACAGCAGGCACCTGGTCTGTCAGCCTCATTGTCAACCTTTAACTAACTTAATAAGGGGTTCACACATCCATTTGAACAAGGTTGCAATGCAACCGAGTAACAAGGGCAAATCCCTTCCACCTGGGAAGCTGCTGTTTAGTATAGATCTCTGTTCTGCAGGTCTCATTCAGGCAAAACTTTCATTGACTTCAATCAAACTTTTGTCTGAGTTATATCTGCAGGGTCGGGGCCACTATAAGTAGCTCATACATGTGCTGAGTGAAGGGATTTATGGATCATAGGTAAGGGCTCTTCACACTGACTTACACATGTTTTGTCATATTTTCCGCATAAAGCCATCTTTATATAACTAAGGCTAAAAAGAAGCAAGAGTTGGAAAGTTTTAAAATTATTAGCACTCTGTGGAGACAGTAAAGTATGCTTGGATTCTGGATGAGAATGCAACTTCTTGTTGTCAGCTGATTTCTGGATGTTCACTGGTTCTGAAACAATTGTGTCCAGGCCTTGTTGGCAGAAGGGGTGACTGCCATTGAGTTGCTGGGACTTTCTAGGATGTTGGTTGAATGTTTGAAGTTATAATATGGAAGTAATACATCTCCTTGACATAAAAAGGCTCTTTTAGTGATACAGCTGGTGTGTTCTGGAAATCTTTTTGAAGATCTAACAATTTTATCCAGATTGTTTCTGATGCTTTGAGAGTCTTTCTGGTTGGCATTATTGTCCAGTCTGTCATTTTGCTTCTGTCTGGTTTTTCCTTTTATTTTAGCTTGAAGCTACAAACAAAATCAGTTTGGCAGATTGTGAGAGAGCATCCAGCTGAATTCCAAAGGTAAGAGGATGAATCAGTATAATAACTGGATATTTTTCCCCAATATTGTACTTCCTGTGTTCATAAAACAAAAGTATGCCCTGGAACAGGAGAAGAAAATACTCCATCTTGTGCTCTGCTGCAAAGTGGCAGCTTGTTTATGAATATCTAGAAGTGACTGCATTCTTAGAGCAGTTAAAGCAGTTTAGTCTTCTCTGTCCATCCATTCCTTAGCCTCTTCTTCTGAGGCTGCCATGTGACATGGACATCTGTCCACTAAGAAGTGGACTGAGACTGCCCATTAGCATCACGTAGTATACCTGGTAACCATAGCAATAACTTTTGTTAGATTAATTTTGTGACTGTTCTGTCTGCTGTAATCTGTTAGGTTCTTCAGTACAGGAAATAACATGTCAGTTTCTTGGAAATAAACACAGTACAACTGTTTCTGTGTCGAAATCCAAAAGTGTGGAAATAGAAAATGTTGTCAAAAGGCAGTGTGAGCTTGGATGCACTTACATGCATGAGCTACCTGTGCGCACACAGAGAGAACATGTTAGAATAACTTAGTCTGTGCATGTTTTTTTAAGAAGGTGTATTGTATTTTTTTTTACCTTTGCTTTTCTTAACATCTTGTACCCTTTTTCTTGTATGAAACTGATTGATGCATTAGATCTAATTGGATATGTATGGCTGAAGACTGGAAATGATACAGAATTTGAAGGGTGACTTTCAAATTAAATAAACACCTGGTTTTTCAAGACCCAAATTAAAGGTTTTTTTTTTTTTAAACCATTTTTCAATTTTCCAGTTTGAAAACTGTTGCCAGAAATGAGCTGGTTCTGAGTCTCCAACATATCTGCAGCAGAAGCCCATCACACAGTCTTTTTCACTCCATGACTTTTAGTGGGAACTCGGGGACAATACCGAAACCTAAAAGAAAAATACTATACTGCATGGAAGGATTAGGGAAACAATAAATAGGGAAATAAGAGAAGCTAATAAGATTACTAAAAGCTTTAGTAAAAACATGGCAGTGCTAGAAACAGAAGGGAGGGATGAAAACCCTTTGTCTTACTTTTGGGCACTCCACATCTCAGGAATTTACAGATTTGTTTGAAATTTTTCAGCCTACATGAAATTTCATAATAGCCAGTGTATCATAATGCTTTATCAAAGTCCAACTAACCTTTCTGTTTAAGGGCTAGGTTGTGACTTCAAACGTAGCTTTGAGGAAGGGATGCATTAACTCAGGAGTAGTGCCAGAAGGCATAGGGATTCAGTGACGTACGTCTGAGCTACTGTTCCTCCTCTGCTTCCTCCTTGCTCCCATGGGTAGGAATTTACTGCTGGCCTATTTCATCAGTAAGTCACTCACTGCCCTGCCAACCTTCCTGCACTAGCTCAGTTAGTCTGGCCAAAGAGTAGGAGGCATCTGTTTGCTCTGAGGGTGCAGGCAGGTGAGTAGCCTGAATTGTTCCTGTATGTCTAGGCATAAGATCCAGACAGTCTGCGTAAGAGGTTCTAATTCCCTTCTGTGGATATGCAGTCCGAGTCTGTCTGTCCCACAATTAGGAGTGGGAGGTAAGCAACACATTTCTGATTCCACGATTATTAGTAAAATCTGCAGGAGGGGGCAAAGGGGAAAGAAAGCGCAACACAATTTTCATCTTACCTTTGAATTTCTTTTTTGTCTGTGTCCATGTTTTATTGTATTTAATTTTCTTGTATTGTACTCTGAAAAAATCTTTGAGTGTATCCATATCACTGCACTCTCACACCTCTCTTTCCAGGGCTGTTCCCACCCTTATTTTGCTTGATCTCTGTGGCATGCATGAGCAGGCATTTCTGATGATCATGGCTGAGATTTTCATATATGCTTTGTCTATGTGGGAAACAGAATGCAAAATCTAACCAATGGGCCAGATTTTAATATAAATGAGTAAATCTGGAGTGCCTTTAGTTTTAAGGCAAGAGTGTTGCTCCAAGTTTACATCAGTGTAACCAAGATCAGAATTTGGCCCTAAAAGACAAGGTGAGTAAGTAGTCAAGAGCTCTCCTGTCCCTTTCCTATTCTGTACCAGTGCAGCATGGCACGGTGAGAGAAGAAAACTAACATCAATCATACACTTCACAAATCCAAATAAACCTCAGGATTTTCTTGTTTAGCTCTCATCTGTGGGAGAGCATGAAAATACTTGTAATTTTCATCCGACTGCCACTATGGTTCCGGATTTGTTTGTTTAGTCAGAAGACTGCTCTAGTAGCCAAGCATCAATTCTGAAACAAGGTCCTTTTCAGCTTTTAAGAAATAATGCCATTTTCTCCTCTGTTACTGTATTCTTTAACTGCCTACTTTTTTGTATTTTAGGATAGATTGTTGAAATCCATTAAACAATCCATTAAAGGAGCTCTTCACTGATTAGTTAAAATATCTTAGCTAGTTAACTGAAGATTTACAAAAGAATATATATATTCAAAAGTTTTGAGATAGCTCATCATTTAATGGGGGTAATGATGAGCCTGGGGATAGTATAGGTTGGCTAACAGGAATGAGGATATGGATGTAGAAATTGCCACATCCAAGGTAGAAGCCAAACTCGGACATCTTAATGGGACTAAATTGGGGAGACTGGATAATCTCCATCCACAAATATTAAAGGAACTGGCATGTGAAATTGCAAACTTATTAGCAAGGATTTTTAATGAATCTGTAAACTCAGGGGTTGTACCGTGTGACTGGAGAATTGCTAACATAGTTCCTATTTTTAAGAAAGGGGAAAAAAGTGACCCAGGTAACTATAGGCCTGTTAGTTTGACCTCAGCCATATGCAAGGTCTTGCAAAAAATTTCAAAGAGAAAGCAGTTAAGAAGATCGAGGTTAACAGTAATTGGGATAAAATACAACATGGCTTTACAAAAGGTAGATCGTGCCAGACCAACCCGATCTCCTTTTTTTGAGAAGATAAGGGTTTTGTTAAGACAAAGGAAATGCAGTGGATCTAATTTAGCTAGATTGTAGTAAGGCATTTGATACGTTTCCACGTGGGGAGTTACTTGTTAAATTGGAAGATATGGAGATTAATAGGAAAATAGGAAGATGAGGAACTGATTAAACAGGAGACTACAATGGGTCATACTGAAAGGTGGAATGACAGGCTGGAGGGACATTACTAGTGGAGTTCCTCAGGGATCAATCTTGGGACGAATCTTATTTAACAGTTTTATTAATGATATTGGCACAAAAGTGGGAGGATGCTAAGAAAGTTTGCGGATTACATGAAGTTGGGAAGTGTTGCCAATACATAGAAGGATCGGGATATCATACAGGAAGATTTGAATGACCTTGTAAGCTGAAGTAATAGACAAAGGATGAAATTTAATAGTGGAAAGTACAAGGTCATGCATTTAGGGAACTAATAGCAATAATTTTTGCTATAAACTGGAGGTACATCAGTTGGAAGTGACAGCAGAGAAGGACCTATGCATATTGGTTGATCACAGGATGACTATGAGCTGCTGTTGTGATGTGGCCATGAAAATAAGCTACTGTGGTCTTAGGATGCAACGGGAAATATTTCCATTTGAGATAGGGAGGTGTTAGTATCGTTATACAAGGCACCAGTGAGAATGCATCTGGAATATTGTGTGCAGTTCTGGTCCCTCAAGTTTCAGAAAGATGAATTCAAATTAGAACAGGTTCACAGAAGGGCTACTAGGATGACCCGTGGAAAGGAAAACCTGCCTTATAAGAGGCGATTCAAAGAGCTTGGCTTGTTTAGCATAACCAAAAGAAGCTTGAGGAGAGGTATGATTGCTCTCTATAATTATATCAGAGGGATAAATACCAGGAAGGGAGAGGACTTATTTAAGACCAGTGCCAGTGTGGACATGAGAACAAATGGCTATAAACTGATCATCAGGAAATTTAGACTTGAAATTAGAGGCAAGTTTCCACCTACCAAATTCTGGAATAGCCTTCTAAGGGGAGCTGTGGGGCCAAAAAGCCTAGCTGACTTCAAAACTGAACTTGATACATTTATGGAGTGGATGGTATATGGGACAGCTTAGTTTGGCAATTGACTGATCTTTGACTATTGTATCCACTATATTAGTGGATATGCCAATGATCTTTGATAGGACATTTGATGGGGTGGGTTCTGAGTTATTACAGAAAATTCTTTCTTGGGTGTCTGGCTGGTGAGTCTTGCCCACATGCTCTGGGTTTAACTGATCACTATATTTGGGGTCAGGAAAGAATTTTCCCCCAGGGAAGATTGGCAAAGGCTCTGGATTTTGGTTTTGGGTTTTTTTTGCCTTACTCAGTAACATGGGGCATGGTTCACTTGCTGATAGATTCCCTGTACCTTAAAGTCTTTAAACCATGATTTGAGGACTTCAGTAACTCAGTCATAGAGCAGAGGTTTATTACAGGAGTGTGTAGGTGGGGTTCTATGACCTGCAAGCTGTGATCTCATTACATTGTTTGTGTAGAATACTTAACATGTGAAGCACTATACAAATACTAACTATTATATTCTCATATCATATAAACCTGATCAGCACTATTTAGTAATTGGACAGGATCCTGGGAGACCTTGAACGAAAATGGTATTGGTGATTTAGTAGTTAGTGCTTTTCCTTCTGATTCAGTATTGAGCCAGTGTCCCCAGCGTGATCCTTTGGGCTGTATGAAAAAGGAAATGCTGTATTTTGGAAAATCTGGAGTCCTGAATACATATGATTATTAAGGCTCCCATGAAACATTTTCACAAGGCCATATTCGTTAGTCCTGTTGTCCTGGCAAAAATGAACTTCATATTCCCCATGCAGTTTCATGTGGCTATTGTCTTTCATTTCCTGCTGTAAACTTGCATAGTTTTACTCAGTGCATGTTTTGTTTTTAAAAAAGTGCTGGTACTTGGCCAGGAACTTGGGGCCACTGGTGGTGGTGGTGGGAGCCGGGGCCACATCGCTGTGAAAAAAGGGTGCTGGGATTCAGTACCCCTGAGTACCATCACAAAAAAGCCCTGATTTTACTGTGTGCTGAGGTGCATGTGAGCTGCTGTGCTCTACTCTGATGGTATGGAGCTTATATCATCAATTGTCTGTATTGTCGTCTTCTGCAAAAAACTTGCAGTGTCAAACAAATAATTAAACTCTTGGTTTTTGCATATAGCCATAATGTTTCATTGTCTCACTAGATTTGTCTGGCTAGTGGTTATGCAGAGGAGGTGAGGGTGTGTCCTAAAGATGCTATGGCTAGACATTAGCAGGAAATCCTGTCCCAAATCCTGTAGATTTTTGCAAGGCAGCTGGAAGAACTGTCACTTCCAGGCTTTCATCACTAATACAGCGGATAGCTCGAGGCCATATTGCCCTTAGATACCAGGCTGCCGGATATGTGCTGTGACTCCACCAAGGGGATTCCCAGACATGAAGAATGATTCAATGATGCTTTGAGGTGTTTTTCTTTATCTCTGTTTTTTCCATGGCTTTACTTTGCCATGAATGGGGGAACATGCCCAATAGGAGTTGAGTGCATGGTTCCCCAGCTGCTTCTCTTAATCCATGAGCCCACTGTCTGTCAGACCATGCGGATATTATGAGAGGTGATTAAGGCAGCCGTTGCAGAGGGTAGAACATTACACACGACCAATTCTTTTTTTCCTCTTGTCTATAACTTTGAGTCTATCTCAGAGAAAGAGGTTAAACATAGGAGCAACAGTTGGTATAGTCTGTATTTTAAAGCCTTAGGATCAGATTTGGAAGAAAGGTTGTATATCAGTTTGTGCCTGTGATCATTACTATAACATCCTAATTAGGACTGAAAAATCTCTTATGGTTGTATATGCTGTGATTTGTTATTGCAAGAGAACCTTTTTAACACTACATTGAATGCCATCCAAAAATCAGGATTATTTAGTTAGAGGTAGAATGGGCTGAAATTTGGACACCCTATCAGCCAGCCAGGGTGGAAGACTTTTCAGCGCAGCCTGCCCCACAGGGTGAGCCAGCCAGAGTAGATGTGGGAGGGGGGGAAACAGCTGAGAATTGCAGTGGTATGGCGTCTCCTGGAAGCTGGTGCCCAGGGCAACCACCCTGCTTGCCTGCCCCTAGAGCCAGCTCTGATTATCAATCAGGTAGTCATGATCAAATTAATTTTTAGAAGAACTGAGCAGTTGGTTTAAATTACTGATTTCCAAAAATGACTAAATTGAATAATTTGTACCATGTAGGTTTTGAATTTCTTAAAATAATTAAAGTTCAAAGTTTACCTAAGGATTAAATCTATACACTGCAAATCACTGGTCTCAAATCCTGTAGCAGTTTTGTACTGGTATGTTCAAGAAGATGTGTGACATTCCACAGTTGGTTGTGGCTATTAACACACACAGGGGCCATGCAGAGATTGCCATGGTGAATAAATAATCAATCCATTACATAAAAGTCATTTCCACAGCAGGGGAGTGTTTTTTTGTCTGGGTATCTGTATGTTCACATCTCAACTGTTTTATTTTCTTAACGTGAGCTAGGGAATTGAGAGAACTGAATAGGTTTGTGATTTTGGGGGGAATGGGAAGCTTTGAGATATGCATGTAGTCATAGTGTGGCGTATAAACATAATAGGTAAATGTAACCAGCAATAAAAATGAAAATAATCTCTGGAACAAATTCTGCTTTTACTTCAGCCAAATTACATGGGGTTTGTAACTGGGTATAGAGTGTGACAGCCCTATGGCTTTCATCAACATACCAGTTGGGTTAGTGCATGCATGGGAGACATTCAGTATTTAGTAAATTAAGACTAAATATTACAAATATTTTTAATTAAACACTTAGGCAATTAAATTTAAGAAACGGGAACATCTGTGGAATCTGATTGTTGCAGAATACAGAACTTATACGAGCCTATGCTTCAACTATAAGTCTAAAAGATACTCCTGCGAAGATGGTGTCAAACTAGTGTGCTTCGACCCTGCCCTTCCCCCACCCCATTACTCTTAACCACAAACCTGAATAAGATCCGCTGTGAAGGGCTCTTCTTTTTGCTCTGCAAAGGAAATTGAATCAATGTATAATAGTGTCTCATCCTGTGGAAAATAAATCAAAGCGCAACGTGGCTGTCATGCCACCCACCTTGATGAAGACCATTTGTGTGTACAGTAGTGCAAAAAGCCACAGATCAGTTCTGCTGCTTTGTATGTGAAATGGATCTGTGTGCCTTTCCTGATTAGTCAGAGCAAGTGGGAAACAGTTTAGCCCACAGCTGACAGTGTGTCACGGCATCCCTCATTTAAAAGGTGTTCTTTCAATCACCCTGAAAATTCATGCCTGATTTTAATAATAGTAGTAATAATAATAATAAAATTCATAACGACTCTGCTCTAACTTCTCTGCTATCATTTGGGCTCTAGAGCTGCCAAAATTTGGCAAGAAGTTTGCATTTTTCAGAATTTGATTTCATGCCAAATGGGAATGAAAACAAAAGCGAATTTACCAGTATTTCTTGTCAGTGGGAACCTTCCTTAAATTATGCTTGGGAAGCACTGAAATATGATAGCCCCTGTGTTGGGATGTAAAAGCCCCACACTGGGGAATGAAGGGTAAACAAGAAGCTTTGCCCTGCCACGCCTGCTGGGCATACTCACAATGGGGTCAGGGATCAAAAGGGCCCATCTCAGGACAGACAGTAGAAGGGCGTAGTCTTAGATGTGTAGTTCCTAAAGAGCCACCACAGGAGCTCCAAGCTGCCTCAACCAGACTGTAATGAAGGCCCCCCTGGAGAGCTGCAAGTAAAGGGGGACAGCCCCTAGAATCTCCTGCCCTCCATGAGTTTACAAAGCTGGCCCCTGTTGTGAAATTGAAGGTGCCTGAGGAAGTGGTAGGAGGTGACCCAGGGAGCAGCTTCATGGTGTCCAACCCCGAGGCAATACATCTGACCAGCCAGTGAAAGGGCTCTGGATTAGAACCATGTGGCAGAGGGCAGGCCCAGGTTCCCTGACCCTTTGCTATGGACTCTTGCCCCTGGGTGATGCTGCTGGGATCAGACACTGAACCCATTCCCCTTCCTTGCCAAAACAAAATATTTTGAAATGGACATTATCATCACTTTCATGGCAATGTTGAATCATAGAAACTGGAAGGAACCATGAGAGGTCATCGAGTCCAGTCCCCTGCACTCATGGCAGGACCAAGAACCCTCTTAGCCATCCCTGACATGTGTTTGTCTAATCTGCTGTTTAAAAGCTTCCATTGATGGAGATTCCACAACCTGCCTAGGCAACTTATTCCAGTGGCTAATCACCCTGACAGTTATGAATTTTTTCCTAATGTCCAACCTACACTCCCTTGCTGTTATTTAAACCCATTGCTTCTTGTCCTATCATCAGTGGATAAGGAGCATAATTTTTCTCTCTCCTCCTCATAGCAACCTTTTAGGTACTTGAAAACTGTTATCCTGTCCCCTCTTTTCCAGATTAAACAAACCCCGCTCTTTCATAAATCAAGTGTTCCAGACCTTTAATCATTCTTGTTGCTTTTTTCTGAACTTTCTCCAATTTGTCCACCTCTTTCCTGAAATGAGGCATCCAGAACTGGACACAATACTCCAGTTGAGGCCTAATCAGGGTAGAATAGAGCAGACTTCTCATGTCTTTCTTACAATACTCCTGTTGTTACATCCCAGAATGGTGTTTGCTTTTTTTAGCAAGAGTATTACACAGAAATGTCAGTTTCACTCAGTTACTCTCTGTGCTCCCAGGGGCATGCAGCACCTGGGCAGACCTTTTAGGGAGACTGCCCCAGTGCTAAGGCCCCCAGAGCTTCCAGACTCCCAGGCTAGCTTACTCCTTGAGCAGCCTAGGGATCCAGTGGCTCCAGGAGTCTGGAAGCTTGGAGTCCTCAGCCCAGGATAGTCCATATAGGGAGACTGACCCAGAGTTGCAGACCAGGGAGGGAACTGGTCCCCTGATTTTCCATCTCTCAGCTCTACACAGGGAACCTGGAAACCCTAAGAGCCTCAGCTCCTTTCTAGGCTCCCTTCTCCACAACAGGACCCCAGCAGCACTGCCATGGAATGGAATGGAGCCCCAAAAGCCGAGACTCCAGCAAGGGCCAACAGCCTTTCTGCTGTGGCGCTCTGAACACTGGCTGCCCAGTGGGTTTCCCATGGACCATCTGCCTGTGTTTTTGTCAAACCTCCACTAGATTATCAGAAACATCTCACTTCATTGAATTGGCATCTTTCTGCCCAAACTACTCTCCTGTCCTGAGCAAGCTCATCCATAAATAAGTAATGAGCCATTTCCAACCTTTGCTGGTGTCTCAGACCTTTCCCTTTGAGACCTGACACCAGAACACAGTATGGAAGAGTCCTGACTAACAGCTAGAAGATCTCCTTGTGGCTATGAACAGAGATGAATGCTGATGGGGCTTGATGTAATATCTGTCCTTGTAACTGCTGATCATAATGGGCTGCTGACTCACCTGAGAGATTTGGCAGATACAGATGGGCATGATATAAAAAGACAGTGCTCAGTCCTATCTGACAGATCCCAATGGTCATGATGGGCAGTTGCTCCTCCTGTCTGGGGTCCCATATGTGAGAGCCTCCAGAGCTCTTAATTGTCTCTGTTCTTATTCAACAGTGCTTAAATTGTTCCAGGCCTGAGCCCCAGCACCTCTGTGCTTGGCAGTTTATAGTCCTGGCCCCCTCAGGGCTTGCTGCATCAGTTATGAATGTTACAAAAAATTGCTTAAGCCCTGGCACCTCTTTCCTTACAAATTTGAGCACTGCTATTTAACCTCTGTTTGAAATGGCTAGGGATGTTATAGTGCAGAATGCAGGTGTCTATATAGCATACAATGACAGACCCAGACTGCTGACACAAAGCTCTAGCTCTCCTTTAAATCCTGACCAGACATTGGTGTCTCCCAGTTACCCTAGAAAGAAATAGTAGCCTGGAGAAAAGACAACTGGATCAGCCATAATCCAGGAAAGATGGGGTTGTTGCTGAAGAGAAGGTAGAAGAAGCACTGCATAGGACTGGCAAATACCACAGACTCACTGTCAAATGAGAGCGTATGACCACCCCTGATTATAGCTGAGTACAGCCTCAGAAACCTGCTTATCTCACTGGTGGTGACCTACAGTGTCTTTCTTCTTCAGCAAGTGGGAAGATGCGCTTCTTTCAGCCCAGGTGATGAATTAGACCTGATCCCTTCATTTGTTACCTCCAGGGTGAGCTGCCACAACTTACTGCAAGACTGGAAACAAAGGCTGTAGAGAGGCACTTTATCCAACTGATGGCAGTTTGCGTCATAGGTGGGAGAAGTTGGTGAAAAAATTTATTGGATTCTTTGCATTGGCTCTCCATTCATTGCAAGTTCATTTCAAGGAAATGGGCCTGATCTTTAGTTTAGGGACCCTCTTCTCCCTTCATTCTGTACTACAGAAATTATAATCAGCTGGCTCGCTAAAGCTAACACATCCTCTGGCTGTAAGGAAGTAAAGATAGCTTGGGTTGAGAAGGCTCTATCAAACTCCTCTGCCAACAGAAATAAGAGTGCACCCAAATCTTGCTCCACTCACAACGTGCTGCAGAACTCTCATCTTGCCGCAGACGTTCCCCAAGGAACATTGTGGAAGGAGACCTAGGTAGCGCATTCGTGGAAAATAGCATTCACTAGGTAGAACAGGTGAATGAGGAGAATTAGAATCCTACTCTGGAGAAAGCTTGTGATTCTTTGTGAACTGTCCTTCGAGCCTAGCTCTCAAGTTTGCTCTAGGGAGAGAATATGATTTTTGTTCCCAGCAGAACAACTCAGAGTTGGCCAGAGCATTCTAGGACAGTGGGAGGAGGGCAGCTACTGCTGCAGCAGCATGGAGGCTAAGAGAGGAAACACCACCAGTGGTCTGATCCCAGAGGAACAGGACACATTTTATAGTTTCACTAGAACTAGCCTGAACACCGGGATAGTGGCTGGAAACTGAGATGTCTGTGGGAGACTGCTGTAGTAGATAGGGTGTGTCAGGTCCAAAGTTTCAATATTCAACAATAAAAATGGGCGAGGATGTTTTGTTTGAACATGAGCTGTCTAAAAGTAGAGATGAGCCCCTCTGAACTCCACTTACCATTAGGGTCAATAACATTGTAAGAGGTATGAGGAGCAGATTTGATTTGGCCAGCTAGAAAATATTAGGGAAGAAAACATAATTTCCTCTATTGGGCTGAAACTAGCAGGTGAAATTTATATTTTCCCCTCCTTTAGATAATATTCAACGTGAAAAAGGTGAGATTCACAAGTCTTAAGACCCACTCTAGGTGCATAGGGTAGACCAATGTAGTGCATGCTTGGTGTTGCTTATATGTCATCTGACCTTATCCAGGACTATGTAAAGAGCGACTTAGTGTGCCCCATAACTTATGATTACATGTTGAATATGGAATACATTGTTATAATGGAGAGACTGTTAGTGGGAAGAGAAGCCTTAACAAATTCTTTTCAATGGTTTCTAGAATCTGGGTGGGTAAAAGAAAACCAAACAAAAAACTCCCATAACCATGTATATTTCTCAATGTTTAAAATAAAATTCTCTTTTAAAAATCCATTTGGAATAAATATTTCAAAAGATCCAAGTCTACATCTACTGTTGATATTCCATTTCAATTCAAACTGCTAATTAAAAAGCAGAACTAACAGAATAAACTATGATGAATTCAAAACTTTTTTTTTTTTTTTGCATCTGCTCAACTTGTCTAAATAGTTTCAGTGAAACATCATAATAGAACAGTAGATCAAAGAATACAAATAGTCATTTACTGGACAGTCAAATGGTCTATAGTGCTTTCTAGTGTGGGAGCAATCTAGTGTGTCTCTTGAGGCAGTACATCTTATATTTCTTTTTACTGAGTGCCTTGTGTGTGGATTCAGCTTCAGATTTCTGTCATCCCAGGTAATCCTGAGAAGTAACAACCTTTTTAGGACTGTTGTGCTGCTGCTGAAAGTATTTTAAAATATTGCCAATTTTAGCATTTATAAATTTAATTCAAATGCAACATTTCATGGAATATATTTATGAGAAGGATGGATAAAAAAGCATCTGAACCCAGTTAATAAATATAATGCATATTTAACAAAAAACCCCACCAACAACCACACACATCATTAATGACCCTATTATTTTAACAAATCACATATGAGATGGTATCCGTTACCAGGCATGAGTAGCAGAAACTGTCATGAGGATGTGGTGGATAGCTTTTTCCAACTGCAGCAGGACGCAGTTAAATTTTTTGTGATTCACCAAAAAATGAAGATGAAGGTCAACTGATGCAACTGACAAATTTGGGTCAATTTTAGTGAATAGTTTCAATAGAATTTTTTTTAAAAAAAAAGAATTGGAAATGGTGAAATGGTTGGTTTCAGCACTTATAAAACATTTCAACTTTTTGTTTCATTTTGGAATTTTACACCGCCACATCCCCCAATTTCTCTTCCACCCTTGCCTCTGCAAGTTTGGCCACTAAAATGAAAACTTGGTTATTTGCATGGCTCTGTTTGGAATTCCTTCCCACACCAAATTCAGACACTGAAGAAAATTGTTCCTGGTTTCTCTATGGCAGGACAATATACTTTTCTCTATGAGGAGTTGGAGCCTCCTTTTTAAATAGAAATAATGTATGTTTAAGAAAAAGTGTTTGTCAATAAAAATTAGATTTTGACTTTATCTCAGTGAGGATAAGAATAAAGAAAATACTATGTGTCTTTCTTGAAAGCTGTGTTGTCTTTAACAGGAGGAGGAACACCAAGAGAGGAAAAAATGCTATAGTCTTACAATGCCCACGGCAGCCCTCCTTGAGGGAAAAACATATATGGGGGAAAATACTTTATCTAATCCTAGTCACATCTGTTCTGTTAGGGATCCAGTTGACCAAGGGGAAGAGCATCTTTGCATACCAACTCACCTGCCTAGTGAGGTAGACTTTAGACTAGGTTAAAAGGACAGCAGATGACAAAAGCCTACCGCATTTATTTTTTTTTAAAGGTGACCTTAACAGAGGGATCGATATTGAAGGTGGAGAGAAAAAATAGAAATTTACAGTAGGGTTAAAGGAGCAAAAAGAGGAAAATCAGTGGGGAAATCTGGTCAACATCTTAGATACAAATGCAAGAAGTCTGAGGAATAAACAGGAAGGACTAAAAGCATTAGTCTGTCACTAAAGTATGATTTAACTGGCATCACAATATGTCTACAGTGTGATGTAAATTCAGAGGCTCAGACTCGGTTCAAACCTCCGTCTAGATACAATTCTGTCTAACCCAGGTCTGGCCTGCAGGAGCCCTGAAGTGGTGGAAAGTTGAAGCCAGAGTTCTGCAGGGGCTTGGACCCAAAATTCATCATTTTGCAGTGTGGATGCACTTGGGACTGGGTGCCCCAGACTCTGGCCTGGAGAGACATACAATGCTATCCAACAGTCTCTTGGGACAGCATTCTTTCTATCCTAAAACTGGGTAATAATCTTCCAGGAAACAGAAGCAACCCCATTGGCTCAAGAACAGCTGCTTGGCATGTAACCCCTTCCTTTTGTTTTGAGCATTAAACTGCAAGCAGAGTGAAACTTCTGCCATTGTAATGGCCATCAACATGAAGTCCTTTGCCAAGCACTCTGCTAGCCGGTCGTAGGAGCACAGGCAGATTTTAGTTCATCTCTGGTGTGACGTGAGCAAACTGGTTAACTTCAGCAAGAGTTCCAGAGATGACCACGTGTACCAGCTAATAGTGAAGAAGCTGGCACTGCTGGGATTTGCTGGACTGGTGGACAGTGCAGGGCATGGATAAAGTGGCTCAAGAGTGACTTCTGGAAAGCCAGAGAGAGCCCTCACCTCTGGGAATGGCCAGCATCGTATTTCTTTTACGAGAAGTTTGACTGCGTGGTGGATACTACACTGACCCACTAGAACATCTATCTCACTCTGAATCCCGTTTAGGGCCACGGGGAGCCAGCAAGCAACAGTGGAGGCTGACAAAAGTGACTCTTGTACGCAAACCAGATACCGCACTGAGGAGACTTGGCTGTTGGAGCAGCTGCAGCATATTCTGGGTCTTAACTTGGAAGGAGCTTTCAGAAGAGCTGCCTGCCAAGGAACTGGCATCAGAAACAAAAGTAGCCCCTAGGCCTGGTGAGTTTCTGGTTCCAAGTTTGTTGTTAATATAGGGGTAGGAATGACTTTTGGTTTATTTCCCAGTGCAAAATGTCTTGCAAGCTCCAGGCAGCAACCTGCATCTGCTAATTGTGGACTGGGTCTGCATGCCAGCAGCCTGATGTAACCCTCCACTCTCCCCACCACATAGAATTCAAGCTGGAGTAGCCAGCTTTTGGACAGCTTACAGCAACCCACGTCTGGGCCAGTCTGGCTGCCCTCATGCATGTGCTGCGACGCTGGCACTTTGGGGGAAGCAAAAGTTCTTGACCCACTTCTGGTCATCCCAGATCTGAATGACAATGTAATCACGCCAGTCTGTGATTTGTGACCTTGCTCCATAGGTGAAGGTTTACATGGGGGGCAACAGTGGTTACACAGAGTCACAAGCATTATCAGCCAGTTCCATTCTTCCATGTCTGTTGTCGTCGTCGTCCTCCACCTGTCAGGCACCTTCAGAAGGTTAGAAACCGCCACCAGAATGTCCTCCCTCATCTCTTGGATGCTGTGTCCATTTGCTGAAACAGGAGTGAAAGCACAAGAAAGTGAAGCTCCTCCAACGGTGACTGCTTCACCTTACTGGCTGTTGGGGCAGGTGGTATCCCCATGTTCACCCCATTTTTGTCAAGACTATAATAAATTTTGTACAAAGTATGCCTTGCAAGGCCTCATTTGAAAACTCATTATCCATTGATCATTATTGTCCTTGTAAAACATGTGGATATTGTATGTAAAGTTATAAGATCCTACTGCATGACTTTACTGAGACCTGGTCCAAGTTTAGAAAAGCAGTTCCTCAGAGACAAAAGGCAAACTGACGCCTCTGCCAGATATCAACAAAATCAAATGGGCCAAAATCAAATGGGTCTGGTTAAGTGGCCATTCTTTGGCAGGAAGAAGGGTGTGAGTGAGAAATTTACATGTGGACAAAGAAATAGCTGGAAATTGCTATGCCACAGACATGCTGCCTTCTGAACCTCCGCTGGAGATGATTTTCGAAGAAGAGAATTCCTTTCAAAAAGAGGAACAAACTCCCCAGATTCTCTTTTCCGTCCTTTCTTTCTACTCCCAGCACTGATGACACCTGAAAAAAAGAGACTTTGAAATGGGGGGAAAGGGTCCTGGGTGGAAGACATACAGTCAATAAAGACTGCAAAAGCACGTGATGAGAGAGGCATTTTGCTTTGAACTCACTTTAACCTGTTAAGTTAGATATTGGTTGTATTTTCACTTTTTATTTCTTTGTAACCAACTCCGACTTTTATGTGTGGTTTTTTGGATCTTTGAGAATTCATGGAGAATGGGTGAGGTCCGAGAGCCTGTCTTTTAAAAGGAGACCAAGATGGACCTGGAACATCATAGATCAGCCAGCCTAAGTTCAATACTTGGAAAGATATTGGGACAAATTATTAAACAAATTGTAAGTGCCCAAAGGACAATAGGCTTATAAGGAATAGCCAACATGGATTTGTCAAGACAAATTATGCCAAACCAACCTATTTTCCTTCTTTAGTCTGATGGATGAGGGAAGCAGTATGTCAGGCAGACATGTCTTGATTTTAATAAGGCTTTTGACACAGTCCCACATGATGTTCTCTTGAGCAAAATAGGGACATGCAATTTCGATGGAAATATTATCAAGTGGTACACTCAAAGACTGTACACAAAGAGTAGTTATGGTGTGCCGTCAAACTGAGAGCATGTATCTAGTGAGGCCCTGCAGGGGTCAGTTTTGGGTCCAGTACTAGTCAATATTATAATTAATGACTCAGATGATGGAGTGGAGCACGTTCTTATAAAATGTGCAAATGACATCAAGTTGGGAGGGGCTGCAAGCACGTCAGAAGACAGGATTAGAATTCAAAACTAATTCAACACACTGGGAAACTGGTCTGAAATCAACAAGATGAAATTCAATGAAGTGCAAGAATGACTTCACTTAAAAAGGAAAAATCAAATGTATGTCTACAAAATGAGGAATACTAGCCAGGGGGTAGTACTGCTGAAACGCATCTGAGGATTATGGTAGATCAAAACTTGAATATAAATAAAAAATGCTTTGCAGTTGCAAAAAGGATTAATAACATTCTGAGATATATTAACAGGAATGTTGTATGTAAGCTGTGGGAGATAACTGTCCTGCTCTACTCGGCACTGGTGAGGCCTCAGATGGAGTACTTTGTCTAATTCTGCACACCACATTTTAGTAATCATATGGACAAACTGACGAAAGAGTCCAAAGGCGAGCAGCAAAAGTGATAAAAGAAATGATTTATGAGGAAAAGATTAAAAAAAAAACTCGGTATGTTTAGTCTTCAGAAAGGAAGACTGAGTGGGGAGACCTGAAGTCTTCAAATATCTTAAGGATGGTTATAGAGACTGTGGTCAATTATTCTCTGTGTTTATGACAGTCGGACAAGAAGTAATGGGCTTAATCTATAACAAGGGAGAGTTAGGGTTAGGTATTTTGAAATACCTTCTAACTATATGGATTCTGGAATAGGCTTTGAAGGGAAGTTGTGGAATCCTCATCGCTGGAAGTTTTAGAACAGGTTGGACCTGTCAGGGATGAGCTGAGTTTACTTGGTCCTGTCTCAGCACTGAGAGCTGGACTAGATGACTTGTTAAGCTTTCTTCAAGCCCTATATTTCTATGATTCTACAAACAGAAAAACCCCTTCCATTGATGTAGGAAGCATCTAGGCTACAGGGGCCCTGTTAGATGGCCAGATCCGTGTGATAAGATGCAGTTTTCCGCAGAGAGAAAATCTCAGCTATTTGGCTCAAACAAGGGAAGAATTTTTGGCTATGAAGAGTGGCAGTGGTCATAGGCTTCAAGACCAGTGAGCTCAAATAACTTTAGAAATCAGGTAGCACCCTGTGAATTCTGGGGCAGCCATGTGGTGTGTCAATTTCATCCTACTGCTCCTTGCTCCTCTGTCACCCTGGCTCACGTGATAGGCATGCTGTCATTGGTTCTCCCATGGCAACTGTGGAGTAGTAACTTGGGAATGGGAGTTCATGTTTTGTGGTGCTTCCTGACTGTTCCCTCCTCTGGCCTGAAATCTTTCATCACAAAAGTGATAGAGAGCAATGTCAGGCTTGTTGTTGGGGGAGATTATCAATGCCTGCCTTTGTGAGGGTGAGGTGCCAGGTGTTCTCATGAAGAGCTCTGCTCATGAAGCTGTTTCTTGACTCAACATCCTTGCTAACTCTCAACCTGTATCAAATCTCCCCTTTGTAGTGAAGGTATTTGAGAAGACTGGCAAAGAAACTCTGGAAGTATTTGGCATCCTGGGATTTCCCTAATCCCAACCAATATTGGTTCAGTTAGGTCTGAGGGGCAAACTGCATCCGTGGCATTGGCTGATGACCTCTTCCAGGAAAGTCTGCGTTGATTCATTTAGATTTATCATCAGTTGCCTTTGATATTGTCGATCCTGTGGTGGTGTTGACAAGGCCTGCAGTTGCTTGCTAGACAGAGGACAGAGTCACACTTCAGTGATTCTATTCCTTATAGAAGGGTATTCCCTCAGGAGAGTCTGCTGCCCTAAGACTTCAGATGTTCAGACTGCTGCTGGGTTTGATTTGAGCCATCTCCTGTTTGATGGGGCTCATGGGAGGGTTAGTCAGAAGATACAGACTTGTGCTGTCTTCAGATGCTCTTTAACACTTTATTCTATGATTAAGATTCTGCTGACCCTATTAAAGTGTTTGAAGAAATGAACCACTGACTGCAGGAGATTGAGAACTGGCTAGCAGAGTCTCAACTCAGGTAAGAGGATGATAATGTTGACATGTTGTGGGGGAGGGAAACAGCCAGAATTGGTGGGAATTTATGTTGCCTCTGCTGATTGAGAGAGAGATTTTGGGTAGTCTTTATTCAGGTGAATAGGATGGGGAACAAGGGAGCCTTTTCCCCCGCTTTCACTGCTCAGATAAGGGGTATGCAGGGCCATACTGTCTCCCTCCCTGCTGTCTGAATTAAGGCATAGACTCTATAGGCACATGCTTATGGCTCCAGCTCCTGGAATTATATGACTTGAGAATCTCAGCTTTCATTTGAAAAAGTATGTGTGTAGTGTGCACAGTAGAAAGAACATCTTGTAAATGTGACCTGCGTGTACCTAATGCAGTGATTTCTCCTTGCATCTGCAGAGAGCTTGTAGGTGTGAGAGGACTGAACTATCTCTGGCTTGGTGGGTGACGCTTGGCAAATAGCTGCCTCACTGTACCTTGGGTCCCCCCATCTATAAAAATCTCCTTTTGAGATTTACTGTGTCAGAGCTGGTTGTAAAGATTATTAATTCTGAAACCTGATGCTCTGCCACACTTATGAAACAGGGTTGCAACTTAGGGGTTGTCTTAGATGCCAGGTTGCTGCTGGAGGCTCAGGTGGTGGTGATGGCTGGTAGCACTTCTTCATTTGCCCTTAGGGGGAGAGTTTCTTTCAGAATTGAACCTTCCCATGGTTATCCATGCTTTTGTCACTCCAAGGTAATGAAATGTCTCTTACATGGGCAACAGCATATGACCACTTAGAAGCTGACGCAGAATGTGGCTGTCTACTTTATTAAGAATTTCACTCTGGGAGTGGCGCATGATGCTTGTGGCCTGCACTGGTTGCCCACAGAGCTTCCAAGTGGAGAACAAGGTGTTGGTTTTACTTTTAAAGGCTTAAAAAGATTTTGCCAAGAGCCTGCATGTCACTCTGCTCTACATGGCTTCATTTGAGAGCACCAGAGTTTCTTGACTGGAGTTCTTTAAATTTAAACATGTGGGAGTTGCTGGATGGGTGCGTGAAGACCACTCAGTTTGAGAACCTTTGGCAGAACCTGGATTTGTAAATCTTCAGAATGAACATGCTGCATCTTTTCTCCTAGGCATTTGGGGGCATGATATGGGTTATGACTGACAGGTTTACTTGAGTATTTAGTGGGGTTAATAATTTTAGTTTGTTTGAAGCATCGGAGCAGTTTACTATATTGTTTTGTTGACTCTTCATGTTTTGGCTGTATGTTTTGATTATTCCATGGGCACCCGAGGCAGCTGAATATGCATTTATTATTCCAACTGTCAGTAAAAACAGAGATCCCAAACCTCAGTGTTTGCTCACAGGGTTTCCGTGAGCTTACAAAAAGAGTGGAACATTCTGCTTGGTGGAGAATGAGGGGGAGCATTTAACTCATGTGTAAACTGCTGTGTCCCAGAGCACAATAGCTTTGTCTCTATTATGGCAGAACCCAGAAGGAGAGAGAACTAGAAACAGATTGTTATTCTAAAATAAACACAATAGTAAACACAGTAGGATGCTTGCAAACTAGTAACCAAGAACCATTTTATTCATTCATCTTTGTTTTTTACACTGTGATGTGTGAGGAGGAATTTTTTGACTCTACATATTTGATTACATCTTAATAGAATTGGGTCTCACATGGGTGTAATATGTGGTATTTTATTATATCTTCTATTTTCTGGTGGAAGTTCACGCTTTCAATATTGGAATAGATTTGATTGTCATGGAGGTTGTTCTTGTGAGTTCTAAGGGTAAATAGCAGTTTTGAATTGTTTCGTTTACTCTGCTACTAAAATAATGTCAACATGCAAAAACCACTTCAGGGCATTTTTGCTAATTAGTGTTTACTCTGCATCCTGTAAATACCTCTGAGGAAGTTAATGTCCTAACAGTATTAAGTGCTTAGAGTTATCAGTAGAACTACTTTTTCATCCAGGCCAGTTTTTAACTATTACTTATGTTCCATTACTCCCTGTCCTTTTTTATAAGCCTCTTTTTATTCGGGATCAGTATGGTGGGGTTTTTTGTGAACTCAGTCTCGTTTTAATGGCAAAATAGTAGTACTCGTATTTTAAGAGCCATATCAGATAACATGACACATAAGAATTTTCATTCACAATCAAAACTGTTGTTCTTTGTGAAAAGAAATGGCAGAAAGACAAAGCTGTGTACCTAGAGCACATTCTAAGCCCACACATGCTAAATGACCTGTGAACTGAAGGTTAGTTCTGGGTCAGACCATTAATACCACAGGAGATGCATTCAGGGCAAAAAAATCTTAGTACAAGATTACGAGAACATTAGGTCTTTTCATGAAGTGTTTCAGTGAAGTTGACCATTGACTATCTAATGTGAAAAAGCAATTTTAAAAATATTTCAGTGACTTGAGTGTTTTTCTTTGCAACTAATAATGCTTATGAAGTTTTCTGTCAATTTTTATGACCAGTTGAAAATTATTAAATGTTAAAATGTACTAATCTGTAGCCATAGAGTAGCTGACACTATACAATAGTATACAGGACAAGGAGAAATGGTTCCTGTCCACGATAGGATTAAGAAATTGTGTCCTGCAAATTCGCTTGTTACTGCTGTGTGAACATTTCCATAAGGGTTTAAAAACAGGATATGTGCTGACCTGGAGGACATAGAGCATCATATTAAATTCTTTTAAAGACTAACAAATGTATTTATATACATAAATAATTAATACATTTGTTAGTCTTTTTAAAAGTGCCACAAGACTCCTTGTTTGTTTTGCTGAACTAGACTGACACAAACTTTGAAGCTACAGGCAAGGAAGCTTGAGTTAAAGGAGAACCATCATTAATTGTTAGTAGGAGTAGTGGTAATTAGATCTTTCATTCCAGCTTCCAGGCACTAGAGGGTGAGCCATTTACAAACTAAGATCATGCTAGCACTTACTCCTGGTTGTAAGTGGTTCCTGACTATTCATGGTATTAAGTACTACTATGTAGTATTTTCAGGATTGGGTTCTATAACACATGAGCAGTTTTGAGGTATTTCATCCAGTAGAGGGCGCGGGTGTGTGTGTGTGTGTGTGTGTGTGTGTGTGTGTGTGTGTGTGTGTG
>ML685756.1:25916080-25972029 GCA_007922175.1 Pelusios castaneus | reverse complement strand
GTGTGTGTGTGTGTGTGTGTGTGTGTGTGTGTGTGTGTGTGTGTGTGTGAGAGAGAGAGTGAGAGTGAGAGTGAGAGTGCACAACTTGGATACTGTTGTGTGGCCACTTTTAGGCTAAACATAGGACTTTAGGTTCCAATGAGCATCTCTCAGGAACTATAAATTCCTTTAAAAATGTTATGATGTCTTACCTTTTGAGTCATGTGATTACAGTTTTTGGAGAAGTGTGGGATTTGAGGTATTAGGGTTGCATGTAACGGACTAATACAAGTGTAAATACATACTAAGGAGTGTTTAGTACACCAGAGCAAAATTAATTATGCCATGTAAATATGCTGTTTCACAAAGAGAGATGGAAAGTGTACCTGTGTTTAATAAGGAATTGGTGTAATGTTTTTTGCGGGTTTTTAGTGAGAAAATAAACAGCACTAGCTGTCAGGGAGCCATGCGGGGCTACCTTGTCCCTCCGCCCTATGACAATTTATGGAATATGTCGACTTAGGGTGTCCACACTGGCTTAAGTAAATTTAAGAAGTCTGTTTAAACCTTACTTCAACCTAAAACCAGATTTTATTAAGTCGACTTAAGCTTTCCTTAAGTCAACTTAAGAAACAGCTTAAGTCCATTTAATAAAAGCCCAGTGTGGACGTGGAGTAAATTAAGTGTAGATGCACCCTTAGTTAGTAAAACAAACAAGGAGTCCTGTGGCACTTTTAAAGACCAACACATTTATTTATCACATGAGCTTTCGTGGGTAAATTAATTAAAAATAAATAAATATATAAAAACATGATAAATAAATTAGTCTTTAAAAGTGCCACCGGACTCCTTGTTTGCTTTGCAGATCTTAACTAATCCGGCTACCTCTTTGGTACTTATGTTAGTATTCACCAACATGGGTAAGGGTTGCACAGCTGAGCCCTTACTTAAATAATAGCACAAGAAACAGAAGGATAGGAAATGACACTTGAGTCATTATGCCTGCCCTGTTTGTCTTCCTGACTGTTTGTCTGATTCCCATCCAGGCCTTTCCAAACTTTTCTTGATATCTGCAAAAGTCACTGAAGTTTCATGAGTCATTGACTTTGTTTGGTAATTTTTATTTGCCCTTTAACATAAATAGTTTTACTTCAACCTGTATAGTTCGGTTCCCTAATATTATTGGTTTTTAGTCAGGTTTTTATTATTTTATATTATTTTAATAAAATATATTTGTTTATCATGTACTCCTTTTCTAGAGGAGTTATTCCATGCTCTCTCTACACTCAGGAATGGTATTCCTTGTTTACTTAGATATTCTTTGTTAATACAATTTATTATTAATAAATTACCATACTGTTTAGGTTTCCCAGTCACAGATCAGTACCCAATTATGCAGGTACTCAATTAACACAGAATAAAAAGACAAGATTTTAAAATCATGTGCCAAAGATGAATGGCAAGGGGGTTATTTTTAGTGAATTAACACTACGCTATAGCAAATTTGGAATGCCCCATGAAGAAACGTGATTGCTTACTAATAAAGATTGTGAAGAACATAGAGCTGTTAGTAGGTGGGTGTATCGGTCTCCTGGTTTCCAGCCCGCTGCATTTTCCCTAGGTCAGAGGGTATTTTGACAGAAAAGCATGGTGATCCACTGTTGCCTGTGTACCATGCAGAGATTCGGTTTTGTATGGAATGCTGAAATGAGGCCCACAAGAACTTGCTCACTGCAGATTCCAGTGCTGAATGATTCTAGCAGCAAACCGCTAGCAATGCAGGCTGCAAATGGTCATTCTTAACACTTTATAAATCAGTCAAAGATTAATGGATTTTCATGGGGACAGCGACAACAGCAACAAACAAAACCTAAAAACACCCTCCCTAAATGGAGGACTAACCTTCTACTAACTTTCAAAGTCCTGTTGCAAACCAGGGAGAGATTAGCACTATTAAAAGCAAAAAAAGGTTGGAATTTCTTTTATAAAGGAAAGTATAAATCAACCATAATGTAAGGATTGCTTCTGCTACTCCTGTAATAGTTTCTTCTAGTTCTTTGAAATATAACAACATAATCATATTTTCAGAGGTTTATAATTCTTCCATCAACCTAGCTGCGTCCAGGATTAGGTTGACTTAACTTCAGTGCTCAGTCTAAGGCCTGGCAGGCCTCATGCTCCCTTTGAGGGAATTTAAGTACAAGTCCTGAGTGGAGTGGTTTTGCTCCTTGGATTGGCTAGAACTGGATCCTGGGAGCATTAGAAATGGAGCACTTAAGAAGTGGAATGCTTTGCATCAGTCTTGTGCAATTGAACCATTCTGTGTCTAGACAGGATAGGTCACTGCTGTGAAGTCACTGAGGGAGCTGAAGAACAAAATAAGAGTTTCCAGATAACCTTCTACATAAAATGGAATGATCCAAAGGGGTAGCCGTGTTATTCTATTGCAGAGAAAAAAACAGAGTCCTGTGGCACTTTTAAAGACTAACAGATTTATGTATCACATGAGCTTTTGTGGGAGAAAATCCCACTTGGCTTTGAAGAAGGTCAAAGCATCTGACGAAGTGGGATTTTCTCCCACGAAAGCTCATGTGATACATAAATCTGTTAGTCTTTAAAAGTGCCACAGGACTCTGTTTGTTTCTCTGCAATAGACTAACACGGCTACCTCTTTGGATTTTGACTACATGGAAAGTACTGAATACAGCTGTTTAAAATGTAATGATTCATATTGGGTTGTAACTATTTTTTTAAAAGATTCTATCAATTTGGTAATCTACTCATAGGAATAGGACAGAGCAGCTAAAATACAGGGGGCAGGTTACACTGCTTGCTGTTTTTGGCGGCAGTCGAAAGGAGATCTGCAAGAAACCTAAAATTCCTTGTCTCCCTCCAACTCACTTATGCCTACAACAGAGCTCTCCCTTCCACTCAGCACTACACTACTTGTTGGGGTGGTCTTCAGCAATCGACTTCCCGATCGACTGAGTGGGTCATCACAGACCCGATTAGTAATTGGGAAGCTCGATCTGATGGCAATGAATTTGCCAGTGTCAGTAAAGATTAGCCCTCTGTTACAGTTTATGTGTGTGTTGAACTACACCTCACTTTTTCATAAAAGTTTGGGCAAAAAATGGGTATGGGATTAACCATTATTATTATTTCTGTTGTGGTAGAGCCCAGAGGCTCCAATCAGATTCAGCGTGTGAAGAACAGCATATACATATAATACAGAAGCAGTCCCTGATCCAACGTTTTCAGCCTAAGGCCTTGACTACGAACAGAAATTGTACTGATTTTAATTAAGGTTATATCAAAAGAAAAACTCTGCCGACCCTGAATCTACATTAGGGTTAGAGTCAGAGCCACCTTCCTTTTACCACCAGGCCCTGCAGAGACTCCTTTATGGTGCAGGTGGTCTGGCATGGAGTGTGCTGACACAAGCCTTCCTCTACTGCTTCTTTGGGCTCCAATACAACTGGCAGCTCTTATACCTCCATCCAAGGGGTTTTCAGTAACAGCTCTCCTAGCTTTAGGTCTTCCACAAGGACCTGGAAGCTGGTCTTGGCATCCAAGTCTACAGTGGCCATTGTGGGAGAGGACCTCCCACAACCTCTGTCTCAGCATGCAGGTGATAGAGTCCCCATCGGTTCACTGGAGGTTGGTCCTGGCTGATATCTCCAGGACCTCCTGCACTACCAACACAAATACTGGGTGGACCAACTGGTGCTCAGCCACCAATGGGGCTCTCCACCCCTCCTGTCCTCCAGCATACTCCAGGAGGTGAGGGCAGCCTTATTAACCACTCTCAGGCTTTCCTTGAGAGGGTCCTGTGGGAAGGTCTTCTCCACCCAGCCCTTACCCCTGGCCTTTTGGAGATCCCATGAGCCACCCTGGCCCTCCCTCCACACAACCTAAACCTCCTCCCGAATCGTGCCTAGAAGACAGCTATACATGCTCATCATGCTCCGCATCCTTCATTCTTTCATATTCCACCCAACACCAACTGGTGGGACATCCTACCACCCATTGAGGGTGAGGAGACCCGGTGGGCCAATCTTTATTCCACCCTAGTCCTGCTGGAGATGTTAGTAGATGGCTTCCTCACGAAGCCATTAGTGTGGGTGTGTACTTAATGCAGTTTACCCCTTCCCCCAACCACTGCCCCTTTTGCAGGGAGGGGGAGATTATGATGCACATTTATATCAAATGTGCCTGTTTGCTGCCTCTTTTACAGCTCCTCCAGAGCTTTCTCAACAGGTTGTGGCTGGACTTTTCTTTGTATCTCCTGATTATACACACAACACCTCATTAGCCTTCTCCTGGCACTGGCTGAGGTGGCTGTCAGGAACTGGATAGGGAAGTGCTCTGTGGCTCTGGAGCATATTTCTATTCCTACCTGAAGTCATCTCTCCAGGTGGAGTTCCTCTGGGTTGCATCCACTGGCTTCCTGGATGCCTTCAAGGAGCAGTGGGTGCTGTCTGGGTTTCTCTTCTTGGTGTCTCCCTCAAAGTCCTTGCCTTTTGGGCTCTGTGACTCTCACTCCCATCCATGATTTTCATTTTTTTTTGTCCCCCATCTTTACTTGGGACCTGGATCTGGTAGTTCCTCCCCTTAGGTTGGGAGAAGGAATCTTCAGATGTGGGTGGGCTTGTGCCTGCCCACTTCCCGATGCACTCAGTAGGAACCCTAGGGGACTGTCAGCCTAAGTTTTGTAATTTAGACATGGCCTGAGTCTATTCCATACTAGGGTACACCAGATCATAGAGACTATTGTAGAAAGACAACAGAGTCCTGTGGCACTTTTAAAGACTAACAGATTTATTAATCGCATGAGCTTTCGTGGGAGAAAATCCCACTTCGTCAGACGCTTTGAAGATAGGAAAGTTACAGAGTGGGAGGAAATTAAATGCAGGGGAGTGTATGACATAGCATCAGGTCAGGCTGTAACAGCAAATCAAAATAGGTGTTAGGATTCAAAACACTGGGGAACAGCACATAGAGGAGGGGGAGGTCAAATCACTTGTAATGCGAGAAAAATCCATAGTCCCTGTTTAACCCCAAGACAACAGAGTCAAATTTGCATATAAGTTCGAGTTCTTAAACTAATGTAACAGTGTCCGTACAAGAGGGTTTCACTGACTTAATCATTTAGAAAAGGATTGAGTTTAGTTAAATCATTAGAACTTTTGTGTTGACAAAGCCTAAGCATGTCTCCTTGACGTTGACTATCCCTGTCGCTCCCAACTCTGTGCTTTTTACAGGTATCTCCCTTCCTATGCATCAAGCAATCTTTCCTGCAATCCCTCCCTAAAATCCACTGCCATATTAAAAAGTTAATTTCCTCTTGTACGCTTGCTACCTCCATAGTTTTTAACTTTCCATTTGTGTTCTATGTGTCTGTTACATTGTAAGTTCCTTGAGCACAGAGCTTGTCATCGTATAGTATGTATTTGTAAAGTGCTGGACATATATTAAGAATTATAAAAGTGACTTTGTAAGAATTTAAGATTTGTTCTTCCTTTAATTATGTGCCTAACATCTATGGATGCCATCTGGAGTCTCCCAAGTTTAACTGTGCTCTCCCTGCCTCTCGTTTTTCTGTTAGAGTACAGTTTAAGAAATGCCTGCGTTTAATGTAGCGTATGAAACTAACATATTAGCAGAGCAGCGCTGGTTCAAATGCTTGTCAGTTGTGTGTTTCTAAAATGCATTTATCGACACCTGATCTCTGGTAATGTATCCAGAGGCAACTCTGCCCTGAATTGATTTATACAGAACAATAAAAGTGCTTTCACTGGTGTTTGCACAGGTGCATTATCAAGGCAAGTTGACAGAAACCATGTCTAATCATATACGGCTATAATGTGCCAGTTAACCCTTTTCTTACGCTGGGCAGATGCAGAAAGGTGTGCCTCCAGTGGAGATCCAGCAGGAAATCTGCTTCCTGCAGGAGGAGCGCACCTGCTGCTTGGCTGGTCATTTAGTGCAGAATGTGTTGCCCTGCACACCTGGTCTTCGCCCCGAGGCTGGGACCATGGTCCTACCTCTTACTTATTGTTTTTTGGGGTATCCCATCATGCACCAGAGAACAGTCTCTGCCCTTCAGGTTGAGCATGAACTGAAAGTGTGTCCAGATATTTATTGTGCTGAGACTCAACCAGGAATGCTTTGCTTCCTGAACCCCCACAGAACAGCTGAGCCTCATCTGGGCCAAAGATATTCCTGAGGTAGCTATAATGTGTAGTCTAAACATGCAGTAACTTTTACTTTATATACAAAACCATTGTCATATTGCCTTTAATTGTTTGGCTGAGTGGTGTTTGTTTCAAAAGTGGCAAGCTGCATATCTAGACCTTAAAGAGGTTCACAGGAGGCTATAAAATGGTTAACAGACAGGTAACACTAGCATCTGTGTTTGCTTGCATAAAGTCATGGCTGATTATAGAGGAAGAAACAGACTCTAGAGATGTCCTAGTGGGGTGTAGCCGTGTTAGTCTAGTTCAGCAAAATGCACACTTTTAAAGACTAGCATATTTATTTATTGCATGAGCTTTCCTGGGAGAGATCCCACTTCGTCAGATGCTTGAAAATGGAAAAAAAGTATAGTAAGGAGGGATAAATGCAGTGAAGTAAGTGTAATCACAGGATCAGGTCTGATTACTTCAGCAAATCAAACAGGTTGTATTGATTCAAACTGAGGGAACAATAACCTCTCTCACCCTCGTATCTGTTGTTCCCTCAGTTTGAATCAATACAACCTGTTTGATTTGCTGCGGTAATCTGACCTGATCCTGCGATTACACTTCACTGCATTTATTCCTCCTCCCTATACTTTTGTCATGCGATAAAGAAATTTGTTAGTCTTTAAAAGTACCACTAGACTCTAGAGAGATTTGTAGTGGTTCCTAAAAAGTCCGTACATGCTTGTAAGAATACCCTGCATGCTTTAAATGATGTTCTGACACCCTGCCCCCCACTAGTAAAACTTTGAGCACCACAGCAAGTGTTTAATCCATAAAGAGCCCTTTCTAAAGTTTAGAGTCCTGTGGCACTTTTAAAGACTAACAGATTTATTTATTGCATGAGCTTTCATGGGAGAAAATCCCACTTCGTCATACGCTTTGAAGAACTGTATTTTCTCTCGCAAAAGCTCATGCAATAAATAAATCTGTTCGTCTTTAAAAGTGCCACAGGACTCTGTTGTTTTTCTGCAATAGACTAACACGGCTACTACCCCTTTGAACTTTCTAAAGTTTATCAGCATTTGGTCTGATAAATGAACAAGTCCACCCCTCGTTTAGATGTGCGTCTGTGTTATTTAGCAGCAGTTGCTCAAAGCCTCTGTAATATGAAGGGAATATGAAATGAAAAATACATACCTTGACGTCTACTAGCTGCCTGAGGTCCTCAGATTCAGGCTCATAGAATCATCTCTAATATCATCTAGCTCTCAGCTTTCAATCAGATAACTTACAAATTAGTTGCTAGTTACTTTTGTAGGTTTACTACAGAGTTTGGGCTAGGTGTTGGAGAAACGGTCTTTTCTTATGGGAGAAGGTTTGCAGTTGCAGCTGGAAGTCAAGCTTTGTTTTGTTTTTAATATGAAAAGGGAAGCATGGTGCTCCTTTGGATCCCCGTGGGGCACTGAAGTGAGAGCACCTATTGTTTCATGTTTTTGGAGGGAGGGACTCTGTTTTGGACTGATGGAGGAAGTTACATCAGCATGCATAATGAAACAGTGGGAGAGCTGCTTGCACTGTTTGGAAGTGGATTCTTTCTGTTCTCACGGTCTGACAAGTGGGCAACTGGCAGTGAAGAATGCTTCCTGAGAACATTTACTGTGTGTAAAATCACATGCAAAAGAAGTGAAGGAATACTAACAAAAAATGTCAAGAGAAATTATTAGAGTGACATGGACTTCTGTACAGTTTGCATTGTCTTGACAGAGTGGATTTTATGGAATCATTTTTTACATTGAATTAAGAACAGAAGAAGTGTCAGCATGAATCACCGAGCTATAGCTCCGAAGACAAGAGGTGATAATCATCTGAGCATAAAGGTACGGTGAACACAGAAGCAGTCAGAATAGTTATGTGTTTGTTCATAAAAAGTAGATTACAACAAAATGTTATGTTAATTACTTCAGGAATGCTTTTCTGATTAGTTTGGTAAAGTTATCAAGTTTTGTAATTTACAAGTTCAGTCTTCTGCTGCCATTGCAATCAGGTTGTAGATAAAGCTTTCTAAAAAATTTTTTTAATGTAAAGGAGAAAGAAATATATCTGGATAAAGAGAATTCAGTGCATTTAGGTTAGCTGCATGAGAGAAAGCAATGTGTGTTAAAATCAGCCTTATTTTCGCTCTCATCGGTTAGCTCAGACTGCATTGATAAATTGTTCTTCAGCTCAGAACTGTGTAAAATGAACTCACAAACTGCTTCTTGTTGTGGGAGAAATGGAATTTGTAGCCTTAAGAGTATAGGCAATGGCTTTTATGTAGGAATGTCTGTTGGCTTAAAGAATTGGCATGGCTTAGTTTAAAAAAAAAAAGGGGGGGGCAGTCTTTTCAGTGTCAGATAAAAGTGACAGAAGCTGCTTTGTGTTTATGTGAATTGTTAAAAAAAAAAAAAAAGTGTTGTCTTTGATTCAGCTTTTACTGAGAGAGTTCCTTTTGGCAAGTCTACTTCTATTATTCAGCAACACTTTAAATCACACTTCATAGTATGTAGTTAATTCAGAATGAAAGTGAATTAAAACATTTGCAATTACAGAAAGAGGCAACTGCATGATTTTAAATCTTATGAATAAGATGTGTTCAACAAGGTAATATATGAAATAATTATTTAGAAACAATGATAATATTCTTAGGATACAAGCATTTTGTATGTTCTAAAAAGGAAGTTTACAATGTGTATCAATATGTTTGGGTCTTGTGGGTATACTGTAGTACAGATCTATGGGCTGAGCTTGCGTCGTTTTGTCTCCTAATGAGGATGCTTTCTAATGAGTTATATTAATACATAATTTGCATAACATTGGCTGCTTATGATTATATCAAAGCACAATTACCACAATAAATGATGCTATATTACTAATTATGCCATAAACCTGAAACCATATTGATATTGATAGTCAACATTTGTTCAAAGGAATCCACTTTCTCACCATCAAACCCAAAGTGTATTCTTCTTGCTATATAATACTATATGGGAAAATTCTCAGGTTTCCGAATCGTACACCTTTAATACTACAAGCCAAATGTTCAGTACGTTAGGATTTTAAAGCATATGTGGAATGTTTCCAATGGGTCACAGAAAAGGTCAGCAGTTTTGACCTCAGTCAGGTACACAATGGGAGAGATAAGAGTGAGTCAGCTTGACATGTTAATCTGTTGTTGTCTTCCATATCAAGAAATGCTCTCCACTGGCACTTTATGGTCCAGTGATTTTAGTCTATATTTGCCTTGTTAAAAATTGGTTTAGCACCTTCTGTAAGTGACACAACAGTTAATATTCGTCTTCTCGCTTGAAGTAGCAACTGAAGGCTTTATTTCCTATTGCCCTTAAAGAATGTTAGACGAAGACTAAAATCATTAACAGCTCATTTGACTTTGGGTTTTAATCAACAGGTGGGCACAACTTTAACAGGAACACAGTCCTTTAGATACCATTGTGTACTGAGTGGATGTTTGCAAGTGTGATAAAATTTTGATATGAACTGGAGTTTCATTTCTGCTTCTTCGGAATCCACACCAAGTAAAAGTAACCTTTGTCCTCCTTAACAGTAAGATTAGGTAGGTCAAACAAAGGACAGTAGATCTAAATCTAATTTTATGGTTCAAATACTTAGATTTGGGTTTCTAGAAACAGGTACTGCTAGCAAGACTGTTCTTTGAGTATACATTTTCAGATATATACTTTACTTGTGCATATAGCAGAGTAAAATGACCAAGCACAAATTCATTAATGTGTGTGCTGAATTTTTAAAAAAAAAGAATGGCTAAAGATAAAATCTACATTTAAGGAATTTGAATGTGCCAAAATATATTTTAATATCCTTTTTTAAAGAACAAAACAGAAATTAAATTATTTATATTTCTTTTGGCTCAGGAAACCTTTCCTTTGGAAAGTATGATCTCAAGATCAAACTACTTTGTCTGTTTTAAAGGCTCACAAATCAGTTTACTGCCAGCAAAAATTATAGCATCATGATTAACTCTTTGGGATCAATTTGACCTGTAAGCCACAACCCTTAGCAGGAGGCTGTGCTAAAGCGTGCCTTATGAGTGGCTGCTTCTGGAGGCCTGGGACCTGCGGTAGCTCCTGAAGCATATAAAGGAGCACCTGGGAACATATGCCTGAGCAGCCCTGGCTATTCTTTTTTGGCAAAAAGTTCTGGTTTATTTACACCACTGTAAAGATGGAGTAACAATTTTGACTTAAATGGAATTACTCCAGATTTATAGCAATGTAAATGAGAGCAGCATTTGGCTCTTTGAAAGTCTGCAGTATTTGTTCCCCCGCTCTGCATTGGGTCAGCTGGCCAGTGTGGAAGGGCAGAGACTGGGGAGACTCAGGCTCTGCCCTTGCCCCTCCCTGTCTGCTTTGTGGAGGCTAGCTCTACGCTGGCCCCAGGCTCAAGGAGCCCTTTTGTTCAGGGAGGGGAAAAACGGTCTGCTTGATTGCAAGCAGCTACAGCCGAAGAGACATGAGCTTCTTGCACCTAGGCTTGGCCACAGTCTAGCCCAGGGCGGCCCCTCCTCCTCGACCCTCAGCTGGTGCCGACAGCCCATTCATGGAAAGAAGCCACCTGGAGGGGCTCCTCTCAGCAGTGTGCCTGGGGACCCCATCTCCAGTTACCTGGAATCACTCCTTTTGGCGGCGGCACACCACAGAGAGGAGCCGCTCTGGGCGGCTTCTTTAGATGGTATCCTGGGCATGGACATGGCAGGGACCTCCGCACTGCAGCCGCCCCCGAAAGAAGCCACTTCAAGTATCTTTTGGTGGCAGGAATGGCAATTTCTGTGGTGTCACAGAGGATGCCGAGTGCCGCTCCAAATGGGCTTGTGTGCCACTGCTGGCACGCGTGCCGAGGGTTGCCTACCTCTGTAGCCATTTAGATTTTACGCCACAGTTAGTAAACACAACCCACGCACCACCTAATGAATGCCTTTCACACACTTACATACTGTAGGGGCAATATTTAAATTGTGACCCTGAGCAAGTCACTATTCTCTCTGGGCCTCAACTTCCTTATCTGCAAAATGGGGTTAATAAAACTTACTCAGAGCATTGTGAGGCTTAATCGGTTAATGTATGCAGTGCTTTGAGACTCTCTATTGGAAACAGCTATAAATGTGCGATGTTTTATTATTCAAGTTTCAATCATTTCAGCTACCAATAGATGAGATAAATAGCATCTTGTGTGTTTTCAGGATTCTTACTCTGATGACAAAGAAATATATTCTACTGAGAACATATATGTGAATATTTTAATGAGGGAGGGTGGATGTTCTAATACCTTTTACTGGACCAACTTCTGTTGATGAGAGGGACTTGTCTGTTGCTTCTCTCACCAGCAGAAGCTGGTCCAATATAAGAAATTACCTCTCCTACCTTGTCAGCCCCAGGATAGTAGAGAGACAGCTACAGTAACACTGTGTACATGTGTTTTAATGGTTTCTGGGTGGTTCAGGTCTTGGCCAGTCCCCTTCTCATTTGACAGTCTTTATGATCTGAATAATTGTTGGGCTGATCCAGAAACTGTTTTTATCCCTATAGGACATAATTGCCTTGGCTAGGGCCCATATGACTTCTTTAACCTTTATTTTGCCTCCAGACAGACCTACGTTAAATGTTAAAATCATTGATTAAAATTGCTGGCTTTGCATTGGAGATGTCATTTGGCACTGCAGGCCTCTTTAAGGTGCAAGCTTTCCTAACATTTGGCATTAAATAGCTGGAAATAAAATTACTTGTGCCTGTTGTACTCAGATAGTGGTATGTAGTATTTTCGGTAACAGGGAAGCCAAGTGTAGGGAGTCTGAATAACAATTCACATTTTGTGTGTGTTTCCATACACCATTATACTTTTTCCTACGGATGCCAATATTTGTAAGCTTCCTCTTGCCAAGCTTCCTATGAACCTAATTCTTTTGAAAGAACACAAGAGTTTGTTGTGCTCTAAACTTACAGGGTCCCAAGTAGGGAAATCAGGAAGCTCTTGTAGCCACTGAAGAGGCCCAGAACATTAATAAAGGGGCCTGAGTTTTTCTCTAGGTCCTCCCACATGGCAACCTACGATGCTTCTGTTGATTCTCTGACCATATCTGGGCCAAAACTCCACATGATAGCACAGAGACAGCCTATGCAAAGGACAGTGTTGATTGTGTTCTCATACAGTGGGCAATCCCTGTCTCTCAGAATGTGGTAGTGATATTGCACAAAGTGTTTCTCCACATGTCACGCTCACTCCTGCTCTGCTACATTTCTCCCTCTCTGTTTTTATTACTGATCTTGGCCCAAAAAGTGGGAATATGCTAATTAAGTTTGTGGATGACACCAAGTTGGGAGGTATTGCCAATACAGAGATGGATCAAGACATCATACAGAAAGATCTGGGTGACCTTGTAAACTGGAGTTTTAGGAATAGGATGAAATTTAATGATGGGAAGTGCAAGGTCATGCGTTTAGGGACAAATAAGAATTTTTCCTATAAGTTGGTAATGCATCATTTGGAAGGGATGGAGGAAGAGAAGGACCTGGGAGTACTGGTTGATTACATGATAACCATGAGCCGCCAATGTGATAAGGCCGTGAAAAAAGCTAATGCGGCCCTGTGATACATCAGAAGAGGTATTTTGAGTAGAGATAGGGAGGTGTTAGTGCTGTTATACAAGGCACTGGTGAGACTGCATCTGGAATATTGCATGCAGTTCTCATCTACCATGTTTAAGAAAGATGAATTCAAACTGGAACAGGTTCAGAAAAGGGCTACAAGAATGATCCGCGGAATGGAAAACCTGCCTTATGAGATGTTCCAAAGGGGTAGCCGTGTTAGTCTAGTTCAGCAAAACAAACAAGGAGTCCTGTGGCACTTTTAAAGACTAACACATTTATTTATTGCATGAGCTTTCGTGGGAGAAAATCGAAGTGGGATTTTCTCCCACGAAAGCTAATGGGAGAAATAAATGTGTTAGTCTTTAAAAGTGCCACAGGACTCCTTGTTTGTTTTGCTGCCTTATGAGAGGAGACTTAAGGAGTTTGGCTTGTTTAGTCTGCCCAAAAGAAGGTTGAGAGGAGATATAATTGCTCTCTATAGATACATCAAAGGAATAAATACCAGGAAGGAGAGGAATTATTTGAGTACAGCACCAACGTGGACACAAGAACAAATGGCTATAAACTGTCCATCAGGGAAATTAGGTGCAGGTTTCTAACAGAGTAAAGTTCTGGAATGGCCTTCCAAGTGGAGCTGTGGGGGCAAAATACATAACTGTCTTCAAAACTTAGCTTGATAAATTTATGGAGGGGATGGCATGATGGGATGGCCTCGTTTGGCAATTGACTGATCTTTGACTACTGGTGCTGGATATGCTGGTGGCCTAAGAAGGGAGGGTAGAAAGGGTGGATTTTGAGTTATTACAGAGAATTCTTTCTTGGATGACTCGCTGGTGAGACTTGCCCACATGCTCGGGGTTTAACTGATCACCATATTTAGGGCTGGGAAGGAATTTTCCACCAGAGCAGATTGGCTAGGGTTCTGGCCTTCCTCTGTAGCATGGGGCACAGCTTACTTGCTGTGGATTTTCTGTATCTTAAAGTCTTTAAATCATGATTTGATGACTTTAATAACTCAGTCATAGGCTAGAAGCTTATTGCAGGAGTGGGTGAGTGAGCTTTTCTGGCCTTCATTGTGCAGAAGGTCAGATTAGATGATCATATTGGTCCCTTCTGACCTTAGAATCTATGAGTCTGAGTCTATAAGGAGTCCAAAATGAAGAAAAATTATTCGTCTTCCATAGAATTGGCATGAGTGGGAGATGATGCTATGCACCTTCTTGGCAGTCTGATCAGGTTTGGGTCATTTGGGCCAGAATGGCCCATTCTGATGTTTTCACATGGGTAAAGATGAAGTAACAGTAACACTTTTCTGGGAAGGAAGAATTAAGTGGAGAACTGATTGTGTCTTTCACCACCTTTGTATGCATAGGGTGGTCACTAACATGTTTTCCCTCACTCCTTAATTCCAACACTGAAAAGTTTAGAACTGGCTAGTTTGGGGAATTGGAAGGATATTTGACATCTTTCCAGCTGCATACTGGAGCACTGTCTAGCTCAGTAATGACTGAAAACTATTATCCTTTATTAGCCTATGTGAAATGAAATGATAGTCTAATTCCTAGTAAAGACACATCCACATTGCAATATTTGTCCTGCCTCATCAGTCTCAACTTAGATTTGTGTGTCACACAGAAAATAGAACATCCAATGTTTTGTGCTCAAATTGTTGGATGTTGTTGAAACCACTTTGAAAATTTGGCCCTAGTTACCTTCACATTGTTGATTGCACCTATTTTTTGAAAGATGACCCCGTTTTCCTCATTGAACCTGAATTTAAATGTGTTAGGTGGTGATTTTACAGAAAAAAATTAATCCAGTAGGTCACTTTCCAGGAGAGGCCCTGAGCTTTGGGGATGACTTGGTCCAAAATAAACAGTAGTATTATTTGATCTTCATTAACTGCTTCAAGACCTGTCTTTCCCCTAGGTTTTTTGGGCCTGATGATGATGCTTACCATGAGTTAAGTGAGGCATTGTTGGAGGACTGATTGACACGCATATTTTCAGATTTGTATTTTAATGTATTTTTTAAATTCTTTCATTTTGTAACTCTATAAAAATGGATTTAAGTGAATTGTGTATTACAAATGACAATAAGAGTAGATAGATGAGGAGAGATGTTCTTGGACTGCTTGTTCAGAATTACTAAGATTCCTATTCAGTGATTAAATACCAGCTCTGTTTTGTCAGGCCACAGTGTTCACTCTGTAGCCAGAAAACAGTAAATCCTAACAGACACCATATGATGATAGCAATGGAAAATACTGGAACAACTGAGGAAAATCAAGTTATTTTAATCTTAATTCTACCCCCCCCCTTAAAAAAAAAGAGGAAGACTTACACCAATCTCTCTCCTCCTTTGAACTAATGCCTTTTTCTGTAGGTGCTCTTATTTGAGTAACTCTCTGGCGAGCACATCTTTTTCTGAACTACATGAAGAGTATTCAGAGATAATATATTTGTAAAATACCTTGACAAGCAACTTATTGGGAGTCCTTTTAAATCATTTTAATATTGAATTTCTCTGAAAGATGAAGAATCAATTCAAGCACTTTCTGAGAGTCACTAAGAATCAACATTTTAAGTCTGACAGGAGATAATGGTGGCAAAATAATATTTAAATGCAACTCTCAATATCTAATTTAAGCTTGTATTATTCATTACAGAGACTGAAGTAGTGTCCAGTATGTCCAGATGTTTCCTTTAAAAGCAAAAACTGGCCAAAATGTGTTTTGTTTTGTTTTTTCTTGGCACTTTATGATCATCCAGCCTCTCCTTCTATTGAGGATATAACACAGCCACAACAATCTGTATAGTTAGGACTGCATTCGCTTTGCCCACTTTTTTTGTGTGTTGAAGTCAAACTTCTCCATTTAATTGCTGGTATAAATAAGAGCCATTGAATAATTTAGTTATGGGGGGATTTCAGATGTTTTATTTTGGACAAACCCCAAAGAATTGGCAGCTCATCTGTAGGGCACTACGCGGATACAAATATGTAGATCCGCATCCGATCTGCATCTGCAAGAAATGGTCTGCGGATATCCGTGCTGTATCTGTGGACGTGGATATAATGTGGATATCCGTGTATTTGCAGGGCTCTAGCCCCACACACATAAAAATATGGGGATCTGTATCTGATCTGCATCTGCAAGAAATAGTCTGCGGATATCTTCATTGTATCTGCGGATATAATGCGGATATCCATGGATTTGCAGGGTTCTACTCATCTGAATCTTTTTGAAGTCGCATTTCTCCCTGCCAAAATATGCTCCCTTCAATTCCTGCCACCTTATCCTAGCACCTAAAGCTAATAACCCTTCTTTTACCACCCTTTGTGTTTGTCTGGTGAAGCTCATTATGGGGGCTCAGCAAGTCCAGCAGAACAGCCAGCTGCTATCTTAAAATCCCAAGCATTCCAGGTCTTTGTCGGTCAAGAGGGTATAGGGGGCTCGATGAACATGCTGCTTGTTCATTCTGGAGGTTCTAGGATGAGGTACCAAGCTGGTAAAAACTTAGCTTCCACCTTCTTTCTCTCCTGCTGTGCTTTCGTTTCTGGCCCTGCTTCATTCCTGGCTCTCTTACTTCCTTAACTCTTCCTCACCCTCCTCCACTCTCTGCTGCCTAACATTGCTGCTTTAAGTACTCTGTCCCAGCCGCAGCAGGAACTGTGAACCACTTCTGCTCTGCTTTTTCTCGTAGGGAATAAGACCCACCAGCAGGGGATACATGGGGCATATAAAGTAAGGGAGCGGGGAGAGGCAAGGGTCAAGGGTGAGCTGTTTCCAAGAATCCAAACTGCCCTTCCCGTCAGCAGCCACAGACGTTATGACAGAACATCCCTGTGGTCATCAAAATAAAATGATAGCACCCTGAAGCAGAAAGCAGTGATAGGAAGGGAGACGTGCAGTAAGGATTAAATTGCCTGCCTAGAGCAACTGAAGGAGCTGTCCTGGCCAGCCAGGACAGTCCTCTGAAAATCAAGTCTGTTCTATTGCATTGCACTTTGCCTGGGTGGTCCACCAGTGACCTACCTTGAATGAATGAAAACATTTTTCCTGGGTCTGTAAATTAGACACACCCAATGTACTTTAAACTCTTAAAATAGGCAACTGTAATTCAAGAGATATGAGATTCCTATCAACTGTGTGTCTGCCTCCCTTTAGAAAAACACTGTTTCAGGATGTGGCTGAAACAATCAATCTTATTTAATTAAAAATATTTTTGTCTGACTCCCTGTAAGAATTGCACATACATCGATTCTGGGGATTTATTAGTAAGTTGAGGACAAATCAGCAAAATTGCCCTTTGGACATTGGAGACAAAAGGGTTATAATTCCCTTGCAGAAAGAAAAATCTCCCTTTCTGGAACATAACCCTTTAGATTTGAGATTTAAAAGATTAAAAAGTCCCTCAGTAAGTCAGAAGTTAAGGTTTTTCTTAAAAGTAATATGAAAACTAATAGTTTTGAGGGTTGTGCAGAAATACATACTCCCTCCTGCTAGCCCTCACAAGTCCAACTGCTGGGAGATTTGAGTTGCAAATGCAGTAATGCTCTACCTAAAGCTATGTTTTTTACCCACTTTCTCACACACACAGGTGAAAGGCGACCCGGTTCTTGGGAGGGCAAGTTAGAGTTAAAGTTACTTCTGCTGCAAGGTTTTTGGACACTTTTGGGAAGAGTAGCTCCCTAGAATTTGAGCTAATTGTAATGTAGAGGGAAGTAATTTCTTCAGGTTGGCCAACAAACTACATTAAAGGAGTATTGTTCAGTCTTCCATCATTTCACAGAAGGAAAGATTATGCCAATCATCCAATTATTGTTTTAAGTATGTTTGGCTGATCTTATGTTTCTGCAGTAATAAAGATACCCCAGGATATATAGAATGGATAGACCATTCTAAAGTCAGGACTTCCTTTGGTGTTGGAAAAATCTAATTTGGGATGGTAGCTTTGGTCCATGCTGCTGTTTGTCTCTAGTAAAGCTTACATTTTGTCTCTAGTTTTGGAAGGTTTGTAAGAAGGAGTTTATGAAAAGCTGGCATATCAGCTCTTCCACAATTCAAACTACATCGTTGGATGAGATGGATATATTTCTGTCTTGCATCCTCCATATGTAATGAATTGTATTAGTAATGCAATTTGAGGGACTTTTAGATACAATCCTACTAGCAAATGGGGGTTTGGTTTAATTTTAAGTCTTTTCTGACCTCCTTTAGTCCCTGTGGATGCAGTTTTATTGCATCTTCTATTAGAGTTCTCAAGTTCTACTGGAAAGGTTTTACCAGATTACAGAGATCCTTTGTTGTGCAATGCAGGTGGGAGTAATTTAGAGTGCAAATGGCAGACGGAAGGAATGGAGAGCCACAGGCCATTACAGCCTTCTCTCCAAATCCTGGACACTGCAGAAATCTCTCTGGTATGCCGGCCTGTGTTCTTCAACTCTTAGGTGGAGACTGTGTAGGAGCTGCTATCTGTGGTCTGCTTACCTCAAGTCTGAACATCCCGAAATTTGGAAAGGCTTATCAGCTGATTGTAGCAACCACTGAGGATTTGCTTGCAGCCTAGCTACTATGACAATTATGGTGCGCTGAGGAAGGGAGAAGTTCAAGATGTGGTGTGGAGGTACTGAATTCTCGGCACATAAGCTCCTGCTGTCTGTATCTGTCATGAGATCTTAACACAGCTCCTACTGCCAGAAAGGAATGAGAGAAAATAAACTCTCCTGAAGCCTCCATGAAGCAGACAGTTAGGAAGGAAAAATCCTAGTGGGGAATTTGTGAAGCTCCTAGCCCTCTTTGTGGGATAATTCAAGTTGAAACCGCATGTGGCCCAATCAGTCAAATAAGTAAATACAGAATGAACATTATTTATTTAACAAAGAAACAAATGGAGAACTGTGGGCATATCTATACTGTTGTTGGGGGTGAGCCTTCCAAGCTGGCTCAACAAACTCCTGCTAGTGTGCGAAACAACATAGCAATATGGATGTTGTAACTTGAGCCGCACCCCTGACTCTCAAGCCCACCTGACTCCATAGGGGCATTAGAGCCTGAGCTTCAAGCCCAACCCACAATGTCCACACTGGTATTTTAAAACAAACAAGGAGTCCTGTGGCACTTTTAAAGACTAACAAATTCATTTATCGCATGAGCTTTCGTGGGAGAAAATCCCATTTCATCAGATGCTTTGAAGATGGGGAACTTACAGAGTGGGGGAAAATTAAATTCAGGGAAATGTATGACATGGGATCAGGTCAGGCTCCAGTTACTCCATCAAGGGCTCATTCACCTGCTTGTCCACCAATGTGATTTATGCCTTCATGCGCTGGAAATGCCCCCCTGCCTTATTATACATTGGACAAACAGGACAGTCTCTGCGTAAAAGAATAAATAAGAATAAGAATAAATAATAAGTAATAAGAATAAACACAAGTCTGACATCAGAAATCACAACATTCAAAAACCAATAGGGGAACACTTCAATTTCCCTGCTCACTCCATTGATGACTTGTTAATAGTTGTGTTCAAACAGATGAAAAACAAATCACAGCTTCAAAGAGAAACTGCAGAACTCAAATTTATATGCATATTTGACTCAGTTGCCTTGGGGTTAAAGAGGGACTATGGATTTTTCTCTCATTACAACAGTTGATTTGACCTCCCTTTCCTCTATGTGCTGATCCCCAATGTTTGAATCCCAACATCTGTTTTGATTTGCTGTTACAGCCTGACCTGATCCTTTGTCGTACATTTCCCTGCATTTAATTTTCCTCCATTTTGTAAGTTCCCCATCTTCAAAGCATCTGACAAAGTGGGATTTTCTCCCACAAAAGCACATGCGATAAATAAATCTGTTAGTTTTTAAAAGTGCCACAGGACTCTGTTTATTTACCTGGCCTGGGAGACTCACTCCCACTTTCAGTGTAGATATACCCCTAAAAGGTTATTCAGAAAGAAGAAATAATATGCAGAAATACAAGGTAACCATATCTGAAGAAAAAGCTAAACTTAACAGCCCTAAACACAAAAGAAAAAGTTCATGACTTCCTCTCCTGAGACTCAAAATGTTCAGAGATATGCCACTTTTGTGACTCGCTTGTGTATCCCTTTTCTCCAGCTGCTGACTTTTCAAAGCTGATAGAGAAACATGCATTGTTGAGCAAGACTTGACCTCCAGCTACCGGTAATTGACATCTTCCCAGTTCTGATTTTGTTTGATAGATGGAAAGCTTCAAAATGTGAGGTTTTCATATTCTCTGACAACAAAGTTCGCCGCCTTTGTCATTTAAACTACCAATTTCTATTTTTCATCTTGTAGGCTTGGACAACTGTAATATTTTTATATGCTGTCGTTTCTGAATTTCCATTCAGACATGAAATACCATAAGAGATCTCTGTTCTGTCGTTGTTCTTTGGCTGTGTTTTCAACATACTTACAGAAATCATACTTCTGTTAGCCTTTTTTGTGTGAAACTCTGTGAGGGGATTTCCAAGGAGGAGGATGCAGGTGTTATCTCCAGAGAGAGTTTTTCAGATGTGCCAAATGCTTCCATTTATATTTATCATGTATAATCTGTTATGGCTAATAAAGCAACATCTCGTTTTCATTTCTTGAGGCTAAAGAGTTTCTTAACTCCATTAGGCATCTTTCTGGAAATTAAAAACTAATTAAACTGCTTCTTAATTTCCACAAAATTTTATCATATATTGCTTAATAAACACACCATTTTATAGGTGGAAGGAAGCTAAGAGTTTGTGGCTGATAAGGTTGTTTTTTTTTTTTTTTTTTTTTTCTTTTTTGATATTTCTCTTGTGGTCCTTCTTGTTCTAAGGAATCTTAAATAGCTTCAGATTAAAATGAATAATTGTTTACCAGTGCAATTTGGGATCCAATATAACTGATCTTTATCAAGCTGTATGTCTTAAATGAGCCCATCACTGTGTAAGAGGGAGGCAGAATTCTAATCACCGTGCTCAGATGAGCACACAGCTGCTCCATCCTGCCCCAGAGAAGGAATGCAAGAGGTAGTGCCAGGGGTATCTTCCTCTCATAGACGTTGCACAAAAGAGCTGGTTGGCTACCCAGGAAGTTCCACTCTACGAAGAGGTGCAGTGGCAGATGTGCAGGTTCTGCCAGCCCCTCCGGCAGCGTTTTGTTGCATGATGCTGCCCCCATCCCAGGGAAGAGCAGAGCTGTACCACCCTATGGACTTTCCACTACAGATCACAATCTCAGCTTGCATTAGTGCCCGTGCAGTGTACTGAATACAGTGGGATGAACTCCGCCAAATTCACTTCAGTCCTAGCAATGGACTCTGTTTTAAATATAGTCACTGAAACAAATATTTTAAGCATCAGGTTTTTTTTCCTGTTAGACAGTAATCGATTCTGAAAAGGCTGTTCGCTGTTTATAAAGTGTTCTGTAACTAAAGCCTGCTAGAGATACTAGCTGTTGTGATGGTGTAACCCACCATTATGCTGTGGCTGTATCTACTCAGCAGCCAGGAGCATACTTCCCAGTATGGGTGGACAAATACGTGCTAGCTCTGCTAAAGCTAGTGGGCTAAAAATAACAGTGTGGCCATGATGGCACAGGCAGCAGCTCAGACTAGCCACCTGAGCACACCCCCAGAGGTTGGGCAGGATTGTAACTGAGCAGCAGCCCTGTGTCCACTCTACTATTTTTAGTGTACTGGCCTGAGCAGAGCTAGACACAAGCCTGTCTAACCACCTCTCCCACAGCTGCTGTGTAGACAATACCCAGTGCAGATCTCAGCCACTCTCTAATGTGGGTAACAGCCACACCGAAATGGGGAGGGGAGAGATCTGGGATCTAATGGAATGCCATCGCAAGGGATGGTGTTAGGTTATTAAGGATTTTAAGGGATCATAGATTTGTGTTTATTTCTTGCGGGGGATACCAAAATTCCCCCAATGATGAACAATATGATAAAAGCCGGAGCCCGTTAGAGAAGGTGAAGTAGGTGTTGGGAGGATTCTTAGTTGAACTGAGCCAAATCAGAGAGAAAGGACTGAAGATAGAGCAAAGGTTCAGGAAAGTCATTAACTCTTCGAACCATTTTCCCTGCTAACAGCTAACCTGTAACTGGACTAAAATATCCCTTTCACTTGCTGGCTTTATAATCAGTGAAAACTAAAGATATGCTTTAGGGCACTTACAAAACTGCTAACAAGTCTGGACTGGATGATGTAATTCTAGTTTAAATAAACAGTATGAATAAACTTAAGTGACCTGCTGTTTTGGTTGTGGAAAGCCAGGTTCCTCCATGAATTCCTTTAGTACTTTTCTTGGTATTTTGGTATGGTTATGACCAGCAGTTTGCCATTCTCTCTGCCTCTGTGGCAGGATTTATAGCTTTCTCTAGTGCCATCCCACAGTTAAAGGTTGTATTTTTGAAATGTAAATTAGCTTCACAGCAGCAATTAACTTATGTGAAATATAGACCACTGTATTACTAAGAATGGTTTTAATAGCTTTACTTTTGAAAAGTCAAAAGAATGTAAATATTCAATAATAAGCAATACTTGGTGAGAACAAGATTAGTTGACATCAACCAAATTCTTACAATAAAAATCTTGAACATTTTTCATTTGAGTTGAAAAGGCACTAATGCTGGGACAAAATGGAACATCTAATAAGATAAAGATAACTAGGTTTACTTTATAGTAAGAAATAGTTGTTCATCTTGTAGTGTGTATTTTACAGTACCCAATGCATAACATTCAAATAGTCGGGAATGATACACAGAGATGTCCCTGCATGGTTTCATACTTTCAGCTGATGAATCAGTTTAGTATCCATTATTCAGAGCACTATTCATCATGTCTGACTCAATTTTTAAAGGTCCAGATATACCTCACTAGGATGTTAAGAAAGGTGCAATATTTCATGTATAATTTAATTAATGCGGTATTTGTCAGTTTTCCCTCCCCCCATCACCTTCACCCTTATGGAATAAATCAGATGTCATTGATTTCCACTCCTGTTCACTCAAGAATTTGTAATTTTTAACCACACAGTTGTAATAAACTCATGGTATGTTCTACTGTTACTGTGACACATGAATAAGAAGCAGGAAAAAGCTGACTTTTTATTTATTCTTAATACAAACATAAAAGGCCAGACCTTCAGTTCTTAATCATTCTGCACGCTGTGATGTGAACAGGATCTTCATCAGATTATCAGATGAGTAAGGACAAAAGAATATGGGACAAATTATGCTAAGATTTCATGCAACCCTCAGGCAATAGGTATAACGAATGTCCAGAAGGTATATTTTAAAAATAATGTTTTAAGTAGCTGTGTTTTCAGCGCTTAAGCTTGGTGTTTAACAAGGTTCTCTCTTTTTTTAATAGCTTGAATCAGCTAATTTAACGCAATGAGATGGAGAAGCTGGTTTAAAAAATTGAATGAATAATTAGTATCTTACTATGAAAATTATACTTGAAAGATACAGTATAGATATAACACATTTGATAAACGAAGTGTATTCCTTAGAGGCTGGATCCAAGGCAGACTCTGGCAAAGGATTTAATAATCTATTTTGTCCTTGAAAACAGTTTGTTTTGGCTGGGTTTAAAAGGGAAGCTGGCAAGTGGGCAGGGCAGCACATCTTCTGCACAGGATGGTCTTCTCTTCCTACAACAGCTAATGGGAATACATTCGGCAGTGCCAGCTTGTTTCAAATGTTAAAAACAAAACAAAAAACCTTTCATGTGTGAAGAACATGTTTCAAGCGTGAGAATTAGTGTACATCTCACATTGTTTTATTGTGTAGATTGTTGGAAACGATTTCTTTAGCCCACCTAAGCTCAAGCAGACGGGAGAATGGAGGTCTGCAGTTTACTTCAGGAAATTTCAGATATCAGAGTCTGAATGGCCTCACCTTATCCTTGCTCATTCCCACTGTCTTTGGGATGACAAAAGTTTAAGGGTAGCAGTGAGGCTCATGCTGGCTGGGGCATGTGGACAAGGGTGAGGAAAGGTTTTGTTTGCAGGGGTGTGGGGTGGGGGGGAAGGTTAACTAACAGGACGTGCTTAATATCACCTTGAATGCTTTGTAAATTTTGTGTGTTCTTAATTGTCTATCTTGTGTATTTAAGTCCCAGTCCTGCAATTTGTGCGTGAGTAGAGTGCTGTGCTTACATGTACCCAAAAGAAATCAGTGGCGTTCTACCCCGGTGCAGCTGCCCATACGTTAGCTGCAGGATCAGCGCCTTAGATTGTGACCTTTTCAGGACCTGCAGCATGTCTTCCTGTGTGCTTGTACAGTACATAGCCCAACCTTGATTGGTGTCTCTGGGCATTAACAAGAATTATTGACTTAAAAAATGATAAATAGATTGACAATTCAGTTTCCGAGTGATCCAGATTATAGCTGAAATGTTTTAAAACTGATTTGGAGAGAATAATTTAAAGTCTTTTTAGATGTACTTCAGGGCTTCCATCTTTACTCCAGTCACCTCTCTTTCACCAAAAGACAGTAGCATGGAGAAGAAGATGACAGGGAAAAGACAGGAAGAGGAGTGGGAAATGGAAGAACAAAAGAAAGGAAGAAGAAAGTTAATTTATGAAGAATAGTAAACAAAACAAAATGCTGAGATGCACACTCTACAAACCAAAGTAGTCATATTATTGTGGCTGATGTCACAAGATGGTAGTGTTCCACATCATCTTCCAAGTTCTTTTCCTTAGTGTGCGAGCAAATGTTCATTCTTGGGGAGATATGCTGTGGCATTAGTTTTTGTTATGCAGTGTTCTCTGTAGAACCAGTAGTCCAGGGGAGGGAGTTTGGTAGGTATCAGGAGAGTTAGTTCTCTGCTTTTGGTCTTTTGGTATCAGAATCACTTCTTGAGACAGTGTTGCTTACTGGTAACCAGGCATTGGTGTTGGGCTGAGATTCCTGAGAGAAGGGATTTCCCTGCCTGATGTAAGACCACCTGTGCTCCAGAAGTGAGTATTTATAGCAGGGGGTGACACTAGTGTCAGAACAGGATACAGGTGTTGGAAGAAGGGACATCAAAATGAACTTCTGTCACTTTATATTTGTCATTCTCTCCCCTCTCCACTCAGTTGTCTGTTCGTCATTTGCTATGTTCTATCTAAATGTGGGGAATAAACTTGTATAGGTCTGCAAAACTAGACCATTATGCTTTGAGCCCTCAAACCTGTACATGTGGAATTTTATACTGATTGCCATCCTGGAGCAATACCTAGCTCTTGCATAACTTCCTTTACCAGTAGATCTCAAAGTGCTTTGCAAGGGAAGGCAATACAGATATGGAAGTAACATATTCAAGGTAACACAGTAGGCAAGGGGCAGAAACAGATTCTGCTTATTTCAGCTAACTTAATAAGTGACTGACAGAGACGCTGAAGAAACAATACATGTTGGAACTTTTCACTTTTTATAGTTAAATGGAAAGAGCCTTATGCTGGAGTGCTGCCAGTTTAACTTCATTCTCCAGTTTACGGGAGAGGTGGAGGAGTAATCAGAACTGAGGTTAGACTGCCTTTTCTTTCCTCCTCCCTCGCTCAAAAAATGCATTGTTTCTGTGACAGAATCTTCATGGTACCAAAGCATTCCAGAACCATGGAGCTCCCAGCTGGCTTACATTCCACTGATTTATCTCTGATTAGCTAAATCCCTCCTGCTCTACTCTCCATCACAGCCTTATTTAGCCGGACGCACAAATGTTAATTTAACCTACTTTGGAGAATTGGCTAAAGTTTGAGAAAACTCAAAGTGTTTTGTTTTGTTTTTTTAAATAAAGTTGTTACAAGTGTTTTCTTGCTAGGAAAGAGGCCATGGAAGTTTCAGTTGCTGACGGAGCAGCTACTTGCTGAGCTAGCTGTTCACAAATCAACACATTTTGGTAATGTGGGTTAGCGGGAGTCAGGAGAGCTGTTTTTTAGTTTGTGTGCATTTTGTTATGAATATAACTAGATATTTACTAACACTGAAAACCATGAGGAACCGTTTTGTTATGAATATAACAAAATAGTCCCTCATGCTTTTCAGTGTTGATAAATATCTAGTTAAAAATAGGGGAGATGACTCGATACCTGCCCTTCAATGAGTTCAGTAACTACAGGATTAGTGTATTCAAACATAGGATGGTTAAATTTAGAACACTAAATTGAAACACCTTTTGGGCTGTATTGGGGCTGGGAGAGAGGCGGCAGTGTACTGGGAGGGTTTTCGCAGCTGGTGAATGGATTCAGTGTAGAGAGCGCATGTATCTTCTTAAAGGGATCTCCTCCTGAAGAATCTCTTTGGAAACCTCCTGAATCAATTGACTGGCTCCCACAGAGCAGCACTAGAAGTTTGTGGTCAGGAAAGGGTTTTTAATTCAGGTCAAAGTTGGGCACCTGGTAGGGATTGAACAAAACTATGTAGGCACAAGTAATTACTGGGATGATTTAGTGGGAGTGGTCCTGCTTTTAGCAAGGGGTTGGACTAGATGACCTCATCAGGTCCCTTCCAGCCCTATGATTCTATTTCTTGTTCATTCCCCAGGGTGTATGATTTGCCATGTTAGATCAAACCTTTGGCCCATCCAGGCCCACATTCTGTCTATGGTGCCTACTGCTTCAAAAGAAAGCACAAAGCCGAATAATACACACGTCTCATCGGTTGTGTGATGTTGTACATTCTCAGTGAAGCTGGGGTTTTTTTCAGAATGGCCTGGCTTATCTCCAGAAAAAAAGAAAATAGCTGTACATTTTTTCTAACATTATGAATTACTATTTTTACTCTATGTATTAGTATTGGAGTAAAACCAAAAGTCTCAGCCAGTATTGAGCCCCAGCGTACTGTACAAACACAGAGAGGCATGGTCCTTGACCTTAAATCCATATCATCTAAATAGGTAGGCTTGACTTGTGTGCAGCTTTTTAAAGTGACCATTAATCCCTCAATTAAAGACTTTGCTTTGGCAAACAGTTTATCAGTCCTTTCACATATTAGCAATGCCTCCCTTCAGGTTACTGCCCATTCCTGTGGCCCCGTACATCTTTGCAGACATGTTTCTGACTTGACAGCAGTTCCAGTTTTCAAACTGTTTGAAAAACGGTACTTGTCAGACGGTTTTCTCTCATTCCATGTGTAGTCATCATTCTAGGCTGGATGCACACAGTTGAAAGCAATGCTTATTTTTTTATTAAAACTAGAATAAATGGAAATCTTCCAAGAGGCAAGCTCACCTCATTTTGTGTGCACTGGGAGGGAGAAGAGGGGGCTGTTCAGGATATGAAGGCTATCCAATGTATCATGTCAAATATTTTACTTGTTGTAGTTTTATACTTTGCCACATAGACCACAGCATTCTTTTAGTTGTCCAGCCTGCCTTAATCTTCACAAAGGAGGAAGAGTTGCTTTCAGAGCTTTTTTTCCAGATAATCCCAAAATACTTTCTAAATTACCAGTTAAATTCTTTCTGTCTTGTGCACCTGCTTGCTTACACATGCACCCATGCTCATTCAAGCTCAACTGCTGATTCCTGGTCATGATCCTGCCACAGATTACTAGGCCACCAAGGAAGGCCTGTTTCTTATCTTAGTTTTCTTATTTACAAACAGTGATTGCAATAACTATCACCTCTAATAAATTATCCATTTAAAGTCAGAAACAGGAAAGGCATCGTATACCAATGATTGTCTGTTAGTTATCTTCCTGAGTTTGTCAAGTAATTAGATTTTAACTACTGAGTGCTATACTCAGTAACTGAGTAAGCCACTGAACGTTTGGTTTCACTTTGGCAACCTGTCATATGCATGCTTCTAATTTGCATATACCTGTTTACATTTTAATGAAAACACACACAAGCACAGTAGTTGCTTGTACTTGTATCTTTGCTGGATGACTAGACATTGCTTATTAAATGAATTTACAGGAGATGAAAAGAAAACAGCAAGACATTCAGTATGGCATTAGAAAGGAAAAGAAGACTGGGAGCCTGATTCTGTACTGTGTTAGACTAGCTTTAGAGCTACACAACTCCCTCTTCTACACCGCTGTGAAACTACATTAACAAGTTCCAAAGAGATTGCTATGTTAGTCTAGTTCAGCTAAACAAACAAGGAGTCCTGTGGCACTTTTAAAGAAGTGCAATTCAGTGAAGAATCAGGCCTTTTGGCTCTGGTGTATGAGACTCATTAGCTTCAATAGCAGTACTTCCATTTCTAAAAGAACACACAACAGAGGTTGGGGCTGTGAACTGTTAGGAGACCATGTAAAGTATCTGACCTTCATGTCTCATTTTGGCAGCTACACCTACTACGCCGGTGGATCTGTCTGAATTGACCCTGTGACCCACTTTTCTCAGTATGTATATAGACAGCTAACATGCTGCATTTTCTATTTCATGCATCTGATGAATTGGGATTCTACCCATGAAAGCTCGCATGAAAATAAATTTGTTGGTCTTTAAAACTGCCACAGGGCTCCTTTTCTGTTTTACACTTTTAGCTGTTACTTTCTTCTTTTGAGCTGCATAGGAAGTTTCTCTTCACCTTCCCCGGTAGGATTCACTTCAACTCTTTGCAGTCTGCATGAGTTCACATTTCAGTTTGGGCGGGGTTCATCCATTTGTTCTGCTCTAAAGCCTAAAGCTCTGCAAACACCTGCGACTAGATGGTTTGTGGTGCACATTAGTTGTCCCACATGGGCTGTATAAGAGGAGGCCTTTGTTCTCTTTCAACTCACTGATTCCTTGGTCTTCACAACAGGTCCATTAGCAATGCTGTTGTGCTCTTGTTTACACACTGACATCTGTGAAAAGATGAGGAGAGTTCCCAGGCTTTAATGAGGGAATGCTGCTATCTGGGATGTTAACTGCAGTTTGCTCTGTGTTAGTCAGATTAAGTTGAAGAGTCGCTGTTAAGCATCTGTAGAATAAACTGAAGAAAAAAGTTAATAGGAAACTATTGTACATACACAACCATGAAAGTGAACTATTGTGTACATTTATTCTGACCAAAGGTATTGCTGTATTTGTTTCATAGCCATGATTTTCTTCCTGGGTTACTGGAAACTATTGTACATACACAACCATGAAAGTGAACTACTGTGTACATTTATTCTGATCAAAGGTATTGCTGTATTTGTTTCATAGCCCTGATTTTCTTCCTGGGTTACTGGAGACTTCCTCTTCATTTATTAGTTTAATTACTTTTAAATATGGCATGTGCATGCTGTGAGAAGAAAGGGGCTTTTAGGACAATGTTGAGAGTTTCATAAGTAAAATTATTATAACTGAGATGCCATTAAGGCATACTAATATTTTCAGGGCAATTGACTGGTTTTAGTCACTCTTCTAAATCAAACCAGTTTAGTTTGAAACAAAATTAAAGGGGAAATTCTCTCTCTAATTTAAAACAACAAAACTCTCATTTAGCCTCTCATGATTAAAGGAAAGAGTAAAATTAAGAAGATGAAATAATTATTTCTTCACCCATATACAGAACACGGGATGACAACAAAGCTTCCTATATTGGCTGATGTCATATTACTGTCTGAGAAACTGGAAAAGCTGGCTCAGAAAGAGGGACAGTAGCAGATGGTTCAAAAAGGTTCAGTGGAATTGTTTAAAAAACACTGTTAAAGCAATTCATATTGCTGATGGCTTACAGATCGTTTCCCAGTGTGTTTAAAAATGTTTTCTAGACTAGATCTCTGCTAGATCACTAGCCAGGCTCTAGAAAGGGATTCAGAAATGGACTTGGGGATAAAAGGCAGATAACCCCAGGACTAAAACTGGCTGGAAAAAGTTGAACCTATTTCATCAGATTTTGCCAAGTTATCAGAATGTTTTGGAGAGACTGTTAGATTCTAATAGCATTCCAGTGGAACCTGGCCTGCCAGGCACATTAATATCTGAAACCTGCCTGGTTTCCTGCCAGCTTACTCACTTGGCTTCCAGGATGTGTGGCTCCAGATCAGCCTGCCAGGGGGGACTATCACAGGGTGGGGCTCCATTCCTTTTCATGGAGACCTTTTAAATTTTTGGTCTTCATTCCTAATTGGAACAAAACCACATTTCAAAATATATAAATCCTCTACAAAATAGAATTAACTTACCCCTCCAGCTCTCGCCAGGACCCAAAAACTGGTTTTAAAAAAAAAAAAAAAAAAAAAAAAAAAATCAGCCATAAAGGGACTTGCTATGTTAAAGGGACCTAAAACAACTGGCACCATCAGGGGACCAGCTGACAAAGGGGTGTGGCCAGTAGCCAAGGCAGCTACGGAGTATGTTGGTAATGTACTTTTTCTAGGTAGCCCATGTTGAATATCCTATGGAGCTTGAGCTGTGCAAGTTAGCTCCCCTGTCCAAACTCTAGAGGAATGGCAGCATACAGACATTGGCTGCTTTCCCGTAGCAGCCTATGAATGCAGCACATTCCCTGCCTCAGGTGAATGAAGATCCTAGTTTAGAGTACAGTTTTGAATCATGGTTTTCCTCTTCCTCCATCTCCTATGGGTGTCTATTTGGTACCAAGGAAGACTCATTTCCCCTGCTCTGAGAGAGAAGATGATGCTGATAACTCCTGTCCTGTGACAGTGGGGAGCACAGCTGTTTCTTGATGATTCCCACATCCCCTGTCCAATTGTCCACCACTTGTGCTTTGTGTCGCATGTATCATGCGGAACAGAAAAGTCCTGCAGCTGTATGTAAACAGATCTCTTTCCCAGCTGGTGCTAAAACAAAGTTCACATGGTGTTTAGGATCAGAACTCATCCCCTTTCCTAGGGCATGGCTTTATTAACAAATTAATTCAGAATAAACAATATAAACTCCAGCACAAACCTTCTCCCCATGTTTTAGTTGGGGCTCTTCCCTTATGACTACTCAGCCCAGGGCAGGTTGCCAATTTTGGTTGGACATATTCCTGGAAGTTTTATCCCATGACATAATCTTTAAAAATTAATCTTTAATTCATGGAGTCTGCAGGACATCTCTGCACTAGATCCCAAGACGACTTCTCTCTCTTCTACCCAAGGTACAGTCAAACCAAATGCACAAGTGAGTCTGCAGGTCTCATTTAGCATCTCTCAGTAGGATCAACACCTGCTAACAAAGCATATCTCCAGAAGCATTGTTCTCCACTTACTCTTCCATGTTTATAACACTCTGACCTATGTGTACGTGGCTTGAGAACTTTAGGCTGATTCTCTTTGAGTTAGCTAGTTTTATAAAATGCTTTATGATCTGAGCCCATGCATTAAACTACTCTCCAGCCTCTTACATTGCAGGGTATGGTATAGCATGTCTTGTACATAACTCAGATAAAAGAAGTAAACAAAACAGCTGTCTGAACAGATCAAAAAACATAACATCCCCTCCTCCGCCCCCAACACACTTACTTTCTTGGGTATTTCAGCAATTTACATGCATATAATATGCAAACTATTTGGGGGGGTGACTTATTGTTTCTCAGCTGCAGTATACAGTAGTGCAGGCCGTAAGTGCCAGTAATTAAAACAGTACAGCCTGTTTCTCTGTGTGTGTTGATAAAGAGCATATGAACACACAGAAATTAAATGCTTTTCATACTATTACAGTGTTCTTTCATTTTATTATGCTTGGTATGTGATTATACTCTGGCCTACCACCTGATACCTTTACAATTTAATAGATTCAGTCAGGATTCTTGACTGAGTTTTTTGTCTGTAACAGAATAATATATCCAAAGCAAAAAGAGAAGTAATTTGATTTTCCATCTACGCCAATTGACTCTGTATCACTTTTCATATCATTTTCATTTTTTTCCATATCCTCCTCTTTCCATTCCTTTGATCTAGTGGGCTAGAATGGTGACTGAGAAAAATGGGGTAACAGAGTGAAAATTTGTTTTTAAAGATACACAAAATCGTTGTGGCATGTTCCACAATCATAGCCAATTTTGGCACAATGTTACACTGTGAGACCTGAATATTGTTAACATCTTTACGTGCCCTACCTTGTATTTGCTCAGCACCCTTGGTAGTGCTCTGACCTGGCTTTTAAAACAAACTGGAGCTAATCTGAACTGGGACTTTCACAGTTTCAGTATGGTTACAGGACAGAATGGATCACTGAGTACAAAGACTAACTAGACTAGGAATTTTAGAACAACTGAGGCACTTCCATTTCCCTTCCAGCTATGGAAGTCACTAGTATTAGTTTTATGACCTACATGGGCTAGGCCACAATATACCACTAATTCCAGTGCAGCTGTTGCCTCTGAACATAAAACCTCTAGCTTCAAATTACTCGCCAAGACAACGTGGGTCATAACCAGTGAGTGCTGGCCCTGTAACGCAGCACATAGAATGGCATTATGTTACCGTTGGTCTGTAGAGCTACGTTGAATTGTAATGAGTAACTGAATGAGAAATTACATCAAACTCTTCATACCACCTTGAGTTGGATGTTTGAGATTTTTTTTTAAACGGTAGGGGATGACACAGAGTCTTCATGAAATGCTCTTTCTAAACAAAGCAGGTTCTCATAGACTCTAAGGTCAGAAGGGACCAATACGATCATCTAGTCTGACCTCCTGTAAAATGCAGGCCTCAAAACCTCACCCACCCACTCCAGCAATAGGCCACTAACCTATGACTGAGTTATTTACTTCCTTAAATCATGATTTAAGGACTTTAAGACACAGAGAATTCGTCGGTAGGTGAGCCATGCCCTGTGCTACAGAGGAAGGCGAAAAAGGTTCTAATGCCTAAGGTGATTGATGTGTTGTTGAACTTGTGCAATACACTGTGTTGCTGCACTCTCCAAACATAATTATTAAATCCTTTGAAAAGTGCTTTGCCAGGGACTTGCTGCATTGCATGATCCTGATGCTATCTTCCCTCTCAGGATTGTGCCAGAATTCTGCCTTCTTGAGTGCAGGTGCGCTGGACTGATAAGGTTACACCCCAACACATGACCACAGAAAAATGGAATCATATGGACCTACCCCTCCAATGAGCTGTGAACTAGGGTCTGGCTACAGTGAGGCTTCATGATCCCAAATTGTGTTAATTGATGCCTTGGGGGTGTGGTTAAATCACCGGCAGACGTTGTCGTCTTTTACAACAACCTATGTCCTCTTTTCATGGACTTCTACTGGGGAATTTACAGATTCCAACACACCTTTGACTTCTGGGTAGAGAGTCATTCAAAGTCAATGGCACTGCTAATAGAAAAGCCATTGTTCTGTTATGTTACGGCCATGCAGCGTTGATGACCCTCAATTGTTCTGTCCCAGCTTTCCAGATATGGGCTCCCCATGCGATATCCGTACACTACAGTGGCACAGCTAGAGTGCTGCAGATACACTGCTGTAGTGTAGGTGCTTGCTATAGTGATAGAAGGGGTCTTTCTGTCCTTCTAGGAAATCCACCCCTTTGAAAGGTGGTCACTAGGTTGGTAGAAGAAGTCAGCTTCATCTACAGTAGGGATTAGGTTGAACTAACTACAGTGCAGAGGGCATGACATTTTTCACAGCTCTGAGTAATGTAGCTAGGTCAATCTACATTTTAGGTACAGAACAGTAAGTCTCTGCTATACAATAGATGCTCTAAACTACACTGATGGTTGCATTCGAAATGGAAGTTGAAATACAACATGACGTTCATAAAACCTAAATGGAATTCATAATTTGATATAGATGTATCCTCCCTCATCTGTCACATGTCCACATGTGCCATATAGTGGTTAGCCAGTATATGGGTGAACAGACCGTGTTTCACCTTTGCTCCTTCTCTAAAGGTCCCAGCCATAGTTAGGGTTCTAGCACTCCATGGTGTATAAGGTCTTAGCAGGGCTAATAGCTCCATGTGCATCTTCTAGAGTTGACACAACAACTGTCTGAGACACGGTGCCTACTGGAGCTCCCTCTAAGATGGTACAACAGATGAGAAATGTGGAGAGGGTTTAAGTGGAGCTCTTTCCACAAAAATGGCATTTCAAAGTGTTTTATTTTCTTATTGTTTTACAGTTGGATATTTTAATACAAATTGCTGTCATGTTGCTTTTCATTCCAGGACTCTGAATCCCTTGACACCTACATCCAGAACACACTCTCTGCATTATATCCGCCGTTCGAGGCCACAGCTGCCACTGTCCTGTGGCAGCTTTTCAGCATAGTTGAAAAGCTGTATGGAGGAGATGGACTCAGGTGCCTAATTGATTTCCTTGTCCCTGCCAAGAGAGTCTTACAGTGCATTCAGCGAGAAACTTGTGTAAGTATAGCTACTCTGGCAAAAACAGAGGCCTCCTTTGTTCCTAACTTGGGAAAAAAGATAAGGTGGAATTTAATCTCTGAATTAGAGAGCTCTTTAAGTCTAGCAAATAAAATTTTGGATAACCAGGGAACGGTGCAAATTCTAAAGGTACCAAGGAAAACAGTGAAAAAGAATTATTCACCAGCTTTTTAAAAACCATCTGTAAAAGGAGTCAATTTGCACAACCTGAACAGGAAATTAGCTGCAATCCACAAAAGTTATTGGTAGGAAAATGTTGAAGGAAATACAGGAAAACATGATCTTCTTTTTAACTAGTGATGGTTTTAAATATTCCAGTGCAGGCATAGAAATGATAGAGGATCAAGATAAAATAATTGCAACAGCAAAAAAAAAAAAAAAAAAAAAAAAGCATAAATCTGAAAGATATTTTTTTAAAGGGAGAGATACTGTAGCAAAGAAGTTATCATGGTTTTCTTTTTCAAGCTGAGGACTAACATCCTGGCCAGTGATGTGTCTGGGAGTATGGAGCTGACTAAGGCAATACAGTCCACTTGGGCTCCATGGCTGCAGAGGTTTATCTCCTTGAGGGGAACTTCTTTGAGGGAGTATTTTTCCAGTGGGTGGGAGCCTTAGAGAAGTTACATTTTCAGCACTCCTGGCCGGCATGTCTGATAAGATATATAGTTGTCAAGGAGTAGATAAGTCAATACCCACAAGAACCACCATTGCATGCAAATGGTAGGTACAGGCATCTTGTCAGCCCTTCCACACTCCAAATAAGATAGCTCCTCTCTTTAACCTTTGTAACCAGAAGGACTGTTCTGGTCACCTTCTCTCCCCTCAGCAGTTCCTCAGAGCTTAGTGCACCCCTAATGAACACTTGTGGGCCCCATGATGGAGGAGAGAAGAGCATCACTCTATGGAGGGAGCAGAGGGCTCCTTTACATGAACTCACCACACTCGTGCTTTGGCTCCACATCTCTCATCAGTCCCCGTTCTGCATTCAGTCTCACCATCCTGAGAGCTGGAATTATGTATCAATCACATACTATCTCTTTTGGTGCCGAGGAGCAAACTTCTCTTCAGTATGGTGTTGCCGACCTAAAATGTAATGGCACTGTGCCTGGATTAGCTTTCCTTTTAGAGGTGCAATAGGATTCTCCAAAGACAGAATTGTAGGAACCCATTCCTTTAGAAAGGGAATAAACTCTTCTTTCTCCTTTCCACTCTTCAGCTCTAATAATACAAACAGGAGAAATCAGATTTTCTCTCTTCCCCAAGTCATCTTATGCTGTTATCATTTTCTGAAAATCTCCAATTGTTTTCACTTGAGTAGTTTCATTTAGATTTTTGATGTAATTACACTTGGCAAATTAGTATCAAATACTTCATCCTGCCTCAGAGCTTAAGGATAAACTAGGGGATTTTTTTGAGGTCTCTTCCAGCCCTACCTTTCTATAACTTCTATGAAATTAGCTGTCTGTCTGAGCTATTGCCTGTCTGTTTTTGTTCCGTGTTTTATTTTTCTCCCACTAGCTTTGCATCTTCGGCAAGCCTCCTTCTGACTCTTTGCTGCATGATGATCTTGAGTCATTGTTCCTGACCTGTTTAAAAAAATAATGCTGCATGGTTCAGGTTTTTGGCATTGTCAGAGGGCTACCTATGCTTTCCATTCCCCTGTTCCCGCCCCCGCCTTTATTTAAATTAAAGCTGTTATTTACCATAATTAGCTTCTTCCAGGGGGAACTGTTGTCTTTCTTACAGACCTCCATTACCACAACATCTTTTCTTGCTTGCTGCTAAGTGCTGTGCTCAGCTCACGAGATCCAAAGATAGCATTCAGACTAGCAGGGCTGCGTGTTGGTGGCAGAGAGGAAAGAAAAAGGAAGTGGATATACTTTCCCAATATTTTGGTATCTAAAAAAATTGGGGTTCAGTATGGGGGTTGGGCTGTATAACATGGTCGAAGAACTTCTCGGTTGACACACTACTGTTAACAAATGTTAAAAACCTGCCTAGAGCTCCTGAAGTTGATAAATATGGCTCATTAACAATTCCTTCCAGGGTATTAGAGAGGCCGGAGTGTCTCTCAGGGTAGAAGGTGATAGGAAGCTAAGTCTTGGGCTACACCACACAATAAGGTTGACATAAGGCCACTTACATCAATCTGACTATGTCAGCATATAACTATAGCCTTGCTGTCCCACTACTCTGACATAACTCCACTGCTATGAAATGCGTGTCAGTGTAGTTAGGGTGATGCAGTGTCCGTATGGTTACCTCCATAGTCTGTTGGCTGTCAATCACACAGCTCTATGCTAGAGTTGTTATATTGACAAGAAAGTCAGGTGGGGGAGAGGGAAACTCTAGCTCAGGGGTATCAAACAGCCAAATGCAGCCTGCAAACCTCTTCCATCCAGCCCTTGACTGCACTCCGCGGGACCACTCTCTTTCCCTAACAGAGAGAGAAATAGTGTGATCTCTCATACCCAGAGCTCCACAATGCCATGAGAGTGTGGGGTCTCATGACATCCCAGAGTGCTGGGTCTGCAAGACTGCACTCCACGAGACCACACTCTCTCCCTAGAGAGAGAGGGGGAGGTATCACAGAGTGCAGATTTGCCTACACAGCACTACACAATGCCACGTAAGTGCCATAGTGTTTTGTTTTATCGTACATACGGCCAACATGAAGTATACTTAAGTCAAATCTGGTCTGCTGTAGCAAATGAATTTGACACCCTTGCTCTAGCTAGAGTCCAGCTACTCCTAGGCTCCCCACTTGGCTGCTGTCCAGGCTCTGAGCCCCCCACACTACTCCTCTGAAGTTGATGGAAGCACTCTTGATGTAGACGTGCACCACTAAGAGAAGTGGACATGAACCACTGCAGTAATTACTGCCATGGCTGTAAACTTACATGGAGACAGAGGAGATCCTAGAAAGGAAACTACTAGAACATCTCTACTTAGGCAGGAAACTTTGACTTACGCTGAGGTTTAGGTTACTTGATTGTATAAAAGGCAAGCCCCAAAAGAGGGGTGTATCTGGACACTAGGTCTAAGTCAGTGCAGTTTTGAGGAAGGAGATAGAGTATTTGATCGCTTGACAGACTGTTATTCCCACTCTTCATGATGTCTTGCCTTGAGTCATACTGTGCTACAGCTGCATCTGTGATCTCTGCTGTGGAAGGAATTAACTCACCATCCTGCTTAATCATTCCTTAGCTTGTTATTGGAAGGGCTCCAAAGTAGATATGATTGACGTAATGGATAGCTTATGTACTTGCTTTTCTTTATGTTTTTATTGCCGCCTGTTTTGTTTTGAGGTAGGATTTTGTTTCATGGAGTTGTATGTATATTTTCCACTAGATGGGAAAATTATTCATAGGTCATTCTTTTAAATGTGTTTTTAGCACTTAGCAATATGTCTTATTTTATTGTTCATATTTTATCATGTGGTTTTGCCATAGATAATAGCTTTCATTTAGCAAATTTCTTAAGAATCTTACAACAGAAGTATTCTCAACCAAAAAACTTGAAGGTGAAATGAAGGTTGCAGATATATCTATATCTATAGCAGAGTTTTTGGCTTCTACTGTCTCTCTCTCTCTTGCAGTCTTTCTCTCACTCAGACTCGCACACAGAGACCCAAGAAGTTCATAGTTAAGGTTGCACTATTAAGAAACCCAAATTCTTGAAATTATGGAAATTCCCAATTAAGATGGCAAACTACTTGAACTCTGCACTTGTAGAGATGCCAATCTATCATTTCCCCTCCTTTGCAGATGAAGTATCAAAAGTAGACAACAAAAAACATAGGTTTTATAATTGGTTGCATATCTGCATAGCTCCAGTATGAAGTGTTTGCTTTGTCCCCACACTGATATTCGGCTTTTTGAAATTCAATAATTTTACTAGTAAGGTGGTTTGAACATGGACCCACACTAGCTCTGTGTCTAATGAAATTTAGATACTTGTCTAGGGCATGCAGTGGTTAAGATAGATTCAAGTGGCGGGGTCTGGGGCACACTCATTGCACCACCTATGAAGGAAGAGGAACTCAGTTTGTTTTCAGCAGTGAGGGCAAAGTGCTCTCTCAGTCCCCTTTACTTTTAACCCATTGTCATGTGAAGTCATAGGGCCAGATCATACAAGATGTTGTACCCATGATTGGGCCCTTAATGAAAAGTAGAGTGTGACTCCTTGTTTAGCCATGAATTTGTAGAGTAATTTTTCCTATGGGCTGTACACAAATGTATCTAAGACTTTCTAGTTTTTGTAGTCCATGACCAACTGGAACTGTATTGATTAGGTAAGGTAGTCTGAGTTTCTCGGGACATCGCTATAGGGGCAGAAGTGAGCTAGTTTGACTACCACAGCGATCATTTCATATGGAAACATAACTCTTGAGTTTTATCTTGGGTTTCCAACATGGTGTGTGTGTGTGTGTGTGTGTGTTTATCTTTGACTTTTACATCCTTGCAAGGAAATATATATTCAGTACACTGCAACCTTAATGTCAAACCTAAGAAATTTCCTACAGTCCACTGGCAAGGAGCCCTGTTTCTGCACAAGCCCTCAGAGGTCCACAAATGGAGAAGCCTGATCCAGTAGACCTTGGGGGGATGGGGAGAATGACACCTTAGTTATTTGAGCACAGTATCCTGGACAGTTAGGGCGAAGCAGGGGGGAAAGGACAGCAGAAACAGACCAAAGAAACCTACTTCCCTTGCCTGTTGTTCCCCAGTGGCTTACATGATGATTTCCTTATTATCCTTGCCACAGGCTATATATAGGCATTTCTGAGAAAGGATGAACCACTTCCTTGTTCCTCCTCCTGTCTCTTTCAGCCTAATAGGCCTCATCAAATCTTCCTTTACTGTCCTTCCCACCCCCTTATTGCTAGCTTTATTTGGCTCTTTGAAGGTCTCCTGAATCCACAACTGTGAGCCTAAGACTCATAGTTCCTGATGAACCTCCTATGGTAAAGAAAGATGTTGGGCCCAAAGAAGTATTTAAGGTTCATGGGAGATGTAATTGTATATAATCCTCAATGAGCTGAAGGCTCAGAGGTATTGGGCCTCCAGTCAGACCAGGATTTCCTGGGGGAGTGTGTATATGAGGCCAAGCAATCTTCTGAAGGCATGACCGCGGTCCTGTCCTCTTGCAGACCTCAGAAGAGCCACTTGAAGAAGAAATCCACTCTTCAGACCTAAGCCCACCACTCTCTCTTTCTATATAACCTCAACCCCAAACCATTTTCCTTGGCCTGCAAAAACATAATTCCCCTTTCTACAGCGCTGACAGTAGGACGCTTTTGGAAGACGGATGCTGGGCTGTTGCCTTCAGTGGACCTGAACTGGTGCTACACTGACAGTGGGGAGACTTCATAAAATTGTGTACATCCAGCCTCCTTTTCTTCCCCACTGGTTCTCTCTTCTACTCACAAAGAAAATTGATTCAATTTAAACTAGATACAAAAACCAAGAACAGTAAAACATCTGGACAGATCCTCAGCTGGTGTAAATCATACAAGTCTTCGTAGAGGGAGTGTTCTTAAGGACTTTCTGCCAGACATGGTAGATTTAAAAGTTTGCCTCATCCACAGTTCTGCTTTACATGCAGAGTTTGAACCATATAATTGCAGGTCCACACATCAAAGTAGGTAATTTAAGTTATACCATGGAGGGGAAGATATAGAGATTTGAGGTATTTTCAGGAAAGTGTAAGCCACCAATGGGAAGAAAGTATATATTTGCTCTTGTATTCATTGTTTTCTTGGTAGCTTTTTACTGTTGCTTTTGGTGTCTTTGGAACTTCTTTTAACCTATGTGCTGACACTAGTAGTTGGAGAAAGGTATTTTTGGCATGACCTCATTATAGCCAGAAGCCCAACTTTATCTCCAATCATGCTGAATATTATCAGTGGTCTCGGTGAGCCTGTTATGTCTCTCATGATATATTTGACTTTGCTTTGCATTGTTCTAGTTGAGTAATGTCTGACTTTATTTCTTTCACTTAGTATTTCTTTATTCTAGGAGTTTTATGGTTTCTACTTGTATTTTCCCATTCCCGAATTCCATAAACAGATCACTTGTCAGCATACCAATGCTGGGTTAAATGTCTGCTCTCTAGCTCTGTATTCCCAAAGAATGAAGTTTGAATTTACTTGAATATACACAAAAGTAATTCTTCCTTCTTCTATAGACTTGACTCATTTTTAGCCTTTCTGACAGCCCTTGTCTTTGCATAAAAATAATACAATGATTACGATTATATTGCCAACAAATCCGAAGCCTTTATTTTCTATTGATTTCCTGCCATTTGCTACACATTTGGATCTTAGAACTGATGCATTAGTCTTGCTGCAGCACCAGGGCTCAATTTTTTTACACATGATGTTCTTTTAAAGTCAAGGGGCAAATTTCCAGCTGCCCCTCCAGATGCAGATCTGTGGAAGGAGCAATAAGACATTTTTAGTACTTCTGAACAGGGACACAGACATCAGGTACAAAATATGTAGGGCCAGAGCTTTAGTTGGTATAAATTGTCATAGTTCAATTGAAACTAGTGGGGCTTTGCCTCTTTATACCAGCTGAGCATCTGGCCACTAGCCTTTCCATTAGCACTAAGCTTAGAAGCTAGCAGGTATGTTCAATAGTTCTGCCCGGTCCCACTGGGTTAGCCCAGCTGGGATGGACATGTGGTACCCTCTATGTGTTTGCTAGCATATGGCAGCAGGTACATGTTCATGATGCTCCTTTCAAGCTCTCTTCTTAAAGCATTTCCAGTTGCTTTGATCTCATGCTGCAGTCAGACTGCCTCTGAGCACATCTTGGTGCCACCCATTCAGAAAGGAGCAATTAGCCCCATAAAATTCAAATATGAATTTTTTAAAGTATGATGTCACTTTTACTGTAGAGGTATGTGGAGACATGAAGACACTGTTTAGATCGATAGAAGGAATTGGTGCATAAAATAATACATTTTGTTGAACAACATGACTCTCTTGTGTTGTTCGGAAAACTCACTGTTCAGTGTATCAGTTCAAAAATATTTGGTTGCTACATATTTCTTCCATCTGCCCTTAATGGATAGCACTAGATCCTAACTACGAGCCACAGTCAACTCTTTTCTATCTCTATGTAGCTTAGTCATGGCTGGACAGAGCTAAAGAGACCCAGACTACACATCTTGCCTTGCCTGAGACTCTTTTCCTTCTGTGGGCCACGTGTAGAGAAGGGGCAGGAAATCATCAGAGGCAAGAAATGATGTCATCTTCTCACTACACTCACCTACTGCTTCCCTCCTTGGGCCCTTAGCATAAAAAAGCTGAGGATTCCCATGGACTTTTTCTCTCTAGACTTCAGCTGTGACAGGAACATAGATCCTGCAGACCTAGGGGCTCCTTCCTGAAGTCTGTGAGCATGGGGAATAAAGCACCCACTCAGCATGGCCCAGTTACCGGGACAATCCTCCACAAATGCAAACATGAAACAAATCTTTGGGTCCTCACACATGCCACTACTGACTATAATTGATATTCTTTGATTACTGTCCCCTCTTAAGGTTTTTGGCATCAGTTTTTTTCTTTCTATCTTTTTTTTTTTTTTTGGTAAACATTTGGACCAGCTCTGCAAGATGCTATATATCTGGCTAGTGCTGAGCTCAGCTGTGTGACTTAATTAGTATCACCACTGAAAATACTGTTTAAAATCAAATGCACAGTTTATTGGCAAATCAGCAATTAAACCACAGCTTACCAAATATAAAAGATATAAACAAATGTAAGAAGCATATTGTTTGTTGTAATTTATAGACCGTTGGATGGTTTCATAGTAGTTCCACTCACATTTTCAAAATTACTTCATATTTAATTATACCTTTGTGTAACTGATAATTACATTTTACAGAGACTATAAACCAAACATATAGGGGTATCCTAGTGCGTGGAACCCTTTCATTTTTATCCTTTTGATATCCACCCACCCTCCCCCTATTCATGCAAGTAGGTGTTATTGAGATGAGGTCATGTGACTACAAGTTTTGTATGTTCAAGGCTTAAATCAAGATAGCCACATTAGCGACGTAACAACGTGTTTATATTTGGAGTGAACAAATGATAACATGAGCATTGTTAGAGACATGTTTGGATTCAGTATCCATGGTCACATAAAATTGACATCATAAAGAGTGACTTTGCCTGATAGACAATAGCTGGGGTGATTATTAAGGGTCATCAGTCATGTTGAATTACAACCTCTTTTGAATAAGAAAACATTACTTCAGTATTTGGGGTCTCTACTCCTTGCTAGAAACACGCAAGTCACATCAACTTTAATAAAGTTTTCCTGGTTTTGCTGAAGTTAATCAGTTTTTCAGTTGACTTCAGTGGGAGGAGGATCAGGTTGGGGATGAGGGTGTAGGGTGGTATGAGAGGGAGGGAAATTTTTGCCCACATTTATATTTGCAAACTGGCAGTTTCTCAGGAATGCAGCTATTCAGGAAATGACCTGAAGATTTACAGTCCTCAGACTGTAATTTACAAGGGGCTGAAGGATTTATAATCTAACAGTTGTCCAAAATATAGAATCCAGCAGCACTCAGAATAACAGGTTTAATGACTGTTCAGTTGTAGTTCCACAATGGACAGTTCTTTTGCTATGTACTGCATGCAGTTTATTCATTGCCTTAATGACAGAGGTTTCAACCCTCAAAATGCCTTTCTTCTCACTCTTTGCCTTATCATGTTGTCTCCTTTTTTGCTGATAACTTCCAATGACCTAGCTGGGAAGCTGAATCTACTGTAGCTTCCACTGGCAGTTTAAAAACAATATAATCTCTGTAGCCTAAACAGTTGCAAGGAAAAGGAACTTTTCTTGATTTAATGATATTCAGAAAAGAAATTAAAGAAATGGTCATTTAATACTAGGCCAGACTAGGTGTTGTAGAAAAGCTACTGTAAGGAACAGACCTAAATTAGCCCTTGCACAGTGAGTTAAATAACCCAAGAGGTGTTTTCCATCTCCGAGTTGGGTAGTCTAGAAGAGCGCTCCTTCTGGTGCCACAAAAAGAGGGAGTTCCAAAATGGGCTTGGGAAGGATGAAGGCACATCTCCAAGGAGTCCACCATCCTGTGAAAGTGCTCTTGCTGGACATAAGAAGATGTGAAGAGGAAGATCAGACTCCTCACAATGTAACTCCCCAGGGTCAACACTAACCCAGCTAACCCAGACCAAAATTAATTGTAACAGTACTAAGTGCATCTGGATTGTCTCTGCAGATACTGGGGCATAGCCATGGAGAAACAATAGGATTGAGCAGAATGCCTTATGTCTCTATCGATCTAGGCATTTATTCCCATGAATACCTGCCTGCTCTGCTCTCCTTAAAACCCTCTCACCTGAGGCATTAATCACTAGGAAATTCCACAAGGACAACGTAGTGGAGTTGTCAGGCTTCTGCCTATACTACGGTGGGACAGGGTGATTTACGAACCTATCAATTAGCCTGTTTAGAGCATCATGGGTTCTAGAATTCAGTGCCTCTATGGAATTTTTAAACACGTTGTTGCATATAGTATGCGGGGAAGGTGGTGAGAGAGAGAATATACAAAAGCATTACTTTTCAAGCAGTGTTTTGCAGCACTATTGATTTCCTCATCTATGAGACAAATGCACCCCTACATGCAAATCATGTAATTGATTCTGTATCTCTGAGAGGCAGGGGAAGTCAAGTTGTTGCTGAATGAACCAGAACACAATTTGAAGGCTTTGGAATGAAAAGTAATATGTGTTTTTAGTCCAGAAACATATGTTTTAAAATTGTAAATAGATGCAGCTGTGTATTAATAGTAGTTTAACTTACTTAGTAGTAGTTGAAAATTCTAAAACCTAAAAAAATTGAGACTTAATCATTTTTATTGACATGACAAAATATATGCAAAGTATAACACTCAGGTAACTGTCAAAGGGAGGTACCCAGAAAGGCACCAAGCAGATCAAAGACTTAAACAGTGGGTTACAAAAGAAAATTATAAGTGACTTCTGGAGAATAGGTGATCAGACAGAATAAAGACAGTGTTTTCAGTGTTGACCTGGGGAAATTAGATATTTGCACTAGAACTGTGTACTTTCAACTCACAAGACTCATGCCAACCTAATTTCTGGTTTTGCATCATCTGGATTCTTGGCTGTTCTGTTTCTGCTTTAAGTTTTGGGTTCAAACTCGAAACTCAAAGCAAAAACAAGCTAATCCCTTGACACGTTTTTCCAGATTTCCAGATGAAATCAGGCAAAACCACTGGATTTGTAATGGCTTCCACCCAAATCCATAGATCTGTTCAGGTTCACTCAGAACTCTGCCCAGGTTAGTTCAAAAGCTTCATCAGCCTCCATGACCCCTTCAGTCTGCCTGATCCCAATCCTGAGTTTGTAACAAAACCTGAATTTATGAAAGTTGCTTTGCAGTAATTATGTGTCCTAGTGGGTAGGGCACTGGATGGGGACTCAGGAGACCTTGATTCTGTTATCAGTTCACAGGCAAGTCACTTTAACTTTCTGTACCTCGGTTTCCTCATCAATAAATTGGAGATATGATACTTATCTCCTTCGTAAAGCATTTTGAGATCTACTGATTAAAAGCATTATATGAGAGCTAGTTATTACTAAATTTTAATTAATACCAGTAGACCCATTGAGGAACTGCCATATAACTAAAATGCCATTACAAGTTTTCGGGTGTATGATGTCAGACATTACTTATATTGTAGGTTAAGGTATTTTATGGCTGATGTAATGTTCTCAAAAATTCTTCTGCTATGAACACTTCCGTTGTGTAATAGAAATCTCTTTCCTGGAGCAATAGACAATGGTTGCGGTTGTTCAGTACCTAGGTAGATAAGCTTACTGATTAAGTCATTAAATTTGTGTTTACTAAGGCAGATAGGAAGCAGGCCCAGGGGATCTATCTTCCTTTCTCTCATGCCGGGACAGGTGCTTAGCATCTAAAACTATTCATTATCTTTTCTCTGAGCAAAACATTTCATTACTCTATTGACAAAAATGCTACCCACCTGTATTTTATTTAATTATTTGCTTCACTGATTTATAGAGTGCTTATTAATGTACCATCTAAATCATATTGTTACTGAGAAGTATTCCTGGTCTTTAAGGTTTTTGTAACTGTGCTTCAGGTTATTAGAGGCATCTGAATTTAATATTTAAAAACTAGTTAGGAAAACTGATCATAAGGATGTTTGTTGTTATTGTGCCAGGAAAGCAAGCTGTTCTTCATTTATCAGGCAAATTCAGGCTATCGGGGCAAATTCTGTGGTGGCAAAATAAAAAAAGAAAACTAAATTAGAATAACAAATAAAAACAAAAATAAAATAGGATTGGAAATGAGAAGAGAAAAAACAGACAACAAAGGACAGCTCAGCGAGTGAGAGAAAAATGAACAGAAAAGCGGAGATAGGAGGGAAGTGTATGGCCTAATGGTGTGGGTGAGTCTGCTTTTACCAACCCATCACAGACGTACAGAGTTTCGTAGGGCTCTGCTGCTATTGCTGAAGCCTTATTTCTGGATTTACTATTACGGTAAAACCATGGCGTCGGTTGGATGAGAAAGGGAAACCATTTCAGTGGTTAGCAGAGTATAATTTAGTGTTCTCAGAGTTTTAAAAAAAGGCTCAGGTGACTGTGCCTGTTTTGGCCGATCCATATTTCAAAACTCCTTTTCCTACTGGGCGCAGATGCTAGTACTTATGGTTTGGGGTCAGTATTGACACAAGAACCCAAAGAAGGTAGTGGCTTATTACAGCAAGTCTTAAGTTTTCCAGAGGGAAGTTATTGCACCACCCAAAAGGGACTCCTGGCAATATCTAATCTATAGAATACTTTCACCACTGTTTGTGCGGTAGGAAGTTTGTGGTCAGGACAGACCATGTTTTCCTGCACTAGCTCTTTAGAGTCAGGAATCCTGAGGGCAATTTGCCAGCTGGTTGGAAAAACTGCAGTCCTAGGATTTCAGTCTCTCACAGGCCTGGACATGAGTGTGGTAATGTTGATGCCTTGTCCAGATGGCTTTGTTGGGTGGTTAATTGCAAGCACTGCCCTAAGCAGAATAGTAAAGATTAAGGAATTGATTGCTTAAGGGAATGAGCGTGCTTAGGAGGACATGGCTGTCTCCTTTCTTCCTATAATTTGCCGAAACACAAATGTTCCTGGTTCATCCACTGGAGCAATGGATGTGGGGTGGTAGGAACAGACTTCAGAGCAGCTAAAGGTTGCCACAGAATGATTCCTGATATCAGAGTAGTGTGTGACTGGAAAATCATTTGGCACCTAGGAATGTGTCTCAGAATACCACAGGGGGACCTCTTGTAGTTTTAAGATGAAATATGGTATAGGAGATGGAAAAACCTGTGCCGGAATAGGTCTCAGATTCAAGCTGCTGTACATTTTGTAATCTATAGGAATGGTTCACAACTTATTTTTGTCTCTCCAACTGAGAGTATCCAGGGAGTTGGCCAGTTCTGCACAGCCTGTTTTCTCTGTCAGCAGAAATCCCCCCGCCCTCCTTGCTGTTTGTGTGCATAAGATATTACCTCTTTTTTAAATAACTTGTGTTTCTTTGGGTTCAGTTTTAGATTGGCAGCATTGGCCTCATCACAGACCATTTGTAAATGTATCAAAAGCCACCACTTTAAATTACCACAGACCTTGTCCTGCCATGAAACCAGGATTTCACCCATTCACTCTAACAACAAATCATTATGTAAAAAACATTTTAAAATGATACACAAAACAAATATTCAAATGATGAAAGTGTTTCAAGTGCAAGGCAGACATCTCTTGGACTTTGCTTGTTTAATATAGTAGAAGAAACCATAGGACCATCATAAAAAGAAAACTGTGCCGTCTATAGAAAACTAAATGAAATCATGTCAAGGAACCATTATCCATACCATGAATAAGTGATACCTAGAATGCTGTAGCAGGTTCAATCTGGTTTTCCAAACTCGATCTTAAAAATGGTTATTGGCAAGTGGAAGTGGATCCAAAGGACAGAGAAAAACTGCTTCCCTGAAGTAAGGGCTTGTCTACAGGGTGCATTAGTCCACCCTAGAAGGGGGTAATTTTTAGTGGGCGTTTGTGTGTTGTGCATTCACTGGCTTGTGCAGATCCTGCTGGAATGCACTAAAAGTTTCCTTGTGCATGTTAAAGTAGTACTGTTTGAAGCGGGAGAACGTTAACTTGCTCTAGGGAACTTTTAGTGCACACCAGCAGGGTCAGCACAGGCCAGTGAGTGCACAACATGCTAGTGTTTAATAGAATTTCAACTTCTCTAGTGTGGACTGATGGCCCTGAATGCAGTGGCCAGGGTTTCACCCAGTTTCTTTCCAGTTGGTCTGGTTGTGCCTGATGTATTTTTGTGATGACTGTTGTTATGGCAGCAATATTATTTTGTGTATGGGGCAGGCTCTTCTTTGTTTTTAGAGGAAATAAGTCCTACTATGTTATTTTACACGCTATTTCTACAAGTGAATTCTCCATATAAAGTAGCACTATAATATCCTTTGGGGGGAGTTCAAGTATGAATTATGCCTAGAGAAACTGCCATTACCATGTGTAGTAGCCACAATCTACAATCCATTCTTTAGATTGATTTTTAGGGAGTAGTGTTTCTTTGATATCAAGACAGGCTATTTTTATAGCGCTTGTGCAGCTAACCGCACTCACAATTGAAAGCTGCTTTCCAACTTTCCCAGCCTCGTTTATTCTTTCCACTCCTGCCCACTGGACCGGCACATCTCATTGTTAGTCTGGCTGCATTGTTTTCCCTCTGATTTGGAAGTGGCTTGAAAATCCTTTTTCTTAAGTTTTTAAAACCAGTTCTGGATGGCTGGCTTCCTTCTGAACTTCTAATCACCTCTCATGGTCTCAGAGGGATTCAGCAGTTTGTTTAAAATGTCATTAGCTGAGGAGCTGGGAAAAGAGGGTTTTTCTGTGAGTGAATGTTCTCTGGCTAAAGACCATATAGTTTTAGGAATAAAATTGCAAAGTTCATCTTCTCTTGAAAAAAACAAAGAATACTGAAGTAACTGTCAAATGAAGTAGATGTATCGAATAGCAATGTTACAGTAAGGCCTTGACAAACCTTTTGTTATGCTGTTGTGACATGTAAATAACACTAGACTCTGTGACTGTTCTTCTTTTAATCTGTCTAGTTGCACAACTATACTTTTTGTTTGACTTTAAAATGAAGTCTCCTTGGTAGCATAGCATGATCATTAAGAGCCAGAACTGTGCTCTCAAAGCCTTGCTTCCAAACACTTAAAACTGTTTGTAATTTTCATCTGTTACTGTGAATTTTAAGCACTGTTTACTACTGCAGAATACTAAAAGAAATAAGCTGTAATTGTTTTTGCCATGAACAGTGACTAATTAGATTAGAATAAAAGCTGGGAAATAAATAGAGGCAGAAAAAATAGTAAGGGCTGCTCCTTATTTTCATCTTGGGTGCATTATCTTCTCCTCTGTGCCCCACTGACTGAATGTATTGTGTGAAAGAGCTACTGAGGAGGGGAGAGGAGAAATTGTTCCTTTTTTGGAGGAGGGGACAAAAACACACAACACCATGAAATCACAATAGGAGCAGCCATGGGGGAGGGAAACTCTGAGGTTCCTTTTATGGAGTCTTTCTCACATGGTACCATCCAGGAGGTCAGGGGTTACCGCCCACCCTGTAGAACCAGAGATTGCATTAACTTGTTAGTAGATTTATTGCGGGATGGTGGGGCTCTGTGCCCCTAATCACTGCTCTCTCCCTTGAAATCTGCCTTGGGTCTGTGGCATGGGGTGATCGTGCTAAGGAATCATCTGTCCCCACCCTGCCAATGGGAATGTGGAGCTCCCCTCCATTTATAGATTCTTCTCAGAAGAATTCTCCCTCCCCACTATGTCACTGAAATGTTTGTTATGGCTACTTAACTTGTGATATTATGGATTCTGCAATATTAGGCTTTCACCACAATTTTTGACAGCAGGAACCCTATCATACCCGGGGCTGAAAGAGGGAGCCGCAATCCTGTGCGTCCTTACTCTCAGCCAAGAGAGGAAAATCACAGAATACGAATATCAGAGTTTATTTCCACAAATAACAAGATTCATTATTACTTTTCCACAATTTCCCATGGCTGTAATTTTTTCACCATTTTCCCACAATTCAAGCAGGGCCTTACTTATGAGCTAAAGAGTGTCATATATATGTTAGCATTAGTGACCACTAATAAGTAGTTTAACAGAAACCAAACAGAAAGAAGCCAAATTGTTTGGGATACGGTTATTTTATTTAAAAATAACTCTTCTTGAAATATGCAGAACTTTCCTTACCTGTCAGTACAGTTTGTATGTGTTACTTTATTTACAGCTGCTATAGTCCTTAAATCTTTCTTTGCATTCTGCCTACATGTTATGGCCCTGTCAATAATGCTGCTACAACTCACTAATACAACAATCTACAGCAGGTGCATTTTTGCCTGAGCAAACATTCAGTCTCGATATTTTTTTTCCTGTACTGTTGGCTTCTTCTAATGAGGGGAAGGGAATGTGCATCTCCTTCAGTTTTAACCTCATTGCGACTTTTTTACAATTTATTTGCTGTTCTTACGGCATTCATTGAATAAGTCTTAAATCCCAAAAAGTGGTTTTGGCCGTTGGGCATTTATGAAAATAAATGCTTATTCCAAATGGCAAGAGTCATTTCTCATTAGAGATATATAGGCAAAGAGAGAGACTGTGGAGAGTGAATGGAAATTGGAGACCAAAATATGCAAGTGCTGGCAGCAGACATGGTGTTTCAACCAAATGCCTCACTCTCCCAGTATTCTGAACTTAACTACAAACAATGAATCTTTGTGAACAGTGAACTTCAGGTGTCTCGCCCATGTCTGCTCCCACCCCACCCTTCCTTCAAGATAAAGGTGTCGTGAACCTATTTCCTGTAGACTCTCCTTGTTTCAGCTACTCTGATACCTTTCTGTCTTCACCAGTTATCTGTGAAGTTGCAGGTTTATTCTTTTTAATGCCATTCATGCATCCCCAGAAAAGAAAAGCCACTTCATTCATTTCTCTGTTGAGCCTAACAGCATGCAGATATTGTGCAGATCTCGGCAGTGCAGGTGGGGTGAATTGATCACTGTTTTACTCCCTTTGCCCAGGCAAAATCAATGTTTAGTTCCAAGAAAACCTCTATCTATGTGAGGCACAGTAAGAATAACCTCTTAAGAAAGGGACAAAGGCCTGGGAAAACTATGGAGTATACCCAGCAAGGGGGAATGACAACCAGCCATGTGGAACGCTCAGCATTCCATGAGATGTGGTAAGAAAATCAATGGGTGGGACCTACATACACAAGTTCAAGGAAGAGGGAGATAAGACAATATTCCCCACGGAAATTCCCACTTTCAGCGCAGAATCCCCGAGTCCTTCCTGCTCCTAACTCTCTGGTTTCCCTTCTTACTTTTCCCTCCAATGCCTGATTAGATTATTCTAAAACTTCGTGCAAGTTGCTCAAACCCAGAACTAGTTTGTTTTCAAGTGCAAAAAATATAGTTCATATTAGTACAAAGCTGAGAAATCCTCCCACACTTTCCCCCATTCCCTTAGCAAGGAGCAGAAAATTTTCCCTATGGGACTTAAGAAAGAAACTATCAATATCTGTAAAACTGAAGCTTTGATTGTTTTATGTTTTAAAAAAGAATTCTTGAGCTCTTCTAGCTATAAAACAAAACCTTCCAAACGTGATGTAGGAACTTTCAAAGGTTGTGCTGTCTTCCTGAGTCTGCCAAAACATCTCTAGTACCTCTGCTTCTGCTCTTACCTATGCCAAGGTGATGGTCTGTTTCTAGCCCTCATGGTTGAAAACAAAAAGTAAAAAGTATTACCTTTAAGTGGTCAAAAATACCTCTCTCCAAATAAAATCTTGTGCTTCTTTTGTGCCTGTCTTACAATTTCTGAGTGGCTGGGGTTGGCAATACTGCATTTTCATTCTGCTGCTTTTTGGGGAAACTTCCAGTAACAGCCAATGCAGGTACTGAAACTCTTCATAGCGGAGGAAAAGTCTTAGTATTGAAAAACCTCCCCTGTTGCAACAGTCAGGATGCGGGAGGCAGTGCTCAATAGTAGAGACATCTTTCCATCCCTCTCACGGCCGCCAGGAGGATAGGAAGTGGATAAAATAACAAAGACATCACTCTTACACCACAGCAGCCTCTGGGGCACTCATTAGAGAAAGTAATGGACATGGGTTTGTCCCAACAGCCTGAAGACTCTGGAGTTGGGAAGTAAGGGAAGAGAAAGAACTCCTCTCTTTAAGTAGTCATAACAAGGGGCTTCAGATTTATCAGACACCTGTAAACCACGGGTTAATATGAAAACTAAATTCCCTAAGCAGAATGTACAGAGCTATGGTGACTCTGAACGTTAGGTTATAAGGGAAGAGTTGCCATTACTTCATTGTAACGGTCATTTTTATCTTTCTGATTTATCTTAAGCTTGCTCCTAATGGCTAAGTTATCTGCAGGTCTGTGTGTGGCCTATTGCTTACTGTTGCTGCCCTTTTTCAATACCCAAGAGGTTTACCTTTTCCTGGAAGTATTATCAGTTCTGAAATGAAATTAGGCTGCAAGATATGATGTAACAATAAATTAGTAGCTCACTCTAGTGGGAGGAGGCATAGTATTGATATCACCTTATCTTAAGACATGCTATTTAAATAGTCTTATGTTTAAGTTATACAGACCTTTTATAGCCCTGACTAATTACACAGAATTCAATGGTGGAGAAGTCAATGAAGAATTTGATCCCATTGTTTTAAACATGTAACAAAATGCCACCATCCAAGATAAAGATTTTCCCTTGTTTTCTCTTTCCCTTGCAGGCTAAGTACACTGGTCTTATTTTCTACCACGAAGGCTGGCCACTGTGCATCCATGAAAAAGTGGTGGTACAATTAGCATCTCTTCATAAAGTCCGTCTGAAACCTGGAGATTTCTACTTACAAATTCTTCCAGCAGGGAAGCAGTCAGCAAAATTAGTTTTAAAATACCTCTCCAGACATGGGCAAGGAATGGAAGAAGTTATCATACCTGAAACCATGTATGGATTCATTTTTACAGCAGAATTTTTGGAAAATGTAAATTGTGAAAGGGAGAGTGTTCCCTTGCAAAGTTGCTTACTTACCACTGGCCAAGCTGTATATAGAACACCTTGGAAGAATATAGTGAATCCTATTTTTGTCCCTACAGCTGAAACAATCCTGCATAATTATTCCAGTAACCCGCTCCTCAATCGGTTAATCAGCAGTAAATCTGATGTTAAGACAATGACACAGACAATGGAGAGCAATAGTTCCCATGACAGTTCCACTTCCAATGATACTGGCTCTACTGTCATTGAAGCAACACTTACAGATAATCACGGAAGTCAAGGGAGTGATATGTGTAGTCCAAGCCCTATTGTAGAAAGGAGGGCTGAATTAGCTGGGGTGCCAGGGAATTCTGAGGAGAGCAAGGGAGAGTACGTAAAGCTCAGTGTGTTGACTAAGGATGGACCCGATATGGCGGAGAAGGTTTTGCCACAGGCCCCTGAGCCTGAAATGACACCTGAAATTTTAAAAGGTGAAGCGTCATCTCCCATAATGGAGAAAAAGAATAGCATCAAAAGCATAACCTTCAGTACAGATTTAAGCAGCCCTTGTCCAAGACGACGACAACTCAGGGATTCTTTGTATTTTGAGACAAGACGCTTGGTTAGAAAGTCATACATAGAAGCTTTGCAAAACCCAATGAACCTTGGTTCCAGCTCAGAGGAATCAATTACAGAAGAGGAGACGTCAGACCAGACAATAGACTCATGCGAAGTGAATGATGACTTGAGACCCTCTGAGAGCAAATCTTGTGAGAAACAGTATGAGAAGGAAGATTCTCTTTCTGATAGATTTACACCAAAGGAGGAAACAAGAGAGGTCATAAGGCCTGAAGATTGTTCCCAGGTCTCACAAAAACAGCTTGTACCTCATGAAACTTTCTCAGTAGCAGATTGCAGGACTGGAACAAGAAGGTCTCGGTCTTTAAATAGTTCACATAAGAGTTTGCATGGTAAGGATCATTGTCCAAGGTTGTTTTCAGATAACTCAGCAAGTGCAATCCCTAAAAAGCTCTTAAATGGACATGCTTTAAGACTGGGCAAGTTGGACTCCAATGGTCATTTAGTGATTACTGTGAAAAGTAACAAATGCAGCAAAGAGGATGAAGGTAATTATTTTAATGAAATCTTTAGCTTGCCTACTTCAACATATATTAACTTTGTACATAAGTTATTTTTTTCTGCTTCCTGAGCTAAGCTTTAAAACACAGATAGTATTGACATCATCAGTGTTTTATTATTTCACATCTATTTTACTACTGTTTTTATTGTCCTTTCATTGCTTTAGAATATATTTACTGCAAAATGATTTTCAGAGTGCTTAGTGTACTCTGCTTCTAAAAAAAATTCAGAGATCAACAGAAAAACCTTCATGAAACACGTATGAAATTCTGCTTTCAGTTAATTCCATATAATGCCTTTGTAGTCAACTGGATTTTTACAGATGTTGCCGAGAGCATAGATACTGGGCATATAGTGCAAGCCTGGAATTTACTCTCTATGCTTTGTATTTATAGCACTGAAAGCAACTCAAGTTGTTTTGGATCAGTAGAAAAAAAACCCACAACTATCTCTTTAAATGCAAATTGTTTGTGGAGAAGTGTCTTAAATAGCCATAAAATGCAGCCCTAAGAACACCGGGAATATCATCTTCCAAATGAAATAGTCATTATCCCAAAGTAACGTTTGCCCTCCCATACGAAGTTATCTGAGCCTGTTTTTCAAAAAAGGGGAAGTGCGTGCTTAGTTATAACAAACGTTGTATTGAATTACAAACAGTATGCAAAATGGTTGTTGATAGACTTTTACAAGATTGCTTCTCAGTAATTTAACTGGCATTTAAACAACACAGAAATTTCATAAATGTGTTGTCTTTTCTCATCTCCAGCATGTCTTTGTTCTTATATTTCAGGTAATGTACTTACCACAGCATCAACTGTACCTTCAGACATGAATCAAACAACAATAAAAATGTAACAATGTCAGTCAGTAGGCCAGAACATTCCATAAGCTTTTAAGTAAAATTTCCTATTGATTTCAGAATGGAGTTCTGCTTAAAAAATTGCCATGCTATGGTCCACTGATTTTAAGATTGACAGCAGAGGTGACTGGGGTCACAGATTCAGCTTCTGGGAGTTAGTTTTCTTTTTTCCTCATTTAGAGTTCAGAGGTTATACTCGCAGGCCTAAGGGAAATGCAGAAATTGTCAATTTTTTTCCCTTAGAAACAGGTGAGTCACTTCTAAGAAAAGACTCCTATATTAAATAATTTTTTTTTGTCCAGTGTCTTAGCAAGACAATTGGATTTTGTAGCATAATTTTTATTAGGATATTGAGCTATACACTGGGTGGGTGGGGTTTATTGTTTTGTTTTGTTTTTCAGAGAGGTATATTCTGGACAGAGATTCCCTGTCGTCCCTCCTGTTCCAATTTGTGTGGTTACCAATCTCAGGTGATTTCACGGTTTCCCAACAGGGCATTTGCCACCCATGGTGGCTGCCAGGTGCTCTTAGGCCTTGTCACTTGCCGCTGTTTTTGGTGGCAGTCGAAGGGAAATACGCAAGCTATGTAAAATAACGTGTGTACCTCCCTTCGACTCTCGAACGCTCACTTACCTTCCTGACTCCACTGCGCTGAGTCGAAGGGAAATGCTATCTCTTCAATTCAGCACTACTCTTCTTCCAGGGCTGTAGATACTAAATCAAACTCCAGTTAGATTGAGCAGGTCTTGACTGACCGCTCAGTCGAACCTGGGAGATTGAAATGATGGTGGTGAATTTGGCACTGTCAGTGTATGCTTAGCCTGAGTCAACTGATGTTGCTTTTTTCTGTAATGCCATGGGATACTACCTAAGGCTATGTCTACACTTGCTAAAATTAGTTCAAATTAGTTAGTTCGAACTAACTAATTCGAACTAATTTTAGTTAGTTCAAATTAGCTTAATTCGAACTAGAAAAAGTTAGTTCGAATTAGCGATCCCCATTCATTTCAATGGCTGGTTAGTTCGAACTAAGAAATTAGTTCGAATTAACATGGCCACATTGGCTAATTCAAACTAGTTAGTTCGAATTAAAGCCTTACTTCTGAAGCCCTATTCGAACTTATTGGTTCGAATTAAGGAAGCCCTTAATTCGAACTAACTAAAGCCTAGTGTAGCCATGGCTTTAGTTAGTTCGAATTAAGCCTCCTTAATTTGAACTAACTTTCCAGTGTAGACGTATCCTAAGATAATGATGGGTAATGTTGTGAAAATGTGGAGCATGGGTACTGAAATTGGGAACACACTGCTATAACAATTGTATATTCTTTAGGTGATAAAGCTGTTGGATTTTACCAGTCTTTCTTTCAGTGAACAGTTTGATGTAATTAATGTCCAAGGAGAAACTGATGAAATTTGTATTCATGGCAATATATATCAATGGTATCATGGTTTGGATTAATGGTTTACACTGGGATATAGTCATGATTTGTAAAAAAAACCTGACAAATAATCCTTATAAGCTAAATCCTGACCTAACTTTACATGGCTGTAATCATTGTGTAAGCCTTTGATGACCTCATAAACTGGCTCTGCATCATGTCACTGTATCCTCTGAGTGCTGGGGTAGATGGGAGATCACAGAGCTACCTAATGTAGGGATGGGGCACTCATGCTGCAGGGCTTCAGTAAAA
>ML685756.1:25878269-25901116 GCA_007922175.1 Pelusios castaneus | reverse complement strand
CTTTATTAATGAAAAGCCCCTTTCATGCAATTAGTTCCTGAGTCAATAAATCACATAAGTGCAAACATAATTTTAATCATGTTGTTTAGTCTCATTGACTTCAAGTTATAAATGAGCTCAGGTGTTGTCCTAAATAGGGATGTTTTCTTGAATCTGGGCCTTCAAAATTTTATCTGTATATATTAGAATATATAGATCATAGCAGTGAAAAATATATTAGAATCGGGATTTATATGTTGATTCTCTGCCTGTAGTAAATTTACAGGATGAGATCTCCATCCCTGGAATCGGGAAGTTAAAATTTGGGAATAAATATTGGACTTTTTCTTTGTACTTATCTATGTTCATTACTCCTTCTATTTCTTTTTTATGTTCCCTATTATGTCCTATAAATAGGAAAAGGGCACTAAAATTTTTGTCCTCAATTTTGTGTGCATAGATCATGTAGATAATGAGTCATTTGATTTGTATGCATAAAACTGTGCATACAAATTACAGAGGTCAGAATGAGGCTGCGTTGCAAATTTGATCCTTTGTATTTAACACCTGATTACATTTATTTTACAAAAAGAATGCAGAGAATGATACTGTACTAGGAAAAATTTCAATGACTTCTGCATGTGTTTTGGAATTGTGTTTCTTGCATCTGCTTTCAGAGTTTCTATAATATGACTAATTTAATCTTTGATATCCCAGATCTACAGTTTGACCTATGGACATTTTTCACTGGTTTTGATAACAGTTATACAGGGGGTTTGTTTTCTTTCTTTTTGCTTGGTATCTACGGGATTTGTGGTGTACTCAATGTACTGTGTGCGCACTGGGTATAGAACATATACGTTAGCATTGATGATAGCCCATCAGGCTACTCTTGCAGCTTAGGCTGCATATTTCCCCCTTTTTAATTTCTTGGTATCCTTTGCTAGGGGGAACCAGGTAGGTCTCATCTGAGGCTAATGTGAATCCCAGTCCAATGGTCAGGCAACAGGAATATTCAGTGGTGCAATAGAAGACTCCTTTTTGAAGACTGTGTCACCTAGAGCAGTCATCTAAATCTTGAGACTGTAAAATATTGGAAATTGTCAAAAAGTCCCAAGGAAAGGATGTGCACTGATTGCAGAAGTATTCTAGAACAGAAGGGAAAAATTAGGTACTGGGCACTCTTCATTATATTGCCTACTTAGATCACAAATTTGACAAAGGGGGATTTTCTCCCACGAAAGCTCATGCGATAAATAAATCTGTTAACCTTTAAAAGTGCCACAGGACTCTGCTGTTTTTCTTCAATAGACTAACACAACTACCCCTTTGGATCTTTGCATGGTATCCTCTGACTCTGTCCTATTATATGCTGTAAAATACGAATGCTGTTTCTTGTCCTGTTGCACTCAGAGTTCTGATGTAAGTTCAGTCATCTTTATATCTTTAAATATAAATGAGTTCACAAATTATAGGGAAACATGGTTATCAAAACATGAGGAAAACTGCGTAGGCTTCATTATTCTAAGTTAGGTCTGGCTGGCTGTGGATTTCAGCGGCAGTTGATGGCAAATATGCAAGCTATGAAAAGTAACTTGCATATCTCCCGTCAGCTTCCTAATGTCTACTTACCTTGGGGTCTACGTTGTACCAATGAGGAATGTCCTCCTGTCGACGCAGTGCTACGCTGCTTGCTGGGGTGGAGTAACAGAGTCGACTTCTGATTTGATTGAGCAAGTCTTCACTGCCACTTAATCAAATTCACAAAATAGATCCTGCGCTGCCAGCAGTACCACCATCAGTGAAGACATAACCTTAAAAACAGAAGACAGTGAGGATCACTGGGGTCTGTCTACATTCCATCTGGGAATGAGCCTTCCAACGTGGGTCTGTAGACTGGGGGAGCAGCGGCGGCGGCGGCTCATGCTAGTGCACTAAAAATAACTGTGGAGACAGTGATTTGACATTGCAGCTGGGGTTGGAGCTTGGCCTCTGAAGCCTTGAAGGGGGTTGGGGGGGGGGGGGGGGGGCTGAGAGCCCAATCCCTACAATGATCCCCAGTGTCAAAGGTCCATCTACAGAGCTATTTTTAGAGCACCAGTGTGAGCCCCATGAACGTGAGTCTGTTACTCAAGCTGAACAGCTTGGTCCCAGATGCAGTGTAGACATATCCTAGAGTGCTTATGTTTCATTTAAAGGGATGTGAGCCGATTTCTGTACGCTACAGATAGTGAGTTTCGTATATGAAAACCTGATGATGTAGTTTTTCTCTATTCCATTTTAATCAAAAAGCACATTTTAGTTAATAGCAATTGTAGAATCCCAGTAAAAATTCCCAAGAGAATAAAGGTTTAAATTGGGTAGAAAATGTGGCGCTGACAGGTACAGATTATGGTCATGACATTTGTGGATTTTACAGAAAGGACTTAAATAAATAAGGCTCCTGTTTTCCAGAATGGCATAGCATCTGGACATAAGTAGAATTTACTGAATTATCTCTCACTTTCCTCTGTGCAGAATTGCAAAGCATATGATATATTTTCACTACATTAAAGTAATATAATGCACTAGATACAAGTTTGTAGTATTTCTTCACATTTGTATTATTTGAGAAGTCATATTGGCTCAGATCGTATGCTCCCATGGGGGGAAAAAAACCATAAAAGGGAGATTGCTAGGAGGGAGTTATATCTCCCAACTATGGCAGATTCCAGGCAATCCCAGCTGAATTCATTAATACCAGAAGTGGGACAATGCAAATGTGTGAAGTTACCTGTGTGTAAGTGTTCACAGAATTGGGCCTTTGTTCATATCATAGCCAGTGCAACTGTTTTTTTAAAAAATCAAAGGAAAAATGAACATTTTGAAGGAATATTTTAAGTTTTACATGATTCAAATTAATCCGTTCTTTCATTGTTTTTCAATGTTTTCTAAAATTTTTTAATTAGATTTTCACTGAAAATGTTACCAACAATTTGTGTCAGCAAATGAAAAATGTGATTTTTTAAATTTAATAAAATTTACCAAAAAGTAATTTAAAAAATTGAAAAAATGAAAATTGCTAAGAAATCAAGTTTTTCATTAGCTATTTTATATTTGAGAAAAGACAGTTTTCAGTGGAAAATATTATTAAAATAATTTCAGTCAGTCCTAATAGCCACCTTTATGACACAGTTTTGTAATATGAGGAAACATGAAGTTATAGCTAAGATTCAGTTTATAAGTTATGCACCTAATTGTAAGTTGGTTTCCTCTGCACATGCTCAAATGTGTCGGGTAGGAGGTGCAAATGCAAACAGAGTACTCGAGCTGATGCAGAATTTTATGTACAGTTTTATTTGCACAACAAAAACATGACGATGATTGAAACTAAGCCAGATGGGAAAGTTGGCAACATTTTACGTATTGTGTAGGTCTTGTTCTATGCCTTCATGCATACTAATTAAACGTGGTAAAGTGCTTTTAAAAGCACTATATAAATAGTGAGAATTTTGAAAAGTTTCCAAAAGTTAATATAAAACTGTTTGTGGCTTGAATTAAAAGTAAAAGAATTTCAAATATTAACTATAATCCTTTGATGTAATTGTCATTCTGCCCAATGTTGGATGAATAGTTCTGCTCAAAATGCTCTTAAAAGAATTCCCCGTAATCTGAAAACATCAGCATTTTAGCTCAGTTATTGGGGAACGTTACTGATGTTTTTTGTGTAACTTAAAAAATACAGTACTGTTGACCAGTGGTCTTTACACAACTTCCACAAGTGTATCAAAAGCCCTGTCCTACCCTAATTCAAAGCAGCGATGTATTCTTTAAATGCAGTGGGCCAGATTGTTCTTGACAATATAGCCATATGTTGCCGTACAAGGAGGCTGGATAGCTGACAGTAATGTCCAGCTGAAGAGTCTTCTGGTTTAAAGGAGTCCTCTGCTGGTTAAGAAGTCCATTGGGTCCTTACTTGAGCAGCACTGAGGGAACCAAGCCAGAATAAATCCCAGGATTGGGGACTCAGAAGGATTTGCTATCCTTCCTCCATCCACAGCTGCACCCTGTGCATATTGGGTGCAGATAAGAATCTAGTCAGGTATGTTCATCTCCCACTTCAAAGAAATGTCCCTCCACTTTCAAAAAAGCCTTCCTTAGCACATAACTCTAGAGACATTAATTTTTCCATGTAACAAACCCTTTTCTTTCTAATTCACAAACTTGGTATTGAAATCTACAGGCCCGAAAACCAAAGTAATGTACTGCTAGGGACAGGCTGCCCCTGGCCTGTGTGGGAAGGGGATAAAGAGCACGAGTAAATAAAGTTGTAATTCTGGTGCTCGTGCAGGCCAAAAGACTTCTGCCTCTTTTTGCTCCCAGCACCACACATCACCTCAACAGACCACCACTCTGCTTGCTCTTGAGTGCGCCCACTGCCAGATGCATTGGGGTGCGTTCTCCTCTATGCTTAGGGGAGGGATTTTACCTCTCTTTGGATTTGAGCCAAGTCCCAGTGAAGTAATTGGAAGTCTTGACATTGATTTCACTGGGCTTTGCATCAGGACTTGAGGCACAGTCCCTTCCCTACCACCTCTTCCAGCAATGTGGCTCCTTACCAGTGTGGCTCTACTTGGGTAGCTGCCGAAATGGACAATCTAGATCTGAACTCTTACAAAAAAGTCACATAAAATGTTACAGGGACAAAACCAATATGGCTCTACAGAACTAACTGTAAAAGCTATAGAATTTAATAGAGAACGGTGTCCTTTCTATCGGGAAGGTGTGGGGTAGGGAACTGTAGAAAGGATACAATTTCCTATTCAAATTTATAAATCTTTTTTGCATGGAGAGAAAGAAAGGCCCTTATTAAAGTAAATGGGACATTTACTGTTGGCTTAAATGGAAGCTAGATTGAGCCCAAAATCTGTACTTCCCTACAGCAGTACATAAAAAAAATTAACATTTGATGGTTGTACCCACTTACATTGCAGTAAAGGTGCCTTAATGTTTAATCATGTAATTCCTTCTTTTTGTAAGCTTTCTTCAAAGCCTTGACATTCTCTGAATGTAATATTTGCCTTTGGCTTTATAAAGGAATGTTTAGTTGTTCGTTGTGTATATGTCATTAATGCCTTTAAAGGTAATTGTTGTTTATACTTAGGGTACATATACCTAACCTTATATTTAGTTTATCTAATTAGAGCATGGAAGGATGTGTATGGAGGATGATAAAACAGCTTGTAAACAAAATTTGAAACTACATATTTCACATGTGAAACAGTTGAGAGGTCAAATCCTGTGCACCTTATTCATGCAACTTCCTCACACACAGCATGTGGGATCAGTCACCTAGTGTGAGATTCACTCTTGTGCATTAGCTGTATGCCAGCCCTCAGCAGAGAGGTGAATTTCACCCTTAAAATGAATGCTTTAGGCCTTAGAATAGCTTTGCTGTCCCCAATTACTGTAATTTCCCCTCTTAATAATGATGGTATTGGCTAGCGTATGGGCTGGGATTTTCAAAGTCACGTAAGTGAATCAGGCACCCAAGTCCTGTTGAAAACGCATTTTAAAATCCTAGTCATAGAGTCTATAATTGTGACTACAAGATCAGTTTATAAGAGCACAAATGTATTGGGAAGTGTAACTTCTTTTTGCCTTCTCTTCTAAATGATAAAACCTTCTAGGGATCTACTAGTTTCTCCCAAAGCCAAGCAACTGCTACAAAGTATAACTCAGAATAAATGTTTACATCCAGATGATAAACCCTGAAACTAGGGAAAGCAGTTCAGTTTACACCAGTCTGTTTGAAAAATACGCATGTTACCCCATCAACATAAGACATCAGTCTGCCATGCAATTAGTTCTTCGTGAGCATGAACTTATTCCATTGTAGTATTACAGCTCCAGAGCATTGCCCCCCATTGCAGAGAGAAACATCCATATAGAGATCTATACCTTTTCATGAGAAAAGTGACCTCAACCACTTGTCTGACATCACCAACCTTATCTTCAGACTCTCAAAGCACCACCTCGATGGGTAGAGATCTGGACATGGATGGGGGACCATTGTCTCGGTGCACTCTTACTCCTCCCACATTTTCGGAGGATATCCACTGTGACTCTCTGATCTTAACCACACAACCATTTCATACAGTGGAAACTCCCTTTCAGGCATGTGGGAGCAGAGTTCTACACACAGTGGACAACTGGAAAGGGAGCTATGCTGGCAGGAAAATGGGGAGGGCCACAAGGAATCCAGAGAGACACAACAGCCAACTCCTGGCAAACTGCTCGTCCCTGACAGCATGATCTGGAAAAAAACTCTGAAGGGGAATCAACAGTGTTCCCACCGTCACCCCCTTCTACAACAGCTTTTTTGAATAGGAGAGGCTGACCTGCCCATAATCATTTTCATAATAATAATTCATCACAATATAGTGTCCACTGCTTTCTTTCTGATTGGCAATTAAAATATATTTTAAGGTTGTTCTGGGTGGCCCCATTAACAGAAACAATTTTATAAACAATTAGCGAATCATTTTATCAAGAGGAAAATGCAGCTTAAGAAATATCTGCCTTTCTGTTCCTAGGAAGGAAATACGTGATCTGGGACTTGTTATTTTAGTGGATGCTCGTAAATGCCAGCCTATTCCTGGTCTTTTCAAAGCTTTCGCTGCATTACAGGTAAGTGCTAGATATTATGGTTCTTGGTTAAGAGCACAAAATAAAATACTATTTTAAACGTTGTTGTTGTTGTTATTATTACTAGTGTTATTTGTATTTTAGAGGCTCTAATCAGGTACTGGGGGGTAATTTTGGGGGGTGCTGTATACACCCACAATCAAAAGATGGCTCCTGTCCCAAAATTAAAAGCATGAAGTGTTCTTGAAAGGAGCTTAGTGTTAGTTCTACAGAAATAAGCACTGTCTGTCTGACATTAATCCAGTTTCCTCAAACAGTAGGAGTAGAGCAGCATCTTAGGAAGTTATGGAGATTCATTTGGATTTGATATTATGCAACCATCTTTTTGTTAACCTGCTGTTTGGTGCACTGAATGAAACAATTAGCAAGGTAAAAGTTACATAGTATGTCTTGACAACTGAGAGCAACTTTTCTTCTACCTTTAATGGGGTGAATGGTTTTTGTTCAGAGAAACTGAAGTTCTGTTAGTGCTGGTTCACTGAATAATTCAGAAGGGAAAAGACACTAGCATAAAGGTCTTAGTATCTTTTAGTCTGATTTTCTCTTAGAAGGTATTTTGACGTAACAGTAACTCAACACATCATCATCACAACTGCATTTTAATGTGCTTGGTTTCCACCACTACTGCTCTGAGAAGGGTGAAGTGTTTTGTTCAGATTAGAATTACTCACAGTCGGAAAACGGACATTCCCAAAAGTTCATATATCCCAGCTTGTTTCTGAAATACGACAATAGCAAAATTAAAACATTTAAAATTCACAAAGAAGTGAAATTTTTACATGCAGAGTATGCTTTGAGCCACAGTTGAAAGTTAGTTATACAGTGCCAGATGGAGATATGGCAGTCATGTTATTCAAGGAGAAAAAAGAAGGAAATAAGCACAAGATGTTTTGTAGATGAGAACTTTATGCTTCACTCACACACACACAGAGCCTTCACTCTTTCCCATCCATCCTCAGAAGTCTTATATTGTAACTGTGCACTGTCCATCTAAAATCTGATCAGTTTAAAAAATAAAAGTTAAAAGTCGCTTTAGGTATTAAGCCCTCTTAATTTCCTGACCATCTTTTCCAATTTTCAGAACTGTTTCTCCCTGTTCTTTTACTGTGTGAGGATCCATGCAAACATGAGAGGAAACTGACTAATTGATTGAGGCTGCAGTCCTGTAATCAGCTCCATTTGAGCCCCATTGCTGGACCAAGACCTAACTGACTAAAAAAGGGGAAACAACGAAACTAAGTGGTGCCTAAAGCAAACCAAGTAGAAGACCATAGGAAAACAATTTCTGATCTTTAAGCTTTTATGGTTCTACTCAGAATTTCAGTGTTGTAACAATAGTAGGTAAAACATTTTCAAACAGAAATATGATTTGTGCTTTTCAAGGGGGACGAGTGCAGTTCACACTAGGGAGACAATGTGCACTTCAAAAATGTTCCCAACACCGCTGGTCCAGGAAGAAAAGGCTTACTTCCAAACCTGCTTCCCCCCCACCCCACCCCAGGTATTTGATATATTGCATTAGTAGACCAGCTTGGGAAGAAGTTTCATGAAGGGGAAACTTGGAGATGATCAGATCTGTTGTTTTTAAAGGCTTTGAGTTATTCTTCTTGCCTACCCTAGGACCAGATCCTGCATTTCTTGCTCAAATCAAACTCCCAACATTTCTTGTAGGTGTTTTGCTTGAGCAAACACTATAGGATCAGTCCCAATGTCCTATAAAGAGAGAGAGCAAGCATGCATGTTTTAGGAAACAAATATTATTGGACATACAGAGCATGTAGTAATTCAGTACTGCATTATCATTTCAACAGTGTTTTCTCCTAGAGGTGCAAGTATCTCCAACTACTGAATTTTCTTAACATCACCCTGTGAGTTCTACATAGCCATTTTCCCACAGCTGCAGACATTAACCACATATAGCACTTAGACCTAGATAGTTGGCCTTCCTCAACACAGCTGGTGCACTGAAATAAACAGGTCAGAGAAGAAGAAAAAATATGCAGTGGGAAAATTTCCACCAAATATTCAAGTTCTCCTTGTAACTGAATCTTCTAAGCTGCTTTGCAACCAGATTGATAAAAGGAAATCTACTGAATTCACACTGATGTAATTGTTTTATTAAGCCAGCGTTAGTGTTTTCTTAAGTATTTTACACATTTGGGATGTAGCAGGTATGCCCTGAGGAAAAACATGTCATCGCAAGATGATGAATTGAATTCTGGAAACAAATGAGTTTGTTTTGGCTCAGTATTTAATGAAGTGGTTGTCTCAAATGAAAGCAGTGGAATGAGGAATTATTATAATGGAGTTAAATGTAACAGATAGACAATTTTTCCTTTATCAGCTCTATTTTTAGAGTTTAGTTAGTTTTAAGATTCAGACTAGCAATTTTAATTAAGAATAGACTGAAACTTGGTTTGTGTGTTTGAGTAGAGAAGGGGTTGGCCTTAACAAAAACAAGTTTTTTCAGTTAGTTTGTTTTTTCCATTTTGAAGTGCACATGAAGGAAATGTAACTAAAACATAGGGCTTCCAGATACTCTCTTCCCACAGCCCAGGAGCAAACAATGTTGAACTTTTGAAACATAACAGATGAAATACTGATTTTTGCCAGTACAGAAAAGCGACCAATGGTTTTCAAACATAAATGTGTCTACTTGAGCATGTACGATAAATATACACTGGAATCTGCATTACAGCATGCTTTGCCACTACTGTGATTAAAGACTTAACACAACATCAATAGAAGGGGCTCAGGGGCGGGTTTTGTTGTCATTCTGCTTAGAATCTTGATCCCCTCTCTTCAATTTACAAAATTAAGAGCTATGTTCTCCTAGCCTTCAGCTCACTCTTATTTCCTCCTCAGCCCAGCACTGATTGTGACTGATCATGCAGGAGAACAGGGACTACTTGCCTAGGACGCCTCACACTGAGCTTGTAGGAGATGGGAAATAGGGAGAAGCTGGGCACCATGTTCAGAGGTGTAAGCTGCTCCAGAAAAAGGAGACAAGTAATCTGCTTTTCCCCCAGAGCAAAGGGGAATATGGAGGAGGACTTGTTCTCACTGTTTGTTTTCTAGTCTGCTCCTGAAATAGAGCAGTTACATACTGCCTGTGCCTCTGGGCAGACTCTAAAATTATAATCAAGCCCCAAGTGAAATCAGAGTTAATTCTGCCCCTTGGCCGTTAGCATCCCAATGTTGAGTCTTTGCATTAGAGCACTTTCAGTGTGTTTGATTAAGTGGTGTTTTCTGAAGAATCCTTTGAACACAGAGATGGAAAACGAGGAATATTAGACATGGGTAGCAGGCTATTAGAACCCATAGAATACTGCCGATGAAAAAGACCTGTAATACTGATAGGACATTAAAGAGCTGTCTTCACTGATGGCAGCAAATTCACCGTCATCAGATCCATCTTCCCAGTTGACTAATTGGGTCTGTGAAGACCTGCTCAGCTGATCAGGAAATCGATCTCTGAAGACCAGCCTGGTAAGTAGAGCACTGAAGACACGGTGGTAAGTAGGCGGTAGGCAGTTGGAGGGAGATACGCAAGGCATTTTAAGTACTTTGCATGTCTCCCTTCAACGGCCTCTGAAATCTTGCCACCGTGTAGACCCGCCTTAAGCATCATAGCAACAGAAACAATGTCTTTTTTCACAAAGCTGTGGAGCCAATATGGATCTGATGAAGCAGAAGCATTCCAATGAAGATTTAGGGCCAAAATATGAAGAGATGCTTTGTACTTCCTATGTGAAGCACCAAATGGCCTAAAATTCACTGGCAGGACTGATATATGATAGTCAGCAAACTCATGTTAAACTATTTAAACTTCAATTATTGTTTGAAATGTGCACAGTGTATAACTGGATGATGGTGTCTCATGTGGATGTTGACCTGTGAGGATTTATCAAACATTACAGATGAACACATATATGTGAGGTCACACCAATGCAAGAACCACACACACAGTTACATGTGGGTTAGACAAGATTGTCCATAATCATTGCAGGTGATTGCCCTTAGTTTATGCTATTCACATTTTTCATATAATCCTCATTAACACCTTATGGGAAAAATATTGTGTAAAGCAAGGACATATACAACATAGATTAGTTTCTAAGAAAACATAATTGCATGCTTAGGATAATTCAAGTTATTTTTATGGCAAAATAAAACAATGTGCACCTGCAAAATGAGAACAGAAGGTGACCCCATAACTATATTTGTTATAGGGAAAATACTTCATTTTAAAATAACCATTTAAAAGTATTTCTTGTCCTTTGATGATAATGAAAACCAACCAAGCTGAATTTTGAAAAGAAATTTAAAAAAGGAAGAGTTTGGGAGGTTTCTAGTAAAGCATTTTCTCTAAATTCATTTTGCTTTGCTTTCCAGAGTGCATTTCCTCACTCCATTCACAGTGTCCTGATACTGACTGATAAGGAATCTGCGTTTAGACCTGACAAGGACACTGCAATTCAGGTAAAATTAAGAGATGATTCAGACTGATTAGAATGTGCGTGATATTTTCTAAAATTAAAATTAGTTGTGAATAGTTACTTTGCAAAATGTGACTTAGACATTTTATTTTGTTTAGAAGAAATTGATCTTTTTGTGGTTATTTTTAAGGCCAAATTCTGCTATTACTCACTGAATAATAACTTATACTGTGAGTAGCTCCAGCTCAGTAGAACCTTACAGGGTGCGTAGTGCCACTGAAATATGTATCTATCTATTGGTGCTTCTCAATATACATCTTATTTTAGGTACTTAAGTGGCTGCCATTACCAGAATATCTGAGCACATCACAATCTTTAATGTATTTATCCTCACACTAGCCGTGTGCTGTGGAGAATGTATGGGTGGCAAAATTGGCCTTTTTATGGCTATATGTCCTGCATAAATCAGTCTGCTGAATTGTTTAAATGAGTGATCAAAAATATATTTGTATGTGTTGTGTTACTTACTGCTTTTTTATTTTTATATTTACTATACAAGAATTATAAATATTTTAATAGTACAAAATTGATGGATGCTTGAAATGAATAAAAAGTAGCTGAAGTTAAAGAGCGTGAATGAATTTATTTAAACTAAATCAATCAGAAAAAAAGCTTGTTCCCCTGAATTTTGAATGTAGAGTTAAAATATACTATTTTCTCTCAATGAAACTTGACACCCAAAGAATTTTTAACTTTGTGTAAAATGCTGTTGGTATAGATTGTTGTTAGAGACAGAAGTTACTTGAGGGGTTTTTTTTTTGTCTTCAATCATGTATATATTTTAACAAATATATAAATAGTAGCAGAGTATGTTTTCTACAAATAGGATGTAATATTCTGGACCCGATCCTCATCTGGTGTAAATTTGCATAGCTCCAGAGAACAGAGTATTACACAGGAAGAAAATCTAAGGGCCAATTCTTGACTTCACTAGATCAACAGTGATTAACACCCGCTTGAGGATCTGGTTCTGTGTCTCAAAAGATTCTGTAAAAGCTTCTGACAAGTGGCACTATGTAAGTTTTTTCCAGTGGTTTGATTTATGACATTAATAAAGCTCCAGTCACAATTTTCCTTTAACAGTATGAAGTCCTCACATCACTGAAGGCTCTGCAAAAGCTCATTGACAGTACCCAACTGACTGCAGAATTTGATGGAACCTTTCTGTATAACCACCACGACTGGATACGTTTCCGAAGGGTAGGATAGTGCTTCCAGCTCCCATTACTTATTTTCCTCTCATTTGATTTTCCCATTTAGAATCTTCTTGGCTGAGTTTAGTAACTTTGATTTCTCACAAAAATGAGAAACAACTAGTGTTGGCCAGCCTTTGGTACACTGTAGATAGATGGTGATGAAGCATCTCTATGCAGTCATCCCACTGTGCTCTATTAATCCCTGGATTTGTCAATCTTTGCCTCTTCTGGGCCAGCTAATAATTGTGTTCAGCTGTGCTGTGGTTTCAGGATTCAGACAGATTTCTACCCTGGATTATGTTAAAATTGCCAAATTCATTTTTGGCCTAACACTCCTCTGAAACACTAGGGCCAGATCTTTAATTGGTGTCAATCAGCTTAGCTCTGTTAAAGTCAACAACTGGCCCTGACGTTGTCCTCCGGTATAGTACTCTGTCCTCTAACACTAAAGTGAATGGTACTATACCAGTTTATGCCAGCTGAGGGTCTGGCATCAATATAGACTGTATATAACCACATATTCCAAATACTGCCTTGGGAAGCAATGGTCTTATTTAAGGCTATGTCTATTTTGATGTTTTTTAAAACCCCCCACCTATGTTTAAGGTCTAAACTCAATTTTCATACCCATTTAACTATTTCAATTAAGGGAGTACTTTTTAAAAATTGAAATAGAACTATACAACCCTTAGTGTGAACCCAAAACAACGAGAGTCCTATGGCACCTTAAAGGCTAACAAATTTCTTCGGGCATAAGTGCTTGTGGGCTCCAATGCACTTAGTCAGATTCATGAAACATGAAAATGTGAACCCAGTTATTCTGGTATAAAGGTGCCTTTTATCAGTGTAGCTTATTCCACTTACTAGTTTGGCTTATTCGCTTTATTCCCTTCTTGTACAGGAATTTTCCTGGTGTAACTGCATCCACACTCGGGGGATCGTATTGGTTTCAAACTGAAAGAGTTAAGGCAGTACAAAAATGCATGTAGATGAGCCCTTATTGTGAATAAAACACAAATAACTCTTTGTGACTATCTAGGGCACTTTTAAGGAGCCCAAGCTATTTACTGAGACTCTTTTTTTGAGCGTTTTACCTGTCGTCATGTTTTACAACTGCAGAAACTGGAACCTTTTATTACAAACTGCAAAGAGGCCATTGTCTTTCTGCGGAACTCAGTCTCTTCACTGAACTCCAACAGAATCCTAAGTACAGTGCAAGTAAGTATTAGCTGATATCACAAGTGCTATGTCTTGAATTTGAAAAAGGGGAAATCTGAGGTAGCTTAGTAGCATATTACAGTGTTTTGATATTAAAGAGACACTTACGAGGAGATATTTGGATCCCATCTGCATAAGGATTAGACCGGTATTCAGTTTTGAGGCCAAAACAGGGTGTAAAGGTTTAGATCTGAAAGCATTAATATCCCATGAGATGTCCTCACAAAATTTGAAACCAAAATTCTAGACATCTTACAAGATGAACCCTTCTCATAAGATTTCTGCCATACCTGAAAAAAACCTAGAAAATAGGCACTTTTTAAAAACGCAACACAAAACTGTAGGGATGGGTTCAAACATAATCAATCATTCAGATTTGCATCCCTTTAATTTTTAAAGGGGTTTGGAGTCAAGATTCCAGTTTTGGCCCATCTCTAATTATGGTGGTTTTAAGTAATGTTCTGTCAAAAGTGTCAGCATACTAGTCCTGGAAACTGAATTCCATCTGTCTACAAAGATGCACAGTTTAGTCAGTGGTAGTGCAGGCTTCCCCACACTGCCTTGCCAAAGTTCTTGAATCCTAATCAACCCGCGGGACCAAGTCTAGTAAATGAAGAGAGTAGTTCAGTCTCCATAATGTTTTTGCAAAAAAATATTGCTAACACCAATTCAACTCCACCAAATTACATTGGGAAACTTAAGGCAAAATTGACAAGTGTGACCAAGGCATTTAGCAGGGTTCTGTTATTTCCCTGATCAATGTGGACATGCATTTGCTTTATAAAATCCATGCTAGCCAGGCTGTGTCTCAATACACTGTGTAGGTTTCTAGTAAAATGAGATTAATAGTATTTCTTCTGAATAGGAGGTCAGTGACTTAATCGACAAACACAAGACAATGATGAAACTTGTTTTGGAAGATACCTTGCTGGTAACATTGAGGCTAGAGGGTGGGACAATTCTTGCAAGACTCAGGAAAGAGGAGTTCTGCAATACAGAAGACTACCGGTAGGTGCTTGCTTTGCAATAAGTGCTGCATCAGAGACCATGTTAATAAAAGATGGGAGAGAAAGTGCCTCTCTGTGTGATGACGCAGTCTAGTCTTTGGGAGGTGGATTGTAAAGTCTTCTAACGTATCACGCTCTTACTGTCCTGTGTGGACCCTGCAAGTGTGAACTGGAGGGCACTTGGTTTGCAGTGATGCCGTCCTATAGGAGCATTATTAGGGTAGTTGGCTCATTATGTGACTCTGAACTCAGGTCTCCTGTTCCAGTCCAAATACTCTCGTTAGACCCATTAAATGGGCGGGACAGCACCTGGGGTTATAAAAGGACAATCAGGAGCCAGAGCAGACTGAGTCAGTCAAACAAGAGGGACAGGAGATGAGGGCTGCCAGAGACAGAAAATGGTTCTGCATTGGGAGAGGGCTGAAAGCAGGACAGCGTCAAGAGGGGTTTGCTGGCTGGCATCCCCATCAGAGAGCCAAGGCTGGAAAGGGCTTGAAGGCAGGAAGAGGAGCAGCAGAGGGAAACGCTTGTTGGCTCTAAGCCGGAGATCCAAAACCAAGGACTGAAGGAAGGGGGAGTAGCAGAGGGGCTTATCCCTGACATCTCCTTGCCAGAGAGCTGGGCCCCAGGGGAGCCCTGAGGATATTCCCAGAAGAGATGGTGTGGGACCGACTTCTGCAAAGAGCAGGGTTGTGCCTCCAGAAGTGCTGGGGTGGCTGTCCTGACAGAGGAGGACTGATTTAGGATATGCCTTCACAGCGACTAGACAATGCCAGCTAGCTTGGGCTCTCGGCTCGGACTACAATGCTGTTAGGCTACAGTGTAGATCTCTGCACTAGGGCTATGGGTTAATGCAGTTGCCCTGAGCTCTGGCTGGATGAACAACTCCATTTAAGTACAACAGCCAGGATTTTCAACAGTGGCTAGTGACTCTGGATGCCGTAGATGAAAGCGTGTGCTGAGCCACACATGCTTCAGCACTCAGTAGCTGAGCAACCTGAAATCATTGTTCTCTTTTGAAAATCTTGGCTGCCATGTATCTGTGGTTCTGAGTAGGATATGTTTTCCTTTGATGAGTTGAACAAGCAAACACACAGCTAATGCATTCTGTAGTCAGGGCTCCCACATGGATAGGGGGAAACAATACACTACACTGGGAATTGGGGCCTTGGGGGGCCCGGCCCAAGCTGCAATTGCCATTACCAGGGCCTGTGTTACAAGTTTATACTGGGCCCCAAAAAGTTATGCTCGGGCCCTGTCTATAGTTGTTGGCTTGTTGGCCCAAACCTCCTTTGTTTTGCTGTTTAACAGATTTGATGATTACTCTCTTCCAAAATATAGAGTGGACTCTTCTGGCATTGTGTTTGCACTGGAGTTTTGTGTGTGTTTGTTTTTTTCCCCATAGAGATGCCATGGAAGCTATAACAAGATTGTACAATCAAGTAGATGAGGAGGTCCATAGGCTGGTTCTCTTGTCCAATAAGTGTCTCCAACAACTGGAGAATTTCCAGGAAGTAAGAAAATTTGAAGAAGGTTGTGACCAGGTCAGTACTATTTTTGAGATTTAATTTATACCATCTATAGAGCTATCTTGTGTTTCTCCATTCATGGGACCAAATTCATCTATGAATGTAAGCTACTTATTGAGCTGGCTATGTGTATGTGTGCATTGTAAATAATCTCACAGTTCAGAGAAACTGCATCCATAATCCTTCTCTGTGGGCCAGCAAGGGCACCCACTCTAGCCTTCCAGCTCCTCAGCTGTCATCTCTCCTGAGCAGAAACCTGTGCCCCTCTCTATCTCCTGAACTGGCATTTTCAGGCTGCACAGTTTCCTACTCACACTGGCTATGTCTCCGTCTACACTTGTAAATTTAGGTCAACTTAGCATGTCCACGCTCAAATTTTAAGTCGACTTAGAGGGGACCCTGCCAAATTGACCTAGAGCATCCACACTGGACGCTTAGGTTGACTTCTAGGGACTAGGTGGACCTGGGAAAGGTCCACAGTGGCAGGAGGGGCACCCCTTGCCAAGTGCCAGTGGGCTCAGCCTTTGCCCCATTGTACCTTGGTACAATGGGGCAAAGGGGGACAGGGACCCTGGCTGGGCCTAGGGGTAGGGTGGGCAGGTCTCTGCCCTGCCCTTTGGGGAGGGGGGCATGCCAGGCTCTCCCTGTGCCACCCCCCTGGCAGGGAGAGCAGTGGGGGAGTCCTGGAGAGCCCTAAGTCGATTTAGAGTCAACTTAGCCAGTGTAGACGTGGAGTAGCCCTAAATCGACTTTCTAAAGTCGACTTAGCCAGCAAGGTCAACTTAAAATGAGGTTTAAGAAAGTTGACTTAAGCAGCTGCTTAAGTTGACTTAAGGAAAGTGTAGTGTAGACGCAGAGTAAATTAAGTCGACTTAAGCAAGCTTAAGTCGACTTAATTTACAAGTGTAGATGCACCCACTGTGAGGTCTCTAGCAAGTCAGACAGCCTAAGTAGTTCTGCTTTGCTTTCTCCTCAGTACAGTTGCAAGTTATCACGCAGCCCTTTCTAAGCAAGCACATTTATTCTTAAGATGAAAGCATTACAGAGAAAACATTAAAAACAATAAAGGAACTTTCATGCATTTTAATAAGCCAGAGATTCCTCCCTTCCCCCAACAAGGGCTCTGCTAGTTTACAGTCCTTCAAACCCGACCACAAGGTTTTTCTGTAGTCACAGGTTCATAACAGCTTTTGCCCAGAAGAAGAACCCGTACACATAGATTAGCCTTTCATTTATACAGCCTGGGTCTCTGATCTGATCTAGTCTCCACTGCCGTGCTAGATCAACAGGAGATATGCTGTCTACGTATTGTAGAATGTGTATCTCCTGTCGACTGACTTACCCTACCATACTGCAGCGTCTTCACTCAGCTGCACTGACAGGAAATGCTCTCCATTCGACACAGCATTACTCTTTTTGCCGGGAGGTGGATGGAGAGTTACAGCGTTAAATGGAGAGCACTTCTGGGATTGATTGAGAGGATCTCCATTGGCTGCTCAGTGATCCTGCTGTGCCGATCTGTGGAGATTGATGCAGGCATTTATTTCAGTGTAGACAAGCCCCTTTAGTAAGAAATCAGCCAGACAGGGGTGCTCTGCTTAGCACAGCTCCAAAAGGTTGTGTCTGAGGGGTGGAAATTTGAATTCCTCTCTTCCCGGGTATCTCCGAGGAAACCCACTTAACTTCGTTAGTCCTGAAAATTCATTTTTGTCTGCTACATTGTTTAGAGTAGTTCTCTGATGCTCATAGCACTTCCCAGATTTTACATTATTCTAGTGGGGAGACATGGCCAGTCATATAAAATCCTACAATAATACATTAACTTGGCATTTATAATTCAGTGAATTGTAAAGCTATTTAAACTTAATTCAGTAAGATCTTCCAAAGATATTGCAGGAAATTATCATATCTGTCACAAGTGTAACTTGCATTGATTCAGCATTTGGTAAGTGTGGAAAATGAGTACAATTAAATTTGATATTCTGTGAAGATCAAATTCACCCTTAGCATAAGAATGGCCATACTGGGTCAGACTGATGATCCGTCTAGTCCAGTATTCTGTCTTTCAACAGTGGCCAATGCAAGGTGCTTCAGAGTGAATGAACAGAACAGGTACTCATCAAGTGACGCATTCCCGGTCACCCATTCCCAGCTTTTGACAAACAGGCTAGGGACACTTCAAAGCATGGTTTTGCACACCTGCACATCCTGGCTGTTCTCTGTGAACTTAGCTAGTTCTTTTTTGAACCCCTGTTACAGTCTTGGCCTTCACAATATCCTCTGACAAGGAGTTCCACAGGTTGGCCATGTGTTGTGTGAAGAAATACTTCCATTGGTTTGTTTTAAATCTGTTGCCTGTTAATTTCCCTTGGTTATCTCTAGTTCTTGTGTTATAAGAAGGAGTAAATAACATTTCCTTATTTACTTTCTCCATGCCAGTCATAATTTTATAGACCTCTATCATATCGTCTCCCTTAGTCATCTCTTTCCCAAACTGAAAAGTCCCAATCCTATTAATCTCTCTTCATATGGAAGCAGTTCCATACCCGTAATCATTTTTTGTACCTTTTCCAATTCCAATATATCTTTTTTTGAGATAAGGAGACCAGATCTGCATGAAATATTCAAGATGTGGGCATACCATAGATTTATATAGAGGCAATATGGTATTTTCTGGTTTTTTATCTATTTCTTTTTCCAATGATTCCCAAAATTGCTAACTTTTTTTAACTGCCACTGCATGTTCAGTGAATGTTTGCAAAGAATCATCCACAATGACTCCAAGATCTCTTTCTTGAATGCTAACAGCTAATTTAGACCCCATCATTTTATATGTATAGTTCAAACTCTATTTTCCAATGCACATAAACAGATGTAATTCCCAGTGATTTGATCCTGTTGGTTGAGGGTGTTCAGGGTGTTATGGATGTAAGCTGAATTAGGGCGGTGGAGTTGCTTATTTCACAACCTGCATAGGTACATTACAAGCCATTTAGCAGGATTTCTTTGATACAGCAGAGTATTTGTAGTAAATTTTGCAAGTCAGTAAAATATCTGCAATAAATCCTGAATAAAGAAAATGTAAACATTTAACAAATGTTTTTAAACATTAGCTCTGTCTATTTTGTGAGATGTCTTAATGATAATTTTATTCATTAATCAGTAATGATCTTGCCCACCAGTCCCAATACAGGCAAAATTTTTACTGACTTCAGTGGGAGTTTTGCCCATGTAAGGAGTGCAAGGTGAAGTCTCACAGGTGCAATCACATATATGTTTGATTAAAGCATTTTTTTCTGTAAAATAGTTTTCTCGATAAATTGTATGCAAGGAGAGAGATGTTTTTTCATCGCTCTGAAGCAAAGAATTCAAACATTTGGTATATTTCCACAGGAGTTTAATTTATTTTGACAAAGTTGCTTAATTTCTGTGTTAGATACAGTTAACTTTTTAATTTAAAAACAAATCTTTTATCCTATATAGATAAAACTCTGGTTTGAAAATGAAAGAGAGAAACATCTTGGGCCTTTAGATCAAGAGCTGCTTTCCCTGGAAAGTGTGAAGAAGAAGCAAGAAGAATTCAGTGTGTTCAGTGACAAAGTGATGGTAAATATTGTGCTGAGGAACGCTTTGCTTTGGTCTCATTATTTTAGTTGCATCTGCAATAGTCTAGAAAATTAACTGGGGAATAAAAACCAGAGCTATAATGGATTAAGAATATTAATTTCATTGATTGTTAGTAGTGTAGCAGCAACACTAATTCTATGGCTCTGAGAAAGTTATGAAATAGGATTTTCTCTCACGAAAGCTCATATGATAAATAAATTAGTTAGTCTTTAAAAGTGCCACAGGACTCCTTGTTTATTTTGCTGAACTAGACTAACACGGCTATTCTTTGGAACTAGCATCTTTAATGTTAACAAGTTCCAAAGAGGAAACTGTGTCAGTCTAATTCAGCAAAGCAAACAAGGAGTCTTGTAGCATTTTTAAAGACTAATGAATTTATTTATCACATGAGCTTTCGTGGGAGAAAATCCCACTTACAGAATGGGAGGAAAATAAATACAAGGAAGTGTAAGTCATAGCATCAAGTCACACTTCCCTGCATTTATTTTGCTCCCATTCTGTAAGTTCTCCATCTTCAAGCATCTGACAGTGGGATTTTCTCCCACGAAAGCTCATGCGATAAATAAATTAGTTAGTCTTTCAAAGTACCATAGGACTCCTTGTTTGTTTAGCCTCTTTAACTCTCTTTTAACAAACAAGAAGAAAATAATTAATTATCGAGAGAGGGAGAGCTATGCATGTGCAAGATGGACCAGAGGCATGCCCGGAAATTTAACTTTGATCCCTTTTGGAGGGACATATTCTGTGCCCCACTCTTGGACATAGCCCCAGGAGGAGCTCAGCTGCCACCACTCATTCCTGTGTGGAATTTGCTCTTCCCGCCTCTCTCCCTGCTCCTACTGCTCCAGGGCTGGAGCAGTTCTGAGCTCCTGATGATTATTAGGAGGGTTGTGCCGCTGCTTGCCCTCACTTGTGCATGCCCTAAGAGGGACTGCACACATTTTCAGAACTGCAAAGCATAACTGGGGCATTTTGGAGAGAGTTCTTAACTAGTCCAGCCAAAAAATAATAAAAAATCACAAGGGACACCCATAACTAAATTACCCACATAGTACTGGGAATGGAGTTTGTGTACCAGAACTAATAAGGGGAGGGGTTGATTCAATGCCCATTGAAATAAATGAGACTACTTTTGACTGCAGTGGTTTTTGGTCTGGCTCATAGACACCCACTACTTGAATTAAAGAAGAACTTTGGCTTTCTGTGGTAGTATTTTTACTCTTGAAATATTTTTGGAGATCAGTCCCAGTGCCACGTGTAGATCTGCCATCATAGTACATCCATTAGAAACAGTAGTGCACCAGCATACCTGCCAAATATGGTAAATGAAGCTAGAGTAAAAAGGGGAGCTTAAGTTTATAAATGCCCTCCTAGAGCCTGGTAAATAGAAAACTTCCATTTGTAACTATTTCACATAAAGAAGTTGCATCAAGGATGTGAGAGAGCTGTGTCCTGAGAAATAGAGGTCTTCAAATGTTCAAGCAGAATTGAAAGCAGTTTCTGTTCCATTGTATCACTATATTCTTTCTTTTTGCTTCCCAAAAGAAATTTAGACTAAAAAGAAGCCAAGAATAACTTTATATTAGCAGAACGGTATCAAAAAGGGGGGAAATTTTTTTTTAAAAGAACAATAAGGATCAGTCAGGGTGATCATTCCCTTTTGACTTACTTTACAATTGGCCTGTAACAAGATCCGTTGACGCTGTATAGAGTCAATGGCAATCCTGAACAAGAATTCAGACAGCAGAAGCAGCAGTGTACTATATCACATTTCATTTTATACTCAACAGCAATATTATGAGAGAGGGCTGCAGCTGATGCAAAAGAACTGTTCACTGAACTTGGAAGAAAAAGTTCTGACCTTCAAGAGCTATCTAAGTAACATCAGCACTCAGACAGAGAAAAGGAAGATGGAGCTAGAGAAGCTGGCCAGCCTGTATGAATTTTATGAGACGGTAAGAGACTGTTGCTGGTTCAGTACAGATTTACACTAGTTGAAATATTTGTACAGCAATATAAAATATGTGGTACGAACCCCTTTGCCTCCATTCCATGGCACCGGAGCTGTTAGTGAGTCTGTACTGATGCACTTTCCCATGCACTGTACCTGCTAGCAAAATTTCTTTGATACGTCAGGCTGACTTTTTCATCTTCTCCTTCTTCTTCTAGCATTTTTGGTCACGTCCTACCTAGCAAAAGAACAGTTTGTCTATGAGGTGCCAGTGAGGTGTTTGAAATACCTTGGTGAGATGTCCCTCTGATTCTGAAAGTTCTCATGAGTAGGTAGTACAGAATATCAGTGCAGGTTAAATGAAGCAGTGCTAAGAATGCTAGTTTCAGTTGTAGTTCAAAGCTGGCCCTGAAAATGGTTACAATATAGCTTCTGAATCTTAAAAATATTGTTTCATTGAGATTCCGTGTAAGCACCCTTTTATGGCACAAGAACTCTGGCTCTTGGGAACAACCTAAAAGATAATATTTTTGTCTTGTGAAAATTGACTGGGTTAGAATTTTTAAAAATGAGTCTATTAACAACTGCCAGTAGCATAACAGTACTTTTGTAGGGCTTTTATTTAGTAATATAGGCCCTCATCCTCATACTTGAAGCACATGGGTAGAGCCATTGACTTCAGTGAATCTACTTGTGCTAAAAGGTATTTGCACTCAAGTGCTTTGCTGGATTAGGATTTGTGTGTGCACAGGCCATGGGGTCAAATACTGTAGAGCCAAATTTCTTGAAACAAAAAATAGTCTTGAGGTCATACAAGACTGGAAGTCCGGCATTCTGGGTTTGATTCCCAGTTAATTCACAGACTTTCATTTGTGACCCAGGGCAATTGACCAAACCATCTCCTAGTTTTGAAATAGGTTTCCCTACTTCATGGATATTGATGCTTAATTCACTAAAGGTGAATCTACACAGCAATTCCAAAGGGGTAGCCGTGTTAGTCGATTGTGGAAAGACAACAGAGTCTTGTGGCACTTTTAAAGACTAACAGATTTATTAATCGCATGAGCTTTCGTGGGAGAAAATCCCACTTCGTCAGACGCTTTTCCTATCTTCAAAGCGTCTGATGAAGTGGGATTTTCTCCCACGAAAGCTCA
>ML685756.1:25863089-25877869 GCA_007922175.1 Pelusios castaneus | reverse complement strand
CCAGCACCGGCCAGGGGTTCGGGTGGAGGCAGGAGCTCCCGCCGAGCTTCTGCCATAACCCGATCCCCACCGGACAGCTCCCCAAAATACTCAATTTCACTGCTCTGCTTGAGCAGTGAAATTGACATATATGTCAATTACACTGCTCAGCAGAGCAGTGAAATTGACATATTTGACAGCTCCGTTGTCCCAGAGTGGCATGGATTGGCACTCTGGGACATTTCCGGAGGCCAATCAATGCGCGGTAAAGGTTCACACGAGCACAAACGCGCAACAGATGATCCGCAACAGCTGTTACCACTCTCGTCGGAGTGGTTGTTGGAATGCGCAGCAACAAGGTGCTTAGTGCGCAGCAACATTTCACGTGTGTACAGTTTGCTTGTTAACGCGCGGTAATGTTTTTTAATGCGGATTACGGTGCTCGTGTAGGCAAGCCCTTTTATACAATGGACTGCTCCGTGCAGGGGTTTTTAGATTGGTTGGGGGTTCTTTTTAGCTATTTTTCTCTGTCTGTTTTGAAGTATGATGTAAAATGAAGGTACCTGAGGGAAAACATGCACAGCCCAGCAGGAGGGCCCCCGGGAGTCAGGGACGAAGAGCAGAACAGGGACCAAGCAACAGTCCTGCAGGGAGAGGGAGCAGCTGAAGTGTTAGGGATCATTCCTCCCCCGGTCATGCTGAGCTCTCCTGCTCCCCCACCCTGCAGGGCAGTTGCTTAGATGCCACTGCACACTCTGCTCCACCCCCTACCTCTGCGAGGCTTATGTGCAGGGGTGACCAGGCAGCATGCACAGAAATCTGGCTGTGTTCCTGTGACGAGGAAGCAGTTCTCTTTGCAAAAAGCATATTCTGATCAGTCTCCACTGAAAACCCTGCAGGCTTCTCTGGTGGTGGCAATGTTCAGCAGACAATGGGTTAATGCTTATCTGATCCCCTGCTGTTTGCAACAGAGTACACTAGACTGTACTACAGATTATTGACATAGAGAAGACTAAGGAAGTTGCCCCAAGGAACTCTGGGATACATCTGGAGGACTTCCAGGACCAAAATCAAGCTGGAGCCATGTGCACACAAGAAAGCAATGGGGCTCGGGCCCTAGATCCCAGCTTAACACTGACTCAGACCCTCCAGCCCTACAGGGTCCTGGTAGCCTACGTTCAAGCCCTAAGTTGACATAACTGGGTTGTGGCTGCAAGGCGGGTTCCTAGGCTTACATTGCTGTGTAGACATACCCTAACAAGCAAAATTCATCCCTTTGTAAAGGGAAAGCATAACACCTATTGAGCACCTATTATATTAAGACTGATAACAAGCACAATTCCAAAGGGGTGTCCCTTTGCACAAGGTTGACTTTCACCCAGATAGTTGTAAATTGCTTTGAGAACCTCAGACAGAAGACGGACGTGTAAGTTCATAGTGCTATTATTTAACTGTACTTTTCACTTTTAATTCAGGCATATGGGTGGATGTTACACTGCAATGAGTATCTTGAACATCTTACCATGGAGAACAAATACTCTCGATCAGAGATTCAGAGTTTGCAAAACTACCACCGAGAAGCTACAAAAGTTTCTGCACAGAACTTTCAAAAAGCGAATGAGATGATAATGGCCTTGAGTAGCAAAAAGGAACTAAAGCAATGGAATATTTTATGGCTGAAATGTCAGCAGACAAGGCACCATTTAGAAGAGGTCCTTTCTGAAGCTCTCAAAGGTTCCAGCAATGAACCTTCTTGCAGAGCCCCTAAGGAACCTGATACAAAAGTTAACTGTGAGTTTGATACTGAAGGTGCTAGACGACAAAGTCAGTCCCCTCCTCAACTCTCTTCAAGCACTGATGATAACATTTGGGGTAATAATGTTACGCCCTTGCATAAACCTCAACATATTAGCCTACCATCAGGAGTGCCACCTTTTTTAGACCAGGAGAATGCCAATCAAAGTATGGATGTATTTCTGCAGTTTAATGCATCTCCACCACAGACACTTACTCCAGTTTTAGGTGGTCTGCGAAGGACTAGCCCAATCTCAGAAGATATTGACAATATTTCCACCTCAGGATCAACCTCCTGCTATTCTGAACCACTCCAGTCACCAACTACCCGACACAGAAAACATCCACTAAAAAAAATCATGAAGAAAACTCAAAGTTTTGAGTTTACTCAGCTTGAAAGCAGCCATAGTGAGTTGCACCGCCATGGATATACTGGAGTTTATATCAAGGGGTTGGAGGTGGCCAGTAATGTTGCTGCTGAGAAGAAGTACATGCAGCGCTTGAATATTAAAAGCCCTTTGATCAGTAGAAACCGGAGTTTATCATCTCCATCAAGGATCCATCATACAGAAGAAGAAGAAAAGAAGAGAGCAGGAAGGTGAGAAATGGCCCACAACACAATCCATTTGTTGAGTGAGGAACAAATAAAGTACTGTAATATTCTAAGTGCTTTGGGAAAAAGAGAGTTTAAAAGAGACATTATATTAAAAATGCAAAATAAGTTGCTCATTTGAAAGGGACACTGTCAAGTGCTTTAGACCTACCACATAGGTTTAGTGGGGAAGAAGTGGGGCTTTGATAATTTATACAACATAATGGTCAAAATCCTTAGTGACTTTTTACTTCAGGCCTATTGAAATCAAGTAAAAGAAGAGTGGGAACTGAGTAAAGACTTCAACATTTAAGGGCCAATCCTGCAAAGACTTACACACATGTTTAACATTAATGAATCTGTAATCTCAGAGGCCCTGCCCTATGACTGGAGAATTGCTAATAGAGTGCCTATTTTTAAGAGAGAGAAAAAAGTGATCTGGGAAACAACAGGACTGGGAGTTTGACCTCAATTGTATGAAGGCTTTGGAACAAATTTTGAAAGAGAGTAGTTTAGGACATGGAGGCAAATAGTAATACTTGTGATAAAATACAACATGGCTTTACAGAAGCCTTGATATAAACTCCAGTGTATCCATGTATTGTGCCAGACCAAACTGATCTTTCGTTGATAAGAAGATGGGAATTTTTTTAGACAAAGGAAATGTAGCAGATCTAATCTACCTGGATTTCAGTAAGGCATTTGAAATTATTAGTTAAATTAGAGAAGATGGGGATTTATATGTGAATTGAAAGGTGATAAGAAACTGAGGGATTACAGCAGGTCATACCAAAGGTATGCTGTCAGACTGAAGTAAGGTTACAAGTGGAGTTCCTAGACAGGGATCCGTCTTGGGGCCAATCTTATTTAACATTTTTATTAATGACCTTGACAGAAAAAGTGGAAGTATGGTAATAAAATTTGCAGGTGATACAAAGTTGCAAGTTATTGCCAATGTGAAGGAGGACCAGAATATCATACAAGAATATCTGGATGACTTTATAAACTGGAGTAATAAAATTGGAATGAAATTTAATTGTGCAAAGTCATGCATTTAGGGACTAACAACAAGAATTTTTCCTATAAACTTGGAGCGTATCTGTTGGAAGTAACAGAGGAGGAAAAAGATCTGGGTATATTGGTTGATCACAGATGACTATGAACCACCAATGTGGTGCAGCCATAAAAGGCTAATGCAGTCTTAGGATGCATCAGGTGAGGTATTTCCAGTAGAGATAAGGAGGTGTTATTACCATTATCCAAGGCACTGACGAGAACTCCTCTGGAATATTCTGTGCAATTCTGGTCTCATGATTAAGAAAGGTGAACTCTAGCTGAGATAGGTACAAAAAAGGGCTACTAGGATGATCAGGGAAAATGAAAACCTACTTTATAAGAGAAGACTCAAAGAGCTTGGGCTGGTTTAGCCTAACCAAGCAAAGACTGAATGGAGATATGTTTGCTTTCTATAAAAACATCAGAGGAGTAAGTATCAGGGAACGACAGGAGTTTTTTAAGTTAAGCACTGACACAAGAATAAATGGATATAAACTGGTCATCAACAAGTTTAGGCTTGAAATTAGATGAATGTTTCTAACCATCAGACGAGTGAGGGTCTGGAATAGTGTTCCAAGGGGAGCAGTGGAAGCAAAAAAATCTGACTTCAGTATTGAGCTTGATACATTTATGGAGAGGATCGTCTGATGAAACTGCCTGCAATGGGTACGTAGCCAATCTGTGATGGCTAATAGTAAATATCTTAACAGCTGAAGATGGGACACTAGATGGGGAGGACTCTGAGATACTACATAAAATTCTTTCCCAGATGTCTAGCTGGTGAGTCTTGCCAAAATACAACTGACTGCTATATCTGGGGTCATCAGGAAGGAATTTCCCTGGGTCAGATTGGCAGAGATTCTGGGAATTTTTTGCCTTCCTCTATAGCATTGGGCACGATCATTTGCAGGTTTAAACTAGTGTAAACGATTTGATACTGTCAATAAAAGTCAGAGGTTATGAGTCTGTTTACAGGGGTGGGTGAGCAGGGTTTATGGTGTGCAATGTGGAGGAGGTCAGACTAGATGATCATGTTGGTCCCTTCTGGCCTTAAAGTCTATAAATCTAACTTATTGTCAGCAGTCCCACTGAAAATCAGAGGGCATAACATTGAACACGTGTAAATCTATTCAGGATTGAGGCCTTTACCTAGCATGACTTGAAATGTTTCCCTGTTTTTTTCAATATTAATGTTTGGGGGGTTTAGGATTTAAATATTTCCCTCTCGTTTTGGGAAACCAGCTCCATTGTGCTGGTACATATGCACCAGAAATTGAAAGTAACCAAAAATTTCATTTTCCAAACTAAGTGAAGTCCATATAATAAGCACACAGCACAGTCAAAAATGTATTAGATTGGTTTTTTTTTTTTTTAAATTGAGTTTTAATAAGCTGACTGAGGAGCAAAGGTAAAGAACTGCTTTAAATATATTATTTTTGTTTTGACAGTGTTCCATAAGGAAATGACCATTAACATAATTTATTGTTTTTCTTTAAGATGAAGTATATTTGTAAGAGAGTTGCTGACCGAATATTAAGGAAAGACAGATAAGCATAATCTACAAATGCAGAGGGAATTTAAACATTGTCTTCAGCTCCAATTTAAATATGAAGCTGTGCTTAAGTCCCACTGTTTTTGTTTAGGTTTTTTTCTTCCAATCAAACTTACTTTTGGTTTCTCTCTCTCCTGGTTAGGATCCTTCCTCCCTGGGATTTTGTATTTCAACAGCATAAAGTTATTCCACATTTACAGTGCAAAAAAAAAAAAAAAAAAAGTTCATATTAATGACCAAGATTTGACTGCTCTAAAGAAGGAAACTGAATTAAAAAATCTATTGTCAAATCTATCTATATTTTAATAGTCTTGTACAGAAAAGGGGGGGGGGGGACTAACTTTTTATGTGTGTACCTGACCAAAGTTCAGGGTCTATGTTTGAGTTTTAAAAAACCAAGATGTTCATATTTGTAGTCAAGTAATAATTGCGGGCCAGATTTTCATACCCTTACACACACTGAGTATCTCTATATTCTGCAAGCAATCCCATTGAAGCCAGTGGGATGACTCATGGAGTAAGATGATATTTAATTTGAGTAATAGTATCAAAATATGTCCCGTAACATTCATAAGTAATCATACATTTTTGTTCATGGTATCTGTGTATTATAGTTTTCAGTGGCTACAATTCAGCAAACCATCCCTGTTCAGCAAAAGAAAATTAAGCTGATGGTTAAATCTCACTGATTTAATGATACTGGAGTTAAGCATATGCTCAGTTATGTTGCTGAATAGTAATGTTACCATCAATTTGTGCAACAGGGGATGAATGGATTTCATGTGTGATCTCTCATGCATAGAAATTGGTGGGTTTTTTTAAAAAAGGTCATTTGGTTTCAATTTTTTTAATCTGTAAATGAGCTTTTAAATGGGCCAAAACAAGATGTGCAAACTGAATGATGTATTTTCCTCTTTTAAAACATATGTACATTGACTTCTAGTAGTTGCAAAAAAAAAAAAAAAAATCTGATACAATCCAAGTAGTTTGTGGTTTTATTTGACTTAACTTCTTTTTTATGAAATGAGTAAACTCCACTTTTCATTAATTCCTTCTTATAAAACTAGAATTCTTTATTTTAGAACTATGGACTATATTTATAGGCTATGGACTAGTTTAGGACTATACCTCAATGTGAATTTGTTCAGATTAACTGCATCATTTCCCCCATTTAGACCCCAATCCTGCAGACACTTAAATACAAAGAAATTTGAGTATTTATTTCAGGTATAATTCCCTAATTTTCTTATCTAATTATTCTGGACCAAGTCATGGGACCACTAACTTTTATAGTATTTCCCCTGGCTCAGTAGTTTAATGGGAGTTTTTACAAAAACTGCACCCAATTCTGCAAATATATGTGAGAAAAGTTAGTCCAGCAGAACCACTGTAGTCAATACTACTTATCAGATCTATTCACATGGCTCAGTATTTGCAGGATTAGGTGTGCTAAAAGTTTTTAATACACTAGTAGTGGATATTGTATTTATTAAAGCATAAAAATATGAAGTTTTGCTTAGGATTTTCAAATTTGGAATGCCATGAGTTACAATATTGTTCGTTTCCTTAGGGGAAAGTCCTTTAGAATTTAATAGGGACAAAACCAATAAGATTGTATAAAAATATATTGAAAACTACCAATATTAATAAATCCCAGAATATTTCTTGTAAGTGTTTTAAACTTTTAATTATCCTATACAATTCTGTTGGAAGTATAATTTGATTTTTCTATTAAATTATTTGGGACTTTTCCATGAGGGGTGAGGCATAATATAGTGTAGTGATTCAAGAATGAGACTTGAGTCTGGATAAGGCCTGATTTTCCTTGAAGGCCTGGTTTATATTGCGGTGCTGGGTCGACAGGAGATACTCAGTTTATGTGCTGTAGAATGCATATCTTCTGTTGATTTACTTACCCTCCCTTACCGTGGTGTCTTCACTGGGCTGTGCCAGTGAGAAATGCTCTCCATTCGATGCAGTGTTACCCTTTTCTGGGGGGTGGAGTTAGTGCATTGAACGGAGAGCACTTCCAGGATCGATTGAGCGGGTCTCCACTGGCCACTCAATTGATCCCGCTGCATCAATCCATGGAGACCAGCACAGCATTTTTCAGTATTGATGCTTACTTTCATGAGTTTTACTTCTTCATTGTTATTCCTCAAGATTCTCATGTGTCATCTGACTCCAGGTGCAGGAGCTTGAAGAAAACACCAAATATCATAGAAGTCATGATAAAATCTTTAGAGTCGACAATGCTGCTCCTTTTGAGGCCAGCCACATCCTCTCCTTTCAATGCTTTATGACTCTGACTACTCATGGGTAGAGCTGCTCTGAACATGGCAAAATGTGATGCTTTCAACAAATTTTTTTTAATGAAAATTTGAATATTTTGAAAAAATGAACTAATTTTTTTTCACAAAAAATGTCATTGAAATCTTGAACCCTTTTTCAGCCAGCTCTATAAATGGGTATACTAATGCTTCCTTCATAGAGTTGTTGTGCAGTTTAGTTAATATTTGCAAAACACTTTTTGACCTCCTTGTTCCCTCTGGTGAGCAATTACTTACAGAAATGGGAGAAAAGAGGTCAGAATGCAATACTTTGTCATCTTGTGATGAAAGACACTATAGAAATGCAAAATATTATTTTTATCATGTGACTAACGATGGGCCTGGATTACTACATTTAGATCAAAATCCAGATTTTTAACCCATTTCTCTTAAAGCTTGTGGTTGTCCAGACCAGGGGTTTTGTTTTGGTTTTTGATTCAAGTTATTGGCCACAGGATTCAGCCACAAATCTGGATTTGGAATCTACACCCCAAGTTCAGGGATGTTCAGACCTAGAGTTGAAGATTCAAGATCATCTCTAAGCTTGACAATAAAGAGCTACTATTAGATGCATTTCCCTTTTTGAACAGGAAATCCTGACTAAAATTATTCTAGTTGGCTTCATTTACTGAGGTTTAAGAGCTAGCCAATTTCATAAGGAAAAAAATCATAATATAAATACTTTTGTCTCCCCAGCTGATGGAATTGTTAGTATGTAAGATCAGATGCCTTTAAGACAATTTAATAAATCAAAAAGACCTTGTATTGTCATCAGTCGTCCAGTTCATCTAGTATGTTGTAAATTAAGTTTCTTCAGCAGCATTTCCCATCATGACGAATCTACTATAGCGACTGGTTTGTGTTTGATTTGTTATGGTAGAAGTAAAGATTAAAATCTGTTCCTGTCATTGTTAACAATACAAAAATGTTTTTCCTATTTTTAAGTTGTTTGGTGAACTTCTTGTAGAAAAGTTAACGTGAAGAAGAAAAACATAGAGATATTGTGAAGTCAAACTTGCTCCATTTTTTGTTATTAGAAGTTCAGATACTTTACTTGCAAGGAACTGAAACTATCCTACTTAATGAAATATCACTGAAAACAACATTTTGCTGTACCTTTATTTCACAACTACATGGTGTATGAAGGGCAATATGCATTTTTACTGAAAGAACTTGTTTGCTACTGTCTTGTCAATTTTTTTTTGTTTATCAGAAATTGTTTATTCTTCTGAAATGATGGCTTCCACAGTTTGCCTTATTTTTCAGAATCTGGTTTAGCTGAATGCAAATCTTCTTGTAATGCTAAAAGTGGTCACATATTTTAATCTTTCAGAACTGAACACGCTTTCCCAATGGGAGCTCACAATGTGTTGGAGGATATATTGTGTCGGGAAACTCATAAGAATTGAGCTGTATGTTAGTTTATCATCCCAGGAATGTTGCTCCCTTTCCAAACAGAATACAGGAATGGAAAAGGTCAAGACACTTTTACAAATGCAACAGGAAATTCTTCTATACAATGAAAAAGTCTTTCCAGAGCTCAAAATTCTTTCTTTTCTGGCTGCTTAGCTGTTACTCTACAGATGCTGTAGACTGTTGTAGACCAAATTCTGCCCTCTGTTATGCCCACATAACTTTGCTGACGTCAGTAAAATTCCACCACTGAGAGCAAAATTTGCTCCTGAGACGATCAAAAAACCTGTAAGGTCTGTTGCTGTATCGGTAGACAACTTAACACCAGTGCTACAGCATGATTTCCTCAAAGGACAGGTAAAAATGAGCCAGAGAATGCAAATGAGCGAAGAGAGTCACTCAGTATTCAGTGATTACACATTGTCATTATTTCAGTGTTCAAAATGGCTGTTCTGTGTCTTCCAGCAGCAAAGTGCAACATATAATGGATGAAATGATCACAACAGAAAGGGAATATGTTAGATCCTTAGGATATATCATCGACAACTATTTTCCAGAAATGGAAAGAATCAATCTACCTCAGGATTTGCGAGGGAAGCGGAATATTATCTTTGGGAACCTGGAGAAGCTCTATGATTTCCATTGCCAGTATTTTCTAAAAGAGCTGGAACACTGCAGAGACCTCCCACTGCGTGTCAGTCACTGTTTTCTCAGACATGTAAGTCTTATTTCCAAAGAAGGGTGCATTCTTATAATCGGATCAATTGAGTTAACCACAGATCCTGTTACGGAGTAAGTCACTTAACCAGTTTTGTGTTTCTCATGGTGTGAATGATCAAGCTGTCTAATGACAAATTTTTACTGTCGTCTGTAGGTAGTACACTTCCCCTAGCGACTTGAACATATATTCCTCTGGCCTCATGCTGGCTGGACTCTTTAGACGTTTGCTAGAAGTAATAGGTGAATTTGCCAAGCAAGTGATATGGAGTCTATAATTTTCTATAATTATATATTTTTTCTGATAATTTTTTCCTTATTATGAACCATTGAACAAGACCTCTTATAGCATCATCTTCAAGCACACTGGGAAAGTAATCTAATCTGATCACCCTAATGTCAACGAGTGAGTTGGGGAAGAGGGCCTGATCTTAGTCTCCTCTTTTGAACAACCTTAAATTCCACACACTCACTTGATTGACAGTAACTTGTTTACAATAGACAAAACATCAAAGTGCTGCTTACACATCTGCTCTGAACATCTGTGAACTACACCCACTGATTATAGCAGATATTTAACCAGAAAAAAGATGCTCATATGTACTCTATGTGCATGATGTGTATACAGAAGGATGTGTACTGGAAGTCCGAAGGATCATCCTGCGTATACTAGACTGGTCTGATGCCTTGCTTGTGGTTTTGGGTACTAGTCTTCAGTAATCCACTTTTACTCTAATTGTGAGATGTGAGCATTTTCACTCAGCTAATCAGACGTCTCTGGACAGAAAAATGCAGTAAAAGTGCTAACAGTTTGCTGGTTGGAAATGCCTTGTGTCTTTTTCTTGATGTGATCCTCTCTAACTGGGGGGGGAGGGTGTAGGGCATATGGAGAGTCTGGGTCAGCACAACTGATCCAGAGATTTGTGCAGCCATTGTGAAAAGGAGCAGAGACTGAAGTCCTTGTCTATTGTCAGGATATGAGGAACCGCTGATGGGGGTGGGACAGTCAAACAAGTGAACATATCTTTATCTTCCCAATAGGGCCTATATGGACCCTGTCCCTCTTAGTCCCTGGCAGAAATCTCTGTATGGAGCTCTAACACAGGGCAGAGAAAGTGATGAGGGCTTTAGCAATGTACAGCAAGGTTGAAGGGGAGTGTTGATTTAATTTTCCTGAAGGGAAGGTCCATCTTTCATAAATTTGATTTAAAGTTAATTTTTGCTGTTGGGACAAGTAGAATGGGGCTATTGATGAGGATTTCCTTGGAAAGTGTTTTCAGAGACTTACCTTTGAATCTTACATTGTTTGAAAGTTGGTTTAACTCGTAATTCCATCGACAATAATGTTTAGCGAATGCTGGGGTAACGAGGTAAGCAATTGAACATTAGGAAATGACGATGTTGGTCAGATATGCCTCAACATGACTGTTGCCTTAGACACCACGGAATGTACAATTCCGTACCTCTTCTGAGTTCTATTGGTGAAGGCAGCCATACACACATAACAAACTGGTCAGTTTTTGGGAGATACAGAGGGGATCTGGCAAGGGCTGCAGAGCGTTACCTCATTCACTGAGCACCTTACTTAGTCATGCATACCTGTGCAGTTCAGCCTTCCTTAGCTGTGCATTTGAGTTTAGCAAGATAATCTGTGCAAAATGCATCGCACATCCAGATAAAGGGATTTCAGTATGTCATGCCAAGGAAAAATGTATAGCTTTTCCAGCAAAATACACAAAGGTTCTTCTCAAACAAGATGATTTCCATCTAAAATTTCTCCTTTCTACCACTGTCCTTTTAGTGCTATAAGTGTTCAAAAATACACTAGGAAAAGCTTTTTTTATGTTCATTCACCACATACAGCAAAATACCAGAATTGTTTTTCTCAGACTTTCCATAAATGAAGCAGACACCATAACAGCAGCTTTAAAACAAAGCATGACAATGTAAGTGGCTGGAGGCGGAAGGGGAGTAGAAGCTTTTTGCAACTTTTAACTATAGTGGTCGTGGTTACTCGAGCTATAACAAACTATTTCTCCCTACCACTTGGCCTTCAACAGTCATGATTCAGTGGTCCTGGTACTAATAGACAATGGTTAAGTAGAGAGGGCTTTACTATAGAAGGCTGGATATTTTTAAGTAAATAATTGTTGCAGTAGCACCTCACAGTTCAAGGGGTTTTAAATCTTTCCCATTGCTGCACCTGCATTTCTTTGTATTTTGATCATTCCCTGCCCCCTTTTTGAAAAATGATTCTTAAGTACTGTCTTATTGCTTGTGGTTTTTATTATATCTTACACAAACACTTGCCCTGCTATTATAATCCACAATAGCCATCTTTATCTGAACCACATATCTTCAGCTGTCACTTGACAGCAGACACGTTTTTGTCTCTGTTTTTGCTTTCTAAACTTGCTTCATTTTTATAAATTCCCATTATGTTAATTGAAGCCATCTCTGGAACGCCATTTGTGTATCAGAGCAACATTAAAAGAAAGTGTGAAATGAACAATAATAGCATGAAGTAACAAAAACACATCCAATTTCACATGGTGTTTCTTTACTCTTTCCTAATAAATCTGTATAAACAGTACTAACCACAAAAGAAAATCCCAACATGAACACTATATGATTGATTAAATAGCCCACTGGCTTTTAAATAAGGAGATGGTAGTAAAAGGGAATCATTTTTGTTCTGAATGATTAATGTAGGCCCCTCACCTGGAGCCACAGCTGTGCTTTTCCTATTAACTAGGATTGAAAAGCCAGGATTTTATTACTTTCTCACAATGCAAGGGTGTTGGGAGGATTAATTCCTGTTTGTAAAGTTGAAAAGGAACAAGTTATTCATCCCTCTTCTCCTAGTTTCCTAGGAAACAGAGAATGAGATCCCAATTCTTCCTTCAAGTCATCTAGGAAAATCACTTTTGTAGCTCCAGGTGAGATGTATGTTAATCACTTAAAAGAGAACACTGTCCCTGTAGAGATTAATGGTAGTGTCTCGTCTGCAGGCACACGGTGTTTTCCTCACCTTATTTGTGAGAAAAAACAAGATCTCACTCTGTTTATGCTAGGATGGTAAAAGGACACGTACATTACAGAGGATAGGTGGGATATGATAACCTGGCTCTCAATCCAGTGTAACACTTAGACTTGTGTCCACTGGGCTTTGCAAACACTGGAAGATTAACTCTTTGAGCCAGATACTGACTGTCAGAAGTGACTCTGGCCGGGACCCTGTTGCATCTGCCCAGCCTGCAGCTACTTCCCAACATGAATAAGTCAGTCTTTGTTAAATTCCAAAGGGGTAGCCATGTTAGTCTATTGTAGAAAGACAACAGAGTCCTGTGGCACTTTTAAAGACTAACAGATTTATTTATCGCATGAGTGTTTACTTTTTCCATATTACCTGGTTAATAGAAGGATTCTGGTAAATAGGAAAGCAAGAAAGAAATGGCTGTGGTAATTTATTCTCTGCTCTAAAAGACCATGTCCTGGACTCATATTTTCTCAGACTGCATTTTGCACAAACTGCCATTTCCTGCTCAAAGGCTGGATAAAAGAAAAAGATTGTTTTAGTGCTCCTTAAAATACGCTGTGTATGGAAGTGGCAATTGTTTACATCTTAAGTCCGGATGTCTCAGACCCTTTAGAAAGCTCTGAGTCATAGCAGTGTGGCCAATTTGCGGGCAAGTTCCTCAGGCTGATGTCCGAATTGTCTTGCCCTTTGTAGAGGAGAGTGGTAGCTTTGTTGATGCGGTTTGTATTTAAGGTTGGATGGGTGTGACCAATTTATTACCAAGTCAGAGCTTTCTCAGACACAAGAAGTTACTCCTTTTGTCTCTCCCTTTCCTCTCTTCATCCTTCAGCATATTCTGTGCCATTCCCTTTGACTCACATCCCTTGTTTGCCAGATACATAGCCTCTACCTGAAGAGCCTGTTCGTTTGCTCTCCTCAGTTCTACTTCTCCAAAGGGAGCAAATACCATGGTGCCATTTGCAATGTGAATGGTTTGGTGAAGCTGAGTAGAGAAGTTGGGCAGGATCGTTTTTACCACTGCCTTGCCAAATGACTCTCTCAGTGTGCTCGTTGTTTTGTGAGTGCAAGCAGAAGGGAACTATGACATATTCTTCTGCTTGTAGCTGGGTTACTCAGCAACACCAGATTGCATTTAACTGATACGGCCCGCAACTGTGTCCTACCACACAGCCTACTAGCAATTTTCACTCCTACTCACTAAATCCACTTGTCAGCCACCCCAAAGCCCAGAGGAAGGGGACCTGCCTTTGCTCCCCATGTACATGAGAGTTACACTTGAGGGAGTAATGTCGGGGAGTCTGGAGTGGGTGCTCTCACCCTGTCCTTCATACAGTTCATTTATTGTTAGGGCAACCACCTTATACATTAATAAGTTCTAAAGGGGTAGCTGTGTTAGTCAGTTCAGCAAAATGAACAAGGAGTCCTGTGGCACATTTAAAGACTTAACAAATTTATTTATTGCATGAGCTTTCGGAGGAGAAAATCCCACTTCAACAGACGCTTTGAAGATTGTTACAGCCTGACCTGATCCTATGTCTTACACTTCCCTGCATTTATTTTCCTCCCATTCTGTAAGTTCCCCATCTTCAAAGCACCTGACGAAGTGGGATTTTCTCCCACAAAAGCTCGTGCAACAAGTAAATGTGTTAGTCTTTAAAAGTGCAACAGGACTCCATGTTTGTTTCACCTTATATATTAGCTGCTGGAGAGAAAGAGAGACTTATATTGTGGTCCTAATTCTGTGGGCTCCAGAAGAGGATTTAATGTCTCAGCTCATATAGGTTTCCACATTTTCTTTTTTAATTACCCCATCTTCACACGAGGAAGAAAAAAATAGAAGGCGGCAGACCCTGATAAAGATTAGGACAAAGGAGGGCCTCCCATGGATGTCAGTGTGGGGAGGCAACAGAGTCTTGCGGCACTTTTAAAGACTAACAGATTTATTAATCGCATGAGCTTTCGTGGGAGAAAATCCCACTTCGTCAGACGCTTTGAAGATAGGAAAGTTACAGAGTGGGAGGAAATTAAATGCAGGGGAGTGTATGACATAGCATCAGGTCAGGCTGTAACAGCAAATCAAAGTAGGTGTTAGGATTCAAAACACTGGGGAACAGCACATAGAGGAGGGGGGAGGTCAATTCACTTGATGTAATGCGAGAAAAATCCATAGTCCCTGTTCAACCCCAAGGCAACTGAGTCAAATTTGCATATAAGTTCGAGCTCTGCAGACTCTCTTTGAAGCTGTGATTTGTTATTCATCTGTGTCAACACAGCTATTAACAAGTCGTTAAGGGAGTGAGCAGGGAG
>ML685756.1:25815808-25863079 GCA_007922175.1 Pelusios castaneus | reverse complement strand
GTCCTGTCTGTCCAATATATAAGGCAGAGGGGCATTTCCGGCACATGTGGGGAGGGTTATCAAAAAATGAATATATTCAAGAGGCAGTTTTTCAAAATGTTCTGAGGTTTTTTTTTTTTAAATTAAAAGCAAGAAACAGATTTATTTTTTTTTCAAAATCAGCTTTAAAAAAAAAAAATTTTTTTTTTTATTTTTAATCTTTTTTTTTTTTTTTTTTTTTTTTTAAATTTCCCCCCCTCCTTTTTCCATGTCAAAGGGGGAAGGGAGAGCCTGGAACACTGAATTTTTTTATTTTTTTTTTTTACTTCAGTGGGAATTTAGCCTGAAAAAGTACAGTAGAACTTGCCCTTGATCATATATAACTGAATTCCCTTATGCATATTATTCAATGAGTTAAGTGGAGGAAGCACATTTGGGCTGTACTTTTATAAATAGTTTTGTGTTAATAAATAGAGTATCTGAAGATATAGTCTACAATATCAGGCAAAAAAATCAGAGGGCAATTAATAATCTAAGTTTATTTTTTCTTTGAAAAGAAAACCAACATTTACTGACTGATTGCTTGCTCAGATTGTATTATGGTGGGGAGGTCTGTTTATCTTTAGATGATTTGTTTGGTTCCTTTTGGTTTAAAGGAAGGAAGAAGATAATTTGTTTAATAAGAAGGAAAACAAATATTTGAATTGGAAAAGAAAGATTGTTTGTTTATTTCAGCGTTCAGAGGAAATGAGGAAATAGTGATCTCGCCTAATCTTTTTATACATTTCAAGGAATTGGGGACGCTTTCCTCACTTCCAGGGAATTAAAATAGGGAACTTTTCATATACTATAATTTTATTCAGTTATTAGAGAATATCTCATTCTGTCCTAAAGAATACATTGGGCACAATGATATATACCATAGTCGGCACTGGTACCTGAGGCCTAGGTTCACAAAGGGACGTAACACACTTTGACGCTCATCGTTGCAAAACCTAACTTTTTGGCATCTAAAAAAATCACAGGAATAACACTGCTATTCACAAAGGCCAGCACACTAGGTAGGGAGCCACCTAAGCTACCCAATGAGAGATGCTGTGGACAATGCCTCATCCTCTCATTGAGACAGGCACCTACCTAAATATGAGCTGCAGGAGGTGATATTTCTGATAGCAAGTCATGAATGGGAACCCTTTTCCTGGAGTCAGCTGGCTTGGGCACCTAAGGTGTTTCTTCTGAGAATAAATACGAGTATGTCCACACTACATTTTAAAACCCGTGGCAGCGAGTCTCAGAGCCTGAGTTTTCAGACTTGGGCTTGCAGTGATGGTTCTACTACGGTGGCAAACAGAGCAGTGTAGATGTTGTGGCTTAGCCTGGCACTTAGGCTCTGAAGCTTACCCCTCTGCCTGGGCTTCAGTGTTCAATCCAGAATGTCCAGCCAGCGGTTTTTAGTGTAGAAGCGCAAATCTGAGTCTGTAGACCAAGATTCTGAGACTCGTTGTGCAAGTTCTAAAACATAGTGTAGACGTACTCTTAGGCGCCTTCCAAACTCCAACCAATTGCCAGAGGATGGTGGTAGTGGTGCCACTCATCTTACAACTTTTAGCCCAGTGGTAGAGCATTTGCCTGGGATGTAGAAAATGCAGGTTCAACCTCCTCTCTCCCCACCCCACCCCCATCTCTATCTAAGAGGGAAAATCTTGAATAGCAGTGACTGAGGGAGCCCCCATCAGAATATCCCATAGTTGAGTGGCTAGAGCACTCCCCTGAGAAGCAGGAGATCCCAATTCAAATTGCTTCTCCTCCTCTGATCAAGGGGAGAGATTGAATGTGGGTCCACATCCTAGGTGAGAACTCTAACCCCCAATAAGATGACCACCGCCATCTCCTCCAACCAGATTTTGAACAGAACCTGATCCATTAGGCAGCCTTTAAGCACATTTATCAGATCAGGTTCTGCATGCAAGTTAGACAAGCAAATGTCCATCTTCTGTCATTCATGAATTGCTTTGGGACTTGGATGGAAGAAAGGCACCTGGACACCTAGAGCAGTGCACATGCTCAGAGGGAGAAACTTGAGCACCGATGGAATTGTTACCCTGAAACCCTGAAAGTTTAGGCACCAAATGAGTTAAACACCTACAGAGATCGGCAGGAGTTTGGGGAATCTCAGTGGGATCTTAAAACTGGGATTTAGGTACCTAAATTAAGATTTTGGTGCCTAAGAATCTTTGTGACCCCAACTGAAGTACCTTACAATTTCCAAAGTTTCTAAATTAACCCTAGCATGCATCAGATGGTATTTTATTATTTGAGTAGCCCTTACTCAGATGAATAATCCCCACAAAGCCATTGGATCAACTCACATGAGTTTCCAATATTGTTTGAAGTCAACCTTTGTGACTGAGTATTTAGAGGCTATAATGAAGGGTGCTCTAGAAATACTTACCATAGACATATAGTTGAAACATGAATTTTATAAATTGTTGCATCTGTAAGGCCTGTAAATTTGAGTTAAATCTCCTAAATGAGTGATCCTAGGATGTCCATTACTGAAGTGTGTCTAGATTATAGCATTTGTGGTGGTTTTGGATTGGAATTACATCCATGGGGGAGTGTTATGAACTGTATGTGATTTTCTGTGTAAAAATGTCCGCTGTTAAATGGAAAAGGAATTGATCTGTTGAGAAACAGAAACTAAGGAGTAACACCAAATTTTTCTACACTTTTTCAGGAAGAACAGTTTGGAATGTATGCATTATACAGCAAGAACAAACCACAATCAGATGCTTTGCTCACAAGCCATGGAAATGCCTTCTTTAAAGTAATTACTCTTCAGCTTCTTATTTTAATGTGAATTGTGTGACCACCACTCACTGATATGTACGTTTTGCAGTCTTGTCAACTAGTGTTTATACACTCCTCTAATATTCCCACAGAATAAACAACAGGATTTGGGTGATAAGATGGATCTTGCTTCCTATCTGCTGAAGCCTATTCAAAGAATGAGCAAATACGCTCTTCTTCTAAAAGATATGATCAAAGAGTGCACTAAGACCCAGGAGCAGGAGCTCAATGATCTCATGGCAGCTGAAGAAATGGTGAAATTCCAACTTCGCCACGGAAATGACTTGCTTGCTATGGATGCTATTAGAGGGTGTGATGTAAGCATATCCCCATCCTTCCTTTATTTTTCACATTGCCCTTTGGTTTTGCTGCTGCAGTTTTCATTCAATGAGAGAAAGTTGCTAAGAGGCAGATGATTATTATATTATTCTTATTTATTTGTATTACTATGGTGTATAAGAGCCCTAGTCATGGACCAAGACCCCATGTGCCAGGTGCTGTACAGACATGGAACAAGAAGGCAGTTGCTGGCCACAAGAGTTTATAATCTAATTAGTGCCATACCTTTTCCCCCATTCTTCCCTTGTCTTTAACAGCGTTATCATTATCTCCAATCAGGTCAATTTGAAAGAACAAGGACAACTGAGATGTCAGGATGAGTTTATTGTTTCCTGTGGAAGAAAGAAGTATTTGAGACACGTCTTCCTGTTTGAAGACCTGATCTTGTTTAGCAAAACTAAAAAGATTGACGGAGGATATGACATCTATATGTACAAACAGTCATTCAAGGTAAATGTAATCCTTTGGTAATGTTCAGATAGCATATACAGTGCAGCATATCCCCATCCTTTGCTTAATATTCTGCACTGGACAGGAACCCCATCTGTTTGCCAATGGGAAGTGAAAGATCACAGTTCCATTGCATGTAACATTTCAAGTAGTTTGTGTGTGTTTTGCAAAAGGTGGACAAAATGAGAGAGACCAAAACTGATGAATAAAACGAGCAAAACATGTCTGTGTGTCTATACACTATGCCATAAGTGCATGTGTGCCTGGCTGGACAGGACTCACAGGAAGCCAGGTGCTTCCTGTAGAAATAATTATTTTTAACATTTCTTTCAGTAGAAGAAGCAGCACCAGAAACGTAGTCATGAACTTTCAGCCACAATTCTGACTGCAGATTTGCACCAAGAAGGCTCTCCGTCTTGGGAGGGGTGTGTGTGGAGCTGTGTTTGGGCCTTGTGTGCAGCTGGGTTTGCAGCTACCCTGATGTGGCAACATCAGATATGTGTGAAACCCTGATTCAGCAAAGAATGTAAGCGTGTGCTTAACTTTAAGCATATGCTGAAACTGCGTTACCAAACTGGCTACTGGGGCCATATGTAGTTTTCACCCTGCTTATCAGATCCTCAGCTGGTATAAACCGGATTATGACAACATCTATCAGCTGAAGATCTGGCTCCGAATATTCAACTTCAACCGTATTCATGCAGTTCTGCTAGAGATTAACACTGCCAGCTCCATGCAGCTCTTTCAGAAAGATCCCAGGGGGAAACTAGAGTGCTGACTCTGGGCTATTGAAAATTCAAACAGCACTATTTACAATTATATGTACAGTTGCACTACCAAGGAATCAAGAGGATGTTTTTCTACTGTCTTAGAATGCGCAATGCAAAGAATTTCACTTGATCCATTTGTTATACACATTTCCATGGAGTTGACTGTATGCTTTTTAAATATTATTTCAGACTGCTGAGATTGGAATGACAGAAAATGTTGGAGACAGTGGTCTGCGATTTGAAATCTGGTTTCGAAGGAGGAGGAAATCCCAGGACACATACATCCTTCAAGCAAATGCAGCAGAAGTTAAAATTGCTTGGACCAATGTCATAGGAAGGATTCTTTGGAGACAAGCACTGAGAAACAGAGGTACATCAACTGTGTAATTCAGAAAGAGATTGAAGTATGCAGCAGTCCTACAAGTCAAACAATCTGCTTAGGTGACCTTTGTGTGTCTGCAGTCACCAAAGACTTCAGTTTAAAAAAAAAAAAGCTACCGGAAAATAGCTTCTGCAGAGCGCACTCCAAAAACCATTACATCACAATAAAGTTGTGTCTCCATAATTTGCAGTCTTTGCTAGCACTGTGGGCAAACCCTAGTTTTTAAATACTGGATTTATGGCATATTACAACAATCTGTAACCCCACTAACCCCCTCTTTTTCTCCTATGACTGCAGAGGTATTAACGGGCCATGCTACCTTGAATGGACCCTTAGAACACGTGCTAACTACTTATGCTAAATAATCTGTTCCACCTTGTATTTTGCTGTGACACTGGGAGTACCTTTCCCAGACATGAAGAAGAGCTTCCTCTGGAGGCGGCTAGATCCCCATCCCACCTATTCTGCTGTGGCCCCACCCATATTCCACCCCACTCTGCCCCAGGCCCCACCAGTCCCCCTACCACTGGAGGGATGCAATGGGGGGGTCCACAGGGGATGGAGGGGGATAAGGAAGGATGTGGCAGGCAATAGGTGTCCTCACGGGAGGAGCGTGGAGAAGAGGAGGGACACACGCGGCAAAGGACCCCTGTAGAGGAAGATGGAGTGGAGGAGAGGAGCAGCCAGGCAGAGGAGGGCTGTGGGGACCTTGGGGAAGGGGCACAGCAGGGATGGGAAGAGACAGCTGTCTGTCAGCAGCAGCTATGCTGGACCCTGGCTCGTTATGCCCACTGTCCATGTCTGCATGGCTGGAAAGCTTGTCTCTCTCACCAACAGAAATTGGTTCAATAAAAGATATTCTTACCTTTTAGGCCTTCTTTATATCACATAATAGAAAAAAAGACATGATCTCTCCCTTTTCAGGTCACTTTAATTTAGAAGTTAAATACTTGACTCAGAAAAAAGAAAACTGGAAAATAGTAACATCAGGGCAGAATCCTATTTAGTGGTAAGCATTTCTGTGGAGATACTACAGTGTAAACTATCACACATGCTAGCTGGTCAAATTGAAACTTTAACTCAACTGACATTTGCATCTCCCTAGAACTGCTCAGAGTCAGCATCAACAGGATTCAGCACCTGGAGAACACCAAGAGGTAGTGTTTTCTAATTTTCTTGTTTCTGAGTCAGGTATTTGATTGCTATATTAAAAATATCTGAACAAAGGGTAAGAAAGGTGCACTTCTGCTTCTTTATGATCAACTCGACCATTTGGTGAGTGTTAACATCTTCGCTGCCTTGTCCAGACTAGAATTTTAGAACCTGTTAGTCTTAACAATACACCTTTAAATCCTATTCAAGACAAAGAACACCAATCACAGCTTTGATTGGTAAATATAAACACAAATCAAGGTTTCAAAGCTGAAAGGCTCATTTGGCTCATGTTTTCTGGCCTAGCACTAACACAGACGTTAAAAGGCCATTATCTCTACCAATAAAAACAAAACTGGCAGCTATCTTTTGTAATGATTTGTGTCAATATCCCAATATTCAGTGAGGATGATCAATAAAATAATCCATTTTTGAGGGGAGGGCTTTTCTCGATTGCCCGATTTCTCAGCAGTTGAAAGTCACACAGAAGAACACCACAAGCTTTATGGGTGCCCAATTTTCCACAAGCTGACATGGAATCATCTCATCTGTTGCTGAATCAGGGCTCAGGAGACATATGTTTGTACAAAATTCTACTCCTTTCTTCAGCTCTCTCCCAGTCATTGCAATGGAAGGTGCACATTCTAATAAAAATTGAAGGTGAAAAGGAGGAATGTATTCCTAGTTAAATACAATAAAGTTCTAAATTGGCAGTGTAGTGAGAAATAAATGTAGGCTATTAGTTAGGGTCTTCATAGCACTTTGATAATGCTTCCTCCCCCCTCCCCCCCCGTATCCTTTTTCTTTTGTTCCTTTCTAGACAATCACTTCAGAATTCCCCTCAGAAATTCCTTAATTCACACCAAAAGAGAAGTAGCACAGAAAACAACAGTAAACTCAGAACTGAAATGAAAAGAATAGGTATGAACAAAAGAGGAAGGACGTAGCATATTTATTCTAATCCATCTGGGCATTCCATGTATTAATGCTGCAGTTTTAGACTCTTTTTGGCTTCTGGGAAGTACAGAGTCTTCTTAGGGATTTGGATATTTCTAAGTTCTTATAATATGGAAAGATTCTGTACATCTTTATTTTTGTTGTTAAGGATTTCTCTGCATATGTGTGGCCGGTTTAAATTTGGCTCTGTTGTTCTGTAAATAACCCATCAAAGTTCATGTGCCTGATTAAGGGTGATTAGCTGTACTCTCAGATTCATTTCATTCCCTTCATGTGTTTTTAGAAGAATGGTTCCCAGAGTTTTTGAGAAATTCTACCACCAGATTAAGACCTTGATGTACCAGTCACTCCTTACCACCTTCCATTCAGCTGTATGCGCTGACACCCGTAATTTACTAAAGAAACAATAAGTCCATTTATACTGCAGAAGGGTAATCAATTAATGACATCTGAACTATTAAGAAGAAAGGGAAAATATCTGCACACATTGAAATTGGCTGTATGCAGCCAACCACTTCTTTAATTTACATCATCAGGATAATCTGAAGGGAATGGGAATCAAAGGCCTGAGAGAGGTCACTGAATGCTAGAAGTAAAGCCACTGTGGAGTGAGGGCTGAGGGGCACAATTCCTGAGGCTTCTGTGTGTTTGAGGGCCTGATCTTTCTTCGTGTGATAAATTTGGGTTCAGGAAACCTTCTATTTCTTGACCACAAGCTTTAAGAGTGAAGCTATGTAAACACTCCGTCTTAAATCAGTATAACGTATGTCACTCAGGGGTGTGGATAAGCCATCCCCGAGTGACATGATTTACACTGTTCTAAACGCCGGTGTGGACAGCACTATGTTGCTGGGAGCAGCTACCACCACTCGTGAGGGCTGGAGTAATCGAGGTGATGGGAGAGCTCTCCCCTGAGGGCTTAGAATGTCTGCACTCAAATTTACAGCGTAGACATAGCCTGGCATTGGAGTGTTGTTCTTTTTAGATTCAAGCTTTTTCAACTAATTTGGAGCTCGTGGGAGGTGCCAGCCAGCCAGCCTTGGAAACCCAAGGTTTCTTTGTGTGCACCATGGACAGCAGCAAAGCTCGTTCCCCTACAATGTGCTTCAGCCCTGTCCTAATGGGAGCACCTAGGTTGGGAATCCAAACCAGGCTCCCAATTAGTGCTAACTGTGACTGAGGCATTTGTAATGGCAGCTGATTTCTGCTGGGGCCTGGAGAGAGACTTCACAGACTCTTCTCACGTATATGTCACTGAACAGTCCTCAGATAGTAATGAATGGCTTTGTGTTGCCGCAGACATGAGCAAGACTTGAAATGCAGCCTTAAAAGACACTATCATGCCCTCCGAGTTAAATTGCGTGAGCAAGAACACAAAGAGGGGTGAATGCTCAAGAAGCTTTCCATGCCCTCTTTGATTTGCACACTCCCAATACCTGCTCTTCTCGGAGCACAGGGACTGTTCTTCCTTTGGTGGGCAAGTTGCCTCAAAGAGAGCAGGGAACTGGCCAGGCCCGGAGAGGGGAGCATGCTACCTTAATTGTGTTGCATGCATAATAAAACAATACTATATAATTGATTTGCAGCAATGGTAGTTTCCATTATTGGTGTAAGCAGCAATCCATCTATAACAGAAGAAAAAGTTTAACAAAGGTAGATTCTCTGCCAAGGACCTAAAGTTAAGGCAGGGAGATATCCATACTGCTAGCCTCAAAGTATTGTGCAAAACAGCCGACTCTGATGTTAATATGGTGCCTGGGTGATTGGTGCTAAATGGTGCAGCTTCCAGGGCTATATTTTTAGCAGGAGGGACGTTAACAACTCTGATTTGGATTGCAATGTATTTGGCTGGTGGTGTTCTGAAACTCAGTTATGCTCAACGGTGATGAAAACAACAATCATCCCATTTTCCCTCCAAAGAAACATTCTCTAATGTTAGAGGATGGCTGGGAAACAAACCTCACTTTGCCATTGGGGGGAAAAAATGGCTGCTGGTAAAAAGATTCAGTAATAATAATGAAATGGGTATGAGAGATGGCACAGGAGTAGATGGCACCATCCTTTAAAACCCTCTAGCTACATTCTAAAAAATGAAGTCTGACCTGCTCAAATCACCGGTGTCTGGCTGGCTCCAAAGCTAGATTGTTTGCAGCTGATCAATGCTTTTTTTTTTTTTTCCCCCCCCCCGGGGGGGGGGGTAATAGGCTACTGCCAAAGGTATGGGAAAGATGAAAATATTTCAATTCTCCCATAGCAGCATAACTAAAACATCAAAGGGGTTGCTTATATTTTTGATGTGTGCATTTTTCCACTTTAGAACTCAGAATGCAAGAAATGGTGTCAATGGGAGTAGGCAACAAACCTTTCATGGATATCAAGCCCAGTGAAGCAGCCATAAGCAACCGAGCGATCGATTACATCATGAAGGGAACAGGTACTGTCTACTACTCAAATTACATTGCTGTTCTGCTTTCATACTTGTCAGTCTGCTAGGATGATTGTCTTCATTAATAGTTGCACACTCTTTTTTTTTTTTTTTAATGTAGAATGTAACATTGCCATAAAGAATTTATTTTACTTTGGTATCAATGGAGTAGTTTTGGTATCTTATTTCTGTTGTTCAGTCCCTAGAACTTCAGCAATACAGACTTCAAAGTGTATTCAGTCTCTCCTTGTCAGAAAATCTGGAAAGCAGAGGGGCAGCTCTGGGCTGAAAAAATTGACTTTCCTAAACTCAATTGAATAACATTTTAATTCTAGTAGAAGATGACTGATCAAGTGTTAACAGACTAGCTCAGTACTGTGCCTTATTTCTAATTCAAAATTTTCCCTTGTTCACCTGGTTCTCTTCCAATGATCAAAGGTTCTTGTTTGCTTATAGAATCAAGATCTCGAGCATCAATAGCAGTGTCTTCATTTGACCACTCCACTCCCTTTAAAAGGCCGCATTCCACTATCTCAAACAGTAGCACATCTTCCTCAAGCAGCCAGTCCTCTTCTTCCGTTTTGGGATCTTTGAACCTTCATGTTTATTCCAGCCCACCTCACCCAGGCTTCCTAGGACCACCCTTCTACCACTGGTCATACGATATTAGACCCTGCATTGAGGAAGATGAACTGGAACAGGAAACTGGCAGTCAGCCTTCAATGAGTGAGTGAATTTCATCATCTAGATTAAAAGGGATTTGTGAGGATTTTGGACATGGTCGGTTGTCACGTTCTGAGGTGTATCTTGATGGATAGACACACAGAGATGTGTAGAAGTACAGCTGTACTTGAGCATTGTGATTTATGCCTTTAAGGTGTACTGCTAGTCCCTCAAATTTATCACATCTCTAGTGCTAGGTACCAACAACCATGGCAGCTCATGGTGCTCTCTAGGGCCATCGCTATCACCTGAGGAAGCCTATAAAAGTAGTATTTCTGCAAGTGGGTATTTTTAACTTTTTGGATTCAGAATTCTTTAAATACGTGAACTAAAGGAGGGAAGCAGTGGGGCCATTGGCTCCCTTGTCACTGCATAGACACTGCATTATTCCTTTGGCAGGTCATGGTTGCACCCTTAGGGCTGAGAGGGGAGAAAGCTATGAAGATGGTGGCTTTTAGCAAGAAGGAATTATAAATCTCAGAAGATTGTCTCTCACTTTATAAAGAACTGGTTAGGCCACATTTCGAATATAGTGTTCAATTTAGATCAGTACTAGTCCTAAAATATTAGAAACTGGGAGATGTATTGTCTTTAAATTTGCAAAGACTGTTAGACTCTGTCTAGCCCTATAGTCCAATTTTGCATGCTTTCTTATTGTTTATAGTCACAGAGAGTTCAGAGTCATCCCAGTGCACGTCAGGTGACAGTCTGAGTGGTTTTAGTAGCTCTGCTCATCCTGGATTATCCCAGTCCTCTACAGAAACGTTTTTGGATGAAGGTGCTTCAAATCCTGGCTCTAAACCTCCATCCCAGTGCACATCTCCTGCTCTTCCTGAGAAAAATCCTAGATCAAAACACACCAACCAGTATGTCACAGCGGTAAGTATTTCACTTTTTAGCTAACAAAAGTATACAAAAAGTCTTCATTGATTTCATTTATGATGATTAACAGCCATTTTATGAACATAGCAATACTGAATTAAGCTATTTTTTAAGACCCCGGTTGTAGGGACTTGATCTATGGATACTTCACATTGAACTCAATAAGACTGTTAGAACCAAATTCTGCCATTATTTACACCCATGCAACTTAGTGACCCCCTTTGTGTTGCACAATTACAACACTGCTCAGTCTTCCAGTGTGGTTGTCTGGGTGTGAATAGGAGTACAGGTTGGCCCATAGTCTTGTAGGTTTAAATATAGGCACTTTTTACATGTTGTTGACGCACTTTTATAGCTAATGGATTTAGAGTCCCTGTTTCAGAAACAACTTATGTTCACGGGGGAAATTCATGCTTTTTCTTTTAACTCCTTTGGTACTGTAAAAATTGCTGGTTGTCTAAGTCTGTTCCCTGGTGGGCAAAGGTCCACGACACAGAGCTAACACCACAGCTGGCCATGGTTGCATCCTTTAGATGGCAGTTCCATCAGAGAGATCAAGGATTGACTGGACCTGGAGCCTGAATTGCCCTTTCATCTGAAGAGGGAGTGATCCCTGCAGAGCAATGCACTACCAATGTCTTTGGATAAACAATGAACTTTCAGCTTCATACTCCAGAGCTGTCAACCCAACCTTCCACCAGCAACTATATTCACTTTATAACTTTCTTCTGGTCCAAATACTGCTTTCAGTTATAATTGTGCTCTGAATTCAGCAGGCTACAGTGACATACACTGGTGTAACAGAGAACAGAATTTGGCCCATGTATGCCAACTGCTCTGTACTGCCAGTGCATGAGAAGGTCAACATGTCTATTATTTTTAAGTAGGTAGAATTTATTTGTATTGGCGCTACTCTGCTCCCTTAGTCATGTTGTACCTTATTCTGTGACTAATCATATTGACTTCAGTGTGGCTTCTTATGGAGTAAATCCCTATGCAAAGTAAATGTGGCTCAATCTGGCCTTATGAATTTGGAGTGAGCACTTAAAATAGGATGACACAAATGAATTGCCTCTTGCTTCACCATATTGACGGTGGTGGGTAAAAGCAACAAGTGAGCAGTAAACAAACAGTTCTGGGGTTGGCAACTGTGTGTTCTTCTTGGCCTTCTGCTCTGAAGAGTCTCTTCAGTAGCCCTTTGAAAAGAATTTCAAGCTACAGGAGTGTAACCAAGTCTAAATCCCAGAAAACAGGCATCTCCTAAAACCCTGTGAATGAAACATCCTGTATATCCTGACTGCCGCTCCAGATACAGCCCGGCACCATGAAGAAAGCTGGGCTACAATGCCCCAGCTGCTTCTCATGTGACACTGAGTGACAAAGGCTATATGTATTCTCTGAACTCCTCCCAGCAATTGTAACACCATGAAGGCTGGAGCCAACATCCACCTGAGAGTTGCAGGTGCCCTTCAAATTAACCTCTGTAGGCAAATAAAGAATAGAGCTTCCAACTGGTCAGTACTGCTGATAAACTCTTAGGGTGCATCTACACTTGTAAATTAAGTCGACTTAAGCTTGCTTAAGTCGACTTAATTTACTCTGCATCTATGCTACACTTTCCTTAAGTTGACTTAAGCAAGCGGCTTAAGTCGACTTAAGGAAAATTAAGTCGACTTTTTTAAACCTAGTTTAAAGTCGACTTTAGGCTTAAGTCGACTTTCTAAAGTCGACTTAAGCCAGTGTGGACCCAGAGTAGCCCTAAGTCGACTCTAAGTCGACTTAGGGCTCTCCAGGACTCCCCCACTGCCCTCCCTGCCAGGGGGTGGCACAGGGGGAGCCTGGCATGCCCCCCCACAGAGCAGGGCAGAGCCCTGCCCACCCTGCCCCTATGCTCTGTCAGGGTCCCTGTCCCCCTTTGCCCCATTGTACCCAGGTACAATGGGGCAAAGGCTGAGCCCCTGGCACTTGGCAAGGGGTGCCCCCCTGCCACTGTGGACCTCTCCCAGGTCCACCTAGCCCCTAGAAGTTGACCTAAGCATCCAGTGTGGACACTCTAGTTCAACTTTGTAAGTTCCCCCCTAAGTCGACTTAAAATTTAGGTGTGGACATGCTAAATTGACTTAACAAAGTTGATTTAAGGTCGACTTTAAGTCGACTTAGCTAAAGTTGACCTAAATTAACAAGTGTAGACATAGCCTAAGTTACAGGAGAGGACAAAAGGGTGAAGGATTGTGGCCAACAGGATGTGCAATCAGCAGAGTACCTCCGAGGTCCTACATGTCACTTGGTTAAATGCTGACTTGAACAAAATGAGAGTTAGAACACAATGCATGCTGGTCGTTGATGTCAGCACAAGCAGCATCGATTTAAGGGAGAGGTTCACAAAGTGTAGTACAGCTGAAGCAATTAGGAAGTAAAGTGCAGGATATTTGTAAAGTTAGGGTTAGTCAAAGAAATCACCTTTTTAAGGCTCATGCCTCTTCTGCTTGTGTGATTTTTATTTCATCTGTAATCCCTGTTTATTCAAGAGCATTAATGATAACATGATCCCTTCTTGGATCCATGCAGGGTTGGTCCCGCAGACAAATATCCATGCTGTATTTCCAGGGGACCCTACAGATTTCAATGAGGATAAATAAAATACATATGTTAAGGATTTGGTAAGCACAGCTGGCAAATGCCTACCTTCTCTGCTTAGGTGCAAAGTTGGGTGCAGGTATGCAAATCAGGATTTGTGTGTACATGGCTGGATGGTAATCTTATCTAGCCCTGTACATAAATTGGAACTTATAAATATCTGTCTAATCTCTGTGCACACACATAGTAGCACATGTTTGTGAATGCACAAATGAACAGCTAGTTAAGGTCTGAAAATCTGGCCATAGCGCCTTAATAAATGTCACATGCATAGTAAATAGACAAAAATCATTCTTAGTGGTGTTCTTTGCCTACGGGTTTTGGGAGCTTCCCAACATCCGCATTTAAAAGAACCGGGTATTTATTTAGGCACCCTTCCCCCTTGAGGGGATAAAGCTCTAACATGGCGATGAGGATGGGATGCGGAGAAGGGGAATGCCCCTTTGGCAAAAAACACCCGGTCCAACATTTAATGTTTCATCATTACAGTGAAGGGCTTCTAACACTGATAGCCAGCTTCAAGCTGGAAAATAATGAGCAACACCAATATACTGTTCAGACTGATCAGGGGGGATTGCGCTGTCTGATACACTCAGACACTTTAGAGGAATGGCAATTGGGGGACCACCCACTAACACCCCAGGTAACCCAGCCAGCCCACCCCCCTGAACAGAAGGAATTAGAGACTAAATTTAAGCATTTAATGGGCAGTATAAAAGCTGACCCATACCCTGAGGGAGACAAGGTCACACGGGGGCCCCTAACAGAGAATGGCAGGGAGAAATTATTAGGCTATTTAGAGGATCTCACTGAAAAGGGAATAAAGAAACATAAACTTAAACCCAAACTACCTAAGGAAATGAATAAACTAAAACAAAGTTATACTGATTCAAAGCATTATATTGTTCTCTACGGAAACAGGAAGTCACAGAATATAGGCCAAACTCGCCTACTAACAGAACACCCTGCCAAAATGTAGACAGTGTAACAGCTGTTTTCTGGCTGGTAAGCAATGGAGTCTGAGTTTATGGATCCCTGGGCGTGGCAAAGGAACGTCCACAGACTGCTCTTTCACCTAGCTAGTGCTGAAGGGAGCGTCCCTGATCCAAGATTAGATCAAGTCATCCTGGCCAGTATGGATCAGAATAGAGGCCCTGCTTATCTTCCATTGACTCCCTCCCTTGACTCCAGACACCGACATAGGTATGTAGCACAATTCTCCACTGCCAAACCAGCTAAGGAGAAGGCACAAGTGAGTCAAGAACATAGTGCTGACTTATTCCAGCTGTAGATGGGATACATTAAGCCCAGTTGGTGCCAGTGGTTCTGCTACATTTTGGAGGCAGCGTAGATGAGCTTTCCTGTAAGTGCAATATTCAGCATACGTTTCCCTAAGCCTCTTCCATATTTTGGATTACACCTCACTCCGGGTGCACAGCATTTGTATTCTTTCTGCTGTGGTTAAATAGAGAAGAGCTTCAACAGTCAATAGTGTAGAAGATGTGCTCCTTTCCAGCACAAATAGTTCTCCTTTTATAACGTGAGCGTGGGTGAACCTAAGTGTTGCTCAGCAAAGCACTTAAGTATATGCTTAAATTTAAACAGGTGAGTAGTGCCTTTTGCTCCAGTGGGGTTATTCACCTGCTTAAGTGCTTTGCTAGCGTGAAGATTCACTGAACAATTTGGAGCACGTGGCTCGAAATTATTAATGAAACCCTTTGAGCTTTCTCAGCCTTATTTCTTCCTGTTTAACCCTGTATATTTATTGAGCCAGAGTGGATGGAAGTGTAAGACAAATCTTCTGCGGCTCTGTGGTGACACTGACTTCTGCATTGCTGTGTGAGACTCATGTTGGTTCTCTTTCTCCCCACACTGAGAGCAGGGCAGGCCCAGCTTGCTTATTCCGTGTGGGAGGGGCAGCTTTGTGTCACTCCGTAGCGACTACTTTAGCATGCTCAGGAGAAGCTTAGCCTGATTCCGAAGGACAGACGTTCTTCTTATACACAATATCCCAAACTATTATCATTTTTAGATTTTGGTTTCTATGAAAATGATAACTGTAAGCTATCTGTTGACGTGTCCCTTAAACTGCTCTTGAAATCCATAGAGCTGTGTGTGGCTTGAAAGCTTGTCTTTCTCACCAACAGAATTGGTCCACTAAAAGGTATTTTCTCATCCACCTTCTCTCTTTAATATCCTGGGACTGACATGGCTACAAAAACACTCCATACTTGAAATCCATTGGTCTAATCTGACACTCATAATCTGCAAACCAATGGGAATTATACCTCTGTGATAAATTCAGGTTCTTCTTTGAATGATGTCCCAGTGGATGTTCCACTTTGTTTGTGTCCCCCTGTGCTTATAACCGGAGATTTGTAGATGTGGTGCCCCAATTGGGGACCACAGGCATAATCCCTGTCTTGCGCCGCTTTAGGCAGCTATCTGGCATTGTGCAACCAACTCCCCCCACCGCCTTTAGTTCCTCTTATACACTTTTGGCTGCTGTCAGAGCTTCCAGCAGCACCTCTTTGCTTAATCTAATTAACATAGTTTTCATTAATTAGTTTTAATTAGTAGTAGGTATAATTATTTTATCCCCATTAATTTTTATTTAAAAATTAGTTTTTTCCCTCAACAATAGAAGTTTAGGTTTCTATGGTAGCTGTTAGAATAGGATTTTATTTCCCCTTCAAAGTTGGGGGAGAGAGGGAGAACACTCACACAGGGGCATGCCCAGGTCCCCGGGTTTTAAATGCTGCTTCACTTGCAGACTCTCAATACTGGTCTCAAACAGGCATTCATTGTGTGTCCGCTCCCTATGGCTAAAAAAGAAAGAGACCTGCAATTTACATTTCTGCTTACGGAGAAGTTTCTCAAACCTGTGCCTGAGCCAGAAGCAAGAACACCTCCTGGACAGGGGTCTCCATCACAGCTTCTGACAGAGGTCCATCTTCTACAGCTCAGACTAAGGAGCAACCAACCAAGAAAACTTTTAAAACATGGGCTACAACTCCACTGTTACAGGAGTCTGCCAAAATACAGCCTTCCCCAAATTGACAAACCATGGTGGTACCTGACCACACCAGCTCCTTCCGCAGCCAAAGTTGTGGGACCCTTCAGTACCATGGGTACCATGAGACCCAAAGACTCCAAGTGGGCTAACTCCAGTACCAGTGCTAAGGAGAAATAAAAATTGCATATGTTGGTACTGACTGAGCAAACCAGGCGCTCAACACCCAACAGCTCCACAACACCACAGACTTTGCTGCCATCTTCTACCTTGGTGCACGCACCAACAACCACTTCACAATCCTTTGTACCGACCTCCAGCGATTCCAAAGTACTGACTTTAGCAGTGCTTCAGGAATTCCGGCATCATAAAGACTTAATGGTCACCTCCATGTCCAATTTTCCCATCCCTGGTACTGAAGTCATCCTGGTAAATATGGCACCGAGTGCCATCACCATTCCACCTTGGGAGACCTCACTGCAGACCCACCCTACACAATCGTCTTTAAAGATAAAGTTATCCTAAGACACCCCAAATATTTGTGTAATATTACCTCCTCATTTCACCTCAGCCAACCCATTCATTACCAACATTCTACCCTAAAGCCTATGATAACAGACAAGAATCAATGCTTCCTAACTTAGACTTCGGTTGGGCTCTGGTATTTTATATAGATAGAACAAAATCATTCCACAAGACTATAAAATTATTCATATCAATAACTGAACACTCAAAAGGAGATGCCAAATCTAAGCAGAGGCTTTCCAAATGGATTTCTGACTATCAGACTGTGCCATCATCAATGCAGTCTACAACCCCTAAAGGGATTCGTATACATTCCATCAGGGCAGTAAGAACCTCAGTAGAATTCCCCAACAACATCCCAATTGAGGACATCTGTAAAGTTGAAATTTGGGCCTGAACCCATATATTTGCACAATACTATGCACTAGAACAGGGATTTCCCTACAACACCCCCCCACACACACACACACACATACCCTCCCCTGAATTTTCCCAACACCCGCCTCCTCCCCACCCCGTTGTCAGCCACTAGTTACATATTTGTTATACCAATTTAATCATTGCTTGGAACTTGGTAATGGAACTTGGAACTTGGTAACTGAGCTCACTAAGGAGTTAAGGGGGTTCAGATGCCATGCCAGATTGATTCTCGGTTGAGAGAGAGGAGGAGGAGGTGGGAGTGGGAAGGGGATGGATGCCTGAGTTACAAGCACTGTCTGATTAGTAATCAGCTCTATCTTTTAACAAGGATTGGGCTGGTCAAATAGTGCTTGTAGCTCTTAGCTAGACTCCATACAGGATCTTTTGATATTTTAAGTGACCATTATAGACTGAAACCACTGATAAGTGCTAGTGCTTAGACCTGCTATGGGACAGTCACAATGGCTATGTCTACACTTGTAATTTTAAGTCGACTTTAACTAAGTCGACTTAGTTAAGTCGACTTAGTGCGTCTATACTTTAAAATTAAAGTCGACTTAAAGGGGAACTTACAAAGTTGACCTAGAGTGTCCACACTGGACACCTAGGTCGACTTCAAAGGGCTAGGGGGACCTTGGGCAGGTCCACAGTGGCAGGGGGAGCGCCCCTTGTGTGCAATGGGGTAAAGGGGGACAGGGACCCTGGCAAGGAATACAACCATTGTGTCCTTAATGGCTCATTAGGTTACTCCCTGAGCCCACTGTACCTGGCAGCTTCCTTAACATTAAGGACACAATGGTTGTAGACAGCCTGTCTCGGGTGTTTACACAGAATCACACAAGTTAAAGTATAGATATAACACCAAATTCCTAACTTCTAATACAAATACAATTCATATACATGAACTATATAATCATTCCCAGCAAATTACTACCTTTCTATTGATACCAAACATGACATAGTTTCTATGGATTATAGCATTTATGAGATATGAATAGAAAATAATATAATAAATGCTTCCCTAAATCCAGACAGCGTCACACAGGGCTCTGCCCTGCTCTTTGGGGGGCATGCCAGGCTCTCCCTGTGCCCCCCCCCCAGCAGGGAGGGCATTGGTGTAGTCCTGGGGTAGCCCTAAATCGACTGGCTTAAAAAGTCAAATTAAGCCTTAAATCTAATTAAATCTAGGTTTAATAAAGTCGACTTTATTTTCCTTAAGTCGCAAGCTGCTTAAGTCGACTTAAGAAAACTGTAGTGTAGACGCAGGGTAAATTAAGTCGACTTAAGCAAGCTTAAGTCGACTTCATTTACCAGTGTAGACGCAACCAATGTTTCTGTGGAGAGACCACCAGCCTGCATCATTGTAAATTCTCCCACTGAGACCTAAAATCACAAAGGTTAGGTTTCAGTGTGGAGGTGCCTTCTCTGCCCTTTTTCCCTGGAAGGTGAACTCATGCAAAAGCACCTCTGAACTGAGGGTTTCCAGCACTGACCAAGGAGGACAACACAGTGAGTGGGGTGCGGTGGCAGGAGAAGGAAGAGGCACATTAAAGGAACATTGTTTGTTGAACTGTGTTTTAGTGATTTTGTTCCAGAATGCTAGATTTGTGACTGGGAAACTTATATAAATGTTTCCTAGTAGGCCAAGATTTTTAAAATGCTTTATTTGCCAAAGTCATTATCTCACATTATCACTGTCTTGAGAGGTTAACTTGGATAGTTTCTGTATTAAACATTTTTTATGTTTTAATGAATTTTTACATAAGAGCATGAGAATGGCCATACTGGATCAGACCAATGTTCATCTAGCCCAGTAACCTGTCTTCTGACAGTAGCCAGTGCTTCAGGGAATGAACAGGACAGGCAGTCATGGAGCTATCCATCATCCCTTGTCATCTGGTCCCATCTTTTGGCAAAAAGAGACTAGGAACGTTTCAGAACATAGTATTGCATCCATTCTGCCCATCCTAGTTAATAACATTGATAGACCTATTCTTCATAAACTTATCTAATTCTTTTTTGAACACTTGGCCTTTGTCTTGGCCTTCTCAACATCCTCTGGCAAAGAGTTAAAAAGGTTGACTCTATGTTATGGGAAGAAATGCTTCCTTTTGATTGTTTTAAACCTGCTGCCTATTAATTTCATTGGGGGACACCTAATTCTTGCGTTATGTGAAGTATTAAATAGCATTTCCTTATTCTCCTTCTCCATACCAGTCAAGATTTATAGACCTCCATCATATCTCCCCTTAATCATTTCTTTTCCAAGCTGAAAAGTTGCAGTTTTATTACACTCTCCTCAGATGGAAGCTGTTCCATACCCCTAATTATTTTAGTTGTCTTTCTGTGTACCTGTTCCAATTCCAATATATATTTTTTGAGATGTGGCAACCAGATCTGCATGCACTATTCAAGATGTGGAAGTACCGTGGATTTATATAGTGGCATTATGATATTTTCTGTCTTATTATTTAACCCCATCCTTTCTTATTGATTCCTAACATGCAGTTAGCTTTTGTGTCTGCCACTGCACACTGAACAGAAATTTTCCACAATAGACTCCAACAATAGCATATTGGGCTGCATCAGGATGAGTGTTGCCAGCAGATCGAGGGATGTGATTATTCCCCTTTATCTGGCACTGATGAGGCCACATCTGGAATACTGTGTCCAGTTTTGGGCTCCCCACCACAGAAAGGATGTGGACAAATTAGAAAGAGTCCAGCAGAGAGCAACAAAAATGATTAGGGGGTGGGGCACATAACTTATGAGGAGAGACTGAAGGAACTAGTTTTATTTAATCTGCAGAAGAGAAGACTTGGGGTGGGGGCGGGGGGGATTTGATAGCAAGCTTCAACTACTTGAAGGGTTGCTCCAAAGAGGAGGGAGCTAGGCTGTTCTCAGTAGTAACAGAGGACAGAACAAGGAGCAATGGTTTCAAGTTGCAGCTGGGGAGGTTGAGGTTGGATATTAGGAAAAACTTTCTCACTAGGAGGGTGGTGAAGCATTGGAATGGGTTACCTAGGAAGGTGGTGAATTTCCATCTTTGGAAACATTTAAGGCCCGGTTAGACAAAGCCCTGGCTGGGGTGATTTAGTGGCAGTGGTCCTGCTTTTAGCAAGAAGTTGGACTAGATGACCTCATGAGGTCCCTTCCAACCCTAAGATTCTATCTCTTTCTTGAGCAGTAACTGCTAAGTTAAACCTCATCGTTGGGATTCTGTTTTCAAATGTGCATTACTTTGTAATCAACATTGTATCAGGCACCTAGTTTTGTAAGATTCCTTTGTAAAACAAAAAACCCAGAAGGATGTAGATAAAGTGCTTCACAGAAGGCTTGAGTAGTCAACTTTGTGTGATGATCCTTTTATTAGATTATGAAACACTTTTCAGTTTTTACTATGGTGCTATACAGCCTTCCTTTGCCAACCCTCCCCCCCCATTTCAATTCCTGAGGAAAACACTGCATTAGAACAACATGTAAGTTCTGATGCACTATTCGGACCAACCATATTATCATCTGCCACAACTTCAGCTCTGAAGGGCCCTCCGTCCCCTGGAGAGCACTGCTCTGAAGTGACCTAAAGTGAAGCATCGAGGGATATCACTTGAAAAAGAAGAGAAGGTTACTCACCTTGTGCAATAACTGAAGTTCTTTGAGATGTGTCCCCCTGTCCGTGCTCCACTACCCTCACCTCTCCCCTCTATTTTGAAGTTTTTACACTAGCTCTGCGAAAGAGAAGGAACATGGGAGGATTGGTTGCACAATGCAAGATAACCGCCTAAAGCAGTGCAAGATGGGGGGTGCACAAACACCTAAAGAGGAGCACCCACAGGAACATCTTGAAAAACCTCAGTTACTGCACATGCTGAGGTAACTTTCTCATCAGGACCCATCAACTTTCAGATAGTTACTTTTCTGTATATTCTCTAAATAGGCATCCAAATTACTTTTCTATGCAAACCACAAAATCCACAGTTCTCCTGAAAAAATATGTGCTAAATATGATTTGGGGGCATTATTATGAACTACCTCCTGCTGCATGTAGTAAAATAAGGAAGATGATTGACAAAGATGATGGTGCATCATATATTTTTATAGTATGAAACAGAACATGCAAATCATAGCCAATATTTTCATCATCCGTTTCTTACGATTAAGCAGAAGTAGTGTTTAGAAATATTTAAGGACACATTTTTTAATTAACCCTTCAACCAGGAGACTGTTATATGATGAGCCATTGTAAAGAAAATGTTCTGATGATCTTGTTACTATATTAATATGACCCAGATTATTCTTAGCAAACTGTAATGTTGGTTTTAATTAGATTTCCCTCCCTTTTCCATCAGAACAAAACCTCTCATGTATTAGGTCTCTCAACAATGGTTTGACAGACAAGCATAAATTCAGTAAGTAACTGGTTTTCTCCGCTCAATCCTTATACTAAAATGATCAAGCTAATAAAAAAAAGTCTCCAAGCAGCCACATTAATTATAAGATGATAACCAATTAAATTGGGGCATGAGGGAATGTCTTCAAACTGATCTGCATGTTCTAACAGCATTAGAAAAGTTATTGAATCCTAATTGTGTTACCTCTTATTAACAATCTTTTCTAGAGAGTACTCTGGTATAAATGTACAATACTTTCTCCTGGTAATTTACTCTCTCCCTTCACTGAATGTTTACCCTTCCTCTTATCTCCATCTCTGTCTCACAGCAATTTACTTTGGGGGTTACGTAAATGATGTTCTAATAATCATGAAATGATGTAATGAGTTTTATATTTTACTATTTGCATAATGCCTGATATGAAGCAATATTGCCTATTTTTGCTCATGCCATTGTGTATGTGTGACTATTTAATTTTAAACATTGATGTTTATGCCAACAAAAAGGAAAGGCGCTGATGGAGATGATGCATTTCTAGCATGATTATGAAAGTGTTAAAAGACAGAATCCAGTGCGTAATGCCTGGATTCAAACCCTGACAGGCTGATGGTGCCAGCTGCACCAACTAGGAGGTTAGCCTGTCATGGACGGTAGAGAACAAAGTCAAATAGCCCAATTTTTGGAGCATCCGCATTAGGAAAGTCCAAGTAAACTCCCTGCCTTTCCTGCTCAACAATTGGTGCTTCTCAAGCCCATCTGCAGCCCTTCAGGGTGTATCTACACAGCAATTAGACACCAATGGCTGGCCAGTGCCACTGTCCTGGGCTCCAAGAGCTGGGGCTAAGGGCTTGTTTCATTGCAATTAAATTGCTCCATAGCCTGAACCCCACACACTCAAGTCAGCTGGCATGGGTCAGCAATGAGTTCTTAATTGCAATGTAGACATATTTTGTGATTTCCCGGTACCGCCTGGCTCACAAATATGCATGTGAGGACTGCACAGCCTGTGAGGGGAGCCATAGTAGTAGAACTGAGCGAGCTGTTTGTATGGCCACAGAGATTTTGAGACAGACTGCTCCAGGCTCTGCTAATATAAGGCAGGCTACTGTATATGCTGTTGTATTGGAGGGGAAATTCTTGGGCTCTCTTGCCTAGCTAGGGAAACAGCCAGTATTATTCAGTTCATATTAAAGTAAATTAAAATCAATAAATAAACTAGACTAAATAACTGAGAAGAAAGGAGGAAAAACACAGTCAGAAAAGTGAAAAAAAAAACCCTGAAATTTCAAAGTGTTTTCTGTTTCACGGCATTTGAAATTGAACCATTTTCCATGGTGTTTTTAGGACGCTCATAATCAAAATGTTATTTATTTTTATTAAAATAATAAACTCAATTTTTCATTTCCTGAAAATCACATTTGCTTTCTGGAAACAGGGTTTTCAGTAAATTAAACATTTCAGTAATGATTTCTTAAATGATTTTGATCAACAGTTCGATAACCTTTCAAACAATAGATTGATTGAAAGTGCCAGGGAACATTTTTTTCAAAAAGAAAAAAAAAATTGATAATGCTAGTAAATTCCCACACAAAGATTAGTTTTCTAAAACAAGTCCCCTTTTTTTGCAAAAAAAAAAATCTTTTTATGAGTAAAAATTTTACCAACTCTGCAAATAAAATTTCCAAAATTTCCAAATACATTTTAAGAGGGGGATAGACCATGGGTTGTCAGAAACCAAAGCTTTATTGCACCATCAGTTCTTAAAGTTATCTCTCATTGAAGTCAATGGGGAATCTTTTCATGAAAGCTGGCATAATGTGACCCAAGATGATACATGCCCTACTAATGTTTTAGATAAGGACAAGAACACAAACAAGAACTGCCTGTGCACAGAGCCATCACAATGGTCAGAAATGCACAAAGGTATATTTTTTAAGGCCAGTTTTCCACATCCTCTGTACACTGCAATCTGTACAGATTGGCCAAACCCTATCAACTACCCCAAAAACTTTACAGTGAGCTCAATTTTATGGGTTTGGGGAAGAGGGGGATTTTTTCTTTGTCTAATAAATTAGTCCTTCATTTTACTCTTGTGCCACATGTATAGCTGATCAGATTTATGATAAAAGCATGAAATCTCCTGTTCTTGGGGCATGCCCTGTAAAGATTTTCAGATATGGAGCCACTGCCAACTCAGGGCATGCTGACTGTGGCAGCCATTTTAAATGCTGAATGCATTTTTTCTACTGTATTTCAGTTACTGATTGTTTATATTGTTAAAACATTTCACTGGGTTTTTATCTTTATATTTTACTTTGTATTTTTATATTCCCCTAAAAATTAAACCAATGAAGTGCAATGGCTTGAGATTATACAAAAATATTAAGAATTCACATGCTCAGTAGCGTGTCACCAAGGAGTATTTACTAATCTATTAATTACATAGGGCATAACACAGTATTGTTTACATGAACATAAAATTACATTCCTTTTTGCTAATATAGATATTTCAGATTGCTCCATGCTTAACAGGGTATTTCTGTATCTCAGAAAGATTGAAAAGGCAGCTTACACAAATACGTAGTCTAAAGTGAATTAAGAAACAAGGAAGTCTTTCACATATTTTGAAACATTGCATTTCCCACCATTTTTCAAGGAGGAGAGCTGTAATTTGATCTTGGAGATATCCTCTGCAGAAGGTCTGCTGAACAAGGGGAGTTTATTTTGCTTGGTAGGCTCTGTTAATGCCTTGGTTTTGTCTTGCAATCTCTCTGTTATAAATGTTTCATACTGCTGCTGTCTGATCTCCTCAGCCTCCTTAGCAGAGACAATCACAGCAGGGTCTGCAATGTCTTTAGTCTCCAGTTTAATTAAATCTACTCTCTGTTCTGAGAAGAGGTTGCCCAAATCTTTTATGACCCCAATAAGTGCCTTGACATGTCATGCAAAAGAAGCCTAGATAGTGTCACCTCTTTGTGGTGCTTTGTGTTAGATCCTTTTCAGGTGGTTCCTTTCTCTGTTGTGTCCTGTCACCTTAGCGATCTCTGGTCCCACTATCATCCACCATCAAAGGGCCTCTGGACTTCACAAGACCAACAGTTCCACCATCCCCTTTGATTATGGCATTATTTTGCTCATGAGCTCGGTCAAGCGCAATTGCAGAGAAAACATGCTGTGTCTTGCAAACTGTGAATTTCCTATTTAGGAACTCTTTAGCTGTGTTTGGAATCATTGTGTGAAGGTTTACCATATCTCAGGTGTGAGCAGGCACCCATTGAGCAAAATTAGTATGGTCTAATGCAAAGAACTGAGCTGACAACTTTCCAAGGCATTCAATGACTGGAGCAAAATTTGACAGATTGACAGAACATAGATCAGGACCAGAAGCTCCAGATGAAGAGTGGTAAGTCAGAAGTGGAACATGGGGTTTTCTAGTTTTTGCTTGCCATACCATTTATATTATCCCATTGGGTCTCACCTTCCCCGAGACTTTGAGCATACTATGGTATGCATTTTGCAGCAAGATGTATAGATCACTGGCAGTTACTTGGTGGGACACCTAGTACATGTGAAATGAGATACTTTCAAGAAGGAGTCAGCTGTTCCTGGGGAAGCCACTTTGGCCTGAACAACAGCTTCTGTCCATACCCTGTCTTCTAGCCAATCTCCAATCAGCTTTAGACTTGTCATTTCCAGATGAAGACCACTCAGCATAATGACAAATTTTTCCTCTCCATTCCCAGAAGGTCAAGTCCACTCTATCCATTTGATTATGGTGAAAAGGAGCTGATCCACAGGATCACTGGCACTTGGATTGGGTTTATCATTGCACAGAATTGGAGAAGTGCAGCGATAGCTGGGGCGAAGTCCGGGATGGTAAACTGCCCAAGAAGTGTCTTGATCTCCATTAAAGGTATCCAGACTTGCTGCTTGCCCTACTTGTTCGAATCACCTGCAGCCCTCCTCTTGCAGGGATTGGATAGTCAGTTGGCAACCTGTCTTGATTTCAACATTTGCAGCAAAAATGGGAGCACTGGTTTTCTTCAAGATCAGTGGAGGGACAATTGCCTAAGACTCAGAAGTGATGATATGGTCTTCTTCACTGATGCTACATTCTCACAGTTCAGGTGGGAATTCTACGGACAACTCCCTCCATTTGAGTACTGGAATGTGGAAAATGTGATATCCCCAGTCCTTGGAAGGAATCTGTTGCTGTGTTGGAGCTGCGGATTGTGTCTGTGTTATCTTTGGCCACAACCGTGAGCAGACCACCATGAAACTTTAGAGGACAGACTATATTCTCATCCTCAGGGTGTTCAAATGTCATGTTCAGGGTGTTCGAATGCCATGTTTGCCATGCTGGTAGAGAGGCCAACACTCTGTCATAGGAAATGGAGAATTCAAGTTAAAAGGAGGTAGCTCACTTTTTTGTGTCTGTGTCAGACTAATGTAAATTGGAAAATGCATTTCTCAAGCTTTGTTGTGGTAGTATACTGCAATAGCTGTGCAGGTAGGAAGGATAGTTGGATGAATAGAAATTTGCTCTGACTGAGTTTTAATATTTGAACCACTGGATATCTTAGACATCAGTGCCAGTGGTGACTTAAGCACTGATTTTGCTTGGCATCCTGAGTCAAATGACGCAGTAAATAGTGTTTCCATTTGAAACAAGTCCCTTTGAATAATTTTTGCTATTTGGGACAGGTGAAGTGCTTCTTCGTCACAGTTTTCCTGATGTGCTTTTTAGAGGGCATATCTAATACCCTGGTTGAAGGTAAGGAGCACATTGGAGATCTGGAATGTGCAAAAGGATATGGGATTTTACTTCAATGTTATGAATGCACACAGGCAGTGTCTCTCCCAGCTGTTGGGTTCCAGCAATCCTCATGAGTCTCAGTGCTGCTAATTTAAACACTGGATCCATTTCTTCATTCAGTCTTGTCTCTTCGATATATGTTATCAGTTCAGAAAAGGAAATCCCATGTCATATTTTCTCTGTGTTGCTTTACTTAGTTTTACAAGCAAACACTGAAACTGAAGTGTACTCTTGTGGACTCAACTATCTATGCTGAGCTTAGAAGCTTCATGGAAGTCTTCTGATATATTCATTTCACAAATAAAACTCCATTCTTTATGAAGAGGTCCTTTTGATTGGTCACCTAAACATGTGTTTTTCCTTTGGAGTTCATCAGGGTGATTTTTCAGCTTTTTCATTTTTTTTCTCAGCCTTTTTAAGTAGGTCCTGTTAATCTTGATGTACTAGGATTTGAGCCAAAGTCCATTGTTCTTGTTATAAATCTTCTCGGAATCATCATCATCTTTCTGTTTATATGGGAAATACATTCGGTTTATGAAAACATCTGGTATTTTCCGCTAAAGTTTGATAGCTGGATCCAACATGCTCTTTTTTTGATTCTGCCGGATTAATGGACTGTGTAGCTGTGTATTTCTGACAAAGCACACACTTGCTCCAATCAGTAAAGGAATATATCTGAATGACATGGCTCTCAAACAAGCTGGTTTCTTTTTGACAGGTTTGAAGCACTAACAAAAGCCAATAGTAATCTATATCTTTCACTGCTGCATACAGTTAATATTACCCAATCACCAAGCAGCTTTCACACAACCAAAGTAGCATCTGAAAGAAAGAGAAATGTGATTACGTTCTTCCAAGAACACATTGACAATCAAAATTAGTACAAAATGTGTCCTTACAACAATGTAACGGTCCTGTTTGAAGCAAAATCAAGGATACATCCCATATATGTACAACTGTAAAACATTATATGCTGATTTACAGTGTTTTTAAAAATGGCTGCTAGCTCCAGTCAGGCAAGAGCTGGTGATAATCCCCTCTCTGAAAATCTTTATTAGGTCATGCCTTAGCACTTATGCTTTTATCATAAATCCCACCATTCCATCTCTCTCTCTCTCTCTCTCTCTCTCTCTCTCTTTAAATCTAATTAGCTAATATATAAGGTTTGTACCTTTGCATAACTGAATTCCAAGCTCTATATTTACACAAATAAACCAATGGATATTGAAATTAAGCAAGTCAAATGTCAGCATTTGTGTGTCATTCATGAATTAAAGAATCAAATTCCTCTTTGTCTCTCACTTTAATCTCAGTCAGGAGTAACTCTCCTGAAGTCAATGAAAAAACACATTCCATAGTAGTTTATAAAATCGAAACTGGGTATTTGTTTAGCTTTCTCACATAAGTGTTTCTGATGGAGGTTAAAGATTCTTTATAAACTTAAAAACAAACAAGGAGTCCTGTGGCACTTTTAAAGACAAACAAATTTATTTATCACATGAGCTTTCGTGGGTTTAATCCCACTTCATCAAATGCATGAATTGGAAACAGCTGTATGTTTAGATGACTATCTATGTGCAGAGAAGGGTAAGTTACAAGGTCAGTTCAGTCTTTTTCAGCAAATCAAATGAGTTTTGATTCAAACAGTGTGGAACAATAGATGAGAATGTTAAGAGGTAAAAATTACTTTTGATAATTGATAAACCAAAAGTAATTTTCATGCATCTGATGAAGAGGGATTAAACCCACGAAAGCTCATGTGATACATAAAGTTTAGTTTTTAAAAGTGCCATAGGACTCCTTGTTGTTTTTTGCTGATATGGACTAACATGGCTCTCCCTCTGGAATTTATAAACTTAGGGTGACATTTCCTAAAAGTCTGCGGACTGGCTAGCTACTCCCACTGAAGTCAGACAGAAGGCTGTACTGGAATAGTTCCATCCATGCTGAGCACTGTTGAAAATCCTAACCTTAATTTTAAAACCTCCCATTTCATTAACTATTTACAGTTAGCTGTTAGAAATCTGTTAAAATGGACTTAAGGAGCATTTTTCATACACACAGGTTGCTCTGATGGATCTATTTTTATAATAATTGAAAAACTTTCAATCTCAAGCAAGTGAACTGAATTTGATTTTTATCACCATATTTCAGCATAGTAATGAACAGAAGTGCTAATGTCTGTAGATCATTTGAATGCTTCACACTTGTGATGATCTGATTTTAACTAATGATAGTAAAACTCTCTGTAATCTGTTGATTGTTTTGACAGCTATGAGTCAAATTACTATGAAGACATTTTCAAGCCACGCTGACCCAGCCGTTGCAGATCTTCCCAAATTCACTTTGTGATGGAAAAGCCCGTGACACACTTCATGAACTCTCTTACTCAATACTTCAGTGGCAAAATAAAAATCTATCTTTTTTAAAGGATCAGAGAAAACGTACTTACGTTTTCTTCATCATTTTAAAAGCAGTTTTGTGGCAGAATACTGTACTTCCAAAATACAAACCAAATTCAGCTCTCAAATAAGCATGCAGGTCCACTGATTCCAGGAGGTGATGCTCAAGGCCTGCTAGGGCAGAGCGTGTGTGCGTGCGTGTGTGTGTGTGTGAGAGAGAGAGAAATTAGAATGTTACTTTCTGTTTTAACCTGAATCTTGTATATAGCATGTCATGTTGTAGATGTTACTATATTTTGTGCAATCCTGTAAATGTAGAAATTATTAACAAATGAACTAATGATCTGTACAAAAGGAAAAATATGCAAATTGATTGAAACTCCTGTAAATATTTTATTGCCTCATACTTTAAGTTGCCCGTTTCAGGTAATCTATTTTTATTTACTTTCTAGTGCCCTCTCCGGTGTATAACAAAGGCAATATGAGTTGCTGTAATCATAGTAAATGTGGAATTCCTTTAGAATGATTTTTGTAGAGAGTAAAAATAGAAACAATTATTTGTAACAATTTTCAGATATCAACTATGAAAACATACTGTTATTCATGGGCTGTTGAAAACAGTTTGACTTTTGTTACTTCGAAAACTACCCTTGTTTAATACTTTTTTTTAAAAAAAATAAATGAAACAATATCTACCATTTTTTATTGCATGTAATGATCCTTTTTTCAGCCAAGCATTAATCTGTTAGTCTTTAAAAGTGCCACAGGACTCTGTTGTCTTTCTACAATAGACTAACACGGCTACCCCTTTGGAATATAAAATCATGGAATTTTTATGAGCAGTATCGGGTTTTTAATTTTCTATTTTGCTTTTATGGCAAAAATTGTGATTCTGATGGTTTTCTAATAGTCATTATAATAATTTAGGACTTTGATAGAACTGCCTTACACCTTTGGGGGGGCGGATGGGGTGAGATAAATAAATAAATCAGTGCAATAGGAAAAATAGGGGCAAAATTAGTCCACTGGCCATTTATGGTAGTAGTATCTGGAAGGTCCTCACATTCTGTTGTTGGCATAAGACCCTAAATAGATAATACAAGATAAAAATAAACAGAGATGCAAGAAATCCCAAATTTAGGATTATATTATAACAATGTGTCCTGAGTAAAGGCAGTGTCTAGCTGCTCCACCCCTTGGAAAGTCACAGTTCAGGCCTTGGTTCCCCCCTGTGCAGTAGGGAGAAAGTAATCCATGCCAGCCCTTTATCAGGTGCAGGTTATTTCCCCTCTTTATCAGTTCAGCTGTGCTGGCTGGAAGGTCAGGTGATAGTCAAGGGATATATTCATCCTTCACCCCTACCTGGCTGCACAGGAAGGGGAATTAGCACCTTTATGGAGGCTGCTGTCCTTACCTATTCTGTGACCTGCAATGTGGGTAGCGAGTACAGGAGACTAAAGGGAGTTTCATTCCCCACACTCTCCTTTGTAGTCAGGGCAGTCAACATGAGAAGTAGTGATCTCTGATCTGTTGCCACGTGTTTTGTAAGCAACACAGAAAAGCTTTGGGGAGGCTTCAAAGTAGGAGGGCGAGGCTTCTCTCAAATGCAAAGTGTATTTGAAATGTAACAAGTGGGCAGTGGAGGCTAAAATGATGGCCCAATTGGAGGCAAGTTTCAACAGCTCCATGGTGAATGGGAGGAGAGCTGCGAAAGGGAGGGCAAGCAGTTTATTTGAAGAGGTAGCCAGTGGATGGAGTCAAAGAGAGGGTGATAATGGACAAAGCAACAGGATGGGGAAAACAATCTTTGCAGCAGCATTCTGAATGGATCTGAGCAGGGAAAGATGGCATTTGTCAAGGTCGGAATGCTATTGCTCCTCCTAATTTTACCTTTTCAAGAGCATCTCAAAGCTCTTTTCCATTATAGCCAGGGCTGCCTCTGAGGCTTATTTGATTGATATCCACTTACCTGAAATATGTAAGGCAGCTACTATATTCAAGTAGGATCTGAGAAGAGGTTGGATGCTCATTTGAACGCACAATACTCCAGTCTACTTTAAACTGTAGCATTTCAGGTTCTGTATGCCCAGATACTCCTGCAAGACACTGAACAACCTCAGACTTGATATCATGCAGGAGGCACTTGATACCTTGCAGGATTAGGCCCCCAGAAGTGAGACTGTATATTCTGCAAGGAGAAGGACTTCTCAATAACTAAAGTTTTTAAAAACTCCACAGATCCACATTCTCCATCTCTGCTTGTCTTTGGAGTAGCTGCTCTAGTCAGTAAGCAAAGGAGCTAGAGCAGTGCAACTCTCTACCTAGGTACAGGCACGATGCCTTAAGGAGCACATGTAAAAACACAGGCTTCCAGCTTTGGCCTGCACTCTAAAGGGTTTCAGGTCCACATTGCTTGGAATGCGAAAAGTGCCCACCAATGAAAACTCCAGTTGGTGGTAAACGCTGTACGCTGACATTTAAGATGCCTTAAAATCTAAATGAGATAAATCACCTTTTAAAAAAGCATGAAATAGTGATTTTATTTAAAAAAAAATTAAAATCTGTGCACGATAAAATGGCTAATCGTAGACAGAAAACTATTCGCACATATGTGTGCTTTCCACAGCTCTGTCAGCCCTGTTGGACAGTGGCCTGCACTTATAACACTTTATAACAAAAATAAAGATTAAGTAAACAACATGGTCCCTGAATAAATGAACCAAAACGTGCCTTGTGCAGACTCAGTCTCTAATACCAAAATAGAAGTCAGGGATCGGCATGTGACTACTCACTTTACCTTCCCAAAGACATTTCACTTAGTACCAGACAGCAGCTGCAGCTAAAAATAAAGAATGATAAGCAACCAGACCCTTAGTTAAACACAGAAGCCACCCTGAATGCCGGAAAGAAATCAAAGGCAACAATGAAGTCGTTGCGGTTCATTAGTGCGGAGGCATTGGTATCGAATGCAGAATTTGCCAGGAAAAACCTCAGCAGTGTAGCACATAACCTTTTTCCTCTTCTTTTTAAAGCTAGTTATTTGCTGGAGCAGGGGGAAGTGATTCACGACCTGGTGGAAAACTGGCCCTTGGCAGACTTTAATGTAGGAAAACTCTTAGGAACAACAGTGGATTACCAGGAAGACCTCAGCAGCAGAGCGTGCTGTGTTTGTTTGGAAAGTTGTCTGGTTGGTCTGAGAGATTATGTGTTGAATTGCTCCTCTCCATACTCAAAGAGACTGAAAGTGGTGGACCTGACGGGGATAAAAGATGTTGAATTTCAACTTTGCAAGTGTAAGAAGACGATGGGGAGGTGGGCCAGGACAGAGCTACTATCAAAGCTCTGCTTTGAGCTGCTATGTGAAATGCAAAGGCTGCAGTTCAATCCATGTATTTTTGATATCGCTATTGACGTCCTCATTGAGCTGTTTGTGACAGAGCAGAACTATGAACTTGTGGTGCAAGCCTTACTGTTGAGATGCCACTGTCCACTAAAGATTCGTTGTGTGGCATTCAGAGCTGACAGTCTCACTTTACGAAAGCTCTTCTACATTATAAAGCTCACAGATCCCTCGTCACTGCGCAAACTGGAAGTTGTTCACAATATTCGTTTGGAAATGGAGCACTTGGAAGTGTTGTTTAATAACATCTATTTTCCGCAACTGACATCGCTTACGCTGCCAGCCAGAGCATTCAATGTGCAGCGGTTTACAGCTGAGGATGAACCGATCCTGATGACTATTGGAGAAAAAATGAGCCAAATGACGCAGCTGACTGAGCTGAGCCTGGCATTTTCTACTCTCACTGGAAGAATACGCAAACTGCTCAGGTAATACATTCCCAACAGTGTGACTGAAAGTGTGATGAGCCACATCAGTTCATGGGCACTGATTTAAAGACTGCCACGGCTAAGGAAAACAGATGGGGTTAATAATGGAAATGTTTTCATTGGGAAGTCCACTGAGCTGTTAGCAGCAGTACATCAGAAATAGTGATTAGGCAGGATAAATAGGAAGCTAGTGAGAGCTAACTCGCCTGAGGAAACCAGACTGTAAGTGTAGTACAATCCCATGTGCATGGTGGTTTTATGTGGAGAGAGACAATAAGATGTGGTCTGAGACCATTGAATGCTTTTCAGTGGGTCTCAAAACCTGAGAGATCCAGTGCTGTATTTAAAATGGCATTCAGGTTAAACCAACTAGTCACACTGAATACCCAGAAAAAAATCCCGTAATTCTGAATGTCAGGGGGGGGGAAACTGTCCTTAAGGAGCACTGTTGTTTTTGAATGACGTGAAACAACAATTTACTGTAGTCTCTTCAAAGACCCCATTTTACAGTGGAGCATATAAACTATTTTAAAGTCAGTAAGATAATGTGTGCCCCCCCATCTAGTTGTGACAGGCGGGCAACATTGTCTATGCTCCAGTCCCTACACTGTATAGCCATTCCAGCTGGGGCTGGACCTCAACACAGCAAAAGGAGTGAGCTTCAGAGCCCAGGCTGCAGCCTGTGCGAGAATATCTACGCTTCTATTATTAGTGCCGGCCTTGCAAACCTGAGTCAGATGAGATGGACGCTGAGACTTGCTGCCATGGGACTTTTTTTTTTAAAAAAAAAATTTTGCAGACGTATCCTAAGACATGTCTGAAAAATCCTACCCTTAGGCATCTACAAAGGGACTTAGGAGTCTAACTTTAGGCTCCTAGTTTTGAAAATCAGGCCACTATCCTTTTTTTATTGAAAACTCAGAAAATCCACACCATGCTGGAGGCCTCATTGATTAGCATTTTTGTTTCACTGTGGTCTTTGTGCTGCCAAAAAAAAAAAAGCAGGGAAGTAACATTTCACCAAGGCATTATATTGAGGGAAATTCCATCCCATACAAATAAGGGAGGTCTCGTGTGTAGTATGGCCTTCTTGGTCTTTAATGGTACTGTCAGGCCTCGTGGGTTTTGAAACCCGAGTCTATGGATATGCTGTGAATCAACACACTACAGTCCACCAAACAGCAGCTCACAGATAGCAGCTGGAACAAGGGTTTATCAAGGGTTATTAACAAGGGAGTCCATCTGGGATCTAAGCCCTAGCCCTGCACTCTGATTGGGAGACATCCAAAGCTCATCATTGGACTGCAACCCCTGTTTAAACCAGAGGAAGAAACAGGAAGTTGTTTGTATAACTGGTCTTCATCCTGTCACAGACTGCTTTACCGGTGTTTCCTGGTCCTGTTTTCTGGTCCTGACCTGTCTGCCTCAGAAATTCTGCTTGACAAACTAGCTGCCATTGACAGGGAACCCCATGATACCGGAATGGGAATCATGTTTGTGAATAAGTCCATTTACATTCCTCCAGGTCAGGTGAGGGTGGCAGCCTTACAGCTGTGCCAAAACCCCCTAGACTAAATACTTGGCTTGCTTTAAAACTCAGCAAGTGATGGCCATCTTTTCTGATAGTCCCAAACACCCACTAATACAGGCCTTCCTCATGTCCTACAGAGAGTGAGAGTGTGGTGTATATGATGGGGTGTACTTGAAATAAAAGGGTTAAGCCACTACTCTCGGCAGCAGAAACCATGCCCCCATCCTCCCCATCCCTGCAGGGCATGCCTCAGCTGCTGCAGTGATATAAAAGGGAGCAGCCCAGAGTACTCAAGGCAGGATACTGAGCAAAAAGGGTGCAGAGTGGAGGCTCCAATCAGAGAGCCAGAAGGTCCCACGGCCACTCTATTGAAGCCATTTCCATAGTCTGCTACATCTGCTGCTGGAGGTGGGGACCAGACTGATGCTTGGGCAGAGGCTTCAGGAGTTGGGGTAGGAAGTAGCCTGGGGAGGGGGGAGAGAGCAGGGGGAGAGGCTACTGAACAGCCTTTGGCGAGACAGTGTGTTTCAGCTGGATTCCTGCTGTTTCAGTGACAAAGTTGTGTCACTGACAGGGGCCTGGCTGGGACCCAATGGAGCAGAGAGGATCCAGCTACCCTTACCCCAGCTGCCAGCCACACCTACTGGTGGAGGCTCCCCTCCCTTTTTATATTGGCCTCTAGGCCACCTGGCCTGGAACCCAAGGGCCACTGCTGACCGTGGGTGGGCATCTGGTCTTGAGCATTTATGTTTGAAGGCTGTTCAACCTACCCTCAATCATTTCATTTTCTGGTGGAGACGTTTTTGCAATCTAGCTAAACGGGGGCATTTCTCCACCTGGGTGCAACAGAGTCGGTCATCTCCAGAATCAGCAGGTATTCCTGTTATTTTAGATTACCTTCTTTCCCTCAAGATGTTAGGACTTTTCCTTAGCTCCCTAGGGGTCCACCTAATGGCAATCAGTGCATTCTATTCTCTATTTTTACTCACCTCATAACAAACAGATTTCTGAAGGGTCTCATTAGGCCCTTCTCACCAGTAATGAAACCAACACTGCAATGGGACCTCAGTCTTGCAAGTACAATAATTTTCAGGCCTCCCTTTGAACTGTTGGCCACATGCTCGATGTGTCACCTGTGCGTGAAGATTGCCTTTGTCATCATAATCACGTCAGCCAGAAAGAGGAGTGAACTGGGAGCACTCATGGCCAATCCACTGTATATCACATTTCATAAGGAAAAGGTTCTTTCATCTTCACCCAAAACTAATTCCCAAGATCATTTCTGATCTTCACATAAATCAGTCTTTTCATTTACCAGTATTCTTCCCAAAACCTAGTACTTCCATTGAGGAGAAAGCGAAATCCCTTGACATCAGATGGACTCTAGCATTTTACTTGCAAAGAATTAAAACCAATTAGTGAAAGACCTAAATTATTTGTCGCTATAGCAGTAGGTCCACCGGGAGAAGTGTTATCTGCTCAGCGATTCTTTAAGTGGATCTCCAGCTGTATTATTCTTTATCGGCTGGTATATCTTCCTCCCCGGGACAGGTTGAGGACATACTCTACTAGGGTAGAGGCAACTTCAATAGCATCTCTTCAGGAAGTACCTATAGTTGACATTTGTAAGGCAACAACCTGAGGTTCTATCCATGCTTTCATGAAGCATTAATCCAGACCTCTTCTGCAGATGCAGTAGTATTACAGACAGCTATACCAACTTCATCCTTACACCTGCCTCCAGTTTAAATACTGCTTACCAGTCACATACATACAGAATATACATAGGGACAGCTCGTGAAAAAGGAGTGGTTACTTACCTGTAACTGGCGGATCTTCAAGATGCGTGTTACCTATCAGTATTACACTACCCAGGGGACGTAGTCACATGCAGGAGAGCAGGACGTCCACTAGAAGGCTAAAATAGCATGAGAGCATGCTGTTTCTTAAAACAAAGTCATTGACCTTTGTAAGATATAAGTAAAGACAGAAGCCATCTTTGGCATCTATCACTAAACAGACACCAGGGAACAGAGCTCTTGCAATCTGAGAAAAATGGATCCTTCAGCCAAGATGAGGTTGAAGTCTCTGGAAGCTGAATATAGGTGCAAAACCATCTCGAGCAAAGGCTGTATCTTGCTAGATTCAGTTTTAGCCTTTTAGATGTTTGTTTTCACTTTCATTTGCTTGTAACTCTTTCTAACTCTATTCATTTTACTTGGCATCACTTAACCTATGTCCTGTTGGTAATATATTTGTTTTATTTTTATTATAAATTAACTCAGTGCTGTGTTTAAAAAGAAGACTCTATTTACCCCAGTTAAATTAATAAACTGTGATGTGCATTTGTGTCTTTAGACGAACAAAAAAATGTTATTTCTCTGAACTGTTAAGGAGAGGGGTGGCCATTACAGAATTGTGAAAATTGGGTACTGGGAGTGTGTTGGTGTACCCTGCAAGTCGTAACCCAGACTGGTAGGAGCCAGAATGAGGCTGTGGGGCTGTAGTGAGGCTTCATGGGTCAGAGTTGCTGAACCAAGGCTATCTAGCACACAGACCTTCAGGGTCTGACTCGCATACTTGTAAGCTGGTTGTGAATGTCCCAGGTCTGGGGTTACAACAGCAAAGCATGTAAGACACCCAGGGTTGTAAGGCAAGTGGTGACGCAATCCAGAGCAAGGAGGGGTTGTATTCCCAAAGCTGGTGACAGGTGTTTCCACAAAACCTTCCATCAGTAACCACCTTGGAAGTAGGTGTTAGTAATGCCCAGTTCTCGGTGGGTACAGAGCTCCAATAAACTTTGCCCCTTGTCATTCATTGTTCTCGCTCCATGGTGGCGAATGCATAGTGGTTGCATCTCATGATCCAAGGTAACTGTAACATTGAAGTTTCCCAGTAGATAGATGTGCTCCCTTGATGGTAGGCTACTGATGATGCTGATGAGTTACTGATTGAAAAGAAGGATCTGTTCTGAGTTGGGGAAACGGTTGGGGGAGATGTAGTGATGATGTTGGAAAAGCCATGTCTGATGGATATCCTTGGTGATAGCAAATGTTCTGATGTTGCAATGAGACATTTGACCATGTGTGTTAATGAGTTTTTGACTGCAGTACGCACCCTGCATTCACATTCTGTGTCAATAGCAGGCTTCTACGGCTTTCTAAGTCATTGACTTCCTTTAGTTCATTTGATATACCAGTGCACATTATCTTCACATTCCAACAGGCAAGTTTGAAGAGGGTGGCTGCTGTACCCAAACCTTCAGTTGCACATACCTTGACAGGAAAAAAACAAAATACAGAGACAGAGGCTTGTCTTGAGACCAAAGCCTCTCTCTTTGCAGTACTGATTGGGACCAAAGACTTGAAGACCAAGATGTTTGGAAATGAGCAGAGATGCAGAAGATGCCCAAGGGCAGAGCTACGTTGCAGTGCCAACTGCCTGACATTTTTTCCACAGCAAATTTGGATCAAGGTTTTCTCCCCTAGACTTTGTTCAACTAAAGGTTTTTTCCCCCTAGACTTTGTTCTACTAAGAACTAGCCACAAGACTGCAGCATTGGATACAATTTCTCCTTTGTGGATATTGTTTTTCATTCCAGTGGGTATTTGGCAATAGCGTACCCCTCACTATGTAGTGCGTGGCAGGGTTTCCAGTTTAGTCAACAAGGACCTGTTCCATGGCCAGTGACAGACTGGGCCTAAAAATCGGCCATAGCATTTAAAGAGGTGGGAAGGGGCAGGGTAAGGAACAGGGCCAAGGAGAGACTGGGCACTGCACTTCGGCCAGGGTGCTGCTGTGGGCCTATAGGCTATGTCTACACTTGCACTTTTAAGTCGACTTTAACTAAGTTGACTTAGTGTGTCTACACTTAAAATTAAAGTCGACTTAAAGGGCAACTTACAAAGTCGACCTGGAGCGTCCACACTGGATGCTCTAGGTTGACTTTGTGGGGCTAGGGGGACCTTGGGCAGGTCCACGGTGGCGGGGGGGGGACCCCCTGTGTGCAATGGGGCAAAGGGGGACAGGGACCCTGGCAGGGCAGAGCCCTGTGTGTGACGCTGTCTGGATTTAGGGAAGCATTTATGATATTATTTTCAATGGATATCTCATAAACGCTATAATCCATAGGAACTATGGCATGTTTGGTATCAATAGAAAGGTAGTAATTTGCTGGGAATGATTATATAGTTTATGTCTAGGAATTCTATTTCGATTAGAAGTTAGGAATTTGATGTTATATCCATACTTTAACTTGTGTCCTTCTGGAGGAATGCCTTAGACGGGAGGGTGTGAACAACCATTGTCTCCTTAATGTTTAGGAATTTTCCAGGTAGAATGGTCCCAGGGAGTATCCTGATGAGCCATTAAGGACATAAAGAATACAACCATTGTGTCCTTAATGGCTCATCAGTCAATTTAGGGCTACCCCAGGGCTACACTGGCTTAATTCGACTTTAAAAAGTCAAATTAAGCCTTAGGTCGAGTAGAAAGGTGGTTTAATAAAGTCGACTTAATTTTCATTAAGCTGACTTTATTTTCCTTAAGTCGACTTAAGCAAAGTGTAGTATAGACGCAGGGCAAATGAAGTCGACTTAAGCCAAGCTTAAGTCGACTTAATTTACCAGTGTAGACGCAGCCATATAGTGGGATGTAGAAGAGGGGCAGGACTGGGAGGAGGTGTAGAGCAGCCTCACACTCTGGCCATACTACTGCCACTGGGCCCACATGGTGGTAGGAGAGGGGCAGTGGGCACTATGCTCTGGCCAGGGTGCCACTAGGCTGTACGGGGAGTGGCCACTGTGCTTCAACCACGGTCCTGCCTGTGGGCCCACATGGTGAAACTTGGGAGATGAGAAGGGTGGGACTGGGGCTGGAACAGCTGCCATACTCTGGCCAGAGTGCCATGCTAGGCCCACGTTGTCAGAGCCAGGTGAGGGGAATAGATAGGCCTGGGAGTGGGGAGAAGCAGTCATTGCACTAACCCCTCTGGCCTGATGGCCAGTCTGTCCCTGCCCCTGGCAGGCTGTAGCAGGGTTACGGGGCACTAGCAGCAATATTACATACCTGAACCTGATCTGCCCAGGTTCTATAAACACTACGTATTAGCAGTAATGGCACACACAGGTATTTATACAAACCAAGAGCCAAATACTTCCAAGCTGTCTCTTCACAGTGAAAGCACATTATTAGAAATCCCATAAACAGAAGTGGGCCTTCACCCACAAAAACTCATGCGATAAATACATTTCTTAGTCTTTAAAAGTGCCACAGGACTCCTTGCTTGTTTTGCTGAACCAGACTAACACAGCAAGCCCTTTGGAACCCATAGACAGTGTTGATTATTATTAAACATGTGGAATGTGGTCTTGCCTAGGGGCTCCTTTGTGCTCTGTGCTGTACAGACATACAGAAAAAGACAATTCCCACAGTAACTGTGTCTGTACTTTGAAGTGGGCATTGTCGTCCACTCCAACTCCAGGCCTCAGTTGCAAATAGGATCCTTTTGCCAAAGGCTGGTAATCTCTTTGAAGGCTCTTACATTGGCCTTACCTCTTCAGAACACCCACTGTGTCCTCAGGTCTCATTACAGCCACCATTTTAGTGTCACTGAGGAACTTGCAATGCATACTGAGGAGCCCGGAACATGACTTGCTCTACTCCGAGAGGGTCATCTGCAGGATTCCTTGACTCTCTTGGCCCAAGGACTCTTGAGTGCTGGACAATATCCTTTTGGGCAAGTTTGTATGGTCAGCAGAAAATCAAAGCTGGAGTCAGAGGAGCTGCCTCTGCCTTTCTGCTCAACTGAAGGGCTCAAGTCAGATGCAGCAAACCCAGCCTTTTCTGCTTTTTCTGCTGCACTGTAAATGGTCAAATTATTAGCTATTAATAGGACAAAGTAATAGAAATGTAAGACCAACATATAGTGGGATATGAAATGTACATGTAGAATAAATTCAATGGATCAAATTTACCCCGGTGTAAGCCAATAAAACCACCAATAGAATTTGTTTTAGTGCATCCAGTTTGAACATTGGATTTTATGCATAATATACATTTTTTAGTTAATCGAACTAGATTATAAAATTATTAAAGAATAAAGCAGACAGAGACTGCATTAATGATCAACAACTATTTCAATGTTCACACTCTCGTTGGTTTTGCTGTACACAGACTAACACGGCTAATGTTCACATAGTTCTTTTCAAATTTATTACAATTCCCTAATGCTATTTCGTTCTATAAATATTTTGTATTTTATTTAAATCTGCAGCCCACTGAAAACCCCTCTGAAGCTCCTGGATGTTTCTAACTGCTCTTTGAACCATGCTGACATGGCCTATTTAGCAAATAGCCTCCATTCTAACCACCTGGAAGTATTGGACCTCAGCGGCCACAATGTGGCTGACCTTTATCCATCAACTTTCTTCAAACTTCTCAGCCATTGCTCTCGTACTTTGAAGAGTCTCATCCTTGAGGAATGTAACATTCAAGACATTCATGTAAATATGTTGACTTTGGGTTTGCTCCCCTGTCAGAAGTTACATGAGTTCAAGTTCCTTGGAAATCCCCTATCATCCCGAGCACTGAAATGTCTCTTTAATGTTTTCATTGACTTGCCGATGCTGAAATACATTGAGTTCCCGGTTCCTAGGGATTGCTATCCTAACAGTGTCACCTACCCAATTGATGATGCTGATCTCTCAAAATTTGATCCCCAAAAATATCGGAAAGTATCAGAAGACCTTAATACTATTTTACTTCAAGCAAACCGGGAGGACATAAAAGCTTCAACACCACTCTTTGGAAGCTATGATGCAGCCATTCAAGAGACTGGCAAGGAACTGGGCTCTTACTTGCTGAAATCTTTCAAGGAGACACTAGAAAACTTTAACAAAGCTCTTCAAGAAATGAATTAAAATGTAGTGATATAATGATTGCCGTGCCTAATGAAGAGGAAATTCAATACATACTAGGAACTTCAAAACACTGCACCTTCACTTCTGCTTTCTCGACTGTACTTAGCTTTGGTTCTGGAACTATAATATAGCATATGCATTTCTAACTGTGCGGTGATCTGGCAGTATTAATGTAAAGGCTACTTTTGGGAACGCCTTTAGTCATTGCATATTCTATACAAACGCACAGCTTTGCTTCTGTTTACTACAGTCACTAGCTACGTCTGCATTTCATTCTAAGCATGACCTGCCTAACTCAAGGCCAGACACATTCTTTAATTTGCACAATAACTATTGGTCAAATTGTGACCTCCTGCAAATAAACACATGGAGAGAGAGAGACCTTGGGAGAAATTAACCTCCACTAATTTTCTCTAACAAAGTTTTATCCAAATTTGGCTGAGGGGTTTGCCCCCCCACCCCACGCAGAATATGTAGGGATTCCAATCCCCAAATTCTGCACACCCCCAAGAAAGGAGCGCTCAGCTCAAGAGACCTGTTGGAGCCACAGGGCCCTCCCTGCAGTTGTCCTCTCTCTGAGTTAGTTTTGAGAGCCCCTATCCCCTTGAAATCTATGGCAGTATGGCTACAATGGAGCAACCAGAGCTGGTTGCACCCCCTGGAGCCCATCTTTAAAGAGGAGTTCCATAATACAGAGTGGTCTCCAATCGAAAGATAACACAGATCCAACCCACATTAACTCCGGTGTGTAAGTCCCACAGGGCTCAAGGAGACAGGGTGGAGATGGTGTGAACCCACAGGCAGGTCATCTTGAGGTCTGGAGGAAGGGAAAGTAGGGTGCCATTGAGACAGCTCACTCTTCTTTCATATGTGGATGGGAGAGATTCACACAGAGATGGTCCCCTCCCTGAATGGATCCTGGAGGATGAACAGGCCCTAAATAAAGTAACTATCGTCATAGGAGCAATATGAGACTTGCAGAGCAGCCCTCAGAGGAAAAGTGCAGGGCACATGCTAAGTAACCTGGTTTTTCTACTTTTCCTCTCTATGATGCTAATATGGAATGATTAAATGCAACTCTAAAAATCACAGGGGCATCTACTCTCAATAATGCCACTTTTCTGGGGTTTGCAATTATTGTTATCCATAGTTTGTGTATTAATTCATTCAAATCCAGCGTACATACTAATCAAAATAAAAAGAAGAAAATAAAAGCTGTGTGGTTCCTTGCCTCATACAGGAGAAGGAGCAGCACCCTCCATGTCCACCTCAACTCCTTACCCTGGGTAAGAAAGAGAAAACCCACTGCTAAATCACCTGTCCCATGCCAGTTAAAAAAGTTGGCCTGATGGTCAAAGGAGAACCAGGGTGCTGGAAGAAGTCAAAGCCTAGCTGCAAGGAACTGAGACCAGCCTGAGCAGATGGTGGGAAAGGCAACTAGCCTATGCTAATACTACCTTGGCCAAACGCTATGGGCCTGCTTGGAAGATCATAGATATCAAACCAGCAGTACTTACGTGTGCTGTTGTCAGTCTGGTTTATTTCTCCTCTTTGCAGTTGCTATCCCTTAGCTAATAGTAGGTCATTGCTGAGCTCTGCAGCTGAGGGTACATCTAGCCAGCAAGTGGCAGCCCACAAAAGATACTCAGAGCTCGGGCTAAGGAGACTTGGGTTCATGCTCTAAAAATAGCTGTGTAGACACTGTGGCTTAGACTGTGAAGGGGGTTGGACTTTAGTGCCCAAGAGCCAGCCTAAGCTACAATGTCTACACAATATTCTTAGCACCATGGCCTGGACCTCGCAAGCCCAAGTCTGTCAGCCCTGGCACTGAGACTCACTGCCGTGGTGTGCTGCTCACTGTGTAAATTTGAATACCCTGAGATGATGGAAGGGAGGGGAAATCAGCAAAAAGAAAGGGAGCAGGAAAACTGCTGCTCTGATCCTGATACTGTTGGTCTTGTGCCTCACATTTTTTTTCTGCACTACTGCATATGCAACTGTTATAGGGGACACCCTGAAGGTGAGAGTATAAAAAAATCTAATTTATTACTGTCGCAGTTCCAGGGTTAACTGTACCTTTGATCTCCCCCTCCTGGTTTTCCTTGAGAGCACTCACATCAGGTGGGTTTGTACCTAACACAGCTCAGTGGGGCCTCAGCTGCCACCACCCATGCTATCACAGATACGCTATTTATATGTCCACTAGTCGATAAGAGTGTGTGTATGCACAAGCAGTGGAGTCACACCCCTTGGCTATGTCTGCACTGGCAATCAATTAAGCCATGTCCACATTAGGCTTTCATTAAGTCGACTTAAGAAATTCCTTAAGTCAACTTAATGAAAGCTTAAGTCGACTTTGTTACTACCACCCATTAAGTCAACTTAACCCTTAAGTCAATTCCTTAAGTCGATTTAAGGACAATGTGGACATGGAGTAACCCTTAAATCGACTTTATTAAGTCGACTTAAGCGTGGTTAGGTCAACTTAACAAAGTGGACTAAGTCGACTTAAAGCTAAGTCAATTTAGTCAACTTTAATAAGGACAGCTTTAAGTCAACTTAAAGTCGACCTTATTAAAGTTGACTTAACAAAGTCGACTTAACTTTTCTAGTGTTGACATAGCCCTTGATTGTACTGTAGATGTAGCTTCAGTGACTCACCTTAGTCACCCCTACTGTTTTTAGTTCCAGGAGGATAACTCTGCTTCTGGAGTAGGACACAATCACACGTGAACCATTCAAAAATTTGACACAATGGTCCCCAAAGATAACACGGGGGGGGAGGGGAGGTGAAATATCTGTCACAAATATTACTCCCATTCGTTTAGAATGCTGCTTCCATGTCCATGAGCATATATGAGAACATCTTCATGAACCAAAAGTCTCCAAATGACTCCCCTACTACCCTTGTTTGTACCTACTACAGAATCACTCTCTTCAGTGCCATGGCCATCCATGGCTACCTCTCCATCTACTTCTGTTACTTCATCTCTGGGTCATTTCTGACCCAGCCAGTTCTAGCCACTCAATTGTAGCCCACAGGATTGGTTTCCCCTTTATTTTATTCACTATTTTTGATGATACTTTGCAGAAATGTACGGAACTTACAGGTCTGTATACTGTAATACAAGTTAGCATAAGGCCTATGAACTTTGAAAGAAAAACCCAAGCATTGGAGAGCTGAAATTAGAATGTTTAAGAAAAATTTCTAACCACAGGTACATGATCCAACCACAAGAATGTCATGGCAACAAATGAACGTACATGAACTACATCAGCAGATATCTAACAACAAGCAGGCCATAATAATGAATTGATGTATTTGGTAAGTTGAACTCATTGATCTACTAACCTACAGGAGAAGAACATTCCACATTAGTATGGTGGGAAAATACAAATAAGAAAAAGGGGAAAAACTCCTAGTAACTATGCATCAAACATCATCGGGTCAGCGTATCATATTATAAAAGTTAAAGCCCAGTCTTGGACCAGTAGGAGAAAGAGCTGTAGCCCTTGGGAGGTGCTAGAATGATGGCCAAGCATGATGAAGGGAAGGTGCTGGTAATGACAAAGATCATGGCTAACATTTCAGGTTGTTCTGCAAGGGATGGGGAGAGTATATAAATGTGCAGCTGTACCTTCTATAATATCTCTGTCTAACTAACTGAGTTGGGGTGTTTGTGATGCTGTTAAATGTATTAATAAAATATAATTTATAGAAAAGTTCCTATTGGATGAGTGTTTTAATTGTGCACATCAGGGTTCCCAAATACATCTTAAATAATACTGAGCTTGATCTTAGGACAAGCACCTGTCAACCCTCAAAGTAAGAACTGTGAAGACTTAAAAAAAGAACACAAGTCCTGTGGCACCTTAAAGACTAACAAATTTCTTCAGGCATAAGCTTTCATGAGCTCCAACCCACTTCGTCAGACACATGAAGTGGGAATTATGCTTGAGAGGTATATACAAATGCCAGGGTGAAGGACGGCAAATGTTAGCAAAGTTAGGGTAGATGAGGCCCATTCACAGCTGTTGATTAGAAGGTGAGAATGTGTGAACAGGGACAATCACATTTTGTAATGTTTCAAAGGGGTAGCCCTGTTAGTCTATTATAGAAAAACAACCAAGTCCTGTGGCACTTTTAAAGCTAACAGATTTAGTTATCACATGAGCTTTCGTGGGAGAAAATACAAAGTGGGATTTTCTCCTACAAAAGCTCATGTGATAAATAAATCTGTTAGTCTTTAAAAGTGCCACAGGACTCTGTTGTTTTTGTAATGTGTTAACCATTCCATGTCTCTGTTCGGACCCAGTCTGATTGTGTCAAGTTTGTAAATCAGTTCCAGCTCTGCAGTTTCACGCTGAAGTCTGCTTTCGAAGTTTTTCTGTTGGATCATGGCAACTTTCAAGTCTGCTACTGAGTGTCCAGAGAGATTGAAGTCTTCTCCTACTGGTTTATGGATGTTGCCATTTCTCAGGTCCAAATTGTGTTCATTTATTCTTTGCCATAAGGATAAAGCAGACTTCAGCATGAAACTGCAGAACTGGAAAGGATTTGCAAACTTGACGCAATCAGACTGGGTCCGAATAGGGACTTGGAATGGTTAACACATTACAAAAAGTGATAGTCCCTGTTCACATATTCTCACCTTCTAATCAACTGATGTGAATGGGCCTCATCTACCCTAATTTTGCTAACACTTGCCGTCCTTCACCCTGGCATGTGCATATACCTCTCAAGCATAGTTTCCACTTCATGCATCTGACAAAGTGGGTTGGAGTCCACGAAAGCTTATGCCCGAAGAAATTTGTTAGTCTTTAAGGTGCCACAGGATTCTTGTTGTTTTTGTTGAACACAGACTAGCATGATTACCCCTCTGGAAATTGTGGATTCTTAAATAATCAATATAATCTCTAGATCAGACTACATAGTCTATGGCCCTGTCTGGATAGAAGGATGCCCCTTGTGTTCTACAGGCAATAAGATTTGCTCTTAAATAGAGGCTATCTAGCCAAAGGCCCAAGGGACCTGAGTAAAGTGCAGAACTGATTTACACAAAAGGAACCCAATATCTTCCTCTATACAGTAGCAGTGCAGAGCAGGCCAAACCAAATCTCACTCTGAGCACCTTATGTTATGCTGTCTGGATTCAGGAAACCATTTGTGATATTATTTAAGATCAATATTTCAAGATTACAATAATCTACATGAGATATGCCATGTCAGATACTGACAGAAAGGTTATAATTTGCTAAGTATGATGATATTGTTTATATGCATGTGTCAGATCTGTATTGGAAGTTATGAATATGTTTGATATATCTGTATTTTAACTTGTGCTGTGTCTGGGCCACACCCCACCCTGAAAGTCTGCAGCCACAGCCAGCTTAATGATCCATTAAAGAAATTCACCAGCACAAAGGGCCCAGGGAGACCTGATAAGTCACCAGGATTTGCTCATGTGACTATGAACTCCATCTTGTTGGTGTAAAATTCCACACACAGCAGGGAAAAGGCCAGAGGACATAAAAGGCAGCTGTACCACCACCATTTTGTCTTTTAGTCTATGCAGCTTTCAGCCAACACCTCCCACTCTGGATCTATTCATCTGTAAAAGAAGTTGTGAAGCAAAGGATTGAAACCCTTTCAGATACTGGATGTAACCAGAGGAACTACACAAGCCTGAAAACTCTAAATTCTACCTGGGCTTGATTTACATGGACTTTTAAATCATTGTATGTATATGATCTGTTTTAATCCTTTAACAATACTCTCATAGAAAGACAACAGAGTCCTGTGGCACTTTTAAAGACTAACAGATTTATTAATCGCATGAGCTTTCGTGGGAGAAAATCCCACTTCGTCAGACGTCAGA
>ML685756.1:25760031-25815408 GCA_007922175.1 Pelusios castaneus | reverse complement strand
CCACAGGACTCTGTTGTCTTTCTACAATAGTTTCTACAATAGACTAACACGGCTACCCCTTTGGAATTTGAATACTCTCATAGTTTGTTTCTTTCCTTGTATAAAATACCTTTAGTTTATTTACTAAAGGATTGGCTGGTAGCAGGCTATTTTTGATTAGCTCTAAACTTATAGTGATCTGGTAATGTGGCTGATCCTTTGGGGTCAGAAGAACTTTTTTGGAAAAGAACTTGGAGTTTTAAGTAACCTATCTCTTTACTAGACTTAGTGGCTGTTTGGGAACCAATGGCTGAAATGCAATAAAGGGGGGGGGGTGTTTATGTTCTGTTGTGGTTTCTTATACCAGTGTGGCAGATTAGAAGCATTTTTTGTGTCTGGCTGGGAAGTCTGACTTCAGGTCATCCACTAGTACTGGGAGAATCTGCTCTCCTTTTTTCAGCCTGCCCTGATCCTGGCATTTTCAGGTGGTTATCCCAGGATGACAAGGTCACACCTTGTTGTTGTTTGTTTATTTTCTCATTCATATAACAATGTATCTGCTTCTGCTCTGGAACACGTACTGATAGTTGTGGTATGGGGGATTCTTGGTTTTGTGTTTTTTAGTTTAATATATGTATAGTTCATTTTATTATTTACCTCCCATGCTCTACATGAGATATATTTGAATAACCAGCCTACAGACATTTGGAGTTATGTATTCTAACCATCTTAGAAAAGCTATGAAATCCCATTTGTGCTGCTGCTTTATTAACTATCCTCACTAAGAGGTGGTCTTCCATAAAGGTACTACACTTTCTCCCTTCATTGAATATTTAGCCTGTCTCATGCTTCCAGCTCACTTCCACAGCAATTTGCTTTGGGACATTGGGTAAATATTGTTGTAACAACATGCAGTGATGAAATGGGTTCTAAATTCTACCATGTGCATAAGCCCTGTTATAGAACAGAACTGACAATTTTTATTATGCCTTTTGATACGTGTCTATAGTACGTGTGCCAGTGTGTGTTTATTAAATAGTAAAGAAAACATATATATCTCTGTCTTCTTTACTATTTAACTTTAAACAATAATGCTTACACCAACAAATTGTCAAAGAGAAACGGTGCTGGTGGTGTTGATACAGTTTTATTATTAAAGTGTTAAGGATAAAATGCCTGCAGCCTTCTGGACAGAGCAAACCCTGGTAGGCTGCGGGAGCTGTCTGCACACAGCAGACTGAACTGGTTAGCAGGAGGTTAGCCTGTCAGTGTCATGGAAGGCAAAGAACAAAACCAGTTATGTGATGGGGAGGAGTCAGGGAGCAAGATTCAGGAAATAAGAAGTGTCTTGGGGGCTAGTTTGAGAACTTGGAGGTAGAAGGGGAAAATAGGAGACCAAGTGGACCCAGTGGAACAGGAGTCTGGAGGAATGTGTGGACTAAGAAGGGAATGGGACAGAGGCGAGGACAAGTACCATAATTGTGGGAGACTGAAAAAAATGAACAAGGAAGAGGCCCCAGGAGTCACTATGGGGATGATGGCTGCAAAACTTTACAGCTTACTTCCCCTACCTCCAAAAATCCACAATCATCAGCAACTGAGTCTCTTTTTCCCATTTAATATTTATCAGACATTATCTCATGACTCTTTTCTTTCAATTTAATAATATTATGGATGCTGTTCCATCTCCAGACTTTCTACAAAATTCTATAAAGCACAAACTATCGGCCAGCCCTCTTGCAGCTAAGGTGGTTGACCAGGGAAAGGCTGCCCCTCTGAAACTAGCTAAAATAAATCTTAAGTGAGTAGACTATCTTGAGAAAAATATCTGAAGATATAACTCAGATCAGAAATATTACTAGTACACATCAAGCTGATTTGCAAGGTTTTGCATCAAGCCTAAAAGAAGCTGAGAACAGAATCTTCTTGCTAGAAAACACTGTGAGTATGATGAATATATCCTCAAAGAACTGGAGAAAACTATTAAAGCACTGCAGAAGAAGGTTAATGATTTCGAGGGAAGATCAAGGAGAAACAACAGGAGACTTATGGGTCTCCCAGAGAGCTCGAAATATGCTGCCAGCAATTTTGCCTCCTGCTATCAGAATTTGGATATTGAGAGAGCCCACCACTCCCCTGGCCAAAATCACCTCCAAATGAGAAGCCTCAGGCCGTAACCGAATACAATATTTTAAAAATACAATATTAAAACCCTGTGAACTGAAAAATCTAACATGGAAAGGACACAGAGTTGTGGTTTTCCCAGGTTACAGCAAGAAAGTGGTGGGCAAGAGAGCTAAATCCAACGGATCGAGAACACTAGCCAAAAGGGGAAGGCAAGAAGCTTAAGTCGACTTAATAAGCTCAACTTTAAGTCAACTTAACAAAGTGGACTAAGTTGACTTAGCTTTATATCGACTTAGTCCACTTTGTTAAGTCAACCTAACCACCCTTAAGTCGACTTAATGAAGTCGATTTAAGGGTTACTCCATGTCCACACCGTCTTTAAGTCGACTTAAGGAGTCGACTTAAGGGTTAAGTCGACCTAATGAGTGGTAGTAACAAAGTCAACTTAAGCTTTCATTAAATCAACTTAAGGAATTTCTTAAGTCGATTTAATGAAAGCCTACTGTGGACATGGCTTAATTTAAGTCAACTTAAGCCTCCTTAAATTGACTTAAATTGCCAGTGTAGACATAGCCTCTGAGTCTCTGGCTGGAGCCCCCAACCTCCATCCTTTTGGGTCAGTGTCCTGCCCCGAGTGAGCCAGATGGCCCTGCTTCCCTTTCTTCTGCGGCAACAGTCGAAGCATGCCTGCCAGTGGTGAAAGAACATGACTTCTACTGCCAGAAATGTTGATTTAATCCCTTCGGCTTCTTTGTAGGGTAAGTACACCATATCACATGCTGATTTACGTTGCTGATGTAACTACTGGGAAATGGCGTTCACACTATAATCCAGTCTACTCTATGCTAGAGGGCAAAGTTGAGGCAGAACTGTTCTGCTAATTTCTGAGGGGTAGCTGTGTTAGTCTGCATACAGCAAAAACAACGAGAGTCCTGTGGCCCCTTAAAGACTCACATCTGATGAAGTGGGTTGAAGCCCACAAAAGCTTATGCCTGAAGAAATTTGTTAGTCTATAAGGTGTCACCAGGGCATGTTGGTTTTGTTCTGCTAATGACCCCCTATCTACAAATGATCCAGTTGTTTTGGAGTACGGTTATTTAAACAATTCTATAACTTTGTTATATATCCACTATAGACATGTTCTTAACTTTGGATACTAGCCTTCTTCCCCTTTTTGGTTGTTGTGAATAGTGTCATACCTTGAGCTGACCCTATTTCTGATTTATAAAGTTAAAGAGAATCCAATTGTACCCCAATTGGGTAATTTGGAGACTGAGGAGAGGGAGTGACTAGACCACACTTTGAAAACCTCCTGGATGTAGGATTTATATGAGAGAGAGCATGTGTGCACATTAATGGCTTGGAGATAGAGAAATATAGGAGAAGAATGATGGGGAAAGGGGTTTTTAACAATTTCTCCACTGCAGCCAAAGGCATACCAATGTTGTTTCACAAAAGACCCCATTTACAAATTCTAGACATAAATAAATAAAAGGAAGGTAAATATTTTATGGTGAAGACTAAGATCTCTGACTCTCTATATATACCCTAATTAATCTATAAGCACCCAAGATGATTCCACTTGTGGTTTTTTTCTTTTTAAGATTTTTCCAAATTAATTAAAACTCCACTAGAATCAACCCTCATAGCAAGAAATTTTAATAAGGTGTTGGACTCTTCTTTTTAAGATGAGTCAGGCTGGCTCCACTTGTTACCCTTGGAATTATATTTGGCTGATGGCTGGTCTTTTATTCTTATCAAAGATAAGCTCTCAATGTCATTCGTTTACTAAATTTTATCCAGGGAACACTCTAATCTGTCCCTCCAAGTCTCGAATGCAGCTCTTCAATCAAGGATTGACACTTAATTCAGTGATTAAAAAACAAATATTTTCTTTATTAAATCTTAATACTAAACAATGGAATTCTAGAGAGAAACCTGAAAGCCTTAACCTAATATAATTCTTACACTAACTACATCATTAAGTTTCAAAGGGGTAGCCGTGTTAGTCTATTGTAGAAAAACAACAGAGTCCTGGGGCACTTTTAGAGACTAACAGATTTATTTATCGCATGAGCTTTCGTGGGAGAAATTTCTTTAAGTCGACTTAAAGTCGACCTTATTAAGTTGACTTAATAAAGTCAACCTAACTTTTTCTAGTGTAGACATAGCCTTAGGGTTGGAAAGGACCTCATGAGGTCATCTAGTCCAACCCCCTGCTAAAAGCAGGACCACTTCCACTAAATCATCCCAGACAAGTTTTGTCTAACCTGGCCTTAAATGTTTCAAAAAATGGAGATTCCACCACCTCCTAGGTAACCCATTCCAATGCTTCACCACCCTCCTAGTGAGAAAGTTTTCCCTAATATCCAACCTTGACCTTATTGTTTCCTATCTTACATTTTTATTTAAAACACCACAGAATGTTTTACAATTGATCCTGCTCCTTTACTCCTCCTAATAAATTACTTATAAACCTTTAGAATATTAAACCCCATTTGTGGCTTTCCTTTTAACTTACATTTCTAAACTTGACTAATAGGTTTATAGCTTTTGGACAAAAATCTACACAATCACACGCTAGAAACATCATACGAAATTATGTGGAAGAATTGGGATTAAAAAACGTATGGCAGTTGCGGAATCCTACAATGAAGGATTTTACTTTTTTTTTGCCGCACATTCCACACATTCACTAATAGATTTCTTCCTGAATTCTACAAATCTGGTGGACTCAGTGCTCAATAATGAAATCAAGTCTATCCTGATCTTTGAACTGGTACCAGTAATATTACAATTTTCCCATCCTGAAACAAATTGGACTTGTAAAAGATGGAGACTTAGCTCCTCTCTTTTGAAAGATAATCACTTTCAGAACTATGTCCTAGAAGAAATTCTGTTTTTCTTCTAAACAAATGACATATGAGAGCTATCCCAAGCTATCCTACAGGATACACTGAAAGGTTTTATTAGGGTCATGATCATATCCTACTCAACAGTTAAGAAGAGGGTTTGCTGGGTTGAGCTCCTGGAATTAACCCCAGTAATTTAAAGTTATGAATTTAGAATGTGCAAACTACCTCGCACCCCCCACCCAGGAAAGTAAAAAATTATCTTTGGCATGAAGAAAATAAAGTGCTATCAGCACAAACTGAAGTTGTTCCTTTTTGACTCAAATAAACATACTGGGCGTTGCAGAGGAGAGAGTGTGGAAAATTCTTGCATGCAGATTAAAAGTGAGAGTTCAAAGGTCCAAAATAGCATCACTCAAATCAAAATAAGGGCGAGATATTACTAATCAAAAAGAGAACAGTGTTCAATTTTTGAAATGCTGCGAGCTTCTTTTCAATAATGATTCACCATCTGACTCAGAAGAACAGAATAATGTTGTTAAAACTTTTGACCTTTCTCAGATCTCAGAGGGAGCAATGGGTCAGACTGGCCTCTCCTTTGCAATCAGAGAAAATAATCAAGGCCATGAAGGAAATGAGTCTGGGAAAGATCTCTGTTGACTTACTAATAGAATTCTGTCAAAGTTTCAAAGAAATTCCGACCCCTTTGCTGTTACACATTGATAAAGATTCCTTAAAGAAAGGTATGCTATCGCCTACTGTGATGGAAGCCCTATACTACTTAAACTGAGTTAGAATGTGCAGAAGTGTAACTATCTCTTTAATCAATAATGATCCAAAAATACTTCCAAAAATATTTGCTGAGAGGAGTGAAAAAGTAATGAGTGAGATGATTCACCCCAGGCTGGGGAGATTTATTTAAAAAGGCATGGTTCAGATAACACACGTCAGCTGATTGTTATGGCATGCCATCCACACTGGAGAACTTCCCATGCAGTCATTTAATTTGACGCAGAGAAAGCCTTTGATAGAGTGAACTAGCAATATCTATTTCTTATGCTGGATAAATTTTGGGTTGAAGAAATCCTTTATTTCGTGGGTAAAGCTATTATATTCCAAAGTCAACTCTCATAGAATAAGAAACAGCACAATATCTTCCCCCTTTCATCTCTTTCAGGGAACTAGACCGGAATACCCTCCACCCCCTTTCAATCTATCATTAGAACCACTTGCAGCCCTAATTAGGGAACATCAAGTGATTCAAGGGATCCGATCAGGGACTTTGGAGACAAAATCTTTCTATATGCAGGTAACAGCCTCCTATTTATTAAAAAGTCAGATCAAGCTATTCCAAATATCATTCAAAGTCAAACAATAGCTAACTTTGGTCAATTCTCTGGCTACAAGATAAATTGGGATAAATCAGATGCCAGGATGATCTCATTGGATTTAGGAAATGGATCTCCTATAGAGACATTTAGCTGGCAACAAACAAACCTCAGTTCTCTTGGCATCCCTGTTCCCTGAGGAAATTAAAACATAGTCAAAGTTAATCTACCTCCATTAATCATGCAGTTAGCAAACTGTTCAAATAGATAACAGGCATTACCTTTCTCCCTTTGAGGAAAAATAAAATTAAAATTAATGTTTTTCCTAGGATCATTTTATTCTGAATTTGATCCCTAACCACAGTCTTCCCTTTTATTTTACTGAAATCAATGTGTTTGGGTCCTTCTTGTGGAGTGCTGGTAACAAACCCCGAATCTCCTTACAAAGATGACAACTCCCTCTCAAAACAGATGGTTTCAGTTTTCCCCACTTTAAACTTTACCATTAAGCAATAATTCTTAGCCAAGCAGTACAGTGGCTCATTACCTTCTGCTGCAATGTCTCAGACTGGCTCCAGCTGGAAGCAGAATTTTTTGCCCCCTTACCCCTTTCCTGTGCACTGCACTTGGTAATTGTCCTTTAGGGAATTGGTAGTAATCCAACAATTGTGGCAGCCAGAAATACTTGCTATATGATGGCTACGAAATTTAAAAAATCACCTCTTTCTACATAATTAGGCCTGTATCTGAAGTGTAACTCAAAAATCTGTACAGCAGGCATCCCCATCATTTAGCCAGATTGGATCAGGAAATGGATTTTGAGCAGTCAGTTTATTGAAAATGATACCTTTGCAATATTAAAAGAAAGGTTCAATCGAGAGACTAAAAAGGAGTATCATTATATCCCACTTACATGTGCCATCTCCCGTCTGTTTGGCCCGATTTCTGCACTATTCCTGACCTACCTGAACGGCTTTCATTTCTCAAATATTACCCAGATTGCCAAAACTCATGTCAATACTATATATACCCTTGACCAGCAAATCTGAATTAAACACCGATTCCCTAATAAAGAAATGGGAGGCGGAACTAAGCCAATTATTTTCTGCTAACCAATAGAAACAAATTTTAGCTAGTGCTCTGAACATTTCCTTGGCCCTCAATTTAAGATTAATCATACATAACTCGTATGGTGGAAACACAGCACTGTTCAAAACTGCTGCCAAACATTGGCACTGATTCAGCAGGAGATAACCCTGTGGGGGAGGGACCCGGACCGGAGCTGGCCCAGAAGTGCAGAGCAGAGGGGATCATATCCACCTGGTTCCGGAAGGTTCCGGGTATTTATGGGCATCCAGCCCTTTTAAAAAAAAAATTAAATAAAACTTTTTGAAATGTTAAAAAAACCTTTTTAAAGGGCCCAAAATATATTTTTTTACAACCCAGAAGGGCCACCAGTCTATTTAATAAATTAATTGACATTTAATTAATTGATTATAATTAAAACTTAAATTGAATGTAATTAATTAAATTTTAATTAATTAGACTGGTGGCCCTTCAGAGTTGTAAAAATTATATTTGTGGCTCTCGAGCCAAAAAGGTTGGGAATCACTGTTCTATATTATATATTTAAACAAACAGACAGACAGAACACCTGATTAACCATCATGCTCATAACACAGCTTCCCCTACAAGGACAGAAAATTTCAGAGTTTCTTTGTAATGATAAAGCCATTTTTTTTAGCACTGCTTCACATCATCCCGTTGGGACTCTGATGGCAAGTAATATTAGCAGCTTCTACAGAGTGGAAATACTGAAACATTGAGTAGTGCTTCTAAAAATATGCTTTGAAAATTCATTATTTTAAAGTGTTTGTTTATTTAGTAAACATGACCAAGATTTTTTTTAAAGTGACATGTGGTTTTGGGGGGAAGGGAGGTTTAACTTGCCACAAATAAAAAGAATCAGATTCTCAGAAAGTACAAAGCACCCATGACTCTGAAAAATCAGGCTCTTAAAGGTGTTTAACGTTGGGCACCTAAACATTGCAGCACCCAGAATCATTAGTCACTTTTGAAAATATTGATCTGTGCGTTTAGCTAATTAAGATACATAACACTAATTAATCTCTGGAATTTTCCTTCTGGATAGCCTTTAAATGCTGTTATTACTAAGGCTGGCAAAAGCCTTTGTACTACAAAAAATGTTCACTATAATAATAATTCTAAACTCCAAAATAAACATGATCTTCCATAAATAAAAAACTTTTTTTTTCTATGCACACTAGACGTTCAACAGTCTTTAGAGTGGACACAGCCATTCAAGAAACCTCACAAACATGTTTTTTGTGTTTTTTTTTTAAATAGTATGGAACACAGTTCAGTCCCATCTATCCTTACATTTGAACTTTTAACAACACCAAGCTCAGCTATCCACATTGCTGCTCCCTATTGTGAAAACTGAGTACACTGAGAAACTGCAGAGGATAGATGGTGCTCACTGAATGAGGAGCAGCTAGTCAGTATTTTTTTATCCTCCTTATTGGCGTAGCCCCGTATCTTATGGTGCTTAATAGCCAAACCCTGTGCTTTTACAATAAGCTTGTTCTGCATGGAGTATAGAATTATTCATTCTTCGTGGGCTTGTCTCTGGTGCTCTGATTGTCGTATCCCTCTTCATTGCAAACGTTAATGATTCTATTGTCACAACACCCCTATGATATGAGGTAGTATTATTATCCCCATTTTACAAATGGGGAATTGGTGTAAGGGCAAAGCTTTCAAACAACTTACTGATTTTGGGTACCCAACTGGAGACACATAGATCCAGATTTTTCAGAGTCCTTGGCAATGTATAGCGTTTCCGTGTTTTTACTGCAGTGCTTCCGTTGAGCTCATGTACAGCTATGACTATGCAGCACTTCAGCAAATCAAACCCCTGTGTCTTAAAACTGTACAACACACAATTGCTACATGTGAAAATGTTGGTTTATGCCACTTGCTCAGCCACAAATAGGCCTCTGTATTTCAGTCAAATAGCTCCTACTTTCTCCTCCATGTTGCCTGGGTACTGCAGGGAGAGCATTGAGATCACAAGAGAGACAGGCTCCTAGCTCTCAGTTCTGGTGCCCAGCATCCCAGTAACCAAGAGCAGTGGTTGAAGGAAACTCCTGCTTAGCCCCTACAGCCCCAAAATGGAGCACATTCCTTTACTCTGTGGGGATGATGCATGTGCCATCTGGTCACACACACGAGCTGTGAAGGGATGGAGCATGCTCAATGCACACAACTTTTTTGGAGATTTTAGCTGCTAAATTCTAGCAAATCTCTTCTAAGGCATGTGGAAACTCTGCTTTTCCAGAGGCTCACAACTTGGCCAAATTTAGATAAACTTTCAAAAAGGCTGAGTTCTGGTACCAGAGCAACCACCATGCCACATTTCAAAACCCTGCTCCAAAACACAGGGATCGACTAAGTCTTCTCACTAAAATTACTGTAAGGAAGTTTTTAACATGGGGCAAAAAATTAATTTCCCTATCTCATTCTTGGAAATGACTTAAGAGTTTTAGCTGACACTTCCAAAACCCCAATTCAGCCTGACGCAGACACCACCAAGGGAACGTTCAGCTCAAATGGTTACATTTTGGAAAAATTACAAGCAAAGGGAAACAGTGTCCTATAATGAGACGTGTCAGGCAATTTTAGTTAGGCAGCATTACCAGCTCTGTCTGTACACCAAGGACCCTGGTTACATACTTGAGCAGCTGCTCCCCATGGTGCTGCAACTTCACTGCTATATGTTATCTGAGCTAGCTTTGATCAAGTTAGAACAAAGCTAGGTTGTGCATTTCTTTGACCTTCCATTTATTCCTATGTTTTCATAGCATTTGGGAACAATGGACTGGACTCTTCTATCTGACCTCCTGTATATTACTGGCCACCAGCACCACCCTGCACCTACACATTAACCCTAATGACGAAAATATTGCATCCCACAGGAGATTAAACTATTATGTGCCACAGGCAAAGAATAGGAAGGACTGAGATGCACTGAGGCCCCTGCAATAGCAGAGAATTGATAAAGTGAGATGTATCAAGATAATCCTGGCAAGTGACCAACCACACTCCATGCCACAGAGGAAGGTGAAAAAATCCTGGAGTCACTGCCTATCTGACCTGGGAGGAAATTCTGTGCCTTCCTAAACAGAACCTTGCTAAATCTCCCAGGTTATTTTTAAAGATGCTTGATTTATTTTTTACTGTTGCATTGGACTTTCCAAAAGCTGATGGTGATCAGTTTCTTGCATAAAGATGATTAAATGCCCAGAAAACGTGACCTGTGAGGAAATATTGAAAACATTGGGTTTGTTTAGTCTAAGGAAGATTGAGGGTGGACATCATCGCAGTCTTCAAGAACATAAAAGTTTGTTATAAAGAGGAAGGTAATAAATTGTTTTCCTTATCCACTGAGGATGGGACAAGAAGTAATGGGTTTAAATTGCAGCAAGGACAGTTTTGGTTACACATTAGGAAAAGATTCCTGACCGTATGAAGACTGATTAAGCACTGGAACAAATTACTTAGGGAGATTGTGGAATCTTTGTCATTGGAGGTTTTTCAAAACCAGGTTAGACACACACCTGTGAGGGATGGTCTATCTAGATAAGACTTAGCCCTGTCCTCAGGTTCTGGATTATACGACATATGACTGTCTCTTCCAGTCCTACATTTCTGTGATTCTATAAACCAAATCCTATGAGAAGAAAAGGAATGAATGGGATTTCTATATAACTAAGAAAAACAAACAAGGCGTCCTGTGGCACTTTTAAAGACTAACACATTTATTTATCACATGAGCTTTCATGGGACAAAAAATCCCACTTCGTCAGACTCTTTGAAGTGGTATTTTCTCCCATGAAAGTTCATGCGATAAATAAATGTGTTAGTCTTTAAAAGTGCCACAGGGCTCCTCGTTTGTTTTGCTGCCCTAGACTAACATGGCTACTACCCCTTTGGAACTATATAACTAAGAACTGTCTGAATAAAGAGTAAGTTTGTTCTTTATCAAAACTAGTAATTTTCTTAGCCATTGCTTTTGCATCACTTTTCATATGTTGAAAGAAATTGTAATTAGAAGAAATTGTTCCATTAATTACCATTCCTTGTTTTTCTTTTGTCTACAGTTTAAAGATAGTGTAACGGCAGTTCAGAGTCTTAAAGGCTCTGGGCCATGTTCCAGAATATATGTGCCAACCATGCGATCACTAAAGAGAAGTTCTTCTTCAGTTAGTCATTCAGAGACTTTAACTTCTAAATACTCCAGAGTATTCAGCTTGCCGTCTTCTTCACCATAATATATGGAGGGATTCCCAAACATAAAAATAGATGTACCAAAATTCTTAAGCAGCTGTAATCTGAATTAAATTTTCATAACAAAGCAGAGCTCTTCACCACAATGGCATTATATTAAAAAAAAAATCTTTTGTAATTATGTTCTTACCAGCTCTAAAAAGCGTAGATACCATACATCTCACAATCCTGATGCAGAAGAAAAAAATGGAGCAAATAAGGAGTCTTGCACTTTGCTCTGGGATGTCTGACTAAGGAAGCTAGATGACAAGAAAGGTACAAGAACTCCAGCTATGCCTTTAAGTAATGTGTTCCTATTTTATTTATTTAGTGGATTTTATATATTTATCATTGTTGCATCCTGAATTACTTCTGCTTGCATGATGACATGAAATAAAACAACAACAATGTAAGTAACCATAAAAAGAATAATAATGAATTTTCAAATAGTGCATAGCATTGCACTTTCTTTTAAACAGATTTAATATTAAAATGCTGATCAATATATTTAAATTTGTTTTCAAATTTTGCTCATGCAGTAACCAGTGAAAAGACAGATCTTACAGTTGTTGCTATCATGGCTAACATGATAGAAGCTATATTTTGTATTTCAGGACCAAGTATTGAGGAAGAAAGAAAACTACCAATGCTGTGTTTTGATTAGTTGATTGCTTCCTTAATCATTTTGGTCAGTACAGAGCATTGGTAGATTTGGAACAAGGGCAACATGAAAATTTCAATTAAACTTTGGAACAAATTAAATAAATCACTGAAAATACTTTAGCAATATTTTTTTTTTCTGCATACACAATAACTGACATAGACATGCAGAAATGAAGGGGACTGGCGATCATAAGGTATTTAGATATTGTGAAAAAATGAAATGATTTATTTCTACAATACATTATGTTTCAGTTCTTTGATATGAATAAAACAAATTTAGAACCTTTGCCTAACTCAACTCTTCCACTGTTTCATTAGCAAGCACTAAAGACCACATTTGCTAAAGAGCTCAGCACCCAAAAACTTCCTTATGGACACTTAAATAAGTAGCTGGATTTTCAAAGAGTTCATCTCTGATTTAGACACCTAAATGAAATGTCTAAAAGAGACCTGAGATGATCTGAAAATCTGGTCCAAAATTTTCTCCCATTACTCAGTTACAAAGCTGCCCGGCAGGAGAAGAGAACACAGAGATCCAACAGAACTCAATATATTAAACAGATCATGAACATGTGTCCTGTGTGTACCCCAACTGGGGGAAAACAATATCCCCAGGATATAGGTTTGGGGAAACATAGACTCCAAACTATGTTTCAGGTTGTGAAAATGTATTCTATTTAGCTTTAACATGCAATGTTTCATGAACAGACTTGGATAAAGATAGGTGGTATCAACTGTTTTACAGAATGTACTGAGTGGTATGAGAAGCAGCAGCAGGATATCTTCCTATGGCAGAGGTCCCCTAACTTGAACATCTGGATGGACAGACTTAGATAAAGATAAGGTAGTATCAACTGTTTTACAAGAATGTGCTTCCTGTATCTTTATTTATGCCAAGCAGACTCTCAGGTCAACAATGTACAAGTGAAGAATGGAAACCCCTTAACAGATGGTCAACCAGCTATCTCAAATGGCTCAACTACTGAAAAACAAGGGGTTGGGGAAACTACAAAGGATCTTCCTAAGGTGATTCAGCCAGCTAAACTGGATTACCAGGTTTCCAGCCTAGTATCTCACCCAAATATGGAGTGCCAATCTATGCTCTAACTCTTACTGCTCCTCGGCTATGATTTGCTATGACCCGAGCTGGCTTGGCCATATATGCAAACTAGGTGGCCACCTAAAGCACTAGGCTTTAAGGGGCATCAAATTAGATGGAAGTAAATCTTTTCCCCTCTATTTAAAAAAAATATTAATATGTTACCATTTTTCTCTACGTTGAATGGTGTGGGGAGGGGGAATGCCAAAGTCATAGTTCACCTAGGGTGCCAGAAACCCTTGCCTATGACTGATTAGTTTTGATGTGATTCTAAAAGCTAACTGTTTTGTAATACTAGAGCTCATACAGAAGTTCTTTTTAAATAATAGTCTATTAATCCAACCCTCTTTAAAAGAAATCTGCTTGGTGAAATACTGTATTTACTTCTGCACCAGTGGTAGGCCTAAAGTAAAACCCAAGAGTCAAATCTGAAATTTGTTGTCATTTGCATCCAGATTCAGACTTCAGAGTTGGGGCCCATCCCTACTTAATATCTGAACTCTGTCCTGCCCTTCTTGGGAAAAGTAAACATGACCTTCTGCCCCATACAAACCTTTTTAATCCTTTAGGATTACAAAAAGTCATGAAGAATTTACCTTAAAACTGGCCCAGATTGGAACATACAGTACAAGAAAAAAATCTGAGAGGAAGAGTATGAAGAACAACAGATCATCAACACAATGTGTGAATACGGTTAAGAGGGCCAACAGGATCTATAGGTTGTGTTTCATGAACTCTCTTCTGGATCTAAACACAAAGCAGGGCTAAAGCTTTTTTAGCCATCCATGAGAGATTTCAATTAATTGGCAGGAATGCTTGGGAGGTGTTGACAATGATAACAGTTTCTACACCATTCTCCTCCCAACTTTTTTGATATGGAAAAATCAGTTAAAGTTCAATTAAAATTATAAGCAGCTTTAAACTGGGTCTTATAATGAGAAGTGTCAGACAACCTTAATTATAGACAGCACTACCACCTCTAACTATAGTTTTTTAAAAGTCTTCCTTGCCTATGTTACAAAAGAGAATCTGAGATTCTTATAACTGAAATAATCTTTAAAAGCTACTATATATTTCATTGTTATTGCTGTTTGTTTACTTTTGGACAAAGAAGCTAGGTTAGCCAATTTCATTATTGTTTATAGTCATTTTTTTTCTAATCCATTTTATCTTCAGATTCTCAGGTACTAGTAGCCCAATGAAGTAATGTTTTTTTGTTGTTGTTGTTGTGAACAATTCAGGGGATGTTTGTTTATTTAAAATTATTTTCGCTGTCATTTTTAACAAAACCCAACGGATCCATTTCTTTCAATCTTAGGTTCTGTAAAAACATATTCTGTGTTTTGGGCCAAACGTGACGTGCCAGTGTCCCAATGTGATAACCAAGTATGACAACATTTACAAAAGTTTAAAATTTGCTCTAATCTTAGCAAGATTTTGTGACTGAGTTTAAAGTTGTAGATTATATCAACTAAGGCCCCAGTTCAGCAGAGTATTTAAACACATGGTTATTTTAAAGCATGTGAGTAGTCCTGTGGGTTTCAATAGGATTATTAAGTACTTATATAAATGCTTTGTTGAATTGGGGCCTTATGGATTAAAAAAAGATTTAAGCCATCTGTAAAGTCACATTCAGATATCACTGGGTGTGAAAATGAGTACCTCAAATCTATTTACTGGGAAAAAAGCATTTGGAAATCTAGGTTCCAGTCCTACATACCTAAATTTAAGTACCTGAATACTGCTACTGAAGTCAATGGCACTCCTCTTCTGCTTAAGCAGAGCGTGTGCATAAGCAGTTGTAGGATTAAGGCCCAAATTAGCTACTATATCTGAAAATATAAAATAATTGACGATTTATATTGCATATATCTTTTATTTTAAATATATATTTCTTCTGATTTAAGGGAAAAACAAGACTTTCTTCAAGTTGCATTTTGAAAAGAAAGTCTTTTGTAAATACTTTTGTCTAACATGTATTTTCAAGTTAAAATTTTTATTTGTACTATGTTGTGATTATAAACGTTTGATATGTTGATAATCTTAAATTTCTTTTGACTGAAACACTTCAGGTTTTGAACAGACAAACAGTAAGCATTCAATTACAAACAAGTAAAATTTGCAATTTCAATGAAGTGACTGATGAAGAGAATAATGATAAATTGAGATCACTGACACAGCAATTCAGTACTTTAATGTGTAGAATGGGGAAGGATATTATTTTGACATAGCATAAAGGGTTGGTATCACAAGAGATGATACAAGTTAGCTGAAAGCAAGCAATACCTATAGTACTAAAACCCCAAAATTATACTAAATGTATATGGAAGATATAATGGAAACAGACTATATGTTGTAACTGGGGAGCTGGACCTTGGCTCTGAATGTGCAAGGAAAGTAATAAAGTTTGGTAAACACGTAATATTTTCAGGTTTTTATTAATATACCCTAATTGTTTAATGCATAATTTTTTTTCCTATGGCAAGTTGGGTTCAGCAGATAAACTACTACAAAGATCATTTAAAACAATTCATTGTCATTTGACACGGCACTGCTAAAACTAAGTAACAGAACAAGATGTGTATTTGTCACCGTGCGCTGTGCACTGCAGAAAGAAACATTTTAAGGCTTACATTATCTGATATTTCAGCATGTCTTAAAGCTTTGGGCTTGATCCTACAAGCCACTGAGCACTCTGGTACTGAGCCAGCAAAACAAGTAAACATAGATATATTTTCCTTTCTTGTAGCAGACCAGAGTCCTTTGTTCCTGGTAGGACTGAACCCTTTATGCATATATGAATTGTGCACGAACCATGCATTTGCTATGTTGAGGTTCCTTATAGTCCTGTCTAAATGTATTATCCAACCATGTCAATTAAAGAATATTTTGTCTGTTAAAACACTACTGTTCTTTATGAATTCTTGTTTTATTTTCTGGAGTTGTTCTTCTGAATGCTGACAAAGGCGTAAGGATCTCCCACCAGTCAGTGTTTTGCTTTTCATCCCTTGAAGTTCATGCTCTTAGTTTTGGTGCATCAGGTCAGGATTGTAGTGAACACACAGTACAATGACAATAAGCAAAGATGGCCCTGGACCAAGGGTAATTTGTCATGCTGCTTCATGCATTGACTTCAGGATGTAGCTGTTAGAATGAAAGGAGACAGGAATGTACACCTACTCCTTTTCTGCAAGATTTGATCAAAGGTGAACTGCTTTAAGAAAATAAGCAGCTACCAGGAGCAGTGACTCACTCTTTATGCTGAAACAGAATTGCTGTGTGTTTCAAACCTCTAAGAATGCACTCTCGGATTGATGTTTCAATTGATAGATTACTTTGTGAATTAAAGCTGTAGAGCACATTTCATGAAATGAAAAGTGTTTCCATTTTCCTCTGTTTCTTCACTTCTGTAATTTTCATTGATTAGAACCTCAGAACGGTGGCCCTGGATCGACTCAATCACAGTTATATCTGTCTACCATAAAAATAAGAACCTCAATAGAACCACAAAGGAACACCTGCATACTTCAACTCACCCTCTCTTAAGCCATACACTTCACCCAGAAGCTAGAGCAGACAGTGGATCTCCAGTGCAAAATACTCTCTGCATGGGTACATTGCTTAATAAGTGAGCAGCCATATTCTAGTAATACAGCTTTTGCAGGGTCTCTATGTCTAGCCCAATGTATTAAAGCAATCTAGTGTTGAGATGAGAAAAGCCTGCATAGTTGTAGACAGGCCTGCATCCAAAAAGAATATGCTCTCCTGCCAGAAGTAGATAGGGAAATAAAGCACTCTTGGCCACGGCTACGGTCTGAGTAACCCAGATCAACCAAAGATCTGACAGCAGAGGAACAAATTCCCACAACCTTGAAATATTTCTCTCTCTCTCTCTCTCTCTCTCTCTCTCTCTCTCTCTCTCACACACACACACACACACACACACACACACACACACACACGTGTCTTCACCATCCCAAGACCTAAAACCTGAATGACTGAAGTCAATGAAATATGGGGACAAAGCTGCTTCCAAAAAAAGTTAGGAATTTATATCAGCTCAGATTTCCACAAAGTAATAGCTTTTTCTAAAGAAGATTTAAACAGATGGAGAATTCTTTAATAATCCTCATCTGATAGCATTACCACACTGAAAAGGAATCATGCTAACTCTGCTGTATCTATTTCAGATGATCTTTTCCCTTGTCCACTAAGCAGTTTTTGCAGGCCTGATTAGTCCTTCCTCTTGATATTGGGACTGCAATAAACCCTATATAAAAATGAGAGTTTTATATGTGTCTGGGAGTTTGAAGGATTTGGCTTTTGGACATATTAAATAACTGCAAATAAAACAATAATAGAAAGCATATGTAAAGCCATTTTTATCCACAGATCCTTAAGTAGTTCATAAAGATAAGTGAACATCATTTAGTAGAAAGATTGGGAAACTGAGTGTACATCTATACTGCATTGTAAACCCAGGTCTGTGGACCCTGGCTTGTGGCTCTGGTGTTTCCAAGCCCATGCTTGAGCATCCACACTTATTGTAAACCTTGGCTTACAACAGCTGTGCTAACATGTCCATACTACACTATAGAGACATTTAATTTGGGTCTATGGCTTGAGCTGTGTTCACACTGCAACATTACAAAGTTTGGACCTAGGATGACTAGATAATAAGTGTGAAATGTTGGGTAATAGGCACCTGCATAAGACAAAGCCCTGAGTATCAGGCCCATCCTTATAAAATCAGGACATCTGGTTATCCTATTTGAACTTGAGTCAGTCTGATTTGTGTGTGTACAGAAGCAGTGCTTGGGCTGAAATCTGAATCAAAGCCCATACTTAACATGCAGTGTAGCCATACCTTGAGCTACAGAATAGTTAAATGTCCAAGATCACACAATAGATTACTTCCTGAGGTGGGAATAGAACCCAGTCTTGTCTACACTTACAAGCACACAGCTGAATCACTGTAAGCGCATGCATGGACACAGCGCTGTGGCGGTGGGAGACACTCTCCTGGCGACGTAGCTACTGCCACTCACTGAGCTGGTTTTACTGTGTCTATGGGAAAGCTTAATCCCATCAGCATAATGCAGATACATGAGTGCACTTCCAGTGGCACAGCTGTGCTGTTGTAAGCCTAAGTGTAAATATGGCCTCCGCCTACCACAGTATCCTCCGAACTCTCTGCCTCACTTATTCATATATATCCCCCTTTTGCGTTAAGGATCAAATGTGTGAAATGCACAAAAATGCTTTTTAAAACAAATGACTGAATTCAATTTCAAGTCAGTCTTCCGTTTATTAGTATTAGCAAGGTGATCAACTTGCCGCCAGTTGTATCTTGTTTAATTTGACCTTTCAAATGCTGAAACTGTTCCAATGAGCTGCTGTTTATGGCTATCACATTCTCTGGCTGAATCATTACTTTTCTAACTCCGTACCTTTAAGTGAATTACTCTAGATACCTTGCAGGATAGTAGTGCTATAGTACAGTCAAAGTTGACAGGGCACTGCCATTTTAAACCCACTATTTTTAGGGATTTATAACTCATTGAAAAATATTTCTTCTATCATGGAGGGTATCCTGGTTGGTCACAGCCTATTAGGGAAGTATCTTTTTGTAAAAGTTGGTTCACACCTTTGCATCAAATTCCTTCTTTACGTGAAGGAATTGCTGCTTATACAAGGGAAATTACTAATTTCACCAAGACAAAGCAAAAACATATGGGGCCAATTTTCCAACCAGTTATACAGGTACAACCCCCAACTGAAGTCAAATGGGATTGTCACCTGAATTACACGCTTATTAATGATGACAGATCAGTGACATAACTAGTAAATTTGGGTGGGCCCAACTTTCGGGTGGCCAGGGAATGACAAACACAGTCTAGCTCAATTTGAACTAGCATATTAAAAATACCAGGGTGGATATTGTGGCACAGGCTAGTGACCCAAGTTCAAGCATGCCTGTTCCCTTGGGTCTGGGATGGGGAAGAAGCAAAAGGAACTAAACTAGCTAACATCAGGTGCAAGTCTGGGCAGTTACAGTCTGGGCCTCTTGAGACTGAGGAATTCCTCCAAAAATCCACAAGGAAGGGGAGGCTGTGCTGGGATGGTTCCCTTTGCTGTGAGTGTGGCTGTCTATTGGGAAAAGGAGCACAAGCAGACTCCCAACGTGGGGAGGGAAAGCGCTCTCAGCATGAGGTGGGCAGGCCCTTATGTAATACAATACAAAATTAGAAATTCAAAATCAGAATTTTAATCATCTTGAGGGTTCATTAAAGACCACACCATTGAATGAGTAAGGAACAGAACTTTAATAACACAGACAGGAGTGATTCCCAGGGGAGCAGCCATGTTAGATCGCCTATAGGGCACGTCTCCCAATTCACACAGCACTGTCCCATGCTAGGAAGTATCGCTAAAATCACAACCTTCTACAGGAACAAAACTTTTCAGTTTTATCTAAACAAAATATTTTGATCAACCTAAAAGAAAATGTTTTTGGACTTTGATTTCACAATTTTCCCCTCCCCAATGTTGGGGGGGGGGGGGGTTGTTTTGTTTCAGAAATGGAAAAAAAAATTGAGATCACAGAAATTACTGCAAAGCAGTAAATCCAGTTCCCACCGAGCTTTAGTATTCATTGTTCAAAAATTGTTATCTAAAGCAGTTCAGTCTATTTCAAACTTAATCATTTAGAATCCAGTTATTCCCTCCAGAACTTCCATTGCTGTCAGTGAGAGTTGCTCCTGTGTAACTGAGGGGAGAATCGAGCCTCAGTCTTCACAGCTGCTGCCTTTGTCTTTCCTGGTCTCCTCTAACAAAGGATAAGCAACCAAGGTTCAAGTAGTGGGTGTGCAAACGGCACTTGACTGCAAGTAAAACTTCAAGCCATCTCTTTCTCTTTCACCACATTTGCCAGGGAGGATAGGAGAGATTAAACAGTAATTGGGCCATACAGGATGAGAGGGGAGGTTTTGGAAGGATTCCATGTCTGTGGTGAAATGTCCTTTTCTTGACCTTATATTACTGGTTTTTACTAAAGGTGGGTAGGGATAAATTGTGGCTTTAATCCTGGGTCTAACTTGATGAAGTGGGGAGCTGTACAAGGGACTGTGCCTCTTCTCCACAGCAGGCCACTGTGCAGTGAGACTCATGAGTGGACAGCCCACTCTGCAGGCTGGTGCAGAGTAGCGGCTCTGGTGCCCCTACTTACTGTAGGGTCAATGTGCACTCTGTGGCTATGTCTACACTTGTTAATTTAAGTCGACTTAGCATGTCCACACTCAAAATTTAAGTCGACTTAAAGGGGACCCTACCAAATCGACCTAGACCATCCACACTGGACACCTAGGTCGACTCTTAGGGGCTATGTCGACCTGGGACAGGTCCACGGTGGCGGGGGGGGGGGGACACTCCTTATCAAGTGCCAGGGGGCTCAGCCTTTGCCCCACTGTACCTTGGTACAATGGGGGCTGAGCCTGACAGGGACCCTGGCAGGGCATAGGGGCAGGGCTCTGTCCTGCCCTGTGGGGAGGCATGCCAGGTGGTGGCTGTGCCAGCCACCCTGGCAGGGAGGGCAGTGGGAAAGCCCTAAAGCCCCCTAAGTCGACTTAAAGTCGACTTAGGGCTACTCCACGTCCACACTGGCTAAGTCGACTTTCTAAAGTCGACTTAGCCAGCAAAGTTGACTTAAAACGAGGTTTTATAAAGTCAACTTAATTTTTCCTTAAGTTGACTTAAGCAGCTGCTTAAATCGACTTAAGGAAAGTGTACTGTGGATGCAGATTAAATTAAGACAATTTAAGCAAGCTTAAGTCGACTTAATTTGTAAGTGTAGACGCACCCTGTGAGCATACCCAGGGTCTGATTTAGCTCCTAATGAAAGACCAGTAGTTTTCCCTTGGGTGGCAGGACCAATCCAACTATACCATAATTAATACTGGCAACCCCAGCCATTCAAAAACCATGAGTCAGCTTTCACCCACCCAATTATAAGAGCTTTTAAAAAAATAATTTTTTTTTGTTTTTATTTCCCTTCTGGTGTGTGGGCATTTAGGGAACACTCTCTGTAACCATGAATGATTGGAAACTACTGATTTTTTTAAATGAAAGCTGAGGATCTTGCATAATTACATGATTCCAAGAGTGGAAGATTTTGGAAAAACACCAAATATTGGAAGATTTACAATTTTAAAAAAATCACACAATTTGGGAACACTGTAAGCAGAGCTTTTGCTTAAAGACGTATTTTTACAGGGGTTTAAAATGCAGTCAGTTAGTGACGTGTCCAATTAAAAGCATTTAAAAAGCTAAAATATATAAAGAGAAGCAGCATAATAAAAATCAACACAATTTCAGTAAGATGAGAAGTTTGATAGAGGGGTACATTTCCCAGTTCAGCTTTTTCTTGCAATGTAAATTTTATGACAACATAATAGCATATATTGCTCTAAATTTAAAACAAACAAACAAACAAAACTGGTTCTAGCAATTCTAAAGTAGGAAATAACTCAGAAAAATAATTTATAATTAGTTTTTTTTTAATTTTACTTATTTCTACAAAATGAAACAAATCTTTTAATGGAGGGAGTTTCCACATCTACATGTATCACAGCCTTTGACCATGCACAATTCCACCAACAGAATTATTTGGAGTGGAACACATTTTATAAATCTTAATGGGGTAGGGTAGGAATACAGATTGGTACTAAATCAGCCTACTGTTAATACAGATTGAAATAACATTAGTTTATTATTGACCAAAATTTACGAGGACTGTCTGTGTGTAGACAAAGGTGTGAAAGTGATCAGAGCTCAACTTTGAATTATTTTCACACCCGGTAAATAAAATGAAATAATAGAATTCAGCAGATGGAAATGGGAACATTTAAGTCACTTGTTTTTGCTGCCCCTCATAACTAATATGCTATAATTTCATTATAATTCAATGATAGACTTACAAATAACAAATTAAGAAATAAAAATGAATTCAATAACAAATTAAAAAAATAAAAACATTTTATGGACACAACAATCTATTACTACTTAAAAAACCAAACCTGTACTGATCAAATGTAGAACATTTGTTTAAGTTTTAAAAGTGACTGATAGCTGCCAAGAAATCTCAGGCTCACACTACATTAATATACCAGCCTGCCACCTACTGGAACTAGAACTGCACACTGGAAATTTGACCATTGAAATCTGGCCGATTACCATATCCTGTTCACCTTATCTACACATGAGTATTGTCATTGATTTCAATGGAATTTCCCATGAATATCAGGCAAGCAGGATTTGGCATCAAATTTATGTTTCTGAAAAAGTCTACCATACTGCAAACATTCAAAAATCAGAAAACGAACAACTCCCATTACCCAGAAAAACAAACAGAGTCCTGTGGCACTTTTAAAGACTAACAGATTTATTTATCGCATGAGCTTTCGTGGGAGAAAAATCCCACTTTGTCAGATGCTTTGAAGATGGGAAACTTACAAATTTCTCATTACCCAGGGATACAACAGAAAACATTACTTAAAAAACAAAAACAAAAACCAGAAACAAACAAACTACTACTGTAGTGGCCATTAAAGTTGTAGCTGGACAGAATTCCTCTATTCAAAACCTTAAAAGAGTGGATACAAGTTAAAAGGAAAGATTAGTGCATTCTTTTCCACATTCACATTGCATACGCACAACACTTTCAATTACACATGCCCATGCTCTACAAAGTTTTCATTTTTCATCTCCAGCAGACACCAAAAAGCAATACATTCCCTAGTTTCCTCAAACCTGTACTCAATTGCAAAATCTCAACAGGTGCTTCATGTGCTTCCCACATCAATTATATCAATGGATCATCATAGTTGACTGCCACACATTCCATGCACTCAGGAAGTTATTGTATCTTAACATTGTGGTTGTGGTCATGTTTCTTGCCATGATTAAAAGTTGTAAAATGTTAAATAGATTAAATACTACCCAGGTATATCATGTTCTAGGAATATGTATATCATGTTCTAGGCATCAGCATATGAGGAGCAACAGTGTGGACAAAGAACAGGTTAGGAATTTTGCAAAAGGGCTACAAAGAAAAGAGAGATAATCCAATGAAAAACTGTCAAAGATGTGTATGTCAATGTTTAGTGTACAAATTCTGTTTGATATTGGGGGCTTTTTATATCTGTGTCAGACTGCAAAATCCATTTTGAATTTTTTCCCCTTCTCTGTTGTCCTTTTACATCCACGGTAGACTGGAACTCCAGCAGGTAGTGGCACAATGAGGTGCTGTTAATTTAAGTGCTCTCCACCTGAAATGGAATCACCCCTTAGACAAAAGCTTGACTCCCAGCCAGGGGAACTGATGTGTCAGGAGAGAAGGTGCAGGACAACAAAGCTACCAAGCAGGGGTTTGTGATCACCTGCTGAGGCTGACCAGGAGGTCACCTGACAGAGGAGAATGGAAGATTATAAAGGCCAGGAGTGATTCTTCATTGGTTTGTTTTTTTAGCTCAAGGTGAGGAGAGCTGCTGCAGGAATCTGATGGGGTTGGACAAACTCTGCCTACCTGAACTCTTCTAGACCTTCCCATCCCGGAACTCCCAAGGGAAGGGTGAGTTTAAAAGGCATTACATTCAGGGTGGGGTTTTTTTGTTTTGTTTTGTTTTGTTTGTTAGTTTGTTTTCTATGTGATCTGTACTCTGCTGTGCTTTATCTTTAAGTAGTAACTGAGTTAGAAGTTTGGGTTTATTTGCTTTCATTATCATGTACCCCTAAAGCAATAAACTATCAGCTAGAAGGTTCACACTATTGGTGAGATTCTGGGGAATGAGCAAGAGCTCCTTAGGAGACTTTCGGGGAGACACCTAGTTTCATGGCCTAAGTTATTGGACTGTGAGGTCCCCACGGCCAAGAGTGGGAGGTTCAGATACAAGGTCTGCACCTGTAGTGTATGCCTAGAGCCCCTAAGCCAGGAACAGTGCCTAGAACCCTGTCAGAAACAAAGGCACATGGGATTCAACATTTGTATCTCCTGATAATGTTCTGGTGAGTGACCAGCACAGGGAGCTTGACAGGAAAGGTGAGAGTGTGGTTTCTGAACTCATTCTCTCTATATTAATTCATTTTTCATCATAGCCATGAAAAATTGAAATAGTGCTAAGAGTTTATATTCAATGTTTTGGCTTTTGCCATTTCAATTAGATTTTTACAAAATAAAGTTTTAAAGTCTTTGTTAAAATTCTCTCTAACACAAACTTAAAACTGCAACATAACCATAGAATCCCAGACATGTAGGACTGGAAGGGACTTCAGTAGGTCATCTAGTCCAGTCCCCTCAAGGCAGGAAGATATTCATTTCTGACAGGCAAAATGCTGCCCTGCTCTAATCCAAAAGGGTCAAGGCACAGCAGAACCAGTGTTGGGGGAAGGGTAGAGTACTATTAATGTCTACATGGCAACCTTCCTCCTCCCCCAAACTCATAGCAACAAGTTTTCAGTACCTAGGTCAACAGGCTCAGGCTCATGCAGATCATGCTAAATTAATAAAAATAGCTGTGTAGATGTTCACACTTGGGCTCTGAAAAAACCCACTCCCCTCCCTGGGCTTCAGAGCTGGAGTTCTAGCCCAAGCCTTAAGATCTACATAGTTATTTTTAGCACTGTAGTGTAAGCCTATGAGCCCAAGCCTGTAGACCAGGCTCTGAGACCTGCTGCCGTGTTTTTGTTTGTATGTTTTTGGCTATGTAGAGATGCCCAAAGAGGCCCAGCAATGGGTTTCCCCAACCTTTGTGTGCTTGTAAAACTGCTGCTGAGTTTGTAGGGGGAGATTTTCTGTCACCCAAATACATCATTCCCTTGTACAAAGTCCATGTACTTATTTATTGTGCAGGGGGTTGAAAATTTCATTCTAATTGCATATCACTTAGAAAATCTCAACTTGGCCAGGAGCATTAATAAAATTCTGCTACAGAACCTGAAATTAATTTCTAAAGAAATCCATGACTTTTTGGAAGTGTCTGGTTTTAAAGCAAATTATGCAAAATCTGGAAAACTAGCTATACATCTGCCAAACACTAAAAATCATTCCTCTTGAAAACATTTGGGTACAAAGGGGCAACAAATTGTATAAAATAGTGAAAGACAAGGTGGGTAAGATAATTTCTTTTATTGGACCAACTTGTGTTAGTGAAAGAGACAAGTTTTCTAATTTATACAGTCTTTTTCAACTTGTGTCTCTTGCCAACAGAACCAAAAAAGATATTATCATATCCACCTTCTCTCTCTCATATCCTGGGACCAACATGGCTAAAACCACACTGCAAAGATAAAATACTTGGAAATTCAAATCTCAAACACCCTAGAAGAAGTCTATGACAAATGTCAAATCACTACTTCAGCAAGTGGGGAAAAAAAATCTGGAGTGCTTGGTTGGGAAGACTAGCCACATTTAAATGAACAATTTATCAAGGAAATCTTTCTTGTTTCAAAATCTTTCTGAGATCAATCCAGATAAAATCCTACCAGGATGACAGAGGATGTTGTTAGAATGTATATAGAATAAGAAAAGAAAGAGTGAGTATAGTCAGTGTTGTCCCATGGGGGGAGCAGGGCTCCACCTACGGGGGGGGGGGAGCCGGCTCCGGCCCTGGTTCAAAAAATATGGGAGGTGATTGTAATGGAAAAATGAACTGATCAATTATGTACCTAGTAAAGTAGACAAAAGACAAACAGAAACTGTTATTTTTTTTATTCAATACTCAAAGAATATTCACCTGTGCCGCCCCAAAAAAGGTTGCATACCAGTCCAATTTTTAAAATATGAGGCATTATATAGGTAAATGAAGTAAACAAAAAGTAACACAGGAATATTGATATTCCACTGTTACACCAGCATGAGAGGTCAAGTTGGTATTTAGTGCAATTAATTTGCAAATAAGAAAAATTAACAAGAAAATAAAAGGATGATCAATCAATGTTTTAAAACATTAAAACGTACCCAATTTCACTATTGGCTATTTCCAAATTTGTAACCACAACAATAGTTTTTATAAAGTAAGGGAGGAAAATCATGTCCTAAATCAGTTGTCTTCACAGCATTACTCATCTGCTCCCTGATGGTATATGTGGAGCTTACTTCAAGAAAGGTTAAAAATGTTTTCAAGAGCAGCCACTGATTTTGGATGCCCAACATGTAATACTTTGGACTGATTTTCAGGAATGCTGAGCAACCACAGATTTCAGTGAGGTCAATGGGACCTACTGCTGCTCACCATTTCTTTAAATCAAGCACAAAGGGTATGTCTACACTGGAGACTCTGTTAAGTCGACTTAAAGTCGACCTTGTTAAGTTGACTTAGAGAGTACACACTGAAAACTCCAGTCGTCTGCCAGCGTCCACACTGGCAGGTGCTAGATCGATGGCGGAGTGGTGCATTGTGTGTAGCTGTCCCACATTGCACTGGGGCCTGGAGGCCAATTAGGTTGACTTAAGGGCATTCCCCATCTACACTGGCTTAAGTCAACTTAATAAGGTTAACTTAAGCGTTAAGTCGACCGTAAGAAGTGATATTATTAAGTCGACTTAAGGGAGTACTTAAGTCGACTTAATAAAAGCCCAATCTGGATGCAGAAGTCTGTAGGTCGACTTAACATTCCTTAAGTTGACCTAAGGCTCCAGTGTAGATATAGTGTCAAGTTGGACATTCAGGACCTGAAGGACCTCAAATTAGGGGCCATTTTTGAAGGTCAGGCTGTGTCCATGCTTTGGGCTACATAGTCCCCTCTCTTACACCTTGTGGAGGGGAGCAAAATACACAGAGGTGGAAGGAGGAGAGCAATGTAGTGCCTTTACTGATGTTCCTTTTTTCCAGACCCTACCTAAACTCCACTGCTGCAAATACACAATTTGGATTCTGTTGCTTTGGAAGCTGGGGTCAGAAAGTGGTGCAGTTGAGAAGTAGCCATTCTATGTAGCATTTGGTCAAGGTTAAAAACCCACCTGGAAGTTATTACTGGGGGAGGCAGCTGAGTTCCCTACAGATCCACTCCCCTCATAAGCTGTATCCTCAAGAGCTAGCCAGAGAACAATTCCATTTCACTATAACTTTCAAGGTTTTAAAATTTGTTTTCATTCCACACTGGAATTAAAAAACAAACAAACAAAAACAAAACATTTCAAACATTTCAGCAAAGTGAAATTATGTTGAAAAGGTCAGATTTTCTCCTTGTCTCTGTGAAAATGACTTCCCTGGGGTCCTTTCTGGAGCTCAAAAACCTTCCCATCAAAATCAATACATCTCCATGAAACGTTTTAGCTTAAACAAAACAGCATTTTTCAACAAAACCAATTTTCTTGAACATGTTCAAGCCATTTCTAACATCCTTCTCGCAAAGCCACCGACTTCTACTCCTTGCAGGGAAGATGTAATCTCAACTTTGACTGTTCTAACCTGCAGTTTTGAAGACTAGTTTCACCCTCCCATGGTTTTTCTGCAACAAAGATAAGTACCAACTGGAATCCTCAAGAGTAGCACTAAAACTGGAAAGGTATACCCTTAAAAATCACCCATTTGAGATGGCTTTCAGGATGCTGCCTTGCATGTCAATGGCCTTCTGACCATAGAATCACATATTAGGGTTGGAAGGGACCTCAGGAGATTGTCTAGTAGTAGTCCACCCCACTTCTCAAAACAGGACCAACCCCAACTAAATCATCCCAGCTTGGGCTTTGTCAAACTGAGGCTTAAAAAGCTTTAAGGATGGAGTTTCCTGCACAACTCCTGCACAACTTCCTGCACAATTCCAGTACTTCACCACCCTCCTAATGAAAAAGCTTTCCTAATATCCAACCACAACCTAAATCTTCCCCATTGTAACTTGAGACAATTGGTCCTTGTTTTATCGTCTTCCACCAGTGAGCACAGCCTCTCCCCATCCTCTTTGTAACCCACTTTCAAGCAGTTGAAGGCTGCTATCAAATCCCACATCTCTTCTCTTCTGAAGACTAAATAAGTCTAATTCCCTCAGCGTCTTCTCATAAGGCATGTAGTCCAGCCTCCTAATCATTCTTCTTGAGCTCTATGGGATTCTCTCCAATTTGTCCACATCCTTTCTGTAATGAGGGTGCAAAATTGGACACAATACTCCAAATATGGTCTCACCGGTACTGAATAGAGGGGAATAATCACTTCCTTTGATCTGCTGGCAATGCTCCTCCTAATGCAGCCCGATCTATTGTTAGCCTTCTTGGCAACAAGGACACACTGTTGATTTATATCCAGCTTCTTGTCCACAGTAACCCCCAGACCCTTTTCTGCAGAACTGCCAGTTGGTCCCAGGTTTGTAGCAGTGCATGAGATTCCTCTGTCCTAAGTGCAGGACTCACCTCAAAAGAGGCCCAATCCTCAATTTTGTCTAGATCACTGTGTATCCTGTCTGTGCACTCCAACATATCTACCACTCCTCACAGCTTAGTGTCATCCACAAACTTGCTGAGAGTGCAATCCATCCCATCATCCAGATCATTAATGAAGATGTTGAACTGGCCCCAGGACCAACACTTGGGGCATTCTGCTTGACACTCACTGCCAACTAAACAAGCTGATCACTATCTGTTGAGCCCGATGATCTAGCTAGGTTTCTATCCACCTTGTAGTCCATTCATCAAACCCATATTTTTTAAACTTGCTGGCAAAAATACTGTGGGAGACTGTACCACAAATTTTGCTAAAGTCAAAGTATATCATGTGCACCACTTCCCCTACATCCACCAGGCCAATCATTTCATCATAAAAGGCAATGAGGTTGGTTGGGCATGACTTGCCCTTGGTGAATCCATGCTTACTGTTCCTGATCATCTTCCTCTCCTCCAAGTGATTCAAAATGGTTTCCTTGAGGACCTGCTCCATGATTTTTCCAGGGACTGAGGTGAGGCTGACTGGTCTGTAGTTGCCCAATTTCTCCTCTTTCTCTTTTTTAAAGATGGGTGCTATATTTGATTTTTTTTCAGTCACCTGGAACATCCCCCAATCACCATGAGTTTTAAAAGATAATGACCAATGTCTTGCAATCACATCAGCCAGCTCTCTCAGGACCCTCAGATCAAAAGTGCATCAATTGTTTTGATTTTCCAAATCTTTATTTAGATTTAATAGATACACACACAGGTAGGTACCAGCTAGGCAGACGTTTGGGACAGTATCATACACATTGTATATATTTTCAGTATACACATGGAAACTAACATTTCCAATTATAATACAGTGCAGTCTTCTGTTGTAATGGGCAATGATTTTTGCTAGCTGTTAGTAGGTTACTTGTAACTTATCTATTAAAATAGACTATAATTAAATATGAGACCAGAAAGTGCACAGTTTTTATTTTCCAGAAGCTCTTTGATTCATGAAATAATACTTTGGAAAATTTCCAAAGACAGATAATAGGGAGACAGCATCTGCCAATATCACATCATCAAGTTTCCTCAGGAACCATGTTTAATGACTGCTGTTAGTTTATCTATTTTGTTTCTTTCTGTGGTCTTGAATAGACTATTTGCTGAAGCTGCATCTCTTTCATTTTTATTTGACTATATACAGAATCGTAGGTGTCCACAGTACCGTTAACAGTAAGTGAAGAACTGTTTCTGACTCTAAACCAATCACAGCTATATATGCTGCAGTTGGAGCCAGCACGAGACAAGTAGAATGGAGGAAAGAATTAAAATCCAAATAGTATACTTCCCATTTACCTCTGAAAAGAAAGCACACACATAATCATTTAATAAATACATTTCCATTAATATTTAAGAAATCAAAAAACAGACATTTTTGAGCTTGAACAGTGTGATTAATTACTTACAAATAACTGATTACAAATAATTATTTAATATTTTAAGCGAACAATTGTATATGATAAGATGTGCGTTAACACTGGATTCCCATACACCTCAGGTTCATAGTACTGCCAACACACTCAACGACAATATCTTTTACCACATAAGTTCTGGTCTCTGAAATCTTTGGGCCAAATTCTGCTCTAAGTTACACTAGGGCACCCACCCTAGAAATCAGCAGTCAGTTCTGTATCATATAGTGTAAATTATTAACCCACCACCCACCCACATACCTTTTATTTCAATCTACCTACATTGATCTAGGAACAACTCTTTATTATAAGGCTATAGAAGGATTAGGCTAATATTGTGAGTAACTTTGCCTCTAAATATCTCAAAACATAAAATTTTAGTAAGTTCCAGATAAGGTTGCTGAGTGCAATACAAGAACCACTTAATACATTCATTAAAAATAAAAGAAATAACTCTTCTGAATATCACAAGCTAGGGTTACATAAACAATTCTGATACAAAATTGAATAGAAAAATTCTGCTCCTCCCTTAAAGTGATTTCCTATGTTTCATAGTAATAGCTTCTTCCTATAATATTTCAGCAATGAGAGTAGGTTGTCAAAACATGACTTAAAAAGGAACTACTAGTGCATTTTTAACAATCACGCTGCAACCAACATCTCTATTTTGTACACAATATCCATAACCAGATGATTCTTTCTTTGTCTGATACTATTATGTAGCTATCCAGAATATTGAGGAAGTGTTGAAGGAGTCATGGTGGAGCTAAGGTGGAGTCAAGGAGCAAAAGTTTAGAGGGGGTCCCATCTCCTACCCCTAAAGGTCTGGTCAGTCTAGTTAAGTTCCATGAGAGGAAAGATGGTGAAGCATTGTGAAGAAGACAGTGAGGGGACAGAGAAAAGATTCAAGAGGGGGTAGCAAGAAGATAGAGGAACTGGTATATTGTGACGAAGGTAACTGAGCTGGGAAGCTGTGGGCACTTTCTAGGATGGGACAAGGTGAGAGCCAAGGAGCAGAGACTATTTAGAAGCCATTTCTGCCACCCCAAAGAGGTACAGTAGGCTTGTCAATTCCCAATTAGACTGTTTTGGCTCATGGAGTCTGAAAGCATTAACTAGGCTCCCAGGGAGAATGGGGGCCACCAAGGAGCCTCTGAACACTGGAATGGGTGGGCTGATGTGGGGATCCATGGGATGGGGTCAGGAGTTTTGGAGATTACATGAAAGGAGCCAAGGGAGAGCTGGGGTGTGTGCAGGAGGGGAACAGGGTATTTGAGGTAGCATGGTGGAAGGCAAGCAGTCTTATCTAATAAATATGTTAACTGGCTGGCTGAAGTGTTTTTTTGATGCCAGCTGTTCTGCTTATCTTTGAATACAAGCTCTATTGGAAGGGATCAATTTCAGGATGATTGTTTATTTCTCTTTTTGTTCAAAGAAAAAAAAAATCCAAAGGGTTTTCAAAGTATCCTATGCTTGGGCGTTCAGGCCAGACTATGCAAGCATCAGTTTGGAGTGTAAAGGCCTATCCTATAACAAGAGATCAACCTCCCCAACACCACGGACTGCCTTGCACATGAACAAAACCCATGAAACAGTGAAGCAAAATGTTAATTTTTTATTAACTGTTAATTGAAAACTATGGCTTTGAGCCATGGTATGAAATGTTATGGGAAAAAAAATCTATCCTACATTATATATGGACATTGCAAATCAATCACTTTATTCAGGTCAAAATTTGAAGAGTGAGGGACAAAATAAAGCTTACAGTGGAACGTCTAACACAATCCTACTTATGGTGAGTTTAAAAAGTGCCTAAGAATTTTAGGAGCACCCGTTCCATTGCAAGTCAAAGAGACTCATCCGCCTACATCTATTGTGTTTTTGGACATCCTCTCTGAATCACTGTCAGGCCTCCATAAACTAATCTAATGTTAAACAAATGTAACCTTGAAGATTATTATTTTTACAAAAAGTCAATTGCTCTATTTTACTAATAGGCATTTTGATATAGATTACATCACAATACTGTGTTAGGAATAAACCACACAATGCAACAATGTAAATATTAATATGAACTGAAAAATGTTTCACCCTCTCAGCTCTATGTCCTCTCCATAAATGTTATTGAGTTAGGATCAATGACATAAACTATAGAAAAATGTAACCTAAGATGATAGACATTTTTGGCCTTTTTAAAAGAGAGTAATATAACTTTACAAACACTTTAAAATGTGTTTCGGGTATATTTTTCTCTCCTTTTTTATCAAAATGGAAATATCTTTAACATTAAGGAAAGGTATCTACAATTAAAGGGTCATTGACTGGATAATAGTTAAAGCTGATATCCTTACTTAAGTTACAAATAACATATTAGTAAAACAAGACATTTTTTAAAAAAAATTGTTTTATTCTTTAACTTAGATTTTACTGTCTTCATTCACTAAGCCAGACCAATGGCAGTCTATTTAAAATATAAATGGAGACTCATTTTTTATTTTATCTATCTGTTTGGACAGAAAAAAGTTAGATTAATAGAACGAATCCCTCAACCTGTGCTACTGGGGCCCTGTCTGGATGCAAGGGTCTGAGATGGTGTCCTGATGTAGGCTTGAGGCCCAAATCACTTCCACTCTGGATTACAGTAGTTTTAACTTTCAGGTTCTTAAGAAGTAGCACAATGCTGTTAATCCAGAGGAGAAAATTAACCCACTGCTTGAATCCCAGAGAAAATTAACCCACTGCTTGAATCCCTCAGGGGAAGTACAAAGGACACCCTAGTCTAGTCCATTAGTCTTTTGTATTTGCTCTATTCCTTGGGAGACAGCTAGCTACTACAGTGGTGCACTCAATTATAAGAACACCTATGGATAGAACCACTGGCATTTGAAAAATATCCAGGAATACTGTTTCTTTGGTCTTTGTTTTTGTAAATGCCAGTTGCTATAAAACTTATATTTGTGCCAAATGCAGCCTGTTTGTCACTTTAGTATATTTCATTTTCTCCTAATGTAGACATTTTACCGTGATATATTTAGTCCTAGAGATCAGTAAAATTAATTCTGAAATGAGTTATTGCTCAACCTGTTCCAATGTAAACAATATTTAATAGAAATTGATAATTACATACACCTACAAAATCAATTTCAATATAGATTTACTTTACTTCCCAGTTATTATATATCCATTTCCATCTGTTCTTTACATGATTTTCTCCTTTTGCAGAAGAGAATAAACATTTCAAGAGGCACTTTAAACAGGAGACTTGAAAAATGAAAGCCTTTGTTACTACAGAGAGCAAAGGGGCCAAAGTAGCAGAGTTGGCTGAAACAACAGAAATCCCAATAAGCCTTATACATGGAGAACATTGTATCCTACTGGATCCTATTATATTAGCACGAGTTCCCAGCCCTATGCAAGGAGTAGCTTAAGAGTCCCTCCTCTGTTCATTGACCCCTGAATTGGCCAAGCATGTTTAGAGCTCGCATAATATATGTTGCGGGGACAGGGGGATGCGGTTCCATGGTTTTTACTGACATGGACTCGTGTATGCTTAGTAACTATGACGATAAGGTTACTATTTATGTAGCTAAATATGGATTTAGAGGTCTAACTTTAGGATCCAAAGACTGAAAAAAAATTAGCTTATTTATATTGTGGTTTCTCTGCACAATGAAATAAGATGGAAAGGTGGGTTGTAAGAAAGATCATAGGCAGTTGAGAACATTGTGAAAAACATCTTTTCTAAAAAAATAACTGAATTGTCCTCCATATCATGAAAGGTGTCAGCCTGATATTCTTTACTTATGCACATACAGCATGGTCATTGCAGTCACTTGAGTGCACTTCACACATGATCTGTTGGAAACTACAGAGATGAAAAGGTTGTTTAGTCTCTACATTCAGCCAGTCCTTGAAATCTCTCCTGCTGTGACAATGGCTTTTGATGTGGATATCTGTCTACTGGGGATGGCTTAAAATCATTAATCAGTCAATCAAAGCAACAGGGCTTTCGGCACTAACAAGGTGAGCAAAATCCAAGCTGGTAACCAACACCTGAAAAGAAAAATCAGTGATTCAATATTTTATTTTTCCACTGTACAAATACCCACTGAAGTGGCATCTTTTTTATTATAGCTTCTGCGTACTCCTGATTTAGGACCCAATCATGTCCTCGTTATCATTAATTTCAGTAAGCAAACTCTTTGTATTTATTTTCTTTCTGTATTATTTTAAATAGCATCCTCAGTCTTTGTATATCATGCAAATATTTTCTGTTTCTATATAATTAGTGTAAAGTGATATTTGCACACTAAGTATAGAAGACAACACAACTCCAATTTTGAAAACATGATTGTACATTTCCATTGATAGAGAAAACATCTCACACCTAAATAATGAAAAATCTCACTGTTAATACAGTCACTTGCAAGTAATTTTCTGAGCGTTAGCCTTGTTGCACAAAAAGATGCTGTTACGATTCCATGCAGGAAATCAGAAGTTGGGATCACTCTGCAATCCTGGCTGTGAAGATAAAATTCATCTTTCAGTTGACAAAGTCTAAGGGTAAACTGCACTGCTTAATGAACATTTGATGTTGGCCAATCAATGGAAAGGCACCAACAGTCAAGATACCCTTATGGATGGGAAGTACCGCAAATGTGGTTGCAATGAAGAAGGGAAAATAGATTAATGTACTACAGGAAATCAGCAGCTTTAGAATACTAGTGAGTCGTATGTTATACCTGCCATAGAAATGCCACTATTTTCCCCACACATCACTTTTCCAACATTGCTTTTTCTACCCTTTTGAACTTTTTTAATTCAATAGTTAGTTCCCAATATCTGAGATAAAGCCACATTAGTCTTCCATTCTGACGTTTGTTTGTGTTCAGCACATTACTACAATATGTATCATATTTAAAAATATCTTTTAAACCACTTCCCATGTCTATATCCTTAGCAACAGGATCAGTTGCTGCTCTAACTAGCAAATTTTTCTCTATTTCTAGTCGCTGGTTTCTGGGCACCACAAAACTGCAGTAGATGTCTTGTCTTTCCAAAAGTGCGTCTTCAAATTCTTTTAGCATAATATTAGCTCTCTTTTGCCATTGCGCTTCCTTTGCGAGACAACTCTGATACAAGGCACCTGCTGCCCCTGACTGCTGCAGAACCTGTTTTTCTTGCTCTAACTTTTCGCGTTCCTGTTCTAGAAGTTTTCTTTCTTCTACTAATTTGCGACTCTGCGAGACTATGGCTTCACGATAACTCAGGGTCCTGTTATGTTCCTTTTCAAGCTCCAACTCCAAGCGAGCAACTGTGCGACGGTTTTCTGTGATTGTATCACGGTATTTTGATTCAAGATCTCTTTGTACGGATATTAGTCTTCCGTAATATTCTTTTTTTTCTTTTTCTATCTCTTTCTGAGACTCTCTGGACCAGATCCAACCTGTCACACACAAAACAAATTTCTCATGTAAACAAAATATATATAACATTGATAATCAAAATTATTTATGTACTTCACAAAGAAGTTCTATTGTTACTTTTAATAATAGCTTTATTTCTTTTCTCCACAAAGACATGAAGGGTGAAATTCACCTCAGTTAAGATGCCCCACAAAACTGAGAGTTTTATGGTCTCTGTTATACAGGAGATCAGAATGTTCCTTTCTGGCCTTTAAAGTCTAAGAAATCTACATTTCTAAAACATAAGAATGGTTGGGTCATAGTAATGGTCCATCTAGCCCAGTGTACCTGTCTTCTAACAGAAGCTGGTGGCAGATGCTTCAGATGGAACGAACAGTGCAATTTATCTAGTGATCCTCCCCTATTGTCCAGTCCCATCTTCTGGTAGTCCGAGTTTAGGGAGACCCAGACCAAGGGGTTTGTATCCCTGACCATCTTGGCTAATACCTATTGATGGGTCTTTTCTCCAGGAATTTATCTATTTCTTTTCTGAATCCAGCTATGCTTTTTGCCTTCACAACATCCCCAGGCAATGAATTTCACAGGCTGAGTATCAGTTGTGTGAAGTATTTCCTTGTTTTTTTTATACCTGCTGCCAAATAATTTCATTGGGTGACCCCTACTTCGCCCTAATGTGATGGGGTAAATAACACTTAGGTATTCACTTTCTCCACACCATTCATAATTTTATAGACCTCTATCACATTTCTTTTTAAAAAGACTAGGACTGTTCAATTTAAGTCTCTCTTCATACGGAAGTTGTTCCACACTCATCACTTTTGTGGCACTTCTGTATACTTTTTCCAATTCTAATATTTGGTCCTGCCATGAGTGCAGGGGACTGGACTCGATGACCTCCCATGCTCCCTTCCAGTTTCTACGATTCTCTCTCTTTTTTGAGATTGGGTGACCAGAACACCATGCAATATTCAAGGTCTGGGTGTACCAAGGGACTGTATAGTGGCATTATGATATATATGGTCATCTTATCTGTCCTTGCCTAATGGGTCCTGACACTGTTAGCTTTTTTGACTGCTGCTGCACTCTAAGCAGATGTTTTCAGAGAACTATTCACTATGACTCCAAGATCTTTCTTGAGTGGTAACAGCTAATTTACATCTCACTGTTTTGTCCATATAGCTGGGATTTTGGTGTCTAATGTGCATTACTTTGCATTGATCAACATTCAATTTCATTTGGTATTGTGTTCCTCCGGCATCTAATTATATGAGATGTAATATAATATGTAATGTAACCCTTTGCAGTCAGCTTTGAACTTAATTATCTTGAGTAATTTTTTATTGACTATCAATTTTGCCACCTGTTTATCTCTTTTTCCAGCTCTTTTATGAATATGTTGGATAGCACTGGTCTGAATACAAATCCTTGAAAGACAGCACTATTTACCTTTTTCCACTGTGAAAAATGACCATTTATTCCTACTGTTTTATTTTTTAACCACTTCTTGATACATAGGAGGACCTTCCCTCTTACTCAAGACTGCTTTACTGTGCTTAAGAGCTTTTGGTGTGGGACCTTGTCAAATGTGTTTTGAAAGTCCATGTACACGGTATCATCCTTGTTCACAATGCTTCTTGACACACTGAAAGAATTCTGTTAAATTCATGTGATATAATTCTGACCCTTTTCCAACGTACTTAGTGTTCATGTGTGTGTCTGATAAATCTGTTTTTAACTACAGTTTCAACCCATTTTCCTGGTACAGAAGTTAGGTTCACTGTCCTGTAATTACCAGGATTGTCTGTGGAGCCTTTTAAAAAAAAAAATCATCCTTGCATTAGCTATCCACCAGGGATCTGGTACGCTGATTTAAGTGTTGGGTTACTACCACAGTCAGTCTTCTACTTCATATTTGAGTTCCTTCGGAACCCTTGGGTGAATGCCATCTGGTCCTAGTAACTCATTACTATTTAATTTATCAATTTGTTCCTAAATCTCCTCTGATATGTTAATCTGGGACAGTTTCTTGGATATGTCACCTAAAGAAGGATAATAGGTAGGAGTTGCTATGACTTAGATTTGTGCATGCAGAGAAAGACATGTCTGACTTAACTATGCATTTGCTAGTCTTTCAGCAGTTGAGGAGAACCTTACTGTAGAACACAGCAATCTTAACTAACATCGAACAGGTTTGTGTGTCTATGTACTAATATAGTGCATTACTTACAAGTTCTAGTACTTTTAAAGAGGAACAGGGCTAGGGTAAAAAGGAAATAGACAATAAGGAAATAGAAGTATATGATGGAAAAATGACAAAGGTCTGAAGGAAAAGTGAGATCCAGAAAAGTCATGTGATTATTATACTCAGAAAAGGGCTAGTGAGATTGGAAGAAAGATCCAACAGACGAAAAATCTGCATTTTGTAGTTTGCTAGTTTTGTAGCTCCTGGCTATGGTCCCCTACCCACTCCTCCCAGGACTAGGCAGCAAGTGGCCCCAGCCACTCTGGGTTGTGTGTGGGACCCGGCTCACATCTTGCAGCCGCAGCCCAGCTACACACTGGCCCTGGGCTGAGAAGGGTGGCAGCACCACAGTTCCTGGACAGCGGCAAGGGGAGTGTGGGCCACTTCTGGATTATATGAGCCAGGAAGCTCTTTGTAGCCATAAACTCTAAGTCTGATATTGCTGCAGATTCCAGTTTCAGGCTAGTATTGCTTTACTATCCCTGTGTTTTGTTTTTTTAAATCCTATATAAAGTAAACATACCTAGAATCCATAATACAGAAATAGCACACATTTTGAAAACTATGGCAATGTTACTTACCATAACTTAGTCACTACACCATTCATTAAAGCACAGTAAATAATGTGCGTAATTATGATAGATTAACTTTGACTGAATACAAGAATATTTTGAGCTATTTATTGTTGTTGTTTTAATAACAAAAGACTGCATAAAATGCAATCAAAGTACAGAGCCAAAAAGGTTTTTTAAGAATGTAGGGCAGGCCTCGACAAATCTCCCGAACACCTAGGGGCCAGCCCAAAAACCTGGGTGCCCCTAGGTATCCAGCAGAGCACCCCACCCCCTACCCTGGTCGTAAAGCCACCGTGGCCATGGCTCTTTTAGGCAGCAAGCCCCGCCCCTGCCGCCGGAAAAAAAAACCACTGCCAGTGGCTCTTTTGGTGGTGACGGTGGGAGGGGGCACCACAGGGGAGAGATGGTGGTGCTGCAGCTGCGCCCTCCCTCCCCATCATCAAAAAAAGCCGCTGGCAGCAGCTTTTTTTCAGCGGCAGGGGAAGGGCTTGCCACTGAAAGAAACCCCTCTCCTCTGCTGCTGAAAAAAAGCCACCGGCAGTGGCTCTTTCCGCAGTGTTGGGGGAGGGGGCGCAGGGGAGAGACAGTGGCACTGGAGGGGAAAAGCACTGCCATCTCTCCCCAGGGGCCAGACCACTCAGCGTTGCTGAAAGAGCCACTGGCAGCGGCTTTCTTGGGTGGCACTGCAGGGTGGGGAAGAGGGAGAGGCGGCAGCACTGTAGAGGAAGAGCACTGCAATCTCTCCCTCTTCCCCCTGCACCACTGAAATGGCCACTGGGAGAAGCTTTTTTTCAGCAGCAGAGCAGGGGGAGCCCAGCACACTTTGCGCGATGGGGGGGAGGGAAGGGCTTTGCTCTGGCACTTTCAGGTGCCAGAGCCAAAATCTGAGGCACCATGGTGACCTGGCACCTAGGACTGATGTAGGGACTAATCCTGCATTTCTTGAATGCCCCAAACCACCATTTAGTCAAGCAATGCAGTGCTCAAAGAATGAAGGGTCAGTCTCTGAAAGAATGAAGGGTCAGTCTCTGAATGTGAATTACTGTACAGGGCTGCTTAGGCCTCTTATATAGCAAGACACCAAAGTTTTCCAAAACAATGCATTGGATGTTTCTTCACACTAGTTTCATGCATTCTGAAAATATCCAAGATAAATGCTATTTACTAGAGAAACAAGTTTTACAGTAAAACTCTTCAGGCAGAGCGTAGTGTTATGTATGTCTCTGGCACATCTTGGATTGGGGTTTCTAGGCCTTATCACATTTGATTCAAATATCTGTGAAGCACAACATCAAGATCTTATAGAATGGCTTCCATACATCTCATCCACTTCACTAATATTACATGCCTTCTCCACCCAACTCTTACACAGACAGCTCTGTGCCTTCTTCCATGAAACTGATCCTTAGGGATACCATGCTGTCCTACTTCAAATTCTCCCTCAAGGGCTCACCTCTGTGGCAATGCCTAGAAGAAATCTGCTAGCTAACAATGGGCAGGTTAAGGGACAACTGGTTATAGGCTTTTTTAAAAGACAAAGACAAAGACACACACACACACACACACACACACACACACACACAGTATTTATAAATAACTATTTAAATTATATTCCCTTTCTCCTACCATTCATGTAATTTCTAGCCCATATCCAACAGCTTAAGGGTTTTGCACAAAGTCCTTAGATTACTAAGCACTTCGGGGGCAGTGACTACAACTTTATATGAAATTGCAATGCATTAACACAATGGAGTCCTCACCCTACTAGAGCCTCTTAATAGTTTTGTAAAGTGCTATCTGATAATAATCAGAACAGTGAAGCTAAATGACTTGCCCAGGGCAGAATTAGAAACAGAACACAGGTTGCCTTCTTCTAACATGCCTTAACCACAAGATTCTGTTCCTGTGTGGTCTACCCTTTTTCAGGGAAAAGGAGAAGAGGATGAGTGAGGGAAATAAACACTATACCAACCTTAAGTTCTATCTTCCAAAATAGAACAAAGTTGGCTTGCATAGACAAATGTGTGTATTAGTATTTCTATATACCAGTCTTCCTTTTACCTGCACATACTAATCCCCCTAAACACACATCCCTTCCCTGCAAATGAGATTCCATGACATTTTATTTGAAACACATCCTGCTCTCAAGTCTGGGATACATTATAGGTAGGGAATATTTGTTTGGCCAATCTGATTTTATTTTTCCCCAGTAAGGTTTATTCACCAAATTCTCTCCTTCATTCAAACGCCCTGAGATGACCCTCCTCCAGCTAGTAAGGGTGGCTGCATTTAGCTTTCCACTGTGGAAGTGCCACTTCGAATCAGCTGGACAGAAGAGAGTTTGGTGGAGCAATGATGTGCTGCATGAACCTAGTGGTCCAGAGAACTTCGGAGCAAGTTCTGACTCTCCCCTGCCGCCCCCCAATGCCTCTGGACAAAACATTGCATTTCCACTGGAGTGCTAAACCTGTTGAGAAATTTGATTTTATTAAAAATATTACTTACGAAATGCAGCCAATCCCAGCATCGGAACCAACAAAGCATAATTCCATTTGTTTCCATCACCACCATTATCCCTTTGATTAGGCTGGATATTCCAGTTTGGGGGATCATTTAAATTATTCATGGAGACACCTTTACATTCAACAGGGGAAAAAAGTCATGTCAGTGGTTCCAATGATTAGGGGAGAATGCTGACAGCAGTAGGTAACAAAGATATGCACCATCAAAAGCACACTGAATACATGTTCCACTGTTTCTATTTTGGATTGTGGCTCAAGCTGGAAATGAGAGAGATTTTTAACTGTAAGGTTAATTAACCTCTGCAAAACAGAACCAGGAAAGTGGTACATTCTCTATCACTTGGAGTCTTTAAGCTACACATTGGGCTCAGTACACAATTACAAAGCATTTTACCTGTTATACATACAAATAGTCAGATTAGATATCACAACGGTCTCTTCTGGACTTAATTTATTAATCCGATTCTATCCCTTCTTTGCTGATAAAGTTACTTCCAGTGAAGAGAGCGCCTATTACCTCAGAAAGCCAATTTCAGCCCTCAAGCATGGAAGCATGTACAATAACTAATCCATAAGGCCAGTAACCTGTTCCTCAAATCACACTGCAGCTGTAACATCTATAAACTCCCCTACTACCAATTAATGATGGCCTAGAGGGGGAGCAGGTGGGGATAACTGGCATTTTGATAACTTTTAAAAACCTGAAAAATGTCTTCAGATTGTAAGCACTCAAGTAAAGAACTAATATAACGATGCCCCCATTCTACTGGTGGTCTCTGGGCACTATGGTCATGTAAATAAAAGTAAACCTTCAGGTGGAAAACAGAATGGGTTATTGGTTTAGTTCTGAGTTGCTTCTGTCTAGTAAAAAGAAAAATTTCAACTATTCTACCACACAAACAAAACACAACCCTAATTCTTGCTTTAAGAGTGTTGAAAGTAAGATATGTATTCTAGGAATAATTTGCTACAAAGAAAAAATTGTCTTCTGGTAAAATTATTTAAAAGATGGCTATGTTTGACTCTCCATGGCAATACCACTCTTTCAGTCAGCCAAAAGGAAGCGAGGTGGTGAAACAATGAGGTCCCACCCACTAGACTTACAGTGCTGTATGAACATGTTGGTCCAGATTTCTAGTACAGCATATTTTTATTACTTCAGAAAGCAAATGTTCTTCATGTTGAACTGTTCTAAAACATTTTAAAAGAAAATACTTTTGGTTGTAGCATTTTTTCAGCCATTCAGGAGCTCCAAAATGCCATACTTTCAAAACTGCTATACTTAAAATGTATTCTACATTTCCTTCTTAAAATAGAAAGTGAAGTTGGCTGAAAGTGTTGGCACAAGCCAACTTTTAAATACCATCAATGTTTTGTTATGCTAATTAACCCTGATGTCAGCAAATCTTCTTAAGAGTAACCTAAGCATGGTAGTATATTTAAAAAAAATAAAAATTGAAAAATGGCCTACAACTTTGAGATTTACTTACTATTAGTTTAACAGACTTAGATACAATTTAGCCACTTGCCCAGAAAACAGGATACTGCAAGCTTCTTTAATAGTCATTTTAGACCTAAAATTAAAATATTTGCTTTAGTAACAAGTAATTTGCTGAATTAGGCTTTTTAGATATGAACATTATTTCTTTATTCAAAGTAATAATAGGTTATATCAGAGCTCTCTGATGAGGCAGAAGTACAGAACAGGTTTTGCTAGTGATGACAGCAATGGTCTCACTTTTCTTAGAGCTCCATACCAACGAAACTGTCCTTTGGATATTTCAAACCTGTCCTCCTGAGATGGGGTTGGTTTGAATCTAAAACAGAAATTCCTCTTTATGGAAATAAAAGGAGCAAAGAAACCCTGCTATAATTTTGGGTTTCCAAATCAAAATCTGTTACAACTACTGTACGCAAGACTCTAGTACACTGAAATTCAAGGTTTGTCTCTTTGGTGTTGAGGGGAGACAAAAGTTGGGCAGAAATAATGGATGCAAGGCCTCTCCATATTTTTCCCCCTAGAACATGCACATCTGTTGATTGTGTTACAGTGATTGTGGACCACACCTAGAGGACCCTCCACACTATGAGCCAGCCCCAGTATTAGCCCATAGAAGGGAGTATGATGGGAAGGGACATAGGGAGTCCAGGCGTTAACTAATCCTTGATGCATAAAGGTAAGCAAGCAAAGCCCAGCCTTAGGTGCCTAAAGTCTCAAACTAAGCTCCCCAGGGTTTAGGGCGAGGTCAGGGCTCATAGAGGACCCTCAGCTCATTCAGCACCTCCGTTTCCAGGGTAAATGTATCGTCGTTCCCCTCCCCCAATCTACATTTCAGCCTCTCCCAACACGTGCTGCTGTCCCAACATTCATCGTCTACCTACCCCAGGCGACTCATGAACTAGGCAAAGGGCCCGGCGCCCGCCGGCCCCTCTCACACCCCGCCCACTCCCACTCCAAACCCCGCCCGCGGAAGAGGACTGGGGGTGTGGGGCGGTGCCACCCACCTGAACTTTTAGCCCAAGCAGCAGGCAGCGCTCAGCGAGAGGGTTGCGTTGGACCTCCCGGGAGGAGAACGGGTTTGATCCGGGTCTCCCACCTCCCAAGGGCGCGCTGGAAGCATGGAGGGAGGGAACGGTCTGAGGCAAGGCCGCGAGCTATTCCCACGGGGCGAGGAGGGACGGTGCTCGGCCGCAGGGGCCTTCCCTTGGCCCGCGCGCAGCACTGCACCGCCGCCCGCTCCGTTCCCGTCCCTATGGCTCTGAGATTCTCTGGTTGCAGTGACGTCACTGAACCCGCTGCGCGCGGGGCCCAACGGGCCTGAAAAGGCCCTGGCAGTCACCGCCCCAACCAGAAGGGCCTGGCGCGCGCGGACAGGCCCGAGGGCACCCGTCACGCGCTGGGGGCGGAGTCTGGACATGCAGCAGCCCCTCGGAGCTCTGAAGAGTAAACTCACCAGCCCCATACGACCCCCCAATGAGCTAGCAGAGCACCAGACACCCGCGGCGCGCGCAACAACACCTGCCCTGCTCAGCCCTGCTGGAACAGCTCACTAGAACAGGTGGAGGGGGGGGAATAATTTATGCCGGAGTAGACACTCCCCTCCTGCGTTGATGTCGCGTCACCAGACACCCTGAGCCTGCTCTTACGTCACTCTAACCACCCCCGCCAGCAATTGGTCTTTCCCGCACGCGGGCACTGGTATTAGGTAACGGCGCAGCCAGCTTCGTTCCTGCGCATGCGTACTGAAGGACTCTCCTGACAGGGCGAAATGGCGGCGTCGGCTGGCGTGGCGTCACGGGGGCTCGCGAAGCGGCTGCTCCGACCCCCAGCGCGAGCGGTGAGTGCGTGAGACTCACCTCGCAGGCAGCCGCTGCAGAAGGGAGGGTGTCTCTCCGCGCGGGGCTGGTCGTTCCGGGGGGAGGCCTTTTGGGGGTGTGTCACCCGCGCGCACGCCTCGCGGGGGTCGGCGCGGGAGACGCGGTGGAGGGCACCGGGCGGGGCCCAGCCGTCGGTGCTGCTTGAGCACGTCCTGCGCGGAGATGAGTCCTGGAGTCATTAAAGCCCCCGGTGCTCTTGCAGCGAGAGGAGGCGGCCCGGCGCTCTCTGTTGACGCCGGCGTTAGCTGCCACCCACCCTCCCCTGCAACCGCTGTTGGCCCCTATGATCGTGGTGGTGGCTGGGGCCACAGCTGAGCTCGGGGCACCATTGTACCGGTGCCGGGCAGCCCCGCTACGGATTGCTCCCGCTCTCACTAGGCAGGAGCGGGATGGACAAAGGGTGGTGGAGACTAGCCAGGCGCTGCGGGGTGAAGCGACTTGCCCAAGGTCACCCCTGTCTGGCGGGAGGCAGAGCTGGGAATAGATCCCCGCCGTGGCAGTCCCTAGTGTGGGGCCCTGTCCATTGGCCTCTGCTGCCTCCCCAGGACCCTCTCTTACCTCTTTGTAGTTAAATTCTAAAGGGGTAGCCGTGTTAGTCTATTGTAGAACAACAACAGAGTTCTGTGGTACTTTTCAAGACTGATTTATTGCATGAGCTTTCGTGGGAGAAAATCCCCACTTCGTCAGACGCTTTGAAGATAGGAAAGTTACAGAATGGGAGGAAATTAAATGCAGGGGAGTGTATGACATAGGATCGTGTCAGGCTGTAACAGCAAATCAAAATATGCACCTATTTTGATTTGCTGTTACAGCCTGACCTGATCCTATGTCATACACTCCCCTGCATTTAATTTCCTCCCATTCTGTAAGTTTCCCATCTTCAAAGCGTCTGACAAAGTGGGATTTTTCTCCCATGAAACCTCATGCGATAAATAAATCTGTTAGTCTTTAAAAGTGCCACAGGACTCTGTTCTTTTTTTACCACTTTGGGCAGGCTACTACTGACACCTTAATTTCAAAGGCCCATATGCCTGTACAATCTGTTCCTGCAGTTCTCCTTGGATTTTGGCCTCAGGTGCCACAGGAGTTTAGTTCTTGAGAAGCAAAGTCTTTTTTTTTTTTTTTTTTTTTTTTTTTTTAAAGCAGCCTTATTTTATAAAGTGGGCTGTCAGAGCAGAGTATTAGCAGAACAGCTTTAAATGGGAACTCCTGTATCCTAAAACAAACCATTGTGGCCTGGCTCTTTAAATAGCCTGGTGTTTTACTGAACAAAAAGGTAAAATGTGCAATGTTTATAAACTTGTATTGAGATGGAGTAGCTCATCAATTGCTTTAAACATATTAATAGTATTCTTCCATGAACAAATATTTGGAAGTTACATGAATTTTAAAAAATAATATGGGGTTTTTAATAACTTAAAGTATTTCATTTTTTATCTACAAGCAGATGAAACGAGGAGCTTTATGAGGAAACAGATCATGTGCATTGTAGCTCTCGAAAAACGTTCCCATTCTCCCTCACTTCCTTTCTCCACATGCATGTCTTTATTTTTACTCCATTTTCATATTGAAATAAACAAAGGTAGGCTAACTAGCCTTTTCATTATATCACTTCAATGAAGAGTGAGTTAATCACAAACTTCTGTGGTAAATCAAACAAGGAGTCTTGTGGCACTTTTAAAGACTAATATAAATAAATAAATTTGTTAGTCTTTAAAAGTGCCTCAAGACTCCTTGTTTGTTTTGCTGAACTAGACTAACAGCTGCCCCCCCCTCCACCCCTTTGGAACTTCTGTGTGAATGACTGCGCTTTTACTATTTATTTCTTTATATTGCAGTCATCCCTACAGTCTCTATGCAAGACTGGGATCTCATTATGTGCTAGGAACAGCACCTAACAAAGTGAGATACAGTCCCTGCCAACAGATTAACAATATATTAGGATACTGAAGCACACAAAAAGGGGACTTGAAAGTCTCCCAGCTCACGGGTCCGTGCCTTGGCCACCAGACTCTGATGCATCTCCATTAGCCCAGTTAGGAGAGAGATTTGGTAGGAAAGGCTGTTGACTGACAAATAGTTTCAATTATCTTAAATTGTTTCCGTCCCCAAGGGCTTCTAGATACTCTGGTTAACTGAAGAAGTTTCAAAACATGCCATTCTGTGGTATCATAAGTAATAAGTATTTTAGTGACAATTGTGGTTCTTGGAATTTTACATTGTGAGGTATTTTTAGATAAACAAGAAGTAAAAAAAATGATTTCCAAAGGAGATGAACTTATTTTTAAAAGACTAAAATATATTTCTGTTAGTTTCTGCCACAGCATAAATAGTGGGGCCATTTTGCATAGGGACGTGTAATTAATTACAGTTTGTTTTGCTTTGCAGTTTTCCTATTGCAGCCAAAATTTTTACTCATTCAAAACCAATATTGAAAGGTACTGGTAGACATCAGTAAGAAACATTGAAAACAAACCAGTGACTTGAATGCATTGATTTTTAAAGCATTCATGTGGAAGAATAAGAAAAATATAGTGGTCTATAACTTTTTCCACTGAATTTTATGGAACTCTCAAAATGTTGATGTTAGAGATAGAGGAACTGGCTGGCCTAGAAGACACTCTTCCTGCCATTCTGCCTGGCTTGCGAGGCAGAGGCTGATACAAATGATAGAACCCCAAGCAATGCACGCAGGCAATCCACTGATATACATGGTAGCACCATGCCCCATCCCAGCAGCTGGGTTGGAGAACTTTTTATGAGGTTGTTGTCACTGGATTTTGGTAGGAGATCCTACTGTTATATTCCACATCTAGTATCTCTGTCTGGAAAGTGTTACACTCAAGCTGTGTCTTCTGCCTGGAGAATGCTTGCCTAGTTATTGCTGAGGAGTTAGGCTGGTTAAGTAGAATACTCTGTCTCAGCTACATGGGGGCATTCTGCCTTTCTGCTTGTCCCCTTCCTGATGTTGACATGTGTTGGTACTCAGCCCAGAGTGCAGAGGAAAGCTGGAGGGAAGAAGTATCTTGTATAGTAGCAGCAGCAACTTCCACCATCATGTGGAGCAGGTTGTGAGGAAGAATGTCCTCCGTCCTGTAGAGAAAAAGAGAAAAAGCAGGTGGTTGCTGTCATGTGTAGCAATGAAAGAAGCTTGTGAGAAGAGGGGGAAATATTTAATTTTTTTTTCACCCTGTTTAGTACAGAGGTGTATTGTTTGGGTGAAGAGGATTCATAAAACATTTTCAAGCCTTGCCTACTTTTCTCTAGTTGGTGTAGCTCTGCTCTTTTGAATTTATGTAATAGTAAGTAAGCCAAAAAAATAAAGAATGGGAGTACAGTAAATGGGATTTTTAAGGTGTGTTGTATAATATTCCACTTTATAAAAGACCACTGTACATCTTAAAATTACAATTTAGTAACTAAATGCTCTTGTATGTACATATGCTCTTTCATTCGTTAACTTTACTTGGTTATAAATGAAACTTGACATACTGTAGTTCAATTTTTAAAATGGCCAGAACAATAGTTTTTAAAAAATTAGTGGGGCATTAGTGTTGGGTGTGATGGAAAATGCCTATAGATAAATATTTACCTTCTTTAGAACTTGCGTGCAAATATAATTCATGGAACTGATTACCTTTTTGCCTGAGTACTCCCTAGGTATGTCTGTAGAGAAACTAGACACCTGTGGCTGGCTTGTGCCAGCTGACTTGGTTTCGCAGGGCTGAGGCTGTAGGGCACTTTCATTGTTGTATTAAACTTCCAGGCTTGGGCTGGAGCCTGGGTTCTAGGACCTTGGAAGGTTGGTTGCGTCCCAGAGTTTGGGCTGGAGCCCAAGCCTGCAAGTCTACACAGCAATGAAACAGCCCCACAGCCTGAGCTCCATAAACCCGAGTTGGCTGGCATGAGTCAGTAGTGAGTGGGTTTTTTTCGTTGTGTAGAGATACCCAGTCCTTAATTTGTTCGAGGATTTGTCAGGGCTGAGCCATGCTCCTCTGGTCTTGCTGCTTCAGTTATGAAAGTTTAAAAAAAAAATTAAAAAAAATATCACTTGAGCTCCAGCATCTCTTTCATTACAAATTAAGCATCAGACCTACCCTCCTCCCCCTTCTAGGCATACGTATGGCATACACAGGTTTTGTTGTTTGGATTGTCCACCGAATCAGAATTTGTGCAGCCGGTGATTATGAAGTGAGAAAATCTGATGAGATCTCACCTTTGTTCTGTGTTCTTCTGTGCAGCATGTTTCTGAAACAAGCCCCCAGAGAATACATGGCAGAAATGTTCATACGTACATTTTGCATTTTAAAGTGGAGGAAGACTCCAGCTTTAATTTGTTTTTGGAATTCTGAGCTTCAGCAGTTTTGATGAACAGGAAAACGTCCAAAGCAAATTTGTTAAACGGGTTATTTTGTTATCCTCTTTCTATAGCCTTCTAATTCAGGGAAAAGTATTATGAATGTCTGCATACTATTCAAATAGTACCCACAGTGATTAGGCTTTTATGAAGGTGACTTGCAAATAGTTTTAAGATCTACCTACTTTGAGAAATGCATACCAAGCATCACAGTATGAGATCATTGGCATGTAATTGATTTAAAACTTAGGCCTGGTCTACACAGCAGAGTTAAGTTGATGTAAGCTGACTTGAATTAACCTAACTATGTAAGTGTCTACGCTAAAATTTCTCTTCTGCTGATGTAATTGCCCCGCTATGCTAATCCATCTCTACAAGAGGTATAGAGTTAATATCGCTATAATTAGCTCAATGCAGTGTCAGTGTAGACCAAGGTTTCTCAACCTTTAGCATGTCAAGGAACACCCAACAGTATTAATTACTTTATGCGGAACATGTGATGAAAACTTTCTCAAAAAAGCTGGTATATACGGGCTGTAATGTTCGTAATATCTATATATATCACTCATTCCTACAAAAACAATTCAGGAAACTGAACTAAATACAGTTTTAAGAATATAACACATTTATTTCTAAAGAATAAATACATACGTAATGATTATGCCCACAATTTAAATGTGAAAATAACCAGGAATTAAGAGCACTGGCTGGCGGGAGCAAGGGGTGGAAGCTTTGCTGCAGCTGGGGCATTTTACATTTCTTGACAATGTTACTGGAAGTAACAGTAGTGAGAAATTTTAAAATGCTCCAACCACAGCAAAGGTACATGGTGGTGGTGGACACCAATGCGCATCTGGAAGCTTTGCTGTAACTGGAACATCTTAAATCTCCCAGGCACCTGTCAGTTCACCACATTGCTCTTTCCTTCCTCCTCACTCAGCCCCTCAACCCTCCTGACAGGAAGGGGTTACAGAACACCTTCTGTATGTCCAGAGAGCACTGTTGTTCCACAGAACGCTGGTTGAGACACGCTGGTGTAGACAATGTGTTGCTTACTTTGACTGTTGCTGGCTTTCAGAAGCCATCCAGCATGGACAGTTCAGTTGATACAAGCACTCCTGGTGAGGAAGCGCATCAACACAAATAGCAAAGTATAGACATGTACAAGCGATGTAATGATCCTGGCAACAGGTTGAAGATGTAAATTAGTGTAGTGTAGACATGGCCTTTGCTACTGTGTCCTGTAGCAAAGTGTTTCTGTAAAATAAGGATGTTAAACTTTTCTGCATGGTGTTGTGTTAATTTTTTTCTTGAATATCAGGATTCAGACAATTTCCAGCTCCCCCCAAGTTCTGTGTTGGTGATTGTTCTCAACTAAAACACTAATTCTGGTGCAAAAGCTTGTGTTGGGATGTCAAGTAATTACATTTTGTTGGTGTGGATGTTAAAACTTGTAAAAGAGGGAAAATAGGTCAGTTAACTTGTCCCTGTATTTTAAGGTGTTAATGCATTTTATAGTTGGTGGATTCTTCAAAACTATTTGCAGGTTACCTTTAGTAAATCAAAGCAAGAAATAAACTGCTAGGAATTGCTTGATTGCCAATTGTTTTTTCTTTCTGCACAGTAAAGCTGTGCTATCAATCATCCGAGCAATAAACAAGGTAAAGTTATGGTATCTTTTATCTAAGCAAATAAAAGTACACAGTAAAATATAGTGGAATACTGCAGTATAACAATATATATCTGGAATTAGGTTTTAGAGCCAAGAAAGCTGCTGTTGTATGCATTTTATGAGAGAGACAGGGTGGGTGAGGTAATACCTTTTATTGGTATTGGACCAGCTTTGTTCTATGGATACAAACAAGGCAATCAATAGGTGGACTGAGAGCCAAATCCGGACCACCAGACATGTCTGAATGGATCCTGAAATATTTTTATTTATATTTTTTTAAAAATTTTCTCTGGAATCTGGATCATGAGTATTCCTTGAAATGTGGACTTTGACAAAAATTGACTACCCCAATCACTGCCCACTTCATTTTGAATGGTTTGTTCCAGTATGTGTTAACAGTCCATGCCCCCTTGTATTTAGCTGTGACTCTGAGGCCTGGCTTATACTACAGACCTTCTTTGTATAACTACATTGCTTAGTGGTATGAAAAATCCACACCCCTGAGCAATAGTTTATACTGACTTCCCCGATATAGACAGTGCTATATTGGCAGGAGAAGCTCTCCATCAACATAGTGCTGTCTACACAAGGTTGGTATAGTTAATCACACAGGGTATGGATTTTGTGCACCCCTGAGCAACATAGATATACCCATACAGGTCTGTAATGTAGACCTGACCTTGAGAAAGGTCTTTGTGTGGCTTGAAACCTTGTATCTTATAAAAGATATTACTTCACCCATGTTGTGTGTCTCATATCCTGGGACCAATGCAGATACAACACTGAAAACACCTTACTCTATGGCTTGTTTGCAGTGTATCCGAGCATAGTTTTCAAATAATGTCCTTTGCTATGCATTAAAAAAAAAAAAAGTAAAATACATTTTAAAAGACAACGATTAATAAGATAATTGCATAATGGCTAATTGAATAGCTCTTCATCTTTGGACACTGGGATGCAAATTCTTCCTTAGTCTTCCAGTGGAAATGAGTTTGATTTCACCCAGTTTTACAGTGGAAAATAGTCTGTCATAAAATATCTCAGTCATTGTTACTGTCTTGCTTTCACTTCTAGAAGGTTTCCATCTCTGTTCATGATACTAGGTATTTGTGCTTTTGCGGGGAGGGGGTCTGTAAAGCTCAGATTAGTGGCTTCACTCTTCCAAACCTAAATGACTACATCTTGCAGCTAAAGGACTAGAGACCTATCACTAGTTAATTAACATCTAGCAAGTTAATGATACAAAAAAGTGCTGTGACTAATGGGAGAGTGTTCCAAAGTTCATCCACATAAAATAATTTTCTGAATGCCTTTTAACGACCTGGCATCTTCTTTAAAAATATTTAATTTCTCTTACTTCTGGTATCAGTACCTCTTACCTTTCTTATACAGGGTGCATGTTACAAGGGCACAGGAACACTCCAACAGTGAAGATTGCATCATGACATCTGTTTAAAACCTTTAAGTTTCAACCATAGAAGTAACTTCACAATATTAGTCCAAGTATCTGTGTTGCATTGTAACTCCTTCTACTCTAACCTTTCCAGGTCACATTGTAGATTGGTTCTGTCTTCCTTATATGTGCTTCTCCTTGAGTTTGCGTCAGTTGCAAATTTTTAAAGTTTAGAATTTCCACCAAGGAAACACCTGACAGATGTAGTGTCTGTAGGATATAGAATAGGGTGCTGCTGCAGGAGCCTGGGAGCCGGAGCAGCTGGGGCCCTTTTTAAATTTCCTGCCCTGCTCAGAGCCACAGTGTGGGAGTCGCCTGACTCAACAGCTGCCTTCATGGGCTTAACTCAGCCCCTTTCCGGGGGCGGTGGCAGGGAAGGGGTCAGGGAGCCCATGCGGCATGCAGCCACAGGAGGGGAGCCCCAGCAGGGAAAGGGAAGGGTGGAGGAGGAGGAGGAGCCTGTGTGGGGGAATGTGGGGGCAAGAGGGAGAGAAGACACATGTATGGGAACAGGGAAAGAGGGTGGGAATTGGGGAAAGGGAGGGGCTGCCAGTATGTGTGGGGACAGGGAAGGGAGGGAGGGGTTAAAGAGAGGGAAGGAATCGCTGTGCACAGGGAAAGAGAAGGAGCTGGACAAGGAAGGGAGGGTTTGAGGAGAGGGAAGGAATCACCACGTAAGGGGGGGGGGGTTGAGGACAGGAGCTGCCAGCATGCGCGGGGAAAGGGGGGGTGCGGGGAAAGGGGGGGCGGTTGGGGACTTGGAAGAGGAAAGCAGCTGCATGGGGAAAGCCAACGGGGGTGGGAGATTGGGGAGAGGAGCTACTGTGTGCGGGGACAGGGAAGAGGGGGTTTGGGGAGAAGACCCTGCCTAGAGAAAAAGGAAGGGAAGAGGAAAGAAGCCGGGTGAGGTGAGGGGAAGGGAAGGAGAGAGCAGCCCACACAGTGTAGCATGGCACAGCAGGAGCCAGGGAAGATGTCTGGGAGCCAATGGAGCTGGGGAAGGGAAAAGATCAGGGAGCCCAAACAGCACAGGCTGGATGCTGGAGAGCTGGGGAAGGGTCAGAGAGCCCACACAGCACAGGGCCAGGGAGGGGTCAGGTAGCCCACAGGAAAGGGAAACCTGCACTGCATGGACTGGCAAAAGAGTTGTGGAGCCCGTGGGGCAGGAGGAAGGGGTCAGAGAGCGAGCAAGGGTTGGGGGAGGAAGGGAAGTAGTGGGGGTCCAACCACCAGGCTGCATTGCTTCCTTCCCTTTCCCATGCTCCCTTGCCATTTCATCTCTGCCCACCCCTGCCATGCTCCCCCTTTCCACCTGACAGCCATTCTTTGCCCTCCCTTGAGCTACCACCCCCTGCCCTCCCTTGCAGCATCTGCCCTGCTTCCTATGCTTTTCTCTGCCACCCCAAAATGGCTACCCTTGTCCTCCCCTGCCCTGCAGTGATCCCTTGCCATCTCACCCCTACCCACACTCCCCCTTGCCACCCCACATAGCTATCGCTGACCTTGCTTGACCTGCCATGCTCCCCTGGCACCCACCCCACCATCCCTTGTCAGCTCTGCCCTGCCCTGCTCCCCATGCCCTCCCTTGCCCTGCCACACTCTTACCATCTGTACACACTGACATTTCCTGAAAAAGAGTAAGTGAGCCCTTTACAAGTTTCAGAAAATATGGTTTAATTAACAAGTGAAAATTTGCTGTGTACAGTTGAAAGTAACACTTGTATAACAGTTACTGTAGGGGGGGATGGATATTATTTGAGAAATGTATTTAGGTATGAAATGTAAGTTTCTGGTTTTACAGAACCAAACTGAATTTGTAAACCGTTGTTTATTTTTTGACTGTTTACATTTTATGAATAGTAAGATCAATTCCTATTATGCCTTATCTATTCAAAATTTGCTCACCAGACCTCTGAGTGAGAGAAGAATTACAATGTGGCTGGCCCCTCAGCCAAAAAGTTTGGACACCACTAGTTACCTCTAGAAGGTGGAAAATATAGGAATCTGAGCAGAGCGATAGTAAGCAGGGAGTATTGCTGTTTGAAATCTGGCATGTTTTACCTTTGTAACAAAAGCAGATTTGTGATTACTGTTAAAGCTTCTGGATATATCATTGCAATATTTGCACAGCATCTCATGGATCCGAATATTGGCATGGCCCATACTTACTACTCCCTGCTCTTCACGTCTCTCTTCAGCAGTTAGACTTCCACTTACATCTGAACTTGGGCTGCCTTTCTTGAGCTAGACCTCGTATAAATTAGTGTGTATGTACATAGTACCTCAGAGTTCAGATTCCTCCTCCCTCCAAGACAGAAAAAAAAAATAAAATAAAAAACCCAAACAAAAACCACATTATTGAATAAATTAAAAATTAACTACCCACCATTTCAAAAAGTCAAACTACTTTACAAAAATGAAATAGCTATGATTTTTTTATACTATCCTGTCTCAAACACCTGGTCATATTACTCTGTGCTTAAAAACAACTGTCTGGCAGAGTATGCAGATTGATCTTGTTTTAGCTAGTTAGTGTGTGTTGATGGAGAAATAGGGGTCAGTATAGGAATTATAATAGAGTGTTTGTTTTACACTGTGCTGTGCAGAATTTTTTAAATGTTGGTGGATTTCTTCTCTGTTGTATCCTGTATTTGGAAGGGACCTTTCCCTTACAAATTACGCTAAAACTATATGTATCAAATATTATTTAGCCATATGTACTAACAAAACAGAAATATATTTTTGGTTTTGTTTTGTTGTTTTGTAACTGGAAATTCTGGGAATCGTACTTGGGAAACTTTTGTAAACAAGATCATTTTATATAATTTTGAACATATTTCAACAGTGGCCAGCAGCTTGCCAGGCTCTTGCACGCAACTTTCACTTCACTGTCTCTGGAAAGAAGAGTGCATCTGCTAAAGTTTCTGATTCGGTAAGTTTATATTTATCTATGAGGCAGCCTTCTTTCCTGGTTGTTCAGTGTACGGCGTTATTGTTTCTGGAATATGGAAGGAGTGGAGAGTGGAGACTCAAGAAGCTTGGCTTGTTTAGCTTAACCAAAAGAAGGCTGAGGGGGGATATGATTGCTTTCTATAAATACATCAGAGGGATTAACATCAGGGAGGGAGAGGAATTATTTGAGTACAGCACCAATGTGGACACCAGAACAAATGGTTATAAACTGTCCATCAAGAAATTTAGGCTTGAAATTAGACGCAGGTTTCTAACCATTAGAGGTGTAAAGTTCTGGAATAACCTTCCAAGGAGTTGTGGGGGCAAAAACCATAACTGCTTTCAAATCTGAGCTTGATAAATTTATGGAGGGGATGGTATGATTAACCTATTTTGGAAATTGACTGATATTTGGCTACGTGTGGTGGATTTACAAGTGGCCTAAGAGGGGAGAGTACGTGGGGTGGGTTCTGAGTTATTACAGAGAATTGTTTCTTGGATAACTGGCTGTTGAGACTTGCCCAC
>ML685756.1:25741866-25759631 GCA_007922175.1 Pelusios castaneus | reverse complement strand
TAATAAATCTGTTAGTCTTTAAAAGTGCCACAAGACTCTGTTGTCTGTAGCACAGGGCATGGTTCACCTACTGGTGAATTCTCTGTATCTTAAGTCCTTAAATCATGATTTAAGGAGGTAAATAACTCAGTCATAGGTTGGTGGCCTATTGCAGGAGTGGGTGGGGGAGGTCTTGAGGCCTGCATTTTGCAGGAGGTCAGACTAGATGATCGTACTGGTCCCTTCTGACCTTAAAGTCTATGAGTCTATGAGTGAAAAGAGCTGGATTATCAGAGTTCTGGTTTCATTACTATTTTTTTAAAGAAAATTTTGGTGGGGCAATGAATTGTTAAAATGGATCATGCATTTAATAATACCGCATTGACTGGAACCTACTTAAATGATTCTTCACACTGTTAAATTTGTGATACAGGTAAAATCAGTGATATGCATAGTTTGAGAATCTTGCTATATGTGCATTAAGTAGCTAAACTGACACCTTTCTTGTGATTTGATTTATGATCTTATGCAATAATCTTTCTCCCCAGATTTCTACACAGTATCCAGTAGTGGACCATGAATTTGATGCTGTCGTCGTGGGTGCTGGCGGAGCAGGCTTACGAGCTGCATTTGGTTTGTCAGAGGCTGGATTTAATACAGCATGTGTTACAAAGCTGTTCCCCACTAGATCCCATACTGTTGCTGCACAGGTAAGAAATTAAATACTATTGGTATAATACTAAAATTCTGATATTTTCATAACGATTTTGATGTATGGAATACTACGATTCAGAAAGTGACTATTTCAGTCCCACATTAGTAAAAATGGAGGGTAGGAGTTTAGGAAATTTATATATTTTACTTTTATTCCATGGCTTTATTTTTTGTTGTGTAAACATGCCACTTGACTCCATTTTATTATTTTAATTGTTGCTTATGTAAGTACAGTTCTGTAATTTGTTCTGCAGTACAAAATGTACAAGGAAGGAAATGTTGGTGGTTGTTAAGTTGATACAGTAGAAGTTATGAGTCTCTCTAATAGTGGCGTACAAGATGTGTGAAGTACTATCGTTTATTGCACTAACTTCTTTGAGGGAAAGAGTCATGCTTTTGCGCTTAGTGTTTCTTCAGTTCTGTATACTGTATAAATGGCACAGCACATACATTTGATTTTTAATTTGTCCATCATCTTGAATATTATTTAATGTGTGTTTTAACGGGAATGAGGAAGGGACTAACTTTTTTTACTTATGCATTTGGAATGTCACTTTGGGGAAATATTTTCGTTTTCAGGGAGGGATCAATGCTGCTTTGGGGAACATGGAGGAAGATAACTGGAGATGGCACTTCTATGACACTGTGAAAGGATCTGACTGGCTGGGAGATCAGGATGCCATTCACTATATGACTGAGGAGGCGCCTGCTGCAGTTGTAGAGGTGAAATTATTAATATTGAAATTTATTTGAATTATAATTATCAGCAACACCAATTGGTATTCATAGTGACATTTTAAGGATATGGAGATTAGACTGAAAATTAGTATACTGCATTTTTGGGGTGGGTTTTAAGATTTCTTAGTGGTACAAAGTAACCATAACAGTAACTTGCCTATTATTGAAGTCCACAGTTATGTCTCTAATACTTGCGTTTGGGCTCAACAGCTGGAAAATTATGGAATGCCGTTTAGCAGAACAGAAGAAGGAAAGATCTACCAGCGTGCCTTTGGTGGACAGAGCCTTCAGTTTGGGAAAGGGGGACAGGCCCATCGATGCTGTTGTGTTGCGGATAGGACGGGACACTCACTGTTGCATACTTTGTATGGCAGGGTAAGAAATAGTGAAATGGGAAACAACTTGACTTTAATTTTTAACTAATGCATATTGCAGGCATTTAAAAAATTGTTGGAATCAATAGTTCTGTTATATGGGCTCTACTATGTACCTGCAAGAGTTTATAGTACGCAAGGAATTCAGGAGAATTCCTAATCTTGATCCCAGGCCTCCCTTTTTAACCTCTGCATGCCTCTGCTTGATATAAGTGTGACAGGAACAGAAGCCTGAAAAAAGAATCTGCTTCTCCTGCTCTGCTTCTTGGAGAGAATGCATAGATAGTAAACTCATCTAATATTGTGACCTAAGGAAGCTACTGTCTCTTTTCTTTTGCTGCTCCACCATGATAGACTCACCTACTTCATTCACCTCTTGGCCAGTTCCAGGAAGAGTTTATCTAGACTTTCTCATAGGCCAAGAAAAAGCTGGGCCAGAGTGGCAGGACAACACAACAGGGAAGAAAAAAGTAGGACCACACTCCACCACCCCTCACAGCAAGCAATATGGGAGATTAGGAGGGTAAGCGTGGTTCTGGCAGTGCAAAAATGCTATCAGCAACCTACCTGAGCTTGTCCCATTAGCTTCTGCTGATAACCACAGGTCTAGTAACAGATCCTGTCTATCTCCAGGTGCCAGATCATAAAAGATGCACAAATATCCAGAGTATCATTAAGCTACTAGTAAGTGGCCTTAGGCATAATTTCAGTAAGGACTTAATAACCCACATACTTCATGAACTATTTACAGAGGCTTAGCTATTTGTTCCTCTGTATCCTGAACGAGGCCTGTATTTGGTATCAAAATACAGGTAAATAGCATGGGGATAGAAGAGAGAGAGGGCACCTGCTCCAGGTGCTGTCCGGTTCTTCCAGAGATGAAGGGAGCTCCGAAGGTCCACTTGCCCAGCTGCTTAGTAATCTTTGGCCCTGCTAACACCCTCTGATAGTATTTGAAAAAGTGTGACATGGCAGTTTGAGGGGTGCATGGAAATTGAAACAGATCATCAGCAAAAATGAAACTCACCATATATGAGCTATTGTCAAATACACAAAGTAAGCTGAAAAATGGAATTCTGCTTACCTTCCAACAAAAAAACAAGGAGTCCTGTGGCACTTTTAAAGACTAACAAATTTATTTAATTTGTTAGTCTTTAAAAGTGCCACAGGACTCCTTGTTTGTTTTGTTGAACTGAACTAATACAGCTACTACCCCTTTGGAACTTCTCATCTTCCAGTTATTGTTATCTTAGTTGTTACTTCTATCAATGATGGGTACAACATTTTCAGACAAATTTGATTCGAGATTGTTTTTAAGTGGTTTGGTAATTACGCATGGCCTCACCAGTCTAGCAGTTCTGTATATTAGAACATTATTATCCTGAAAGAGCCAAAGACCTTCTGTGTACAGATGTATTTGGAAAATGGTTTCCATGAGAACAGTGTCTCAGATTTTCTTCTTTTGTAATTAAGCACTTTTAAACAAAGCTGTGGGGGAAAATGTGGTTTGTTTAGCTTTTTCATGTTCCTTAACTATTGAACATGTTTTCTTTTCTAGTCCCTAAGATATGATACCAGTTATTTTGTTGAATATTTTGCCTTGGACCTCCTGATGGAAAATGGAGAATGTTGTGGGGTTATTGCACTTTGTATAGAAGATGGCTCGATACATCGTTTGAGAGCAAACAACACTGTTATTGCCACTGGGTAATGTGATCTAAAATTGTTAAAGGAAAAAAAAAACTTTATAATGTGAGATAGCATGATCTTGTAGCTAGAGGAGAAGATACAGGTATCTAGAGACAAGGGTTTGAGTCCAGATTACACTGTTGGCACATTATGTGACCTAGCATCAGACACCTCATATGTGTCCATTTCCCCATCTGTAAAGGGGGATAATACTGATCCTGGTTAAATCATTTTATATCTTTTGTGTAATTAAAATGCATACTATTTTTCACTTGATTTAGTTTTAGTTCCATGATTTAATATACTGTATTTATTAAAATATTAATTTTAAGGTTGAATAATATAAATTCACTCCCCAGGGTTTAGCTTTACATTCCAAAGCAATATTCTAAAACTCACGCCTGTATGGGCTGTAAAGTAAGGGATAATTTTTAAAATATTAAATTTCATTGTACTGTCTACATTTACTTAAAATAGTAGATGTCAACTGGCAGAGGCAATACAACATATTTATAGGGCCTACTGAGCGGTCCTCTTCCAGGAGATTAGATTATTTTTTCGTGAGGTAAAGTGTAGCTGATCCCTCTGTCAAAATATATTAAGAAAATATAAACCGAAATAAATTTACTGCAGGGTAACCAAGTGCATTCCCAAAAGACAAATTTTGGTGGCCCACATAATTTTGATGCAAAAATGAAATTTTATTCTAATTTTGGGTAAACTGATCCTCTCTGTCCTGTTCAATTTTGTTGGTCCTGCCCACTGCTGCTTCTGTGTTGGTCTTTTATCTCCTTGTTGGGTTTAGGTCAACAACTGTTGCGTAAATGGAAAAATACTGAATTTATGCGCACAAGCACACTTGTATTTGGTAGCTGACTCATTTGGGTGTCTTAAATTAGGCACCTAAATAAATGAATTGATTTTTTTTTTTTTTTTTTGAGCACTCCCGATCCTGTTGAAGTCAACATGAGCTTCGTATGCTTGGAACCTCTGGAAAATTAAGTCACTTTTTTGGTATCAGAATTTATGTAATTGGGTTTGGAAATTTTTGTCTGAACTTTATTTCAAGCTAAGGAAATTGCACCTTGGATGTACAATGCTAGTTTCATATTTTTTATCTTCCTTGAGCATTTTAGTGTCCTGTTCTTGCCAGAAATTGCTTATAATACTAATCTCATTAAACTTGTAGAACTGGGGATAGTGTCATGGAAATAAGAAACAGAGGAGAAAAGATTTTATGTTCATGAAAGAATTCTACCTAAAGGGAGGGAGGGAGGGAGGGAAGGAAGAAAGGAAAATGGGCAAGCTCAAGTATTGGAGAGAGAGAGATGTGAGGAGAATGGCACATAATCTTTCTCTTAAAAAATTTACCCTTGCGGGGGTGTGGGTATGGTTGTGTGGTTTTTTTTCTGTTTTTTGTTTGGTCATTAGTGGGACATAATTCCACCGATACAGCATTTGAAAGTAGCCATAGTTAACAATTCTGGAGGAAGTGCGTTGCTATTCCTCTTGCCTAAAGTTATTTTTCAGATATTAGTTGAGCTAGGTGATCCTCTCCCTGGCCATGTTGCATATTGGACAATCTATCAATTTTGTTCACCTTAGGTTAAATTTAAATTCTTGAGTTGCTTAATGTGCATGATAAATGAGCAGAGGGGCTGACTGAATGCTATGCTGAAAGTCTTCTCCTTTAGTTCAGTTGTAAATCTGTCATTGCACAAAGTGCAGAGATAAGCACCATCTTAATGAAGTCTTACTGCTTCTCTACTGATTTCTACAAATATATTGCTGACAAATTTTAATTTTTGAAATGATTTTTCTAGTGGGTATGGCCGCACCTACTTCAGCTGCACATCTGCTCATACTACCACAGGTGATGGCACAGCTATGGTCACACGAGCGGGTCTTCCTTGTCAGGATTTAGAGTTTGTACAGTTCCACCCTACAGGTACAGTATAAGATTAGAAAGGCAATCTTTGTTTTCTAGGTATTTGAAGTATTAACAAATAACATCTCTGAAATATTAAGCCTCTTTGTTTTGCAGTATTGAGATGTCATCTTAAACAGGTGAAGGTGCTTTTCAGTTCCCCTTTAACACACAGTTTCAGCTTGCAAGTTCTGCTGAAACATTTAATATTGCAAGCAACTAAATGGCACAAGGAATTACCAATCATTACATTTATTTAGATGTTTTTCATGTCTGCAGCTGTTGAAAAATACAGAATTCTGAATTCAGGTGGTTTTTGAAGAAAAGTGGGCAATACTTCAATCGTTATATAAAAAAGTCCTTAAGTTGTACAATTTGCTATAAACTTACATTTAATTCATTTTTAGGCTTTAAATGCTGCATGGCATGTAGTTACTTCATAAATCAATTTAGGTTCACCTTGCAAAATTGTAATCTATTGCCTCCACTTGTCTCTAGCTTTAAAATAATAAAAATGAATTTTTTTAAAAAAAATTTTAAGTCTTTGATTGTACACTGCATTTGTTCTTAATCATGGGAGGCATTAGTTTCAAGAAATCAGTTAATTCCTCAACAAATAAGAGATTAATTAATACTGTGATTTTTAACTTTAAAGACATTCTAATAACACGAATTCTTATGGGTCTGGTGAGGGGGAGGCTGTCACTGCCACCTTTGGATAATTTTCACTTATTTCAATATTTACCAACAACTATGTATTTAAATTGAATCCTGTGAAGCTAATGTTATACGTAGAATGCAGTGCGGTTTGTGCGATTTCAGAAGGTATGGGGATGTAACTGCTGTGTTAATTGGCATGATATCTGAATTGTAGTGAGAGTGGGGAGGGGAAGATATTGAAATGTTGGGGAATCTTCCAGCAACTGTGCATTTTGGGTTAGATGGAAATCTATTGGGCTGCCCCTGCTACAGGACTTGCTGTTAGTGTTGAAATGAGGGACAGTATATCTTTGATCAGTTATGTGGTGATGGACATGTATTTAATGTATGGGAAATGAAAGCTTACAGTCTACATTAGAAAGGCGATTGAGATACAGTTATGTGGTCATATAGTATAGTAAAATACATGTTTTGGATAGCTGGAGGGTAGGTGTTAAATTTTTCCCAGCCAACACTTGGATCATTCAGAGGAATGAAGATGATCAAGTGGGTCTTGCTAAATTGGGGGAAGAGAAGACGAGACTCACTGAGCTAATCTTCAGTTCTCAGATGACCCAGGGAGTGACGGATGGTATGTCTGTTGCACTCCTCATCCTTCCTTACATCTGCAGGAGAAGAGATGTGGAACTGCAAACAGTTATAAAATCCTTGGTCATACCAGTATGGTTTCTGAGTTAAGTCCTCAGGCAACAGGGTATTCATAAAAACACATCTTACAGGATTTACAAGCTCCACTGAGACATTGCAGATTTCTTTTTTTTCACATGAGCATGGTGAGTTACTTTTGGACTTACTCACAAACCATCCAGGAAAAATGTTCAAAGGTACTAATTGCCTCTGGGAACAAATAAATAAAACAATTGATTTTTAGACAGTTTAAGGTCTGATGTTCATGAAGGTCAGCTTTAACAATTGAAAAGTCTCTGCTAGAACACTCGTGTCCAAATCTTGGATATTTTTGACCTCGTATTTTGTACAAAAGTCCTTTGGCAGAAGATCACAAATGTAAGATTTAAACAGTGTTTTTGAAGAAGTTGAGGCCCAAAACCTGTGTTTTTGAAGAGTTTGAGGAATATAACAGAAAGCAATTTAAAACATTAACTTTGGAGTCTTTGATAGTGATACTCCTGACTCATGACTGAATCACCTTGTTACTCCCTGCCTCCAGGAAGCAGGAACCTTTCTTGTGCTGAGTGTCAGCTCTGACACCTCCACCTTTTCAAACACGCTCTTTTGGCCAATGCCAGCCCTGTCTTTCCCTTGCAGATTAATAATATGTGCACTCTAATCCCCAAATCCCTTTGGATTATTCTCCTGTGCTAACCAGCTCCTGACAGTGGTTCCCCTCAGAAATTCTAGATTCTTTTCACTGAAAGGTGCATTGTACCCCAGTTTACCACTTTTACCTTAAACCATTGCTTTCTGTAAACCACACAGCACTTGTGAGCACTTTACAATAAAACAGGAGAAGGTTGGTTTAAGAAAGAATAAGGATTTAACTAGAAACGGTAGAGTGGTGGAAACAAGTGGTTGCAGTATAAAATGAAATAATAAACATGAACCTGGATCTCTACTTATCAATAATTACCTTCCTTATCTAATAAAGTATATTCCCCTCTCTTCTCTCCCCCCCCCCCCCCCAAAAAAAAAAAAAATCAGTCATAGAGCTGGCTGGTTTCCCAGGAACTGGTATCCAACAATTCATGAAACAATTTTGATTACCAGGGCTTTTCCTCAGTGGAGGGAACCAGAGTTGCTTTCCCTACAAGCTGTTATACTGAACATTTTTATCTTTATTCATAGCCAGGGTGATCCCCTAGTGGCTATAATGTTCCATTTTACTCAAGTGGTTTCAGTCCTTTTCAGTTGTCTTTGATGGTTTCCCACTGACTTCTGGGATGTGGCAAGGGTAGACAATGGAACCTTGCATTATTGCACTGGCTGACTAGGGACTCTCTCTTGCTTGAATGGGATCATTACTGAAACCCACTACCATGGTGACTAATTTTTACTCCCAAGTCCATAAAGCACACTTTCAGTATAAATGTATCATTCTGTATATCTCACAGTGATTGAGTCTTGACAAGTTACAAGCTTTCGGTATATACCTTACCTGTCTGTCCATTAAAAACATAACATCCTGTAAGACGTGTTTGATGTAATCATTTCTGCTAGATCTGAGGTGAGAGCTGTTCGCAAAGAAAAGCCCATTTTTTGCCAAAAGGTCTGTCACAGATGGCTCCATAATTTAAAAATACTTGCATTCTTAAAATAATTTGATTACAAAATTGTCTTAAGTATTTTGTAACACTGCTACTTTCTGCTTTGCAGGTATCTATGGTGCTGGCTGTCTCATTACAGAAGGTTGTCGTGGTGAAGGAGGTATTCTTATTAACAGTGAAGGTGAAAGATTTATGGAGAGATATGCACCTGTTGCTAAGGATCTGGCTTCCAGAGATGTGGTGTCTCGTTCTATGACAATTGAAATTCGTGAAGGAAGGTTCGTTTTAATTTTTGGTTCACCTTGTGATGTGAGTACGTCTTTACATTGGGGTAAATCAGGTATGGAGTTATAGAAGTCTTTTGGTCATCTTGAGCAACCAAATTTAACTGGTAGATTACTGAAGATTTTACATGGTGCAGGCAAAAAGCCTTTTAAAAAAAAAAAAAAAAAAAAAAAAATTAAGCACCCTTTTAATTTGCTAATCAGAAAAGATCTTCAGAATCTCTTTTGTAGTCAGATTAAATTTGTAGGCCAGGTTTTCAAAAGCCTTAGTTTGCAGAAGCTCTAATTAAAAACATTGGGAGCTGCTGTGATTGTGAAAACCTGGTTCATAACTTTTTGGTATTTTGCTGAAATTGTACACAGTCTTAATATTCACCAGACAATTTCTAAATAGTATGGTAATTACTAATCTAGAAGTTGTAAAGTGCTGTATTACCAATGTCTTTGGAGGACAACAAAGCTTTCTACTGAAGTTTTCTGAAAACGTGGTTTAAAATACAGGAATTTCACAATTATAGTTGGAAAGAGAGTGGAATGAAGGGCAAATTTAAAGATGACAAAAGTTCAAGAAGGATGTCAGCTATTTTGGCTCTTTGTTTCCAGGTGTGTAAATTTTTCTAAATAGGATGCTCAAATATACACACACATTTGGTAAAGAATAAAATCTAAATTATTTAATCCCAAATAATTATTCATAAAAGAGTAAAAAATGAAATGACTTAAATTTTGAGTTTTTTTCCTGCTGTTAGTGCTTCACGTTGTCTGACTGGGTTAAGATCAAAGTGTTTCTAGGTAGTGTCTAGATAATATGTTTAGGGATGCTTTAGAAATGGATGCCTTTATGGGGGGTGGGGGGTGGAATTCTGCAGCAGCCGGTATTCCAACCTGCTTCTCATGTTTCCTTTTATATTAGGGGCTGTGGGCCTGAAAAAGACCACGTATATTTGCAGTTACACCATTTACCACCACAGCAGCTAGCAATGCGCCTCCCTGGAATTTCAGAAACAGCTATGATATTTGCTGGTGTGGATGTCACAAAAGAGCCTATTCCTGTTCTTCCTACCGTGCATTACAATATGGGAGGTATTCCTACAAACTACAAAGGGCAGGTATCTACCATAGATCAATATTGTGAAATCATTTTTTCTCTAGTAAAAAGGAAATGTATGGTTCCTTATAAAATTAGTGTGAACTGAGCATGCTATTAGTTTTATACATACAAGCATGTTAAATTACAAAGAGCAGTAATGTTAGAGAACTTACAAAATACCATCATTTGGTTTGTCCTGTAAACAAGTTGTTTGAATGGAGATGGAACTCTAGAAACTATGCAGAGTAAGAAATATATTCTTTTGACATGCATGATATCTACAGAATTTTATATTGTCTATGTGAAAGCTTATTGAGACGAGTAGTATTGTATAGTTAAGAATAATTTTCTAGCTGGTCTTGACCTACAAATCGTTAAGGGCTTAGGTTATGTGAATTATCTGTGCTACTACTGCAATTGTGCACTAAAACAGGCTACTTCACCTCACTGTTTTAAATGTCAGTTTTAGGGGCAACCAGTCCCAGCTTCAGGCAGAATGAATCTGTGAATGGACCAGTCTGATTTATTGGACTAGTTCTTTTCAAGTTTTTAGAATTCTGCTTTGTGAATTTATATTATAAAAGTCCAGTTTTCTTCCCAGTCTATTCAGAATTTTACTCCAAAAATATTTTGGTGTACTACTTACATTTTACCACCATCTCTGAGGTAAGACTTAAGCTGTTAATACCACATTTTTATATAGCACTTTTCAATTATTAAAGTATTGCTGTAGGGTACCCCCTTTTTAAATTTATCACTTACTATTTACATTTTTGACTTCATGCTCTTGAGAAAAATAAATGACATTCAAATCCAGTGGAGCTTTGCCACTATACTATACATTATCTTTATTTTACAAATGAATTTGCAAACATGGTGCAAACATGGATTCATTCTGAAATTACAGGTAATTACACATGTGAATGGCAAAGATAAAGTAGTACCTGGATTGTATGCTTGTGGTGAAGCAGCTTCTGCATCTGTTCATGGTGCTAATCGACTTGGAGCAAATTCTCTTTTGGACTTGGTGGTGTTTGGTCGTGCTTGTGCCCTTAGTATTGCAGAGTCATGCAAGCCTGGTAAGATTCTACAAGTTTAACTTCTTAAATTGTATCAAGATGAACTGATACAAATTCTCATCCATTAAAAGGTGTTCTGTTAGTTCAGATCTTTAAATCTTAGCAAGCAATTCTGGGGTTATTAGACAGACTATTAGAAAATTGCACTAAATTTACACTTTTATTAATGTTGCACGTAACATGCAGTGTTACTGTCTGTTCAAGAACTTGCTATACTGCATCTAATTGCAGGGAAATAGAATTCTGCCAAAGAAATAGGGAAATGTGATTGAAAAAACTTTTTCTCCAAACCAGAAAACAATAAAGTTATCACAAGTTTTAAGAAATAAGGCCTGGCAACATACTGCATATTGAAGCAGGAGATAGAATGCAGACTCATTTTATACTGTTTATTCTTCCATTAAGCTGAGATTCTAGCATTTGCTGTTGCCTTGCACGTACATGTTAAATTTTTTAAATTTAACATAATATTCATGGTATCAAATTTACCTTGGGCTTGAACAGAGATATCGGTTGGCTTATTACAAAAGATGATTTTGTCCTCTCTCTACCTCCCCTCCTTCTAATATGTTGCACACTGTTTGAATCTAAACAACTGGTTTGATTTGCTGAAATAGTCTGACCTGCTCCTATGACTTACACTTCCTTGCATTTATTTTGCTCCCATTCTGTAAGTTCCCCATCTTCAAACATCTGGCAAAGTGGGATTTCTCCCATGAAAGCTCATGCGATAAATATATTTGTTAGTCTTTAAAGGTGCTCCAAGATTCCGTGTTTGTTTTGCTGAACTAGATTAATACAGCTACCCCTTTGGAACGTGATAAAGCTTGGTTTCCTCTTTCTGACTATTGGTGAGGTGTTCTCTGGCAATATGTGAAATTTTATCAAGGATAGTGGGTCAGAAGAGGCATATTTTACTATTATCTATGTCTGAGCTTAGTTAATATTTTATTTACCTTTTGAAATATGTTTTCAAACTTATGGTAAAATCAGCACTAATATTTAAACAACTTCCAAGCAGTAAAACACTGTTACATGGTTGTATGGAGAGCCTGGTTAGAAATGTTTTAATTCATCTACACACCCTGGCTTATCTCCTGCAACAAGTTAAAAATGTGATGTTTGACATCACAATTCAATTTAATACGTTGCACTCTTGTTTGTTTTGTATCTCAAAGTGCTCTATGAATTTAAATCAGCTGAGCCTCACCCTTCCCTTAATGGGGCAAATAAGTAGTAGCCATACTTTAGAGATGAAAAAACTAAAGTATGGTACTGACAGACTAACTTGACTCAGGTTATAAGTAAAATTAGTGGCAAAAAGACAGGAATGGAACAAAAGTGATCTGATTTTCCTCTCTCTAGCCACTAACCGTGCTTCTAACAAGTTCAAGTGGAGAATAAACGTAGGGGATTGATGAATCCTTACATCATGTTTTCATATAAACATCCCAAGTAATGCAAGGGAAGATATATGTGTACCTTCTCTCGGTGTAGAAGTGCATTTCATAATGTTGCAGTTACTGTAATCAGCAGCTTTAAAATAAGATGTTATCCATGTCTTTAAAGCAACTGTGACAGGTTCTCTTATTTTGATGTAATTAAAAATTAAAGAAGCAAGTAAAAATAATTGTTGCTGTGTAAAATTGCCAGAGGCTGAGGACTATTAAACCCTGATCTTAATGAAATAATTTCATAAGAAAACTGAAGATGTTTACCCTTAATAGGAGAACCAGTTCCCTCAATTAAACCAAATGCTGGAGAAGAATCTGTTGCAAATCTCGACAAACTACGATTTGCCAATGGAAACATAAGAACATCAGAACTGAGGCTTAATATGCAGAAGGTAAGGCTCACAATACCAGTGCCTGTAGCAGTGTCTTGTGATGAAGTTGATGTTGAAATGTATTGAAGGTGGTTATGAAACTGAGTGGACATTTAGTTGAGCTGAAGCTTAAACTTTGCAAAATGTTTTGAATTTATCAAAATCAACCTTTTTTCCCCACACAAAGATCCTTCTGCTCCAATTACCTGTCCAAAAAAGGATCTTTTTTCCTTATCTTAGGAATAAGAAATGCCACCTCTCTCCATTTGAAATAGTAATCTTAGGTAGTAGAGATCCCTTTCCAAATGAAATATTTTATATTCTTCTTCGAGTGCTGCTCATGTGCATTCCCACTGTAGGTGCATGCACGCGCCTGTGCACACAGCCATCGGAACTTTCCCCTAGCAACCCCTGTCTGGCGTCCAGCGCCCCCTGGACTGTCATGCCTCTACCGAGGTATATCAGGGGACACTGGGACCCAGCCCTCCAGTTCCTTCTTTCTGCCTCATGGCAGCCATTAGGACTCAGTTCTTGCTCCAGCAAGACTCTTCCCTTTAGTTAGTTTAGTTAGTAGTAGTTGCAGCTAGTGAAAAACCCCTCATTACACCTAGTTAACCGTCCCCTTTTATCCTTAAACTGATTAACAGCCACGGTCATGCCAAAGTCCCCGGGGTTGAAGCCCTGCTTGGGCTGCAGCAAAGCGTTTCCCCTAAGCGACTCCCACGACAGCTGCCTAAAATGCTTAGGGGAAATGCACCACAAGGAGAAATGCAAAATTTGCAGGGGTTTTAAACCCCAAACACAAAAAGACCGGGAGAACAAACTTAAAGCTATCCTCCTGGAGGTGGCTCTGATGCCGCCACCGGTCACCAGCTCGACCTCCACCCCGGCACCAGCAACTCCCCGGGATCCGACCTCCCCCAGACTGCAAAACCTGTCCCAGGACCCGTGGTGTAGCAGCTCCCCCGTGGCCTCGACAGGGGTTGAGCTCCACCAAACAACTGCAGAGGGAACGGGAACCCCCCCCTAGCACGAGCCTCACCCGGACGTGTTCCCTGGCTGTCCCAGGGACGCAAGGAGCTCCCTGCCACTTCCAACGCTGTCCACGCTGGAGGTGTTTCTAGCGGCCAGGTCCCTCATGGACCTCCCCGACCCCTCCTAGGGACCGGGGTCTCGACTGCCAGCCAGCTGCGGTACAAGAGGCACTGGCTCCACCCCGGGGAATGGACCCTCGACACCGGCTGAGCGCCGGTCGAGCCCCGTCTGCCGGATCCTCCCGGTCTTGGAGCGACCGGCACTGCACCCCCCGGCACCAAAGGGAGAGCTCCTCCCCATCCTGGACCCCAGATGCAGCAGAGCGCTGGCACCACGGGCACTGCTGCCGCGGTTCTAGCTGGCACGTGGCGAAGGGCTTCGCTCCTGCATGGAGCTACACTCCGCGCCTCGACCCTGGTGTCAACCTGCCTCCATCGCCGCCGCAGCAGCACTCTTGGCACTGACCTCACCAACGGGATGGGAGCCTCTGGAGCAGACAGGGCTCTGGGTCCTCGAGCCCAAGCCCAGCCCTCGCAGGATCCCCACAGGCACCACTGAGTTTGCCCCCAATAAGGGGTTGCAGAGAAAGAGGGGGTACCCCTGCTCCAACTTAATGGAAACTGTGGGAAGGAGGGACTCGCCTTCCTCTTCTTCCTCCATGGCGATCTCAATCACACCAGAGCACCCCTCCTCCAGTCGGCACTGGGATAGACGGCGAGGAAAACAAGGAGAGGAACAGGTCCAGATCAAAGAAGAGAGAGGACCGCAGAGGGAGAAGATGCTCCTGGTCATCCTCCTCGGATTCCTACTACCCTAAAAGACCTAAGAAACCCCAAGGAGTAGACAGGGGGCCAATCAAACCCATGGACAGTGACTCAGGTTCGATGGCCATACTGGATGTCATGTGTAGCCCCAACGGACTCCCCCTCACAATCACACCCATCTCAGAGTCAGAACGCAGCCCCCCCAGCACGTTCCACCCTCCAACTCAGAATGTTCAGACTCGCAGAGGGCCATCTCTCCTATCCAGGATCGGGCTGCACCTCATCCCCCGCACACCACCCCTGAGCCCAAAGCGGAGACCACCAACCAGGAGCCCTCCTAATGCCCCACACGACTTCAAAACCTACCAAGAACTGCTAAGGAGAGTAGCATCAAATTTAAACATGCAGGCTCAAGAACTCAGCGAGACTGTGGACAGCCTCTTTGACGTATTGGAGTCAGGTACACTGTCCATAGTGGCACTACCGGTTCACAACAGCGTTCTCAAGATCATAAAAGCGCTGTGGCAAATGCCCGCTTCTGTGCCCCCAATCTCTAAGTCAGTGGAAAAAAGATACTGTGTTCTAGCCAAGGGGTTTGAATACCTCTTTGGACACCCCACCCCAAAATCTCTGGTGGTTGAGACGGCGAACCAAAAAGACAGACAAGGGCAGCCAAGTTCAGCGCCCAAAAAACAAGGACCACAGAAGACTCAACCTGGGAAAGAAATTTTATTCAACAGCTACGCTCCACCTCCGTATCACCAACCACCAGGCACTCCTGGGGAGATACAGTTATAACCTGTGGAGATCCCTGCACCGCTTTAGCGAATCCCTCTCCCAGGAACAGTTGCAGGACTTCCTCACTATCCAGGAGGAAGGTCTAGCGGTGGCCTGAAATGTCTGAAACTCAGGCCCCTCCAAACTTGGCTGGCAATGGTGTACCGCCCAGCTCTTCGCTCCCTGGACAAGATACTCACCATTCCAAGCACAGTACTGTCTCAACTAAGCCGGTGGAAGGATCCCAAGGTGGTCCTAAAGGGAGTTCCCTTTATGACAGAGCCACCCTCTCTAACAATCTCAGATGCCTCGGACCTAGGGTGGGGAGTCCATATAAGCTCAGGTGCAAGAACCCTGGGGCTGTGGTCCCGAACAGAGAGGGACCTTCACATCAATACCAAAGAACTAAAGGCCATACACTTGGCGTGCAGAGTTTTCTGTCACCTCTTGGGAGGAAGGACGATCAGAATCCTAATGGACAACTCTACAGCCATGCATTACATAAACAAGCAAGGAAGGGTCAGGTCCCCGGCTCTATGCAAGGATGCTACTGGGCTTTGGGATTTCGCTATAGCTCACCGTATAAATCTAATAGCTGCACACCTACCAGGGATAAAGAATACAGAGGCAGACTGTTTAAGCAGGATATTCTTACTCACCATGAGTGGTCTCTTCACCCCGAAGTCACATCCACGATCTTCCGAAGGTGGGGCTATCCCCAAGTAGACCTCTTCGCCACCCGCCAGAACAGGAAATGCAAACAGTTCTGCTCCCTCCAGAGCACAGAGACGGGGGCTCTAGTGGATGCCTTCCTCATGACCTGGTCAGGTTGCTTACTTTATGCCTTTCCTCTGATTCCCCTGCTCAGCAAGGTGATTCTAAAAATCGAGAGACAAATCGGATATCATCTTGATTGCTCCAGCATGGCCTCACCAATGCTGGTACACAACAATACTGGACCTCTCAATAACGACTCCTTGGGAACTCCCGGTCATCCCAGACCTCCTCTCCCAGGGTGCAGGTCGGGTTCTCCACCCAGATGTCTCCAAGCTACATCTCACGGCCTGGAGACTGCATGGCTAAATCAGGAAGAACAATCCTGTTCGGAGGCCATTAGGCGGGTGCTCCTTGGTAGCAGAAAACCATCCACGCAAAGCTCCTACCGCTCTAAATGGAAATGGTTTTCAATATGGGCATGTTCCATGCACATGACGCCCTCACAGGCCCTGATTCAGGGAATTCTGGACTATCTCCTGACATTAAAAAATAAAGAACTTTCCCTGTCTATCAGGGTTCACCTAGTGGCTATTTCAGCTTTTCATGCCCCTATTCAAGGGGGGGATGGTGTTCTCCCATCCTATGGTTTCACAATTTCTGAAGGGAATGGAAAGGCTCTACCCCCAGACGCGGAACCCAATCCCTCCATGGGACCTTAATTTGGTACTCAAACAGCTCACAAGACCCCCCCCCCCCCTTTGAGCCGTTAGCTACCTGCCCTCTCCTGATTCTTTCATACAAGGTAGTATTCTTAGTTGCAATAACCTCCGCAAGGAAGGTTTCAGAACTAAAAGCCTTGACATCCGAACCACCGTATACAATTTTCTTCAAGGACAAGGTACAACTTAGACCAGACCCGGCTTTCCTCCCCAGGGTCGTCTCGGATTTTCACTGTAACCAAGACATCTTTTTGCCAGTATTCTACCCTAAGCCACATCAGTCTGAACAAGAACACAGGTGGCATACGCTGGATGTCAGGAGAGCGCTTGCCTCCTACATCGACCGCACGAAGCTCTTCCGGAAGTCCCCACAACTTTTCGTGGCCATCGCAGACCAAATGAAGGGCCTCCCGATCTCTGCTCAGCATATTTCGGCTTGGGTGAAGGACTGTATCAAATTATGTTACAACCAAGCCAAGGTAACACCACCAGAGGTGGTGACGGCCCATTCTACGAGAGTGCAGGCCTCGTCGGCAGCATTCTTGGCTAACTTACCTGTTTCAGACATTTGTAGAGCGGCAACGTGGTCCTCTGTCCACACTTTCGCCTCCCATTACGCGATTGTCCAGCATGCCAGGGACTACACTGCTTTCGGGAGAGTGGTGCTGCAGACAGTAGAACATTAGCTCCTCCCACCATCCAGGTAAGGCTTGTGACTCACCTACATTGGGAATGCACATGAGCAGCACTCGAAGAAGAAAAGACGGTTGCTTACCTGTAACTGTTGTTCTTTGAGATGTGTGCTCATGTCCATTCCATACCCTCCCACTGCCCCACTTTCGGAGTTAGCAGAAAGAAGGGACTGGAGGGCTGGGTCTCAACGTCCCCTGATATACCTCGGTAGAGGCATGACACTCCACGGGGCACTGGATGCCAGACAGGGGTTGCTAGGGGAAAAGTTCCAATGGCTGTGCACGTGGGCGCGTGTGTGCACCTACATTGGGAATGGACATGAGCACACATATCGAAGAATGACAGTTACAGGTAAGACAGAGTCCTATGGCACTTTTAAAGACTAACAGATTCATTTATCGCATGAGCTTTCGTGGGGG
>ML685756.1:25611940-25741766 GCA_007922175.1 Pelusios castaneus | reverse complement strand
TTGTCTTTCTACAATAGACTAACACGGCTACCCCTTTGGAATTTTAGTTACAGGTAAGTAACCATCTTTTCACCAAGGAGAATGCTCTATTCTACTTCTTAGTCATGCTACGTACTCAGCCACCTGATGGAAAATCCTAGAGCTCAGAAGTTCTGAATGATTATGCATCTGTAAAGGGTTTTCTTGGGTGCTCATCACTTAGTTTGAGTACTCATACCCCAGAAGCTAAGTTCTTCTCTCCAGAAACTAAATCTATAACCCATTTTGTAAGCAAGTACAGATCATAGAATAATAGGGTTGGAAGGGACCTCATGAGGTCATCTAGTCCAACCCTCTGCTAAAAAGCAGGACCACTCCCCCTAAATCACCCCAGCCAGGGTTTTGTCTAACCGAGCCTTAAAAATCTCAAAAGATGGAGATTCTACCATCTCCCTAGATAGCCCATTCCAATGCTTCACCACCTTCCTAGTGAGATAAGATATGTGACTGCTTTACAAATAGTTCATTTACAGATCTCACTTTCATCATGGCCAAGATTACTTCCTGAAGGAAATGCCCAGCTGTAAAAGTGAGATGTAGGCAAATTGGCTGAGGCAATACCTTTTATTGGACCAACGAAGATATTAGCTCACCCATCTTGTATGCTTAGTATCTTGGAACTGACAGGACTACAACACTATAATAATAAAGTGAAATGCAGCAGCACAGCTACTTAAGCAGTGTTAGGAATATAGGAGCTGCTATATTGGCTCTGACCTGAGGTCCATCTAGTTCCATATTCTGTCTCTGATTGTACCATATGATTCAGAGGAAGGTACAAGAACTCTGAGGAGGCATGCATCTCATTAGGTCTCACATTAGGTCTCGACTTGTTCTCTACTAGAGATTGGCTTAAGACCTAAAGTGTGAGATTTAATATTCCTTTCTAAACTTTTTTAAATAACTGGATATTCTTATTATCCATGGATATGTCCTATCCCATTTGGAATCTTGCTGAGTTCTTGGCCTCAGTGTGCTGTAGCAGTGAGTTCCTCAGTCTAATTCCATTTTGCATAAAAATGTATTTCCTCCTTGCCTATTTTGAATACCATCTTTTTAATTTAATTGAATGCCTTTATTTAATGTTCTTATTGGGTGTAGCAGAACCTAGTAAGGTGATGCTGAATGCAACTAAGGTTAGGTGAACTTTAAAGAACTTTAATTCACCCTAGGTAAAAGCCAGTGAATCATTTCATGTTGAACTTGTAGAAGAGGAGTTTGCTGGAATTGCACATGCAAGAGTGAGCAAAAATGTTGGCAGGGTGATTGATTAATTAAAGTGGAAGCCCTTTTGGAAGCAATTTAGGGAGTACTCATAACATCAACTTGCAGCTTTTTAAAGTACTTCTGAACCTCACTCAGTACAGAATTGATTTCCATCAGGAAAATAAGTTTTTTGTAAGAAATTTCAGCTTACAGTGATTGAAAAACTTTGACTGATTTAGTCTAGACTACTTCAAAATTCTGTATATTGTAAAATAGGAGTTTCCAAATATCAAGCCCTTCATGTGAATGCAGTGAAAAGGGGCTGTAGTGAAAACTGGTGACCTTTACACCTAGCACCAGTATGGTGATCAAGGATCCAGTTTGTGACTGACTAAAGTAGTGGTGTACTGTTCCCTGACCTCACGCACGATCTTACAGTAACTGGATTTTTCTATCAGTCTGCCTTGCGCTTTTTTGTTGAGTCCCCTTGTAGTCTGCCCTAGTGCGTTGTGGAATCCTGATGTCTTCTACTGATTTGCAAACATGACAAGAAACTTTTTTTTTTTTTTAAAAGCTTAAAATTCTGCAGAAACTGATGAGGTTACAAGAGAAATTCTAATGCCTTTCTTGAAATTTCTCAGTTTTTGGAAGTATGCCACTTCTTAATTTTGCTCTGTTGCAGACAATGCAAAATCATGCTGCAGTGTTCCGAACAGGCTCTGTACTACAGGAAGGCTGTGAGAAACTCAGCAATCTTTATCTTGATTTGGATGACCTGAAGACATTTGACAGAGGTAATGAGAGAATGTTATAGAACACTTAGATAGTACCGGTAAGTTAGTGTACTTGAGTATTGTTACCTGTCACTGGCCCCAGGCTGGATCTGGCCCCTGCTGCCTCTGGCCCTGGACTGGATCTAGCCCCTACTACTGGCCCTGGCTCCCAGGCTGGATCTGGGCCCCAGCTTCTGCTGCTTACCACCACCTGGTGGCACCAGGCCGGCTCCTGCCTTTGGTCCTGCTGGTCCCTGGCCAGGGCCAGATGCCATGACCAGCCTCCACCCCCCAGTTTGGGGCCAGCCATTGCAGGCCCTGACCTGGGAAGCCGCTGCCCCCCGCCGACTACCTGAGAGGAGGGATTTAACTTATGAGGGGGTGCAAATGTGCTGTCCAGTAGCTGAGTACCAAACAATTTCTGCTGGTACTCACTGGAGAACCTGATCTGAAAAATTGTCAACCCCTGCTTATAAATGAATCCTGAAAATAGGTTTTTTACGCAAGTAGCATAACCTGTTCTTATCAATAACAATGAGAAAAAAGACAATGCATACAAAAATCCAGTTTCCCTGAGCTGTGAGGATTTAATTTTTTTAAAAGGGTGAGACTATATTGAACAAAATGACACAACTTAATCTATAAATCTCCCCCCACCCCTTCACAACTTGTATCTCTTTCTGTAGTTGCTTTTATTAATGTACCTTAAACTGAACAGTCTGAACTGGCCTTTTTACAGGCTGTAGTGCTTGCCAAACACCAAGGAGCGGAGAAGCTTGATGTAGAACTTAGATCTTAGGGAAGAATGTTTTGTTACCACTGTGATCCCTGAAATTGGATTGTACGGTGTTGTCTTAAATAGGTAGCCTGATACAGGATATCAGTAAAATTCTTCTGGAACAGCTCTTTTGCCTAGCTAACCCCAGGGATGTTTTAAAAATTATCTTAATTAAATTAGCAGCCAAATCTTGTGACTGGAAACAAACTCTGCTTCGAGTATTAGAACAAAATTAGTGTTTTGACACATGACATGCAAGATTACACCTAGTCTTGACTAATGTCTCTTTATTCAGATAGGTAATTGAGTTAGGTTTCTCAGCTGTCTTTAATAATCACAGGCATGTCTCTCAAAATCACTCTATACTTTTGCACAGTTAAGCAGGATTGTCAGTATATGAAAAACGAAAGACTAGAGGAGATAGCTTTGCAGGCTATGACATGTGCTGATAATTATTGCATAGGGAAACTTGCACTGTGGCTACAGTGCTCAGTTTCCTAAGAACCAGCAAAAAGGGAAAAATTAATCTGAAGTCTTACAATTGTTTTGCTCCAACATTTTTCAAAATAGTGTAATATCTTGTTAGGTATTGTGTGGAATACTGACTTAGTGGAGACCTTGGAACTGCAAAATTTGATGCTGTGTGCTCTGCAGACTATTTATGGTGCTGAGGCTCGGAAAGAATCGCGTGGTGCTCATGCCAGAGAGGACTACAAGGTGCTTTTGTACTTTAACATGTAGCTTCATGAATGATTTTCATAAATGAGACCAACTTTTCTTAGCAAACAAGTGTATCTTGGTCTTCAATCAGTTGTGCTTGAGTTTAGAAATGTGGTTTATTTTTTAATGGGCATTTATTTCTAAAATTCACATAAATTAGATGCTTCTTTGAAAGATTTTTTTAAAAAAAATGTATTCTTAATATTGGCTTTAAGCTTGTGAAACTGGTTTGTGCTCTGAATTGGGTGAGTAAATCCAAATTACCCTTTCATACCCATTGATCCGTACTTCAGAAACCAGGATCAGCTGGTATTGATGTGATGAAAGCACAGCGCCTACTTAGTCCCATTGAATCTTACTGTTGAAATGCTGATAAACAGAATAGGAACTGCCAGTAGCGATATGGTCACTGGGTGCATACAAATGATTGAAAGCAGTTAAACATTATATGCAGAGAACAATCCAGAATCGTCACACTCTGTTGCAATCTTACTTAGCTTGCTGAAGCTCTGCAATGATTTTGAAGTAACAGCAAGAATTGACATATTTAGTAAAACAGCTTAATCTTCTACTAACAATGTCATCCTACATGTGGTATAACATAATTGTAAGGGAACTAATCTTGAAGGTAGTTATTTAATGCATTTTCAGAATGCAATTCCTCATCTACAGCATAATACTTTTTTTATTGTTTAGGTTAGGGTTGATGAATACGATTTTTCCAAGCCAATCCAGGGGCAACAGAAAAGACCATTTGAAGAGCACTGGAGAAAACATACCCTTTCTTACGTTGATGTCAAGACTGGGAAGGTATGTTGACTCTGGGCTTGAAGGGGTTTTAGTCCCATTTTGCTGCTGTTAGTGGGATGTACCATGATTGCTGTGGAAATGAGTTGGTTTCTCTGTGAAGAAAGTTTCTCTACCACATTCACTTTGCCTGAATTACAACATTGTACTTCTTGAGTATATGAAGAACTAAATGTACAAGATGGTATGAGAGCAATTCCTGGGGACCATCATTGAATTGCTGTTTAGCAATTGACTTTACACTTAGTAGGAATTGGAATGATTTTTCATCTTAGAACAGGCTAGTTCCAAATTCTTAATATTATGATTTGATGTTACATGTTTTTGATGCTTGGTATAAATCATTTATGGATTCAAAAAGGAATGGATTCAAAATTTCATCTTACAAACCACCCCTCCTGAGGTAATCTACAGTATTCTTGCAATAGAAAATACTGAGGATCATCTCCCCTTCCAATAAATAAGCTTCCCAGTTGAGTCTAGCCACATTAGTGGTTCTCAACCTGTTTACTGTTGCAGGCTGCATATGCAGCTCTCTATTATGTGGGCTGCATCCACACAAAATATGTACTACTTACATGGTCCTGAGAAGGTCAGGTGGGGCTCAGCTTTGTGGTGATTGGGCCACAAGTAGCTTCTGAGTTGATAACCACTGATCCATACAGATCCTTAATTGGCCAGAAGAGTTATTGCTCATAGACTAAGGTCAAAAGGGACAATATGATCATCTAGTGTGACCTCCTGCACAATGCAGGCCACAAAACCTCACCCACCCACCCACTCCTGTAATGAAAGTCCTCTAATCATGGTTTAAAGACTTTAAAATATAGAGAATAAACCAGCAAGTGAGCCATGCCCAATGTTGAGTGACTTAAAGCTCTTATGGACTGACTGTGCCTCCAAATGTTCAAAGACCCTGCTAGTGCAGAAAGCAAAAATGGAACTAGAAATCTTGGGGAGTATTTGGGGGCAGGGTGGGGGGAGGTACCCAGTTTTAGTCAATTTTCTACTTTGATGCAGTACAAAAAGTAGTTTTTCAGGAAACTAGAACTCTACTGGGATTTAGCAGTAATTGCCTATATTTTCCATTCTATCTTCTTTTGGATTTGATCACTTGTTTGCTTGGCCTTAATTAAGACACTTCTATTTTTAGGTTACTTTGGAATACAGACCTGTCATTGACAAAACTTTAAATGAAGAAGACTGTGCAACAGTTCCACCTGCTATTCGTTCCTACTAATGATGGTTAGCTATGTACATCAGCTTATGTAATTAAGTACGTTTGGCAGAGCTTTTTGGTATATGTGAAAACTGAGTTCTCTTATTCAGAAAGCTACTGTCATGTTAGCGATGGTTGAAGAATGCTCTCTAGAGATTTCTCACTGGTACTCTGCTCAGTGACTAGTATATCATCATTAAACTGAAGTGCACAAACTCTGTACACTGGTTCTCTTTCATCCCATTGTCAAAACATTTGACATGACCATACAGCACTAATGCAAAAAATAAAGGAATCTAAAACAGTCCTATGTATTTGTCACAGTATTTAGCTTTTCTTTTATTTCTTTTAAAACTTTGGAGCTCTCCACATTGAAATGAACTTAATGCATTTATTTTGAATGTGATCTGTTTTTCTTTTTCTAAAATTAAACTTAACATAAGTGGGCTAATTTAATGTGCTGCTTGAGATTTGCATTTCATGAGTAGGGATGAGATTTAAAGTTGCTTTGAGGGCAGTAACTATGTCCTGTTGCAAGTTATTTACTTATTGTAGTTGCTGTGGGAATTTGTAACTTTGAATTTCTAGACTTAAGATTTAAAGGCTCTATTGCAGTGGTTCCCAACCTTTATGGCTCGAGGGCCACAGATACCATTTTTACTACCGTAAGGGCCACCAGTCTATGCCAGCAGTCTCCTCCCCCCGCCCCTGCAGCTACATGAGGAGCCTCCTGTCCCCTTGGCTACAGCAGGGAAACCACACATGTCCTGTAGCCATGTGTGCTCCACGTGGGTTCCTAGGCAATTGCTCCCTTCTGCAACCAGGGGGATGCAAGATCTTGCTGGAGTTAGGAAGGGAGCATGGGACTCCTGCACTAAAGCTGTGTCAGACAACAGAGTCCTGTGGCACTTTTAAAGACTAACAGATTTATTTATCGCATGAGCTTTTGTGGGAGAAAAATCCCACTTCGTCAGACGCTTTGAAGATAGGAAAGTTACAGAGTGGGAGGAAATTAAATGCAGGGGAGTGTATGACATAGCATCAGGTCAGGCTGTAACAGCAAGTCCTAACACCTATTTTGATTTGCTGTTACAGCCTGACCTGATGCTATGTCATACACTCCCCTCCCCTGCATTTAATTTCCTCCCACTCTGTAACTTTCCTATCTTCAAAGCATCTGACGAAGTGGGATTTGCTCCCACGAAAGCTCATGCGATAAATAAATCTGTTAGTCTTTAAAAGTGCCACAGGACTCTGTCTTTCTACAATAGACTAATACGGCTACCCCTTTGGAATTTGACTACATGTAAAGCTGTGTCTACACTTGTAAATTAAGTTAACTTAAGCTTGCTTAAGTCGACTTAATTTACCCTGTGTCTACACTAGAGTTTCCTTAAGTCGACTTAAGGAAAATTAAGTCGACTTTATAAAACCACCTTCCTAGTAGATCTAAGGCTTAAGTCGACTCCCTAGAGTCGACTTAAGCCAGTGTAGATGTGGGGTAGCCCTAAGTCGACTTAGGGCTACACCAATGCTCTCCCTGCCGGGGGGGAGGGCACAGGAGGGAGCCTGGCATGCCCCCCCCACCTAGCAGGGCAGAGCCCTGCCCTTATGTCCTGCCAGGGTCCCTGTCCCCCTTTGCCCCATTGTACCTAGGTACAATGGGGCAAAGGCTGAGCCCCCTGGCATTGGGCAAGGGGTACCCCCCCCCTGCCCCCGTGGACCTCCCCTAGATCCCCCTAAGCCCCTAGAAGTCGACCTAGGCGTCCAGTGTGGACACTCTAGGTCTAGGTCGACTTTTTAAGTTCCCCTTTAAGTCGACTTTATTTTTAAGTGTGGACACACTAAGTTGACTTAAATTACCAAGTGTAGACATAGCCTAAGAGACCCAGGCAGAGCACTTTGGTCTCTGCTGGAGCCAGGGAAGGGGAGCACTTAGCTCCCCTCCCTCTGGCTCCAGCTGGGATCCCAGTGCCTAGGGACCCAGGCGGAACATTTTGTTCTGCTCACTGCTACAGCCAGGGGGAAGGGAGCACTGATCACCCATCACCTTGACTGCAGGAATGAGCCTGCACCAGTCTTGTGGCCTTGCAGTAATGCACTCCACCTGAATCATTAGGCAATAGTCCCCTTCTGCATCCAGCAGGCGGGGAGTGACAGGCCACTTTCAAAGCCTTAGTGGGCCACTTTTGGCCCCCAGGTCACAGGTTGGGAACCACTGATGTACTGTAATGTTGTATTAATGCAGGGCTTTTATTTATTTATTTGAAGAAAACTGATTGAGTTCAAGGCAAATTGTTGCATTGAGCAAATATCCTCCACTCAAAGGTAGACTGAATAAACTGAACATATTCTTGGTCAAGGAAAATTAAAGACTTAGAGAATATTCCTATGGTGAGCCTTATTCCATATGAGAAAAAAATAAATGAGTGAATTCCCTAGAAAGGGATTTTTTTTCTTCATAAGAACATAACATAAGAAAGGCCGTACTGGGTCAGACCAGAGGTCCATCTAGCCCAGTATCTGTCTACCAACAGTGGCCAGTGCCAGGTGCCCCAGAGGGAGTGAACCTAACAGGCAATGATCAAGTGATCACTCTCCTGCCATCCGTCTCCATCCTCTGATAAACAGAGGCTAGGGACACCATTCTTAACCCCTTTCTGGCTAATAGCCATTTATGGACTTAGCCACCATGAACTTATCCAGTTCCCTTTTAAATATTGTTATAGTCCCAGCCTTCACAACCTCCTCAGGTAAGGAGTTCCACAAGTTGACTGTGCGTTGTGTGAAGAAGAACTTCCTTTTATTTGTTTTGAACCAGCTACCTATCAGTTTCTTTTGGTGACCCCTGGTTCTTGTATTATGGGAGTAAGTAAACAACTTTTCCTTGTCCACTTTTTCCACATCAGTCATAATTTTATATACTTCTATCATGTCCCCCCTCAGTCTCCTCTTTTCCAAGCTGAAGAGGCCTAGCCTTTTTAATCGTTCCTCATACGAGACACTCTCCAAACCCTTAATCATTTTAGTTGCCCTTTTCTGAACCTTTTCTAGTGCTAGAATATCTTTTTTGAGACGAGGAGACCACATCTGTACACAGTATTCGAGATGTGGGCGTACCATGGATTTATATAAGGGCAATAATACATTTGCAGTCTTATTTTCTATCCCCTTTTTAATGATTCCTAACATCCTGTTTGCTTTTTTGACCGCCTCCGCACACTGTATGGACATCTTCAGAGAACTATCCACAATGACTCCAAGATCTTTTTCTTGACTCGTTGTAGCCAAATTAGCCCCCATCATATTATAGGTATAGTTGGGGTTATTTTTTCCAGTGTGCATTATTTTACACTTATCCACATTAAATTTCATTTGCCATTTGGTTGCCCAATCACTTAGTTTTGTGAGATCTTTTTGAAGTTCTTCACAATCTGCTTTGGTCTTGACTATCTTGAGTAGTTTAGTATCATCTGCAAACTTAGCCACCTCACTGTTTACCCCTTTCTCCAGATCATTTATGAATAAATTGAATAGGACTGGTCCTAGGACCGACCCTTGGGGAACACCACTAGCTACCCTTTTCCAATCTGAGAATTTACCATTTATTCCTACCCTTTGTTCCCTGTCTTTTAACCAGTTCTCAATCCATGAAAGGATCTTCCCTTTTATCCCATGACAACTTAACTTACGTAACAGCCTTTGGTGAGGGACCTTGTCAAAGGCTTTCTGGAAATCTAAGTACACTATGTCCCCTGGATCCCCCCTGTCCACATGTTTGTTGACCCCTTCAAAGAACTCTAATAGATTAGGAAGACATGATTTCCCCTTACAGAAACCATGTTGGCTATTGCTCAACAGTTTTTCTATGTGACTGACAATTTTATTCTTAACTATTGTTTTAACTAATTTGCCCGGTACCGACGTTAGACTTACCGGTCTGTAATTGCCAGGATCCCCTCATGGGCCCTTTTTAAATATTGGCGTTACATTAGCTAACTTCCAGTCTTTGGGTACCGAAGCCATTTTAAGGGACAGGTTACAAATCTTAGTTAATAGTTCCGCAACTTCACATTTGAGTTCTTTCAGAACTCTTGGGTGAATGCCATCTGGTCCCGGTGACTTGTTAATGTTGAGTTTATCAATTAATTCCAAAACTTCCTCTAGTGACACTTCAATCTGCGACAGTTCCTCAGATCTGTCACCTACAAGAGCCGGCTCAGGTTTGGGAATCTCACTAACATCTTCAGCCGTAAAAACCAAAGCAAAGAATCCATTTAGTTTCTCCGCAATGACTCTATCATTATCATCATCAAGGGGCCCCACTGGTTGTTTGGCAGGTTTCCTGCTTCTGATATACTTAAACATTTTGTTATTACCTTTGGAGTTTTTGGCTAGCCGTTCTTCAAACTCCTCTTTGGCTTTTCTTATTACACTCTTGCACTTAAGCTGGCACTGTTTGTGCACCTTTCTATTTGCCTCACTAGGATTTGACTTCCAATTTTTAAAGGAAGTCTTTTTACCTCTCAGTGCTTCTTTTACATGGTTGTTGAGCCATGGTGACTCTTTTTTAGTTTTTTTTACAGTGTTTCTTAATTTGGGGTATACACTGAAGTTGGGCCTCTATTATGGTGTCTTTAAAAAGCGCCCATGCAGTTTTCAGGGATTTCATTTTAGTCACTATACCTTTTAGCTTTTGTTTAACTATCCCCCTCATTTTTGTATAGTTCCCCCTTTTGAAATTAAATGCCACAGTGTTGGGCTGTTGAGGTGTTCTTCCCCCCACAGGGATGTTGAATGCTATTGTATTATGGTCACTAGTTCCAAGCGGTCCTGCTACAGTTACCTCTCGGACCAGCTCCTGCGCTCCACTCAGGATTAAATCTAGAGTTGCCTCTCCCCTTGTAGGTTCCCATACCAGCTGCTCCATGAAGCTGTCATTCAAAGTATCGAGAAATTTTATCTCTGCATTATGTCCTGAAGTGAAGTGTTCCCAGTCAATATGGGGATAATTGAAATCCCCCACTATTATTGGGTTTTTAAATTTGATAACCTCCCTAATTTCCCTTAGCATTTCATCATCACTCTTACTATCCTGGTCAGGTGGCCGATAGTAGATCCCTAATGTTATATTGTCATTGAAGCATGAGATTTCTATCCATAGCGATTCTATGGAACAAGTGGATTCGCTTAAAATTTTTACTTCATTTGAATCTACATTCTTTCACGTATAGTGCCACTCCTCCTCCCGTATGACCTGTTCTGTCCTTCGATATATTTTGTACCCTGGAATGATTGTGTCCCACTGATTGCTCTCTGTCCACCAGGTTTCTGTGATGCCTATTATATCAATATTCTCCTTTACCACTAAGCACTCTAGTTCACCCATTTTATTATGTAGACTTCTAGCATTTGTGTATAAGCACTTTAAAAACTTGTCCCTGTTTATTTGTCTGCCCTTTTTTAATGTGCCAGATTCTTTCTCATGTGGCTGTTTATCATTGGATCCGGCCCCCACACCATCCTTTTCTGTCCTCTGTTCCTGACTATAACTATAACCTGGAGATTTCTCATCAGACTTTCCCCTAAGAGAAGTCTGTGTCCGATCCACCTGCTCCTCTGCAGCAGTCGGCTTTCCCCCATCCTCTAGTTTAAAAACTGCTCTACAACCTTTTTAATGTTTAGTGCCAGCAGTCTGGTTCCCCTTTGGTTTAGGTGGAGCCCATCTCTCCTGTATAGGCTCCCCCTATCCCAAAAGTTTCCCCAGTTCCTAATGAACGTAAACCCCTCCTCTCTACACCGTCTCATCCACGCATTGAGACTCTGAATCTCTGCCTGCCTACCTGGCCCTGCGCGTGGAACTGGGAGCATTTCTGAGAATGCCACCATAGAGGTCCTGGATCTCAATCTCTTCCCTAGTAGCCTAAATTTTGCTTCCAGGACATCTCTCCTACCCTTCCCTAAGTCATTGGTACCTACATGTATCACGCCCACCGGCTCCTCCCCAGCACTACACATAGTCTGTCTAGATGCCTCGAGAGGTCCGCAACCTTTGCGCCAGGCAGGCAAGTCACCGTACGGTTCTCCCGGTCATCACAAACCCAGCTATCTATGTTTCTAATGATCGAATCTCCCATTACTAACACCTGCCTTTTCCTAGCAACTGGAGTCTCCTCCCCCGGAGAGGCAATCTCCGTGCGAGAGGCAGCCTTAGCACCATCTGGAAGGAGGGTCCCAACTATGGGAAGGTTTCCCTCTGCTCCCGCTGACTGCTCTGCTTCCCTTGGGCTTTCTTCCTCCTCAACAGCACAGAGGCTATCTGAGCGGAGGTGGGACAATTCTAGTGTCCCGGAAAGCCTCCTCAACAAACCTCTCTGCCTCTCTCAGCTCCTCCAGTTCTGCCACCCTGGCCTCCAAAGCCTGCACGCGGTCTCTGAGGGTTAGGAGCTCCTTGCACCGAATGCAGACATACGCCACCTGCCACAAGGCAGGTACTCATACATTACGCACCCGGCGCAATAAACTGGATAGCCCCCCACTCTGCTGCTGGGCTTCTGCCTGCATTGTCTCCTAGTTAATGAAAGGGTGGTTTGAAAGAAAGGGGTTTTAGAGTATGGTTTGAAGTATAGGTTATATGGGGACAGGGGACCAGGGAGGACCGATAAGGACCCCCCCCTCCCTTGAAACTCCCTTCTAAACCCCCTGTTAGCAGACCCCTGGTCGCTTGTGTGTGGCTTTATAAAGCCCTGGCCTGGGTTAATGCCCCTCCCACTGATTAAGGCTGATTAAAGCTCAGCCAATCACCAGAGGCTTCAAGCTCACAAATTTACCTTTGAAGCTCACAGCCTCCAACTGCCAGCCCTAGCACCCAGTCCTCCAGACAGACAGAGACAAACTCAAGCTCAGCACACAGCTCACAGCAAGTAACCCCTAAACACAAACACACATACACACCCCAATACTACATTCACTTACCCCACAGATTCTGTAGTAGCTCCTCCTTCACCTGGAGAACTCCCTTGCAAAACTCCCTGTTAGCAGACCCCTATTCCCTACCAGGAAATAAACAAAGGATCGGATTTACAGAATAGGGTTTTTTATAACTTAATGTTGTGACAAAAATATAAAATGAAAAGTGTATGTTACAGAATTTCTTTCATGCACACATACATCTTGTCTGCTAATTTGGGTGGCAACACGTCAGCATTGCTTTGGCTATGTATAGATAGCGGGGGAGGGGTAGCACCTATGTAGGGGTCATTGGGGGGATTCAGAGAGAGTGACACTGAATATTATTAAATACTACTATATATTGTGTATTTGCATGAATCTTTTAACTGATAAAAGGACTGCAGCATAAGGTATGTAACCGTCTAAATCTGTCTTCATGATGCACCTTTACTCTTGATGAATGTTCCCATATTTTCTCAGATGCTGTGTCATGTTTCCCTAATTTCTAGTAATAATGTCTTTGTTTATGATCATAATCTTTTGTTTTTTTTAATATTTGCATGTTGTTGCTCTGATCTTAAACTGGAATTAGAAATGACAAAGCACTAGGTTTGCACCTACAAAGCAAAGTTAGGAGCAAGGATTCCCTGGGCCAGGGATGATAGGAGAGTTTGCCTTCGGTCCCCTGATTTTAGCGGACACCAAACCAAGAGGCATTACAATAGGCCAGTGAGGTTGCAGTCCCATTCACTCAAATTTGGCTCTGGCGTGATAGAGGGGTTGGCACAGCGACCAGGCCTGGGATGAGCAGCCAGACCAACTCTTGCAACACAGCTGCTACTGCTGTACGGTAAGCTCACTTTCAGACCACCTCTTCTCAGTGGTAGTGTTTATTGGAAGGGTGATAGGTCTCACTTTCAGATTTTGCTGCAAACCCTCCCCACCCCCTAAAAAATGTTGGAGTAAGGACAATCCAGCATAATCCCCTCTTCAGGCCATGCAAGTACCTCAGAAACTCAAAACACTCATTTGTAATACCGCTGAAGTAAACTAATGTGGTCTGCTTGCCAAATGGTCTACTGATCTGAAGAAATAAGAATTCAGCCCTTCAATCAAGAATTGACACAGACCAGAAAATTGTTCAAAAACACTAAAAATCAACACTGTCAGTATTACCTTGGCTTTTTATAGACTATTGGGGGTGGTGGGTAGCACATATGTAGGGGTGGTTGGGGGGGAGGGTGGGTGCAAAGAGAGTGTTCCAAAGACGACATAAGGGATGATGTAGGATGACAGTGGAGGAGGTTGATGATTACATTCTAAGGGCTGTGTAAGAGACTTAAGTAGTGTGCCCTTATAGACTGCGAGGGATGCCATTTTTAGCATTACGTAGAGTGACATGGGGGGAGATGCCAAGGGCCAATAGTGCTGGTCAATTACCAAATGCTGAATTTATCTATCACTTTTTATCTATACTTTCTCATTAATGACTGTATTTACATACACAAGGTACTTTAGTACTGTTATTATCCTGTATCAGGTTAGTGGTGACTTCACTGCTGCCTTTCAGAAATGTAAACCCCCTTCTGAGGCTTTTCTGCCTATTTCTCCCTAGCATTCTATGTGAGTTTTGAGCATTTGGGGACAAAAAATCTCTAGCTACAATTCCCCTCCTTGTTGGGTTTGTAAACCTGATTAGAAGTCCAGCACTTTTAAATTGAGTTCCAATTCTTAAGAATTTTGCTCCAGTTTTGGGCTCAAGGCTCTCGTTTGAGGGAGATCGAACCATGTCTTCGTACTCGCACAAGTCCTCATGTATGGTTCCCACCTTAATTGCACTCAGTGGAGAATATTACAATGATCTTTTAATCTGAAAGTTTTGCATTTCCTCCAATTTACCAAATTGGCTTTTGACCCAAAAGACTAAAACTCTTAAGTGTTATAGCCATCACAATTTGTGATATTAAAAGCATCACAATAGGATGTAAAAGAACATTTAGATATTGAGTAGTTGTAGATTATCCCAAGAATATTCTCCACCAGCTATGTTTACTAATTCCCTTAATCCTTTCCATTACTACTTCTTCACTTTGTTTTGCAGAATGATGAACAGTAACCAAAATATTTTGTGTGTTTCCCTTAGCCTTTTCTACTTGTTTTTGTAATTCTGGATGTTCTATTAATTTTCTAATTAAACTTATATTTACTCATAAGGAATTGGGCTTATTTGTTTGTACAGTTGATATTGGTCTCAACTTTTTCATTTACAGTTACTGGTAAATTTAACATCACACCCTATTATAAATGTAATATTACACAATCATTTGTTTTCCTAGGGATCATGAGCAACATATACATAATTTACTTTAAACATTGTACACCAACTTCTAATGCAAACACACTTTTCCAACATATACAATCATTGACTCATTAGATGAACATTGATCTAACTGGCAATAACACTCTTCTTTTGTTTAAACAAAAGTCTCAGGATTGGATAACATTTTTATTACAATTATATCCTATACCTTGTTCTTCAGTACAAGCTTCAGGTTCTACAGTTCTCCATGTATTATTTTGTTTTATAGTCCAAAGTCTATATCCAAGTGGTTGTATTAAGCTTGAATTTAAATTTAATCCAAGCACTATTACTGGAGATAATCCATTTTATTTGGGCTTTTGATATAATTACATATACAATAATTTGATTGTCTTGAGGGTTATATGTGAAGTTTATTTTCCACCATTCATTTGTCTATTTCGACATCAGATACATGTTTCCATGTTGCACTTTTTACTTCCAAAGGTAAGATACCACTCATTCCATCCTTTATGAAGTCTTTAATTACATCATTTGTCCATGTTTGTGCTTGTACAAGCTAATGCTAGAAATACGTTATTTTTATACTTCTACTGTATCTAAAATAGTTAAATGAGCAGCTCTTTGGAAACTTTCCCATTTCAGAAGTAGACTTACTATTAAATGCTGACTTTCACTCTTTTGTTCAGAAAAGTTTTTAGAGGTATTGCTAAATCTCTTAATTTTTCCCATCATGCTTAATTTGTTAGAGATATTAATCTGCAATTTAATGGTAAGTGATTAACACCTCCTTGTAAACTTGTAAATTCCCCATCTTAAAGCCTCTGATGAAGTAGGATTTTTTTCCCCCACAAAAGCTCATGCAATAAATAATTTTAGTCTTTAAATGGGCCACAGGATTCCTTGTTATGTTGATCTGACTCTATATGACAAATTTGGCTAATCTGCCATTACTAATAATTTATTAAAATAATCTTTTAATAATGGAGCAATGATGTGCAAATTGGCTTCTTTTCCCCTGATTTTCAGTTTGGACAGCCTTGTCTTTTTTCTTAAACGTATATTGATATTCTTGTTCTGTTGGATCTTCTAAGAGGTTATTTTTCCAACTTGACAAGATTTCTGATTGATCACATTCCTTAAGAAATTCCTTGATACTTAGTTGTAGAATTTCTTCTGCTCCTTGCTCCAATATTGGTAGTATTTCATCTTCCTCTATGGATGTCACTTCCTCAACCCAATCGCCCATCTTTTTAAATCTATATAAGAAACATTTCACTCTTACTTACCTATTCCCTAACCTTGAATTTATTTACTTTATATCTTTTTTCCTTAATTATTCTATTTTGAATTTAGTATCTTATTACTATATTAAATGTTAATATTTCTTAAATTGAATTCCCTTTCCACTTCTCCATTTGTGAAAAATGGAACAAATTTGCTACTTTTTCTTTTCCGTATGGACCCTCTAATTGATTCACAGAAGGACTAGCCTTACTCTTACTGATCTTTCCCATATTGGACAAAGTACATGATCCTTTTCTTTGAACTGTCTGTATATTACCTTATCACCTATTTGCTATTCTTGTGGATGCAGAATTAGCCCTAAGTTTTGATCCATTTGCTGAACCTTTTCCTTTAATGCTATTGTCACTCGTTTATGAGTTTCAGAAACAGATTTCAAAGTTTTTGCATCCATTGATCAGTTAATATTTTAGGTTGCAACCCATATGAAGGGTTTCCAATTACCCACCATTGTTCTGGCAATCTGATGTTTCTTCTAGTCATAGCCTTAAATGGAGTTACTCCATGAGAGGATATTGTTCCTCTAGTGGCCATTAGTAGCATAGGCACTTTCTGTTCCCAATTTTTACTGTGTTGATTTACTACTTTTCTTAAAGCTCTTTATAGTGTTCTATTTGCTCTTTCTACCTGTTCTGAACTTTGAAGGTGTCCTGCTATATGCAATCTTTGTTTAATACCAAAAACATGGCATAGCCCTTTTGGCTATGTCTACACTTTCCAAAGTTGGTTTGAATTAGTTAATTCGAACTAACTAATTCAAATTAATTTTAGTTAGTTCAAATTAACTTAATTTGAACTAGCATGGCCCCACTGGAATTTTAGTTCGAACTAAGCAAGAGCTATGCTTAGTTTGAATTAGTCAGTTGCATTAAGATCAATGTGCTGGTTAGTTCCAACTAAGCAGTTAGTTCGAACTAATATGGCCACATTGACTTAATTTGAACTAACTAATTCTAATTAAGGGTTAGTTTGAAAGGTATAATCAAATTTATTAGTTCGGATTAAGAAAGCCCTTAATTCGAACTAATCAAAGCCTAGTGTGGCCAAGGCTTAAGTTAGTTTGAATTAAGCTTCCTTAATTTGAACTAACTTGCAAGTGTAGACATAGCCTTTGTGATTTCTCCTCTAAAATGTGGACCCTTGTCTGAATCTATTTCTTTAAGAATTCCCCATCTTAATATAACCAGATCTACTAATACTTTTGAAGTAGTTAGAGCAGTGTTATTTTTAGTAGGTATAGCTTCTACGCATTTAGTGAAAGGATCTATTATTACTAAACAATATTTGTTTCCCTTTGCAGTTTGTGCAAGTGGTCCTATGTAATCAATTTGTAATCTGGACCAAGAACCTTCTGGACCTTTGATGCCCTAGTGGAACTTTTACTATTCTAGGCTATGTCTACACTATAAAAAGTTAGACAACAGTCTTGTGGCACTTTTAAAGACTAACAGATTTATTAATCGCATGAGCTTTCGTGGGAGAAAATCCCACTTCGTCAGACGCTTTGAAGATAGGAAAGTTACAGAGTGGGAGGAAATAAAATGCAGGGGAGTGTATGACATAGCATCAGGTCAGGCTGTAACAGCAAATCAAAATAGGTGTTAGGATTCAAAACACTGGGGAACAGCACATAGAGGAGGGGGAGGTCAATTCATTTGATGTAATGCGAGAAATATCCATAGTCCGTTTAACCCCAAGACAACTGAGTCAAATTTGCATGTCACAAATCTGACATCAGAAATTGCAACACTGCAAAACCTGTAGGGGAACACTTCAATCTCCCTGCTCACTCCCTTAACAACTTGTTAATAGCTGTGTTGAAACAGATGAATAACAAATCACAGCTTCAAAGAGAGTCTGCAGAACTCGAACTTATATGCAAATTTGACTCAGTTGTCTTGGGGTTAAACAGGGACTATGGATTTTTCTCGCATTACATCAAGTGAATTGACCTCCCCCTCCTCTATGTGCTGTTCCCCAGTGTTTTGAATCCTAACACCTATTTTAATTTGCTGTTACAGCCTGACCTGATGCTATGTCATACACTCCCCTGCATTTTATTTCCTCCCACTCTGTAACTTTCCTATCTTCAAAGTGTCTGACGAAGTGGGATTTTCTCCCACGAAAGCTCATGCGATTAATAAATCTGTTAGTCTTTAAAAGTGCCACAAGACTCTGTTGTCTTTCTACAATAGACTAACACGGCTACCCCTTTGGAATATACAAAGTTAGGTCGACTTATTTAAGTTGACTTAATGAGGTTAACTTTAAGTCGACCTAAGGTTGACCTTATTAGGTTGATTTCACAAAGTGGTTTCCCTTAACCAGGATTTAGTAATTTGACCTAATTTCCCTTGGGTTGACCTAAAAAAGTGGACTTGGGTATCCACACTGGGCTTAGGTCGACCTAAGGAAGGGTTAGGTTGACCTAAGGAGGGTTAGTTCGAATACCCCATGATTCTTAAGTCAACCTAAGCATTCATTAGGTCAACTTAAGGAAGCCCCTTAAATCGACCTAATGAAAGCCTAGTGTGACAGGGATTAAGTTAGGTCGACTTAAGCCTCCTTAAGTCGACCTAACTTGCCAGTGTGGACAGCCCTAGTGTCTGTCTTATTAGTTCACAACATAAACAATTATTCACATACTGCTCTATATCTGCTCTCATCGTAGGCAACCGTCCTGCCATTTGAAACCTATCAAGAGTTTTATCTATACCTAGATATCCATTTTCATTAATTAAAGCTATCATTTCAGATGGAACTACCCAGACAGACGTCATCTTCTGTCTCGGTTACTAACACTAACCTTGTCTCATGTTACCAAATTTTCCAACCTTGGTATTTTTCTTGTTCTATTAATCATATTATTTCAGGATACCCCTTAGATCTCATATGCAAAATCCTGAGCTTGCACATTCTTTTATTAAGGCTGAGGGGGTCTATTCCCACTATCCCAGACATTCCTGTTGTTTTGGTCAACCATTCAACTATTGTATTCTTATTTAAAGGTCCCATGGATTTTCCTAAAGCTCTTTTCTGGGTCTCCCCTATTAATCTTGTTCTAAACATGCCACTAGGTCAGCATGTTCTTTAGCTGACCCTGGGGAGATATGGAATGCTTGGCTTCCTTATTTTTGGTCTTTTGGATAAGGTGGGGCTGAATAAACATGTCTCTCATGTTGAGCCAACTTCTTAAGTAATTCTCCAGTGGGTAAACCATTTTTTCCCTTTGGTTCATATTTTATTAATCTTCCCCAAATCCAATTTCTAGTAGGTCAGGTCCTTTTTGTAAACTATTTTGACGAGAGTAAGAATTTTTCTTCTTTTCCCTTATTTTGGTCCTCTTGTCTACCTTGTTTGTTTTAGTGATTCCGCTTTCCTAGAGGACCATTATTTGAGAAAGTCACTGCTGAGACTTTATCAATTTTTTCCTATGATCAGGGAAGGTTTCTCTTTGAATTTCATATATATTTCATTTTTTACTTTCTCTTCTATAAATTGTAGAGAAGGAAACTCCGGGTTAGCTGAAATATTGCAGTTCTGATATTTGGATTAAATTCAAGCAGCAAAGCTTTCTTTAAATGGAACTACATCATAAACTGCTCTTTCTCTGTCTGTTAATCCAGTGTTTAAATACTAATTTTTTTCTAGCCTTCTGATTTTTGTTTTTCTTTATGGAACCACATTATTCGATCTTCCATTGGGAAGAATTTCTTTCTCTGATATTTCTATCTTTGTCCTCCCCCTTGGATCTCATATGCAAAATCCTGAGCTTGCACATTCTTTTATTAAGGCTGAGAGGGTCTCTTCCCACTATCGCAGGCATTCCTGTTGTTTTGGTCAGCCATTCACCTACTGTATTCCTATTTAAAGGTCCCATGGATTTTCCTAAAGCTCTTATCTGTTCAGGGAAATGTCTTTCTTTTGTATGTTATTCTGTTCATCCTGCATTACCTGCTGCAGTGGTTTTAGTTACTGTGGTTATTATTATTGGTACCATGGGGTTGGTCCTTGAAGTTCTTCTAATTCTTCCTTTAATGAGCTATAAGGTCTATGGGCGACTTTTTCTTTTAAATGGTTCTTAAAATTGTCCCAATTGTCTTCTAGGCCTATATCTTTTTTATTCCATTGGTATTATATTTAATTGCTGCTATTACTCCTTTACTGATTCTTAACTACTCCTTTAGGGCATCTATTTGTCTTAAACATGCTGCATGATTTACTTTTCCTTTTTCTCCTACGTCTTAAAGCATTGCTATCACTGCAGCTTGCTTGTCTATTGAGCTTTGTGTCCACTTTTCAGATTCCTGAATCATTCTTTCTAGTTCCTCTTTTCTTTCATTTGACTCACTTTGGAACGTTATGAATTGTGGTGTTTGTGCTAACGTTGTTCATTCTTTCTAATTCCTCTTTTCTTTCATTTGACTCACTTTGGAACGTTATGAATTGTGTTGTTTGTGCTAACGTTGTTCTTAGTGTATCTGCCTCAGCTTTGGCACTATTTAATTCCTTACTAGTTTTATCCTTTTTTCTATTATTCATTTTCCTCTTTATCTAAAACAGTTGCTGATAGTACAAGTTGCATAGCAACTTGCTTTTTCTCCATTTTAGTGGGTTTCCTTGCAAAAAAAATCCCCCCCTTTTTTTCCCCTAACTGAGCCTATTGGTCCCACAGTTTACACAGCTGCTGCTAAGCTCCAGGTCCCATGAAGGCATTCTTCCATGTACCTTGTCTTATTTTCTGAACAAAGTCTCCCAAACTATCTCCTAACATCATCTCCCAAGATGTTACTTTGTTTTTGTTTTTCCTTTCCCAACATTGCCCTTGCTTTGTTGGAGAAACCCCTCCTAGATATTATAAAGGTTCAACAGCAGTACTGGACACTTTCTCCAGCAGGAAACTACCTGCTGTTATCTATCAAATAAATATCAATTTTTGCTGCAGCCCTATATTTACTCTTATTTCATGTCTTCTAACCTGCCTCCCAGAGCTACTTTCCACAGTGCCTGGTTATTTTAATTTTTAACCTGCCTCCAGGCCCTCAGGTGCCTCATTATCTAGCCTGCCTTCCAAAGGGGTCTTTTACTCCCACAGTGCCCAACCCAGGACACTATAGCAACCTTACTCTTGAATGAGTGGCCATAGTTCATGTTACTGAACACAAACTTACCTGGGATTTTATCAACTTTATTTTCTACTCACGTTAATGAACAATTTTCAACTTGTTTACTTTAGCTCTAAAGTTTTAATTACACTTTCTGCAAGCATTCACAACTACAATGAGAATATCTATACAACAATTACTTACTCCTTAGCTTGTTTACCTGTTGGTGCTCTTTTTGGTTATGTTTGTGTGTTTTGCATAGTGTTGTTAAGCATGATTCCTTCCTATCTTGCCTTAAAAGTGACATAAAATTAAAATACCATACCCTCTGACTGTACTTTAACAGTGTTATGGAAACACTAAGTTTGGTTGTCAAGTCACTTTTATAGTGTTTTGACCTATTTCTTTACAGTGTTCTTAAAGACACTTTCTTCATAATTTGGATCACCTCTACCCAAGGGTTTTGTTAGGCCTACTGACCTAATAACATTTTTGTGTATTTTTGTTGTGCAGTTGTTTTGAGTAGTTGTTAATTTTGTATACTATGTGTTTGTATTAAAAATGAATTAATTTATATAGTTAATTTATGTTGTGTAATAGTAGGTGTGTTGTGTGTAATTATGTGGTGGTGTGTTGTTACCTGCGTGCCTCAGCTTACCCAACTGCATCTGATGAAATGGGTTATAGCCCACGAAAGCTCATGCCGAAGAAAATCTGTTAGCCTATAAAGGCCACAGGACTCTCGTTGTTTTTGCTGTACACAGACTAACACGGCTACCCCTCTGGAAACTCTATACCTTATAATTACTAAAAATCCTAATCTCTTTGTCATTCAACAAATGGTGATCAGTCATTTCTGGAATGGGTTGGAGATGAGCCCTTCTCATTCAAGCCACATTCATTCAGCTTTATTAACATACAGACCCCACAAGCACAACACATTTTTTACTTACAAAACCTTACAAATCCCTCTGGCTTGTCTTATGGCTCCTATTCTGTTCTGTCATAGACAAAGGAGAGTCTTAAAATCTGAATATGGAGCTGGAACTTAGTTAGCCAGGTTATTGACTCTTTAGCAAACCAATGCCTTACCGAAGATTTTGGGGTTCAGTTCTTTTATGGCTGTCTGGATCCGGTCTCGGTCTCAGTCTTGGCAGCTCTTAAGCCTCAGGGTCTCAGGTCCAGGTCAGGTAGCCTCTGGTCTGCTGGCAGGATCTCTGGTCTGGAACTGGAACAGTTTCCTGGGTTGCTGTCCCTGCCTGACCCTTCCTCAGGCTGTCGGTCTTCTACCAGCAGTGTGCCTCCTTGCCGGCAGTTACTGGGCAGATTGCTGGTTCAGGTTTAGAGCCCTTTTCGTAGGGCTGCTAATCCCTTACAGCAGTGTGCCTACCTGTCAGCAGTTGCTAGGCAGATCTCAGGCACACCCTAGGGCTATCAATCTCCAACAACCCTTCCCTATGATTGGTTGAGTTAGGGAAGGGGTAGAGAACATATTCTAGTGTGTGTATGGGAGGGGCCAGGAGCAAAAACATGCCAGAACATCAAAGTAGAGAGGGAAAGGGGAGTGGAGAGATCATAACACCATGAGATCATCCCTCCAGGGGAGGGGGATTGAAGGGAAGAGGAGTGTACCAAAGCAGAGAAAGGGGGAAGAGAAAATAAAGATTATTTAAAGGCTGGAAAAGAAAAGAGAGTTAAAGATTAATTCAGTAAAGAGATATAAAGTTTATTGAATAAAGTATTGACAGTATTTAGGAAAAATGTAGGTATATAGGGCTTCCTAAGGAGTAGGGAAAAGGGTTAAACCACTGATCATCCATAAATTAAAAAGGCCTTATCTACACTCCTCTCTAGGTGCTAACTATCCTAATTGTTTAACATAAAATGTTCCTTATTACTGTTGCTACTTTCTAATTGTTTCCAATTATTGCCTATTATCTTGCAACTGACCCTAATTACTGTTAATACTTTAATTGTATAGACCCCTATGCTACTGCTAACCTGATGGAATTTAATCCCCTTGGCTATGTCTACACTTGAAAATTTAAGTCAACTTTAGCTAAGTCGACTTAACTAAGTAGACTTTAAGTTGACTTACCGGTAGTTAAGTTGATTTAGCATGTCCACATTTAATTTTAAGTCGACTTTGGGGGGAACTTACAAAGTCGACCTAGAGCATCCACACTGGACGCCTAGGTAGACTTCTAGGAGCTAGGGGGACAATGGGGGCGGGGGGGCACCCCTTGCCCAGTGCCAGGGGGCTTAGCCTTTGCCCCATTGTACATAGGTACAATGGGGCAAAGGGGGATAGGGACCCTGGCAGGGCATAGGGGCAGGGTGGGCAGGGCTCTGCCCTGCCCTGTGGTGGGGCATGCCAGGCTCCCCCTGTGCTCCCCCCCCAGCAGGGGAGCATTGGTGCAGTCTTGGGGTAGCCCTAAGTCGACTTAGGGCTACCCCACATCTACACTGGTTTAAGTCAACTCTGGGGAGTCGACTTAAGCCTTAAGTCGAATTAAAACAAGGTTTAATAAAGTTGACTTAATTTTCATTAAGTCAACTTAAGCAAGTTGCTTAAGTCGACTTAAGGAAACTAGTGTAGATGCACAGTAAATTAAGTTGATTTAAGCAAGCTTAAGTCGACTTAATTTACAAGTGTAGATGCACCCCTTCTGAGGCTTTTCTGTCAATTGCCTCCTTACATATAACTTATAGTTTAGATGTCTTGGGACAAAAATCTCTAGTCACAATTCCCCTCCTTGCTGGGTCTGTAATTTTATTTACATGTCCAGCATTTTTTTGGAGGATTTTTGTCAAACTCGGATTTAAAGTCTTCCATTGGAGGAGTCTGAATTTCCACATCCTCACTTGTGGTCCATCATTTGAGTTCCTTGTCCAGTTTGGACTCAAGGCCCTCCTTATAGGGGGAGACAGCCATTGTGTCTTCATACTGGCACAAGTCCTCGTCCATGGACCCTGTTATAATTGCATCCAATGGGGAGTTGAACCATAATTTCTTACTAATATGAATTTGTTCCAATTCATTAAATTTCCTTTTGACCCAAAATATCAAAAATATGAGGGCAATAGCCATCACAATGGGATGCACAAGAATATTTAAATACTTTTTAGCAGTAGGAGATAATCCTAGGAATATTCTCCAACTATATTTAGTGATTCCCTTAATTCATTCCATTACCTGCTCAATTTGTTTTGCAGAATGATGTACAGTAATTAAAACATTCTGTGCATTTTCTTTAGCTTTTTCTACTTGTTTCTGTAGTTCTGGGTGTTCTATCAATTTTCTAAACTAATATTTAATCCTAAAGGGATTGGGCTAATTTGTTTATCCAACTGATACTGATCCTTAATTTCTTCATTGACAGTTACTGGCAAAGTAAATTCAACATCACAACCTACCAATGATGTAACATTATACAAACATTGATTTTCATAGGAATTATGAACAATATCATATACATGGTTTACTTTCAACATTGTACACCAACTTCAAATACCTACACGTGTTCTCCCAACATATACAACCATTGATTCATTTGAGGAACGCGGATCTAACTGGTGGTAACATTCTCCTCTATCTCTGTTAAGATAAACGTCACAGGATTGGATAGCATTATTATTACAAACACATCCAACATCTTGTCCCTCATTACAAGCTTCAAGTTCCACAGTTCTCCAAGTATTATTTTGCTTTATAGTCCAAAGTTTATAACCAATTGTTTGCATTACACTTGAATTCAAATTTAATCCAAATGCTATTATTGGAGATATCCATTTTCTTTGTGCTTTGGATATCATGAGCACATATACAATAATTTGATTGTCTTGAGGATTATAGGTGAAAGCTGATCATTCTCCACCATTTATGCAAATCTGTTTCAAAATCAGATGTTTCCATATTGCACTTTTTACTTCTAAAGGTAAGAGTCCGCTCATACCATCCCTAATAACTTCTTTTATTACATCATTTGTCCAGGCTTGTGCCTGCATACAGGCTAAAGCCAATGATAAATTACTCTGTAATACTACTTCTGTATCTAAAAATTTTAGATTATCCGTTCTCTGAGAGCTTTCCCATTCTGGGGGTATATTTGTGACTAAATGTTGGCTTGTACTCATTTCTGTTAAGGAAGTATTCAATGGTTTTGCCAAATCGCCCAATCGTTATCCTAACATACTTAACTTATTTGCTAATATTTCTACATCTATACTATTTAATATTCCTAATCCTGTACCTGCTTCTCCTAGAGTGGTATCAACTATGCCTCTTTTCTTCCTGTTATTAGGAATACCTGGGAACACCATTGTATACAACCATTTCTTCCATCCTCTATCTAAGGCTATGTCTACACTGAGAAATTTAGGTCGACTTGACCAAATTGACCTTATTAAGTCGACTTGGAGAGTCCACACAGGACTCTTAAGTTGACTTAAACCTGGCCTTACTAAGTGGACTTAGAGAGTCTACACTAAACTGAACCTCCGGGGTCTCCCCAGCAGCTGGAGTGCAGTCCCAGCCAGAAAGGAGCCACAGTGCTCTGTTCTGGCCGGGACCACTGGGGTCCTGGCAAAAAGGGAACTCCGCGCTCCCTTCCAGTTGGGACTGCTCGGTCCTGGGCAGAAAGGAGCTCCACGCTCCCTTCTGGCCGGGACCACTGGGATGTGAGCAGTCCCAGGGAGAAGGGAGTCGGGATGAGCCGCTAGCAGCTTGTCCTGGGGAGAGCAAGGGCTCACTTTTCCCCATGCCCTGCCCTAAGTCAACTTAGGGCGTCCACGCTGCTTAAGTTGACTTAAGCATTAAAGTCAACTTAAAAGCAAGTCTTATTACGTCAACTTTAAATTTCTTTAAGTTGACTTAAGCAGCAGCTTAAGTCAACTTAAGAAAACTCCAGTGTGGATGCAGAGTAAATTAAGTCGACTTAAGCCTGCTTGTTGACCTAATTTACTATTGTACACGCACCCTAAGGGTTCTGTGTATTCCTGACATTAGGGTTTAATGGAAGAGATTGGTGCCAAATCTATCATTACCTTCTTTAAGGAGTATGTGGGATCTATTGTTTTCTAATATCTTCCTTAACTACATATGGACCAATACCTGTCACTTTTGGTTTTGAAATCCACATAAAAGGAAAAGGATAACTAAAAGCAGTACCTTTAAGTTTCCATGTTCCACTTCCATATTGTCTTGTTATGAAGTCATCTATTTCACAATAATAATTAAATAGTATTTGCCCTGCAGATTGTACATCACATATTTCTTCATTCACAATACGATAATACCAAAATGGATCCAATCATGATAACTATTTGTTAGTTAAGATTCTAAAGTTTTTTTTTACACTTTAGTCTCTATATGTTTGCTTATTCCTCCTTTCGGATCTTCTAAGTTGAGTTCATATGATAAGTTAAGTCTGTTGGGATTCCATTGTATGTATATTGGTACTTTATCCTTTTGATTCCACAATGGGATCTTTCATACTAGAGCACCAATTAGAGATTCCTTTCCTAGTACTATAGTTCTTATTTCTGATCTGGTTATCACATTTGGTCCTTCCATGATGGCACATTGCCAATCTCCTGGCATTGCTATACTGCCAGATATTGTTCCTTTATTTAGATCATTATCCCACCCACATGTGGAGGGTTTAGAAGCTGAATAATATTGAGGATGGGTTATTAATCTTCCTTCCTCCTCAGAATCAAACATTATAGAACATTTGTGCGAATACTGTGCAGCTACATATTTCCTATTATCCCTTTGTATGATTGCTTCTAATGTCCCCAACATAATAGTAAGAGTCCTCCTTTCAGCTAATATTCTTGCTCTCTCCTTTCTATTAATTGTGAATTCACAAAGTTGGATGTTATCCAGTACGTGTGCCCTCCTAGATTCAATGCATTGAATTGCTGTATCTACTTCTTGTATCTCTTTTGACTGTGTTGAACTTTCTGTGCTTTTTTGCACAGCTGTTTTAAAAGAAGACTTTGGCAATTCTTCAGTAACTATTTTAGGGGCTGTTCTAGCAATGATTCTGAAGTCTTGTACTAGTGCACATTGCCAGGACCCTGTTTCAATCACCTTTCTCACTATTTTTCCTTTCCTTTCTTCAAGTTTCCACCTACAATTCCAAGGTTGTGGTATCCTCTCATTTGGCTCTTTTCTGAATCATCAAATGTAATACTACATATAAGTGCTTCCCCTACAGCTGAAATAGACCCATCCTTATTCTAAATTAGAGATTCTATAATTTCAACTTGTCCCAGAATTACTTGAATCACAGTATTATTCAATTTGGAAAGTGTAAAAATACATTCTTCCATAATTCCAGGTGGAATGTTCTAACCCATTCAATTGTTGGAGTCTGTGAGGTTTTGTCTGTATTCACACCACCACAATAGAAGTCCAAATGCGCAAAGGCCCAGAAAACCCAAGATGAAAACCACTTCATCTTTCATAAATTTTTGAACCTGAAATGAAATAAAAACAGAGTCCCTACCTCCTCTACAGATGCTACTACTTTGATCTAATCTACCATCTTTATAAGAAATATTTCTCATATAACTATCTAATTTTTATACTATTCTTACATAGTTATATTTACACTATCTATTTTTCTTATCTTATTACTACACTATATACATATGTACTTATTTAATCTGAGTCTTCTTTCCATTTCTTCATCTGTGAAGAATGGAACCATTTTGCTACTTCTTCCTTGCTGACCTTCTGATATACAGTAGGATTGGCCTTATTAACTATTCTTACTGGTCCTTCCCATATAGGACACAGTACATGGCCCTTTTCTTTAAACTGCCCATACATCACTCTAGCTCCTATCTGCCATTCCTGTGAGTGCAAAATTGGTTCTAACTTTTGATCCATCTGCTGGGTCTTTACCTTAAGTGGCAGTAGCATTAGTTTATGTACCTCAGAAATAGATTTTAAAAATTGTTGCATCCATTGATCAGTTAATATCCTAGGCTGCAACTCGTCTGGAGGATTTCCAACTATCCACCATTGCTCTGGCAATCTTATGTTTTGTCCAGTCATAGCTTTAAATGGCATTACTCCATGAGATGCTACTGTACCTCTAAGGGCCATTAGTATTAAAGGTAATTTCTGATCCCAGTTTTTACCTTGTTGATTTACTACTTTTCTCAAACCTGTTTTTAGTGTTCTATTTGCCTTTCCACTTGTCCTGGACTTTGAGGATGTCCTACTATGTGCAATCTTTGTGTAACCCCTTTGGGGTTTAAGAGAGCATGGTCCCTTTAACCCTTTGCCCTGAAGGGGAGGCACTGATTATGCTGGGGGGAGAGAGTGCTGTTTGGGGGGAGGGGATGAGAGTGAGGGTGTGGCTGGAAGCTGGGCAGGAGAGGGGCTGCAGCAGAGGCATGGTGAGGAGAGAAGCAGCAGAGGCCCTGCCCAGAAGCTGGAAAGGGACAGAGAGCTGACCAGAAACATCCAGGACAGGAGCCAGAGGACACTGTGCCAGGGAGCCGTTGCCCGAGGACAGACTGGAGCTGGACCAGTGATACGGCTGCCCAGGGCTGCGGGGCCGTGAGTACGAGGCCTGGGACTTGGGGGAGGCTCTAGGTAGTTAAGTGGGGAGGGCGTCAGAAGAGGCACCGGAGGCTTTGCTGGGGACACTTGCTGGCGCCGAAGACGACCAGGAGCAACCAGGACTCAGCCCAGACTGGAACTGTGCTGGGATAACTGAACTCAGCACAGACGCTGTTCTCGCTCACTGTCTGCCCTCAGCCTGCAGCACCCCTGGGCCTGTAAGGCCCTGTGCTAATTGCTAGCCTGCTTTCCTGCTGCCCCATCCCCCTTGTTGTTCTCTCTTTCCTCCCTTTGTAAATAAATCTTCCCCGTTCCATTGTTCACTGTGCTGTCCCAGCATGTGTGATCACTCCAGGGGGTTTGGAACAGGTGCCCCTGGGTGAAAGGGGACTGTCCCTGCTGCATTCCTGCGTGCCCCTTTCCTTGGCCAGAGCTGCCTGCAAATCAGACTCCACCTTGGCCATAAGGGCGTTACATTTGCTTAATACCAAATGTTTGGCATAACCCTTTTGTAATTTCTCCTATGAAATGCAGACCTTGATCTGAATCTAGTTTTTTAGGAATTCCCCATCTTGAAATGACTTGATCTACTAACACCCTTGCAGTTGTTGAAACAGTATTCTTCTTAGTAGGAATAGCCTCCACCCACTTAGTAAAAGAATCTACTATAACTAAACTATTTATTTCCCTTGGCGGTTTGTTTGAGTGGACCTATATAATCAATTTGTAGTCTGGACCAAGGGCCCTCAATTCTTTGGTGCCCTAGTGGTCCTTTTACTGTTCTAGCATCTGGGTTATTAGCTACACAAGGTAAACAATTATTGATTATAATGTTCTATATCCACCCTTATACTAGGCCACCATCCTGCCATTTGAAGACTGTCAAGAGTCTTATCTGTGCCTAAATGCCCAGTTTCATGCACTAAGGCTATCATTTCAGTTCTAAGGTCAGATGGCACTACCCAAACAGGTATGTCATCTTCTGTTTTAGCTGCTAAAGCTAACCCTGTCTTGTGTTGCCAAATTACCCAACTTTGAAACCTGCCTTTTTCCACTAATTTCTTTATTTCAGGGTCTCTCTTTTTTAATGCTATTAAATCAATTTGTTCTACCTGATCTTTTCCTATACTAGTTATTGGGGTGTTTGAAATTGTATTGTGGGTTTCCATAAAGTCCCCTCCTTGGCTCCTAATTTAGCCTGTTCATCTACTCTATTATTCCAGTGGGCTTCTTCTGTGTTTTTCCTATGTGCTTTTACTTTTCCCATTAATACTGGTTTTGATCTTTTATGAGCTATGTTAATATGTTAATTTTTCAGCATGAGTTATCGGTTTATCATCTGCTGATTTCATTCCCCTCTTTACTATAAAGGCATCCGATCTACTATGGCCCTTAGCAGTGTTCCCTCTAAGCTGCGCGGGTGCGCGGCCGTTGCAACCCCCGCGCAGCAGTAAGGGACCCCCACGCAGCCCGGCAGCCCCAGCTGCTCCCTCCCACACCTGGGGCTGCGGCTTTGCCACGGAACACCCGGCCTGCGCCCAGCCTCTGGGCTGGCCCTCCCCGCCCCCAGGGTGGGACAGGCAGGCTCAGGCTCGGGTCAGGAGCGCGGGCCTGCCTGCCTGCCCCACGCGGCCGGGGCAGCGGGGTGGCTGCGGCAGCGGCGGGATCCTGGGCTCCCACCCCCCGACCGCCTCGACTTCCTGGGGCTGGGCTAATCCACGGCCCCGGCCTCCCAGCACGGGGCCGGGATCAGCCTCCGGGGCTGGGGTCTGGTCCCCCCCCCCACCGGCGGCTGCCCAGGGCCGCGGTAGGGTCCTCCCCCGCCAGCGGCCTTGGCTTTCTTTCTTTCTTTCTTTCTTTCTTTCTTTCTTTCTTTCTTTCTTTGCCTTCCTTCTTTTTTCTTTCTTTGTCTTCCTTTTTCTTTCTCTTCTTTCCTTCCTCTTTCTTTTTCTCTCTTCCTTCCTTCCTCCCTTCTTTTTTTCCTTCCTTTTTAAAAAAAAAAACTTTTAAAAAATTAATTTTAAATAAAGACCTTTCTAAAAATTAAATTTCAATTAAAAATTCATTCAAATTCAATTAAACACAAATAATTAATTCTATTTACAATTACTTTAACTTCAATTAATGCCTATAATTTCTGTCGTGTGAGTTTGCACAAAAATTTTATTCAGAAAAAGTTTTGCACACGGCTTGAAAATTTTGCACACAAGCCGCCAAACCTTAGAGGGAACATTGGCCCTTAGTACCCAGTCAGAATCTCTGAAAATAGCAATTGTCTTATGTTCTGGGACATTTTCCACTACAATGAGAATCACTGTCTCAGCTGCTTGATCTGAGTGTGGGAGACATTGTCCCTTTAGAATCATTTAATCAGAAATTCTGATTGAAGCATATCCAGTGTAAGATCGTCCTTCCTTATGATAGCTTGAACCACCTACAGACCAGATCTCATCTACCTTTTCTTTTACTTCTTGCAATATAGCTCCTCCCTGGAACAATATAGGTCCTTCTGGAGGAATTTCTGGCAATTTCATGTTGTTCTCCTTCTATTATAAATCATAAGAGACTGGAGATAAAGCTTGAACTTTCTCCATACTCACATTCTTCTTCAGTAAAGCTAGTGTCCATTTAGCTAACTAGGGCTGGAAACATGGCCATCATTGATTTTTCCTGTTAAAACATACTTTACAGGGGAATGTGAGTGTAGTAGGTACAGGCCCAGTACACGGCCCTTAGCAGTTACAGGCCCAGTATAAGGCCTCTAGCCTGAATCAAAGTAATGTCAAGATATTCCTAAACCAAGGCACGCCAGGAAAGTTGGCAAGAAAAGGATAAATGTTATGGGAACATAGCTAAGCACATTATAAGAAACCAGGTACCAAGACGCCCTGGAACATTCCTTAAATAAGGGAGGACAGGGACATGATGGATAGTGGAAACCAACATGAACAAAGTAATAGGCGGCACCTAACCACATTAAGGGGTCGAACCTTGATACGTCAGAAACATTGCGAAAATTTCATCTGAGTGTATAAAAATGTGTGTCTGGGTGTGTTAGGGGTCTGGCCTAGGGGGCAGTGGAAAATCCCGCCACTGACTGAGCCGAGACCATTGTCCTAGAGTCAGTATCCGCAGTGTGCCTCTGGACGAGTCTTAGAGCACTCCAGGGGAACTGCTACTGTATCCATCGTGACAATAAACCTGGTCGACGTGCCTTCGTACCTTACTAGACTCTGTGGTTATTGGGGGTTCTCTTCGGGTCTGCTGTGTCAGCTATCTGCAGGAGCTGGGGCAGCCCTTAGGGGGAACACACGCATGCAGCCGAGTGATACTAACATTGGAGAGAGCAGAGCACCACACCGGGAGCCTCTAACAGTGAGGTTCTTAACAACACTAGGGATAATCTTACCAGATTTTCCCAATGCTGCAAAGCCCATACTAGGTCTAATACTTTCTTCTCACCTGAGGTGAAACCCTGTTCCACTCCATTAAGATTCCTAGAAGCATAAGCTACTGGTCTCAATCCAGTACCATGGTCCTGACTGAGAACAGCACTCATCCCAGTATTAGTGGTAGCTAATTGAAGCACAAAAGGTTACCCTACTTCCTTACATATAACTTATAGTTTAGATGTCTTGGGACAAAAATCTCTAGTGGTGTGTGAGATTTTGTTAGTTTGTGTTATTGTGTGTGTTGGTTTCTATAATTTTGTTGTGTGTAACTAGGAAATGCTACAGTGTGTGTGTATGCTCATACAAAACAATTACTATTCAAGTATTCAAATAGCAAACATTAATAGTAATAAAATTAAAATATTTAATTATGATTTTCAGTCTTGATTTCCATAGGATTTTATTGTTCTGGTGTCAAATATTTCTTTTTAGGCAAGTGAGCCCACCCAGTAAGGGATGCCAATTTGTTAGCTCAGAAACTCAAAAACAGGCATTTGTAACACAGCTGAGGTAAATGCATGTGGCCACTTGCCTAATGGTCTACTGACCTAAAGAAATATGAATTCAGCACTTCAATAAAGAATTGACACTCAGACCAGAAAATTCTTTGAAAACAAATAAAATATTTATTGATTTTTAATATTAATACAATGAAATTCAAGAACTGAAAGTCTTTTACCACAGAAATTACTCCGTCTAATACAGCAGTCACAGTGCCAAATGACACTTGCTGTGGCACACAGTGCTAACCCTGTTCTAAGGTAAATATAGTTCTACACATTTAAAGCAGTTAATAGTATTTAAAACCCTAAAAATCCTTAAGACTTATCAATATTTATAGAAAACTTAATTGTCTAATCATTCAGCAAATGGTGATCAGACATTGTTGAATGGGTGTAGCCTAGACCAGTGGTTTTCAAACCATGAGTTGGGACCCAGTACTATGTCACAGACCCTCAGTTACTGGGTCACAGCACCCCCTGCTGCTGCTGCTGAAAGATTGGAATTGCTCAAAGATGTAATTGTTAGGTCGTGGACATAAATGATGTTTTTCAATTGGGTCCTGAGCAAAAAAGTTTGAAAACCCCTGAGGTAGGCTCTTAAACACACTCACAGCAGCACTCACTCAGCTTTATTTACAGACAGAGTACAAGAATTCCCTTTTATTTACAAAACCTTAAAAAGCCCTCTGACTCATCAGAAAGGGTCCTTCTGCTCTGTCTCAGCAAAGATTGCCTTTTGGTTAAGAGCATGTAGCAGGAACTTAGTTAGCTTGGTCGCTCTAACCTAAAGCTCACATATGCCTTTGATGGGTCTTACCAATGATCCTTCCTTCCTCTCTTCTCATTCTTCTGCTTTCTCTCTCTCACTCTCTCTTTCTTCTCTGCTTGCTCTGCACTGTATGCTCCGGTCTGTCCTGCTTGCTGCTGTGGATGTGTCTTCTCCCTTCAGGCTCCTCTGACGATCCACAGTGTCAGCACTGCCTCAGCTATTTATAGACTAGTGGGGGGAGGGGAGATAGCATATATGCTGTAGAGGTTGTTGGGGGAGAGGGATGAAGAGGAACAGCACTCCACAGAGGACATACGGGATGATGTAGAGTGACAGTGGGAGAAGGGGATGACGGATGGCATTCTAAGGGCTGTCTAAGGGACTTGTATATAGTGTACCCTTAGGGACTGTGTGAATGGCATTTCCAGGGCTACATAAAGGATACCTTAAGTAGAGTGACATACGGGAGGGATGTTGAAGGGGGACACTGCTGACCAATTACCAAATGCTGAATTTATCACTTACCTTTTATCTATACTTTATCACTAATTACTGTATTTACACCACAAAAGGTGCTTGAGTACTGTCATTGCCCTGTATTAGGATAGTGGCTTCACTGCTACCTTGCAGGAATTTATAGCCCTTCTGAGGCTTTTCTGTCAATTTTTCCCTAGCATTCTATGTGATAGGTTTGAGCATTTTGGAACAAAAATCTCTGGTTACCCAGGCTCACCAGGACAGTACCAGAGCTGAATGGGGTGGAGTGGGTTTCTTACTTTAGAGGTGGTTATTTCCTTCCTTCCCTCCATCCAGCTGAATTCTGTTCTGTTGGTTTTCAGTCTGTCTTTCTTGGTCCCCTTAGACATGGTTAAGAACTACTGTTCTGTAGTATGCATCTGTATTCTAAAACTTACTATTCCCAACCTCGTGCCCCCTCCTCAAAGAAGCAATACAGACCATCCTAGCTAAATCAACTTCATGTCTCTTTCAGCATCTGAGAGTACAGAAGATAAGGTTCAGATGCAAAAGCCCATAGTGCATTCGCCTCATCTGCCCCAGATGATCCAGTGAATCTTCCAAATTTGCCTCAGTGGATGATTTCAAGGCATTTTAGGACCTCCTTAGGTGTATTACTGGTGGATAGAGCAGTGGAAGTGGCGCAGGAGAAAACACAAACTTCTGAATATTTTACACCTTTCCACACCAGACAGGCTCACCTTGGCCAAAAATGAGACACTGCTAGAGCTTCCAAAAGAGCTGTGGCATCCACTGTAGGCATATCAATATGATCTAAAAGAAGGTGCCTGGTCCCTTTCAGGGATTTGAATATTTTTATTCTTATCCAATGCTAAGTATGCACCCAGTGGCCACCATTCAGGACATGTAGAAACAACAGGAGCCACTTATGGCCACACTGAAAGAGAAGGATCCAGGGAAAGTAGACTGCTTGCTGTAAGGTCTACTCATCAACCAGCTCCAGCTGTGGGTGGCTAATTAGCAAGCCCTCTCCCCTAAGCATGATTACTTACAAGATGTGTAGTTTCAATTTGTAGATATGCTTGCAATAGAACATCAAGAGGAGATGGTCATAATGACTGAAGGACAAATGATTGCCCACTTACTTACAAACTGTGCTGGACATCTCTGACAGTGCTGCATGTACTATGGCCACATCAATGGCAATAAAGACTTCCTGGCTTTAGTTCTTAGGAATCCCCAAGGAGGTTCAAACTACAATCAAGATGATCCATTTGAGATCAATGAACTGCTGAACTGTAGGACAGATGAGGCCCTCCATTCTTACAACACACCAGCCTGATGCTATGTTCTTTGGTCCTCTATGTTTAAACCCCCAGGTCAGAAGCAAGCATGTCAACACTCGTAGTGCTCCTGCCCAACATTACGAGCCTGCAGATGACTTTGTAGCCCCAAGAAAGAAACAGATTCCAACAGAGACCACACTTTACCTCTTTCAGTGCTTCTACCACAGGCTGGGACTTACACTAGATAGAGGGTCTGCTGCCAATGTTGTGAGCCTGACAGAACCTACTGATAATTTTTTTTCTACATTGTGCTCCCTGGCAGCCACCTTTTTTAATGGGTATTTGGACCTGGAACACCCAGTACCTGTGGGTATTGGAGTCTCTAAGCAAGAGGTCCCTTCCTATCCCTCACCCATTCCTTTTTGGCAATCCTTCTCACAAGACATTGTTACAGCCAGAAGAGGTTTCCCTCCTATAATTTAGAGCAGCCTAGGCCATATCCTGAGAACTCAGGGGCTGGAGATTTTATTCCTCCCCCACAACTCCAAAGAGGAGGGTAGGGGGTCCCTCCTAGATGTTTAACAACAATTTTTTCTGTCATTTCAACTTCAGTAGGGTGACTCTGACTTCCTTAAGCCCTTTGTTAGAGCTTCAAACCTGGTTCAAGGGTCTTGACCTGTAAGAGATATTTTCCATACCACATATCCATCAGATTCCTGGCAAGAGCATCTCCCTACTTATACAGAGTCCTGCCCTCGAGTCTGTTCACCAAATCCTTTGCAGTTATGGCATCTCACCTAAGGAGACAAAGAAGTCTAACAATCCCACAAAGAGTGGCTAATTTAAGAAAGCTCACCCAAGAGGTAAACCAACCGAAAGTCCTGTGCCTGTCCTGTGCCTGAAAGTCAATAGAAAAATCTACCCGGATCCTGAGCACCAGGCTAACGTCAGCTACACCTCACAATGACAACCAACCCATTCCCCCCTCAACAGGCCCCGCCCCCAGAAGGCAGGGGCGGGCATAGCAGAGGCGGCGTTACGTGATGAAATAGCCTCCCGCTCCCCCGCCATTCATCTCGGCCTTAGCGCCAAGTTGTCTCGTCAGCCAGCGTCTATCGATCTCTGCCCAGGCTTGCGCAAAGCGCCCCGAGCGACGTTGCCAGCATTCAGCTCGCGCCGCCGTTGCTATGGGAGACGCGCGCACGACGCAGCGGGCCCGTTTGAGGGCAGAAAGACCGCGGCTTCAGAGTTGCTAATGCGCATGCTCAACGTCTGTCAAACCTGCGTATTAGCCTACAAGGGCTGCCGGGCGGATGGGAACCGGTTCCGCCCCCTGCTTCCCTTCTCACCGCTTGACAATTGGCTTCCGTGGGGTTGAGCCCGCCTCCTGGTGCGCGCCGCCGTCGGTTGATTGGTCTGCGGGGAGGCGGGGCCTTTACTTTCCCCGAGCGGTGGCACTTGCTGTCAGTAGCTGCCTGTGCCCCGCCCTCTTTCCAGCCCCTCTTGCGGTTTCCCAGTTCCCCTCGACATGTACTGCTCACTTCGGTCTCTCCGGCGCCTTGGGTGCACGCGCGGGCTCCTCGTGCTCCAGTCGCCGCGCGCCGCTTTTCTGTACTGGCCTCAGCAGCGGACGCCGCGCGCCGCCGGGATGGTGAGAACGTGCCAGGGTCTCGCGTTGGCACGGGGGGGAGGGGCGGTGACCTCTAACTGCCACCGCCAACCGCCCGTGTCTCCAGCCCAGGGGGTGGGAGTGTCAGGATGGGGGATGGGCGGCGGGCGGCTCCGGGGCGGCGGGCGCGCGCGCCCTGCTTTTCTCCAGCCACCTGCGGATCCGAGTCTGGCCCTGGGCCCTTACTATCCAGAGTCCCTCACTGAGCTCGAGTCCCGCCAGGCGGGTCCGACCCAGCTGGGCGGTAGGGGGAGCCTGGTCTCGAAGCGCCTGGAGCCCGCGGCACTGGAGGACCCCGAGCCCCCGCAGTGAGTGGAAGCCTGCAGCTGGGGTGCTGAGAGCCACTGAACCATGCTATAAACCTTGTGTATACTGGGAACCCCTTCAAGCCAGGGGGTGCTCTCACCCCCATCGCAGGTTCAAGCCTCTGTGCTCACCTAGGCCTAGGAGCAGCACATTGGGTTTGTTCTGTTGCATCCTAACAAGACACACAAACCAAAATAGCTTTGCTGTATAGGCCTGGTGTGCGCCCAGATCCTGTACTGCTCTTGCAGCCTTTCATCTGGCCATGGGGCAAGGCTTGAGTCCTGTGAAGATGGGTGTGACTGGAAAACATGCTAACACATTTAATAGTGCTTCATGGGAATGGGAAAGTTCAACCACTGAAACCCCTTTAACGTGTCTTAGGCAGAGTCAGTTGTGTGAGTAGCAGCGAATGAGGGTCAGACTGCCTGTGCTGCTGTCTAAAAATGCACACGCTAGTCATGTAAATCTGAGCATTAGCCATGCCCTCCATTTCAGATAGATAAAGGAAAACGGCATGTCAGGTTTCCACCTCTTGTAAGATCACTTTCCAGGTCCTCGTGAAAGTGTTTACAACTTAAAAAGCAGGAAGTTAGACTAGGACCTGATGTTTTTCCTATAACAGGCTTTTAAAATATATTACTACAGTCTAATGGAACATAAAGGGACAAACTTCCAAGTTAATGGACAAACCAAATGACAAACAATATTTTAGAACTTAGGGGGAATTGGAGTTCAATATTTAACTGAAAACAAACAGACATGTAATTTATAAACCATGGCTCTGTCATCATTCTGAATGTTTTGTTTGTGTATCCCTGCATATTTTCCTAGCTCATTTTTTTGTTATTGCAGGCTAAGTAACATGCATCCTCTGAGCTGTGCCAGATAAACATATGACTTGTACCGTAAAACACTTTTACTGTCATTCATGATATAGTTGGTTGACAGTGATTAAACTCTTATTAAAGAATGAGTGGGGGACCCCAATTGTCCAAAGCTGCATTCTGATTGGATCTTTCTGTTGTTACATCTGTGTTCTAGCTCACAACAGGGAGTGCCTGGGACCTCATTCCTCCAATTAAAAACTTAAATTTATCCCTAGTCTTGTGTTGTTTCATGGCAAAAAACCCACAGATGGAGTTAAAACAAATTTTGTCTTAACTTCTGGTTTTAAGTAACTAAAAAAAAAATGCATACAGGTTTGAATATCCACCTTTGCATTTCCTAAAGCTATTTTTTTCCCTTTTGTTTTCTGCTACACAGAAAAAACCTCTATAGCTGATTGTCCTTTTTGTGGGAGAGGCTGAAGCTAGGTTAACAAGAGTACAGGGTCTGATGCCATTTAATTTTCTGCTAACTAATCAGGAAATGTTCTTCTGTTTTGGTACCATAGGGCTCAAGTTCACATCACTGAAAGTGATATATTTTAAGCTGAGGCAGTTGAATGCTACAAAATATACTTTTCTGGTTTCTGGACTTTTAGAAGTTTTGACCTTGCAGGCTATGTCTACAGAAGTTTATGTTGGCATAATTTATGTCTCTTAGAGGTGTGAATAAACCATGCCCCTGAGCAATATAAGTTACACTGACATAAGCACTGGCATGGACAGCATATGTTAGTGTGAAAGCTTTTCTTCCACTCCTGGGAACTGGAGTAGTTAGGCCAACAAAGAGAACTCTTGCCTGTCAGCGTAGAGTAGGTACACTAGAGAGCTTACAGTCGCTATAAACTCCCTTGTAGCTGTGCACATAGTTGCAATGTAAGCAACAGCTAAAACTAAAACTCTGAAATCTTTTGTGTTGGAAGAACAGTTGAAAAGTACAGATGTTGTGCTTTGCTGGTTACCTTTACTTTGCATAAATTAAATGAGGTTGAAAGAAAGCTTTGTAAAAACTACTGCTTGTTAAAACTAGATCACAATTTTCCACAGTAGGCGTTATTACAATTCTGCCCTTTTGAATTCTCTATTGAATTATGGTGCAATGAGTTTTACATCAAAACAGTTAGTCACCTGCTAAGAGGTAAAAGTACAGTTATATTTGCTTAGATTACATAAGCTCTGAACTGTGTTTTTGGCCACAGGACATGTGGGTAGGACTTTTGACAAGCTGGACTTTATAGGGAAGAGAGTGTCAATTCTGAGCTGTTCCTTGCAGGAGGTGTAACACAATAGGTTTAGATCAGGAAGTAGCAGACTTACATAGCCACCTTGCCTTCTCAATGACATAGAAAAGCTGCAATAGGACTGATTTTTATTATGATCTAGGCATGTTCTACACTACAGGGTTAGGTCAATATAAGGCAGCTTATGTTGATCAGATTCTGTAGTTTTTTTTTTAATCAAAACTGGCAGGACAGGTGATTATGCTTTGTGAGGTGAACTGGTAGTTTGTTGACTAGAAGGAAATGTTTTTGGCTGAAAGAAACTGAATGCTTCATAAGGATGAATTATTCCATACAGCAGGCAAGAGAAACCTTGTGTCTCTCAAATCACTTACTACTGGCTGGCCGTGATTCACTACCGAATTATGTATTAACCATATTAACACTTGTGACTCTTCTCTAGTGCGCTAATGAGTGCTTCAGAACAAGTTTTTTTTAAGGAAAAACATGGGTTGCAATGTTAAAAATTATTTCATGGCCATCTCTGTGTATCTGTATTGGGTTTTTTTCTCCACTTACTTGTGGGGTTGTCTTTGTTACATTTACTAGGTTTGAGACATTTATTTTCTTTCCAAAGAAATGTATTTACCTGTGGTTATTTTTCTTCCTCAGGCCAGTCAAGACTCTTTTAGAATAGAATATGATACCTTTGGTGAATTAAAGGTCCCAAATGACAAGTATTATGGCGCCCAAACTGTGAGATCTACAATGAACTTTAAAATAGGTGGTGTTACTGAGAGGATGCCGGTAAGTAACTGTCTTGACTCTACATTAATTTATATTATTTACAGTATAAACTCACTTAGACATAAGAATAAATCAGTTTTTCTTATAGTCTTGCTAGGAACAAGATTAATGGTACCATTCAATTCGATTGGAAAGATCATGATGTCAAGGTTATGTTCTTCAGGGGTACGTCTACACTCTTAAGTCGACTTAAAGTTGACCTTGTTAAGTCGACTTAGAGACTCCACAGCCCTGTGTCCACACTGGCAGGTGCTAGGTCGATGGAGGAGTGGCCAGAAACTCTGTGAGGGGGCCTGGAGGCAAATTAGGTCACCTTAAGGGCTATTTCCCCATCTATACTGGCTTAAGTTGACTTAATAAGGTCGACTTAAGCCATATGTCGACCTTAAGAGTTGGTGTTATTAAGTGGACTTAAGGAAGCGCTTAAGTCGACTTAATAACACCCAGTGTGGATGCAGTGGTCTGTAGGTTGACTTAACCATCCTTAGGTAGACCTAAGGTTCCAGTGTGGACATACCCCAAGTGATTGTACATGTCTCTTCCTTGGTTGGAGTGCGTGTACCTCATGCACAGATGCTGAAGGCTTTTTTTCCCCTTGGTGGTTTCTGTCAGGATGGCTGAAGTGCCTCTGTTGCTGCATGCCACTGCAATATGGGGCACTTGAGCCATCCCCTCATTTTCTTTTTACTGCCAGTAACGGTTGTCAGAACAAAATCAGACTTGTGACTCAAGTGTTTCCCTCATTCATAGTAAATAGTTGCAGTTAATTATTATTAGTTGTTAGTTTTTCAAGTATGCTAATGTTAGATTTCTGGTTTTGTGTTCTTTGAGACTGTTTCTTTATTTTGGTACTAGGCTAGGCACTGGAACAGTGCCTTGTTACCCAGGATTTAACTACTGCAGGACTTATTCAAAGCCCATGCCAGCCGATGAGCCTTATCCGACCTACCTGACAGGCTTAGGTCAGGCCCACATTAATGACAAGTGTCACATTTGCTAGGGTTTCAAACCCTGCTTGAAAAAGGATAATGTAGTGAGACTTAAGTGCTTGCTTATGGAAGCAGTACTTGAATCCCTAGCTGAGTCATCTCATGGGGCAAGTGCCTCAAGTGCTCATCTCATTGGTCCCAGGCTGTAGTACTAAAGAAGAAATCCAGACCTTTCTGGGGCTCAGCGTCTCATTTATCAACTTTAATACTAGAGCTAGGGGCAGGGGCTTTATACATGTGGCAGGTAGAGCCATACCAAAAGCTTCATCTCCTAAGAGGGGTTCACTGCCTTCGAAGTCTATGCTAGGTCCCACAAGGCTGTCTTCTGAGAGATAGTTGAGCTAACAGTCAGTGCTGTTTTCACTACCTCAGAGCCATATGCAACTGCAAGAGACTTGCTTGACCTCTCAGTGCCAGTTTCACCAGCACTGGAAACTGATCAACCAGTTACTGCTCCCGTGGCTCGCCCCATAGTGCACTGAGAACCTCTGGTACCGCTATCTACACCAAATCAGTTTTATCAAGAGCAAAACCTCTCATGATTATCAGATACCACCATCTGTAGGTTCAGGATATTTCTCGCTAGTGCTGTCTGCATCAGTGCTTCCATTATTGGAAATCATGGATACTTGTCCACTAACTCAGAAGTGCAGTTCTCTGTATCCTGCTGAGACGTAGTACTTACCCTTCTTCCAGGCCATCGGGTCCGTGGACAGTGCAGCAATCCTGACATTGGCCTTTTCCTAAGGTGCAGTGGCCTGGATAAGGATGGGTCCCAAGTCCATACAAGAGCCACTCAGAGCTTCCTTAACATCTAGGACCTCACCTGAAACATCTCAACAACCATGGGGAGCTCATCGGACATAACATCACTGAGGACATCATTTACTGACTATAGCGTTAAGTCAGGACTAGACACCGTAGAGTATTGCTCTCTGATGTCTGATACCATGACTGCTCCCAGCCAATTTGGTTCTTCATCTCCACCATAGTTTATGGAATTGCCACCAGTGCTTCAGTTGCATCTTTGTCTTCAGCACCAGATGAAGTTGTTGATTCAGTGGGAGATTCATCTCCTCTTGAAGGCTGCTGAGCCAACCAAGACTTCCTGAAAAGAGTGGCCTTGGTGTTTGGCATCCAGGAAGAAGAGAGAAATGAGAGTTCTCACCAGTTGGTGGACATCCTAGTGTTGGCCACCCCAACTAAGGTTGCTCTGTCAATCAGTCATGGAGCCAGTTTTGGAAGACACCATCTCCCTTGCTTCCACAGCAAAATGAGATGAGAGAGGGAAAACGTCCACTTCCTTCCCTTTCAGGGATATGAATATTTTTGCTCTCCCCCTTCTAGATTCTCTTGTGATGGGAGTCACCAACAAGACGGAAAGACAGGGGCAAGAAGCTTGCGTATCTAAAAGAAAGACATCAAGAAGGTTAGACTTTTTTTTTTTTTTTTTTCAAACTTTATTCCTCCTGGGGCCTACAGCTCACAGTTGTGAGCCAGCAAGTGCTCATGAATTAATACAACTATACTTTATGGGAGAACATTGCTAAATTAAAGGACAAATTACCAGAGGATTCCAAGGAAGAGTTCTCAGTAATGGTGGAGTAGGGTAAATTGACCACCAGGACTGCTTTCCAAGACAGTCTGGATAGTGCAGATTGTGAGCTCAAACCTTGGCACAGTTATTGCTATTAGAAGGTGCCAATAGAAAATGAGGTCAGTTCTGTTTTCAGGAGTTGGGGAGAGCCTCAGCTCAGAATCCCTAATGAACGCTTTTCTCTTCTGTATGCCTTCCCACCAATTCCTTTGCTCCCCAGTGTTGTGTCCAAAATAAAAAAAAAGATTATGCTTGTCTCGTCCTTATTAACATCGGTGTCCCATCAATATTGATAGTCAATCCTGCTGACACTGTTGATACAGCCTTCTCTAGTCCTCCTGTTTGGATCCAGATGTAATCCTCAAAGACTCTGGCTGCATACTCCACTGCAGTCTCCAAGCTCTCCACCTTGGATGTTTCATGGCTGACACCCTTTGGAAGGTCCGACTCACAGAATGTCCAGAATGTACTTCTAAATAGTAGAAAATGCTTATCTAGGATCACTTGCCTGGCTATGTGGAAGCATTTCTCCATTTGGTCTCATGGGAAAGGTGTGTCTGCTCATCAAGCATCCCTGAACCTTGTGTTGGAATATCTTGTAGAACTAAAACAGAATCTGACTATTAGTTCTGAAGGGTGCATTTGGCTACTATCTTAGCTCTCCATATACAGGAGGCTAGCAGCCCCCTTTACTCCAGCCCCCCATTGTTAATTGATTCCTGAAGGGCCAGATTATCCCTCAAATCAGGATCCTATACCTCTTTGGGATCTCCAGCTTAGTCCTGGCAATTGTCATGGGGACACCTCCCCCTGTCCCCTTGAGCTCTTTGCAACTTGTTCCCTCCTTTACCTTTCTGTGAAGATGGCATTTCTAGTAGTGATCATCTCAGCCAGAAGGGTAGGTGATTTAAGAACTTTGGTATCAGAACTCCTTTATACAGTTCTTTTTTTATAAGAATAAGCTTTATCTCTGGCCACATTCAAAGTTCTTTAAAAAAGTAGTTTCTAGTTTTCATGTTAGCCAAACTATTTATGTGCTCACATTTTTTTCAAAACCCCATCATTGTAAACATTGCAGAAAGGCATCATTCACTGGATGTGAGAAAAGCATTCGCTTTCTACTTAGAGCAGTGGTTCTCAACCTTTTGTGGGTTGCAACACACTTGGTGGCATATTGTGACCCCACAGGACACACCAGCCCACCCACCCTAGGCCAAATCCAGCAATCTCCCTGGCTCTCCATGATACACTTAGCACTGTGTGGTGACAGAGTAATGTGTCCTGACACAGTGGTAGAAAACCACTGACATAGCACATGCTAAATCGTACTGGTTATCTACTCAATTTTTTTGTTGCAATTGCTGACATATTTAATGACAATAGTTTCCTCCCAGAGACTCTCCTCCTGGATCTCTTCCTGCATCTATTTATGCTACAGAGCAAAGCAGCTTCTGCAACTTTCCTGGCTCAAGTAATGAGTGTCAGCATTTGTAAAGGAGCAACTTGTCTTCAGTCCACACTTCGCTTCTCATTGCACCATTATTTTTCAGTTCAGAGACCATACCAGTTTGACAGGAGGTTTTACAGTCACTGTTCAGGTAGATTCTTAAACCCCCCTCTGTAGCTGTTTGCTTTAGAGTCACCTACTGTAGAACTGACATGTGCAATCACTCGGAGAAGAAAAGCTCACCTATGTTTTGTAACTGTTCTTCAAGATGTGTAGCATGTGTCCCATTCCACGAGTCCTCTTCTCCCCCCCCCCACTTCCCCTCTTTATTGGTGTACTTCCAGTATGAAGGAACAGAGGGAGATTGGGGGTGGCTTTGTACTCTTTACACCAGCTCACAGTGGTGTGCAGCAGAAGCACTCAAGCTATCCCATCAGGTATCACTGAGGGGGAAAAAAATTCTGACATTTGTGTATGAGGCATGCACATAACTATAGTGGAATGGAAATATTTAGCACATCTTGAAGAACAACAGTAATGGAAAGAAAGGTAATTGTTTCTTTCATGGAGTGAACTGTAACATCATTGAGGCTGCCCATAAAAAAAAAAATCAAGGAAAGCCGAACATAGCTTTTCAGTAGTGATTTTATTGTGGTATTTATGTCAGGCTTTTAAATAGCATGGCTGAATAGAAGATTGTGGTTTTAGTATTGCTGCCCATTTGTTTTATCGATTCAAAGCTTTATGTAACGTAAAGAGAATTGTTGACAGTACAAGTTATCTTTATTAAGGAGTTGGTCACTAAATAAAATTAAATTCCTGTTCTCACTGGTTTTGAAGAGTATCCCTGTACTATAAATCAGTGTTGGTTGCTTCATTTTCTCTACAATTGGATGGATTGAAACAATATGCTAGTAGGGCAGTGATTCTCAAACTTTTTAAATGGAGCCCTCCCTGTAGCCTTATGTGTAACAGCTGTGCCCTCCATTTCCATCGAACCCCCCTTTCAGGAAAAAAACCAGGGCCTACAATGTGGGAGCAGCAACAGTGGGGAGCGGTGAGCACCGACAGCAGCCCAGGAAGTGGAGTTTATGGCAGTGGCAGCTGCCTCTGTCTCTGGGGACCATGGACCTCGACTGGCTCAATCCCCTGCTCCATCAGCAGTACCGGGCCTGCCACTCTCCTCAGCCTCCCACCGCCTCCGATCCCCTCCTAAAAGTCTCCCATCTCCAACACCTGGCTGGGGCTGCCCATGTGGTGAGGTGATGGGGTTTCCACTGCCGCCTAGCCTTGCTTTTAGCTCGGTGCCCCCACCGTGACCCATCTCATCTCCCCCCCCCCCCCCCCGCCCCGATAAACACGGTATTAAGGAACCTACATTTTTTCAGATGCTGTTCTTAGCATATACTTTGAAGTGAAACCTGTAGTAAGACCCATTTCCAGGTAGAAACTGATTTTCTTTTTCTCATCTGTGTGTATGACTTCAAGAACACTATGTATCAAAACAGATTTTATGGAGAAAGAGAAAAGAATTGCAAAGTACTTCTTTACAATTCTTTTCTGCATTGCTTAATCAGATATCTTTCAGTGGATTTGTGGGCCATATAGCATACATTTTTCTGTGGGCTACCTAATTGCCTCTTTGCTAGATTTAGATTTAGAAATAGTTGTACAAGTCTTGTGGCTTCCTATACGTTTTATACCTAAAATGTTCACATCTTCAAATATATTTTTGAAATTTCAGGTTCAAGTTATAAGAGCTTTTGGCATCTTGAAACGAGCAGCTGCTGAAGTAAATCAGGATTATGGTCTTGATCCGAAGATTGCTAATGCCATTATAAAGGCAGCAGATGAGGTAGGAGGGAAGTGTTCAAAACATTAGAATAATATATGAAATTATTTTAGTGCAAAATAGCTTTCCATAGAAACAGATGGTTCTGAAAAAATGCATAGATTCCAAGGCCAGAAGGAACCATTGAGATCATCTAGCCTGACCTCATATATAACGCAGGCCTTAGACATGCTCCAAAATAATACCAAGACCATATCTTTTAGAACACTATGCAGTCTTCATTTTAAAATTGCCACTGATGGGGAATCCACCATGAACCATTGAAACATTTTACTAAAGGTCATTACCCTCAGTGTTAAAAATGTGCACCTTATTTCCAGTCAGAATGTCTAGGTTCAGCTTTTAGGCATTGGATAATATATCTTTGGTAGTCCGAAGAGCACATTAAATATTTGTTCATCATATAGGTGCTTGTAGACTGTAATCACCCTTAACCTTCTCTTTGTTAAAATAAATAGACTGAGGTCCTTTTAAAGCATGTTTTCTAACCCTTTAATCATTCTTGTGACTCTTCTTTGAACCCACTCTAATTTATCAACATCTTCTGTTTCCTGAATTGGTACAGTAAAGCGTCAGTATTGGCAAATTGTTTTCCCACTGGAGAAATCTTCTATTTAACTACATCTTGCTTTTTATGTTTTGTAGAATTAAATGGATACTTGAATGTATTTTACACATTTTGAACTTTTTTTAAGATGTTTTCTCTTTTTTCCTCCTTACTATTACTATTTACTTGTTTTCTCTGTCTGTAAAGCCCTATAAGACGCTTCTTGGCCTGTTCAAGATACTTTCTCTAAATAGTTTACAACCTAAATAGGCAATGTAGAAACTAAGGATGAGAAATAGGATCTGGCTAAAATCAGGATATTGGCATGAAGTTTGGCACACATCTTATTAATGCCCACGTTTTTGTTTGGGGTTTTTTCTTTTGTGGAAACTCCTTTACCAGGCTACTGACAACTGCAGTGAAAGCTGAAACCGTCCCAATCCCCCTTTAGTAAGCGTGAGCTGCTTTTTTTTTTTTTTTTTTTTTTTTTTTTTTTTGGTGAGTTGCAGATCATATTGCCAGATAACCACTTTTTTAGTTGACCAGGATCTTTTATTCAGAGACAGATCAGCTACGTTTTAGGATGAAAGTGTCCTAGTCGTCTCAGGTATATGAGTTTTGAGCATTGAATAGTGGGGGCTACATAATTAGGTTTTAAAAAGCTTCTAGAATCATGGTACTCTTTCCTTTTCTCTCTCCCAAGAGTCTTCTCAGGCACTATCTTATAATGCAGGGAATCAAGTTTCTCCTGTCAAAGGGAGCATGTGCCATGTGCAGAAGAGGAAATTTGGAATAAAACCCTTCTCCAAAAATCAAGAGGAGAGGAGGACTCTAATCCATGGTTATGTCATCTGAGTCTGTCATCAAGAGGAAATTAAAAGTTATCCCTTGCAGGAAGGTAGCTGGCTTTATATTCTGGACCTTGCTGGACTTATATTCACAGCTTTCCAAACACAGAATTGTATCAGTGCTTGCATGCTTGGGAAGTATGCCTATATGTAAGCTTCAGTAGGGTCCAGAGTTGTATATAAATAGGGAACAATGCTATCATTGGACTGGTAGTGGTCGTGGCCGACCTGCAGAGCTTGGGAGTTTACATATTTCCCTTTTGGGACAATTGGCTAATCAAGAACACTCCTCTGGAGAGTGTCAGCGAATCAATCCCTGTCTCTATGTGGATGTTAGAATCATTACGGTTCATTATTACCTACCTAAAGTCTCTACTTGTCCTTCGTGCACACAATTGGAGTGCTTAGGAGCCTTTCTAGACACTGTTTAGCTAAAAATTTCTCAGTTGCAGGCCAGGATTTGACAATCCACCTGTCTTATGCTAGCTAAAGCTACTCCTTTGCAAGTGACAGCTGATACCATGTTACTGATGTTGGGTCTAATGTCCATACCCGCGTTCATAGTATATCTGGTTCTTTCCCTATGTGAGATTGTCACTGAGCCTTGAGGTTTCAGTTGAAGCAAGCAGAACAGGAACACTTGCACTGCATTTGGATTATTGCTTTTCTGGCCCGGCACCCGTCTAGAGATAGTTTCCCGTTAGGAATTAACTTCCAAATGCCTCTTATCCAAATTGCATGCTCCAACCTGGAATGGGAGAGCCCATATGGAGGGACTGCATTTCCATTGAACTTGGTGTCTCTAGAAACAGCTATGTATCAATATTTTGAAGATGGGGGTGGCCTTGAACATGCTAAGCACCATCTATGTCCTGTATCCCCAAGAGTGTGTCCAGTTTAAATGGGCAGTCAGGCTCCCAAGGTGAATTAATCCTGCGATAAATCTCCTCACTAATTTCTGAATTGAGTGGAAGCAGATCAGCTTTTCCTTTAGTGGAGGACACCCTGTGTGTGTCTTATCTTAACAAGATCTGGGGAAGAAAGCTCTGTGCACTGTTCTCTAGTTTCATCTAAAAGAAGAGGAATATGAGTCACTTCGAATGCTAGGGAGGGGGAAATCTAGAAAGCAAACTGATGGGAAAACAGATGAAATAACCTGATAGGTCTTTTCCATCTCAACTGTTTCTAAGATTGTAGAATAGGAAATTTAACTTCTAAGTAAATGTCATGCTGCATTTGAAGATGTCTCTTAAAACATAGGGAAAAAAATGACAACCTTCGTTATCCTAATTGTCAACACAATTAAGATTAAACCCTATTCTTAATTATATGCGTGTGCGTAAATCAACAGAAACTCCATTGATTTCAGTAGTTATGATAGATTTCCAAATGTAACAGAGCAGTATTTGGCCTATAGTTTACAAAGTTTCTAGTGATTGTATTGTTACAGAAATTAACACATTCTTATTTTTCTATAGGTATCTGAAGGTAAATTAAATGATCACTTTCCTTTGGTGGTATGGCAAACAGGATCTGGAACACAGACCAACATGAATGTAAACGAAGTCATAAGCAATAGAGCCATTGAAATAATGGGAGGTAAACTGGGGAGCAAGGATCCAGTGCATCCTAATGATCATGTTAATAAAAGCCAGGTCATTATACACATTTTCAAATATTTTTGGGTTGTTTTGCGAAAAGTAAACCTTTCAAGTTGTGGCTTTTATTATAAAAAAATCAAAGTTCTTTTGGTGAAGAATTTTATTTTTCCGCACAGAATTGGTGCTGTAGCGCTATTAGCCACTGCTAGGGCCTACCTTACAATGAGCCTGGATGGGAGGCGTGGGTAAATTGCGGTTCCCAGATTTGCCAGTCAGATGGTATGCCTGAGTCCCTTCCCTGTGCAGCAGCTGCCAGAGCCGTTGAGCTGTGCCCAGTGGGGAGAGGCAGGAGCAACAGCTGGGAGCTGCATAGAGGGGGACACTATTTTCCTGGAGAGGAAGCTGAGAGTAAAGGGGGATCTGTGGGTGGCAGGATATGCTAAACTATTCTGGGGTCAGCTAAACCTTTTAAATTGTGTGGCTCCCTCCTCTCCTCCATCAGCTGGTACAGGTGTCCTACAAGGTAGAACCAGTAACGAAAGTGCATGGTGTGGAGCCTGTGGCTGGGTTCTTGGGAGGTGTGGGTGTCCAAGCCAGGGGGAGGAGGGGCCCTGTGCAGCTTCCTCAAGCACCCCCAAATACTTCCAGTGTGCACACGCCCCTCTGCCACGTCCCAGCTGTACCCTCTCCCCCCCATCATCCCGGAAGTGTCTTCTGTTTGGGAACTTAAAATATAATACACATATGTGGGCAGTGAAAAAAATGAGAATTGACTAAAAATTTGGAGAGCCAGAGTTTTCCCCCAAATGTGCTGGCATGTGCGACACCCAGACTGAGGTGCCTGACAAAAGCATAACAGAGAAACAAGAATTGGGTTGTCACCGTGGTTTCTTTAACTTTTTACTTTTGGGGGAATCTCTTTTTGTTGTCTTCATTGTTACTGTTGTACTCGCTGACAGGTGTTTTGAAACAAATTTCCAAAATAATTGAAACTGGCATGAAAATATTGTGGTGTTTTGAGGGGAAAAAAATGCAGAATTTAAAAATACTGTGCTCCAGAATTTTTAATTTTTTGCAACATAATTCCCTCAGGATTAATATTCAAAGTCCCTGTGCCAGACCTGTTTTCAAGCAAGGATAAATTCTGTTGTGGCAAATGTTGGCTTGACTTGCCTACACTGAAGTACCACCAGCATTGTGGTTACCTAGATTGCTAGCTACCAGTGGTCAGTCAGGGCTAATCCCAAGTATAGATAACCCAAAGTGACTGCCTCTTGGCAGTCCCAGTAGAGAAGGTGAAGGGGAATGGAGAATAAATTGTTCATATCCCTTGGGTCTAGGTTGAGCTGATATGTGTTACAGCTTTTCTGTTGATTATAGATGTAAGGCTTGAACTCCCAGGATTTTATGGAAAGCTCACAAAATTTGACAGCTATTATTGAATGATGGTTAACTGCAATCAAGCTTCCAGCTATATTGTAGAAGCAAATAAAATAAACTCTCAAGTCTATAGGTCAGTAATTAGATCTCATTCATGCTGCATCACAGCGCATTAGGTTTAATTCATTGGCCATCAAGAAGTTGGCCCTTTTTCACTTGGTGTGGTCAGCTCCTTTGAGTGTTAAATATAATAGTTCAATGGCGTGACAAAAATTATTAAAGTGTTGCTCCCTTATGGATTTTTTTTTATAGTCTCATAGACTCTAAGGTCAGAAGGGACCAATATGATCATCTAGTCTGACCTCCCGCACAATGCAGGCCACAAAACCTCACCCACCCACTCCTGTAATGAACCTCTAACCTATAACTGAGTTATTAGTCTTCAAATCATGATTTGAGAACCCCTGATTTAATCTCTCTGTGCCTCAGTTCCTCATGTGTGAATGAGGATACTACTTTCTTACCTCACAGAGTTTTGAAGATAAATCTGCTAATGTGAACCACTAAGGTACTATAATGAACATTAGAGAAAAGCCTGCAAATAATAAGACTTTATTCTTGAACTTCCTTCACAGAGTTCAAATGATACGTTCCCAACAGCAATGCATATTGCTGCTGCCCAAGAAGTTAATGAAGTGTTGTTACCTGGACTACAGAAGCTACAAGATGCACTTGAAGCAAAATCCAAAGAATTTTCCCAAATCATAAAAATAGGACGTACTCATACACAGGATGCTGTTCCACTTACTCTTGGACAGGTATAAAATGCTAAGCAATATAACTTCTACAAAAATATCTGCTTGTTTGGAGTATTGATGTATATTAATGAATATAATTGTTAATTTTCATCAAGGTATATGTGGGTGAAAAATTTGCTCAGCGATTGAAGATAAATTATTGAAGAACAGAATCTTGGTTCAGAATATTTTATTAAACATTTATGTTTACTGAAAATTAATACACTAAGATTTCTTCATTGTTTCTGCATGCAGAACTTCAGGAAGAAAGAAGAAAAGCACATATAATACTTAAATGACAGTCTACTTTTATCATTTTAAATATATTTTAGGTATTTTAGATTTACTTGTGTTGTCTTGGTATCATCTACTCAGTCATTTTTTTTCTTGAAATCCACTGGTTAAAAGAGAGATTTTACATATATACATACAGAGATAAAAGAAAGTTCTAATTTTTAGAAGTTCCAGGGGGGTAGCCAGGTCAGCAAAACAAACAAGGTGTCCTGTGGCTCTTTTAAAGACTAACAAATTTATTTATCGCATGAGCTTTCAAATCCCATGCAAGCTCATGTGATAAATGAATTTGTTAGTCTTTACAAGTGCCACAGGACTCCTTGTTTGTTCTACTGCTTAGAAGTTATTTTAAAATAAGAATACATGATGGTAAATTGCAAAATACTGGTAAATAATTCTTGATTTTTCTGTCTTTTTTCCTTTCAAAGGAATTCAGTGCTTATGTACAACAAATTAAATATGGTATGGCTAGGATTAAATCAGCCATGCCAAGAGTCTATGAGCTGGCAGCTGGTGGCACTGCAGTTGGTACAGGTTTAAATACCAGGATTGGTTTTGCTGAGAAAGTTGCTAGTAAAGTGGCTTCATTGACAGGTAAGCAATGATATGAAAAGAAGAGGTTTTTTTTCTTCAAGTGATTGTATATGTGCATTCCACTTCTGGTGTCTGGGCACCCAGCACATGGCTTTTGGAATTCTTTTCCCTCAGCAATACCCATTGAGTGGCTGAAGCTTCCTCTATGTCTGCATGCCACTACATGCAGATACAGAGGGAACAGCCACCTCAGCTGCCCTCAGTTCTGTCTTACTGCCCAGAACAGTTGTTGGAACCCTGCTCAAAGCCAGAACACTTTGTTCTTTCTCTCGACCTTTGCGTATAGTAGTTATTTAATATAGTTAGTAAGTTGTTTTTTTTTTTTTTTTTTTAAATAAATAAAAATAACCAAAAAACCCCTTAGCCTGGTTGATTTCCCCATTTTGGAGATTCTTTTCTGCGTATGGTATCGAGGTATGCCCCAGCCAGTGAAATTCAAGCCTCATGCTTCTTGCTTGAGGCTTATGCCAGAGGGTGACCCTCACAATAGTTGCCTAAAGTGCTTTGAAGAACATGTTGTAGGGCATGGCCACATCTTCAGGGAGTTCAAACCTAGAATGATCGGGAGGCTTGGCTGAAACTCTTGCTGATGGAGGCAGCACTTAGCCTACTGTCAGACCTGTCCCAGTCTGAGTCTATTTTGAGTGCTGTGGCTTCAGTGAGAAGCACACTCCCAGCTTTAGTTGTATCTTGGCACCAATTTCCCTTGTCCATACTCGTGAACAAATATGAGACTTCCAAAGAAGCCCGGGCCAAGGGAAAGACATCCCTCTGTAAGTCTGCTAAGGTGGGCAGGAAGGAGTTAAGTAGAATACACCCAAAACTTATGTTTTCCTTCAAATCAATGCTTAGGTCGATTCAATTGTCTCTGGTGCCAGAAGTGGCACTGTCATTCATCATCTTCGGCAGAAGACTGTCATGGTGCCAGCTACTCTGGAGGCATTTGCAGTAGCAAAGCATCTGCTCTGCCTCTGAGCATTGGTGTCATTTATCACCACAGGAGTCAGATCTCTCAGCACTGTTGCTCCATCTGGCACCAGCAGTTCAACTTCTGGTACCGCAGTTGCCTGCTTCCTGCCCAGGTAGCCTTTGGTACCGTCCAAGGGGAAAGCTGCAATGTTGGTTTTTGGCACCAGTCCCTGGCACCCACTGGATCAACTCCTCCATGGTCAAAGGAGTTTTTTCCTAAGACAGTATCACTGTAAACACCTTTTTCTTTAAGAAACTCTTGATTGTCAAAAGTTTGGAGAAGAAAACATTCTGCTTGACTTAGCTGATTGATATTTTTGTTTTATCATTTTTGTATCAATTATACACAATTTCAAGAGCTTTGGCAAGGGGTATGCTGCTTTCATTGATGCTTATGCTTCAGAAACCTTTAATACTCATTTCTCCTTAGGCTTGCCTTTCATCACTGCTCCAAATAAATTTGAAGCTCTTGCTGCTCATGATGCTTTAGTTGAACTCAGCGGTGCCATGAACACTGTGGCTTGCAGTCTGATGAAGATAGCTAATGATATTCGTTTCTTGGGTTCTGGACCACGCTCTGGTCTAGGAGAACTCATCCTTCCTGAAAATGAGCCTGGAAGCAGCATTATGCCAGGTAGTGTAACCAATAACAAATGTCTGTTACATTTATGTGGAAAAGTACGAGTGATAATTATTGACTTATATGTATAGCACTATATCTCAAAATATAGTTGTAAAATAGTATGAAGCACTGAAATGTAGTTCTTGACAGCTTCTATTCCTCCATTTCTAGTCCACAAAAATGTGTGCAAGTAAAATTATTTCTTTATAACATCTGTGTGTTTTGTGTATGTGTGAGTATGCTTTGTCAAGATATAATGTAAAGGTTTAATTGGCATGAGTCTGGGAAGAGTTCATTACTTATAAATGGTAAAGCCAACACATTCTTAATGCAAAGGTTTTATTGTCACAGATATTTAGATCTATACTCTGAATACAAGTAGCATCTCTTAGTTCAGTTTTAAAAAATAAAAGTGGATTGGCTTGACAGTAAAATGACTAGGAACTGTATTTCATCCCTCACTCCCAACCAGGTGAATCTGGCATGAGGAAGGAGAGCAAGGGAGGGGGAATAAGGTTTTTGAGAACTATTCTCCTCCCCTTTTCTAAAAAATAATTCCAAGCTACCCCCTGGAAGCAGATGGTGAAAGGATCAGAGTCCTCGCTCCAATTCCCTTTACCCAGAGGCTGCCTGCCCTCTCGAGGTCTCCCCTCCAACTCTTCTGTGTAGCAGAATTCCCTTAGCCGCAACAGAGCTGAGCCCAAGATTCCTGGGGAGCTGAACCACTAATCTCCTTTGTTGAGCTGATTACTTGCAGATGGAACAGGTGGTTGTGTGTGTCTGATCTTTGATTTAGTTCCACATATAAATACAAACTAGTGTGGCAACTTAATGGGGTTTTTTCTGTATTTTTAAACACGGAGGGGTTTTAGAATTGAAATATGCATAATAATTTTCTGATACGAATGGCCCTTTGATTCTAATTTCTTCACCTTGAAGTAAATGGAATCTTTGCAGGTGGGTCACTTCTCCATATTGAGGATCAGGGTGGCAGCCCACTGTGCAGTTCACGTGCTCCTGGAAGGTTGCCAACGTAACTCACCATACCAAAGTTTGGAAATTCCTGCTTTAAATCTTGCAACTTCTCCTTTCCTCTTCAAAGATGGGGAAACTTTTTTTTTAAATAAATTTTTAAAATGTTTTGTGCAGGCTATGAAGGGGACTAAGTTTCAGAATGAGAAATTAAATGGGAATGATAACCTTTGTCTAGAATAGCAAGGCATTCTGGGAGGCAGACAGCTGTCAAGGATATACAAGATAAAATCTGACAGCCTTCTCTGAACATAAACAAATCCCAGTTGTGATCAGAAAAGTGCAGTGGGTATAACAAATCTGTGCTTGAATGTTCTTCATTGCTTGATGGCCGCCTCTTCTACATGTTTCTTGAAATCCTGAGAATTTAAATTAAAAAACCAAAAATCAGAGAAACTATTTTTTTATTTTCCCCTTCCATCCTCAACAGGAAAAGTCAACCCTACACAGTGTGAAGCTGTAACCATGGTGGCAGCTCAAGTGATGGGAAATCATGTTGCCGTTACAGTGGGAGGCAGCAATGGACATTTTGAATTGAATGTTTTCAAGCCCATGATTGTAAGCTCAAAACACTTAAGTTGTTTTTTTTATTTTTAAATTAAAAAAACCAGTTATCTTACTGTGTATCCTTAGGAAAGAATTTTAGTGATTGATTGGGCAACACAAGCACCAGAGAGGCAGAGAATATTAATATTAGAAGAATCTTGACTTCTCCTTGATGATGAAAGGAAATAATTCATCATTCTGAGAGATAATTGGTTCTCCAGTTTTAGTTGGGTTTTTTAAAGCACAATATCATAGAAATGCATTATAAACCATAATTATCAAAATGCCCCTGAGAGAAAAGGGCAGATGCCAAAACTTAGGCAGCAAGAATAAGTAACTTTAAAGCCAAAAAGGATCTATCAGAACTGAGGTTTTGAACTGAGGAATTCCTGTTTTTCATTCTGATGCCAAGAGAACTTTGTCTTGATGTGCAGGCCCTTTGGCCTTTCTGCAATACCCTCTTCAACTGGCAGGAGGAGATCTGCTTACCATTGTACAATGTAATTAATTAACTGTGCATATTCACATTACAAATGTTTAAAATGTAAATTCAGAATAACAATATTGGGCTTGTGACCTCTAAAATATTTATCTTATTCATTTCCTAGGAGGATGCATCAAAATCTTAATGTGACCATTTCTTTATTGTGTTTAATGGCAGATTGACAGCTGAATAGAGGAGTATATAGTATACACAATTAGTCACTCTTCCACTTGAAATTTCAGGCTAAATCATATATTACTTCCAGTATAAATGTTGTGTGAAAATGGAATCCACAAGGTGTTGGATTTAGTCTGCCTCTGGGAGGTGTCAAGGCAACAAATAGTTGATTTGCACATCCATCTAGTCTGGGTGCTTATTCTTCCCTCTAGACTGGATTGTGCAGGGCATGGAGGAATAGATGGAAACCTGTTTAGTGCAGGTGGAGAAAGAAGACTGAAGGGGCTGCCTTTCTTCATAAAGGGAGATTTAGGAAGAGAGGAGAAGAAGGAATGAACAGAGGAGAAATTGAGGAAAAGAATAGAGATAAAAGCATAAAAACAGGGAAATGTGGAGAAGGAATACTATGAAGTCAAAATGAGAAGATAGAGCAGGAGAGAGATCATTAAAATGCATAATATGCATAATAGCAGAAAAGTCAGAGCTATAAAAACAGAGGAGAATGAATGCATCAAGCAATCTGTTTTCTTAAACTTGACCATTTACTATCTGCTACTCTTCAATTTTATCATGCTGTTTAAAAGAGTGTTTCAAACAAAATGAAAAGACTATTAAAATCTGTATTTGTATCTCCTGCATAGACCTAGTAAGGAAACTTTTTTTTTTTTTTTTCATTTGAGCAAGCTTCTTTCTTCAAAGTCTCTGGTATCCGGCCCTGACAATAATAATAGCATACTGAACAACCAAAATGACGCTCCCAATACAGGTGTCACTTTCCATTAGTATTCTCTACTAAACTTTGACTTTAGTACCACAGTTGGACATTGTTTCTGAATAATTGACTGCCACAGGGTATGCCAATTGCGTGTTCACATAATGGTTTTAAGTATTTTCTAAAGATGTGTGTAAAATTCACATTTTCTTATAGCACACTATACATAGCACATTTTAATCTATTGATTTTTAAGTAGTTTACAAAGATGCTTTGCTTATATATTCAATTATATGGCTAATGTCTACTGCACTTGAGTTCTTCAGGATTTGAAATAATTCACTTAAAGTGCTTCTCATATCAGTGACTCAATTTATATTGCAAAAGGATGAGAGTATAGTACATCACACAATTCTTTGCTAAAGATGTACTGTCAAATCAATGGATATTATAAGGTTTTTGAGAAAGGACGTATGGGCTAATGAAAATGTTCATAACCACATCTAATAACTTTCTTGCTGTTCTCTAGATTAAAAATGTATTAAACTCTGCAAGGCTCCTTGGAGATGTCTCTGTTTCCTTCACTGACAACTGTGTGCTCGGAATCCAAGCCAACACAGAGAGGATCAACAAACTAATGAACGAATCTTTGATGTTGGTGACAGCACTTAATCCCCACATAGGTAAATGTCTGAGGTTGATACCTATTCAAGTGAGTGAGTGAACACAGTAGATTACTCTGCTTAAGTTACAGTGTTATAGGTTTTCTTATATTTTGTTCTTTGATCAAGAATGCACTCAATCACTTGATAAAAATTTTTCTCTATTGATATATTATAGAAGACTAACAGACAATTACACAATCAAAGCCCGGTGTTTGATAGGGGAATATATATAATGTCCCAGACCCATAAGTAGGGTGCATTAAGCCACTCTCTTCCAGCCATACTCATTTTATACAGATAACACTTTTATGATGTACCTATTGGCCAACAAAAGATAAGAAATTAATGAAGTACACCTTGTAATGTGTACTTGTGCTTATCCTTTTTATTATTTACTTGCTCACTCACAAAATTCAGTAGTACTCAGTGTCTCGCAGTTGAATTTTCATTAGTGAGGTTGTGCTTTATCTTCCATTTGGTCCTGCCTACTTTATTTGTCTGATCCATCCACACAATAATTCCTCTTCAGTCTTGTTCAGTCAAGTTGCACATTGAACATCTTGTATATTGCAAAAGCCATAGGCACAACTGATGAATATGAATGTAAATGCTGCTGAGGTGTACGGATATAAAAGCTGGCTATACCAGTAGCCTGATGAAGCAAAATCAAGCATAAAAAATACAGAAACTCTTTTATAGGCTGAGATATGGATGGGATTTCTTGTCCATAGGGATGATGGAGAAGAAATACATTCAAAGCTTATTTGAGTCCCTATCTACAGTTTGTCATCCTCAACAACATAAACTATAGCTTTAATCTTTTCCACAATTTTATGAACTAATATTGTTATATAAATATTAATGACTACCACAACTTTACTTAATCAAAAGTAGATAAATAGCAGTTCTTTGAATGATTGCAGACACATATGTCACTTAAGCCTGCATGTGTCAAGTCACCAGAGCTGGAGAACTTTGCCTAGCAATACCTGTAGGGGCTGTGCTCATGCCCTCTGGCCCTTAGCCCTCCTTAATCTAGTTAAGAGTGCTGCCACCCTGATCCCCCTTAGTGCCTTTAATGCCTGCAGCTATAGTCAGTGTTTTGGTGTGTGTGTTTATCTCAATTTTCTAGGGTTTGGTGGTATGTAATTCATTGTTATAGTTTAGTAATAGACTTAAGTTTAGTAATAGACTTAAGTTTAGTTGTAGTAAACTAAGACAGACAGTTACCCTGGGTGATGCCATCTCCAAGGTTTAAGAATTGTTCATTGTGTTGGGAATCTACCCCCACATGTGGTGTTTGTAGTGCATGGGAGAAGGGGCAGACGAGAGGTGCTCCACATTCTTTAAAAAAAGAATTCAAGTGGTGATTTGGAATCTGAAGCAACACATCTTATAGCAGGTCATGAGATCCACTTCAGCACTGGGGACCTCTGTAGATTGTCCGGACCTACGCTTTCCTTCAGAGCTAGCCTGGGATGTAGCTCCCAGCTTGGTATTTAAAGGACACAAACAATATCCTTATTATGATCCACCAGGGTTTGCTCCTCTGATGTTATACTATATGCAATAGCATAACTGGGATGCATACTCCTCCCACTCAGCTTCCATGTCATCACAACAAGTTCAGTGACAACATTTACTTCAGGTACAGTAGCTGGTGTGGATAAAGAAACTCAGGCAGAGATCTCCATTGTGGATCAGGAGATGTCCCCTTCCACAAATAAGTAATTGTCTTCACCTGCATGCATTGGCTACTGCACACGATACTAAGCAAATTTCTGTAGAGGAAGTGACAGTCACACCACCAGCTGCTGAAGGTATTACACACAGCAAACTCTTCAAAAATTGCCCTCCCGGTGGATGAGACATTAATGGAGGTGGCCAATATTATATGGATGGCACCAGCAACCCATTCCTCTGACTAACAAGAGGAACGCTAGAAAATATATTCCAGCCAAGAGGATGGAATTCCTATTGACCCACCCACCACCCAATTCACTAGCTAGAGATGCAGTCAACTAGGCAGGAAAACAGACAAATAATAAATCAAATCATTTGGTGTGGATTTATAAGGCAGAAAAGTATATTCGTCCTCCACTTTGTTAATGAGAATTTCTACACAGAACTATTATCAAACTATGCTTGCAGCATATATGAAAAATTATCACAGTTCATCAATGACATGAGGGACAACTTGCAGCCTGAAGATCCCTGCAGGCAGCCATAGATGTTGATGATACTGCGGCTAGGACACTGGCCACGGCCATTGTCATGCATAGAGTTTCCTGACTTCACTGCACAGGCCTTCCTAGGGAACTGCAGACTAAAATAGAGGACCTTCCCTTTGACAAAACAAAACTTTTCAGTGAGAAGACAAAGTCCTGCTTTCTGTGGAGGACTTGTGGGCAACCCTCAAGATCAAGGCTTTTTTTGTGACGGTACTGAGTACTGGCACTGTTTTTTTTTTTTTTTTCACAGTGATGCGCCCCAGGTCCTGCTGCCACTAGTGGCCCTATGTCCCTGGCCAAGTACCAGCACATTTATTTATTTATTTAAACAAAAAAAGCACTGCTTAGGATACTAGGCATATATACACCTGGAATGAAAAGGAAACACCGGTTTCAGACTCCGCCTCGCAGATATCCCTTTCAACCATAGTATGTGGCAATATAAACCCCAAAGGGGAAAATAGAGATCACAACGATGCAGATAGCCACCACCATCGCTACCATCTCTCAACCTACGCAGTGCAAACAGTTTTGAGGACTTGGTTGAGGGTCTCAGAAGCCCCAAACACCATGCAGTGCCAGCCTCACTAAAGGAAATCTCTGAATTTTGCCTAAGACCAGTTCATCTCAATCGACTATCCTCAATAACAAATAAATTGATTTTAGAAATAATCAAGTCTGGATATACCATCCCATTCCTATCTATCCCCACCACTCATTGTCAGGCACCCATCTTCTACAAACAGAGGCAATAGAACATATACCACCTCCGCACATAGGGACAGGATTCTAGTACCACTATTTTGCAGTACAGAAGAAGAGTGGGGAATGGAAACCCATATTAGATCTCAGAGCATTGAACAAATTTCTGAGGTGGCAAAAATTTTAAAATGGTCAATTCAACAATGATGATACTGGTACTACAAAGAGGGGACTGGTTCTCAGTCCTTGACTTCCAAGACGCGTATTTTCATATTACCATCCACCTGGCACATAGGCATTTCCTAAGATTCATGGTCTCTGGAAACCTCTACCAATACAGAGTTCTACCATTTGGCTTGTACATGGCACCAACAGTGTTTGTTTTCCAAAGTGCATGTTGGTGTGGCGGCACGTTTAAGAAGGCAGAGTTTCCATCTTCCCATATTTGGGCAAGTGCCTCATAAAGGCATCTACCCAAGGCCTAGCCAAGTGTGCTACTGATCAAACCATGAAAATGTTTCAGAAGCTTGGACTAAGAATAAACATTGACAGGTCCACTTTTAATCTGACTCAGTGGCTGGAATTCATAGGGGCAGACTTGGACTCAACAGTAGCCAGGGCATCATTACCAAGGTCACCAATGTCATATTGTTAGTAAGGAATAGTTGTATTGTGACAGCTTTGTGTCGCACTCCAGCTTCTGGGTCACGTGGTAGGTACAACATTCATGGTGCAACACACATAGCTACATATGCAATGCCTCCAAGGATGGCTTGCCTCAGTATGCAAACCAAACTGATTAATCTGATGTTTCTTTTGTTTTAATTACAGGATATGACAAGGCAGCCAAGATTGCCAAAACAGCACACAAAGAAGGGACAACACTAAAAGAGGCAGCTATTAAACTTGGATTCCTCACATCGGAACAGTTTGATCAGTGGGTGAAGCCTACAGATATGCTAGGTCCTCAGTAATTTTATAAAGTGTACTTAACAGGAAAAACAAATTAAATTGTATAAAACAAAGTATTTTGCAGCTTGCTTTGTTTTACATGGCCAATTGTATCATGATTGAAGTGCTTTTCCATATGGGACATAAGGTTATATTAGGAAATTGTTCTCGTATAATAAATATATAGCAGTAGGGCAATAGATCTTTTCCAAAAAGATTAATTGATCCAACTGCATCTTATTGCCAGAGATACTTCATTATTTATGTAGTTTAGATGCACATCATCAAAAATAATTGCATACTTGAAAGATTGGTGCTATCAGAGCAATATATGAAATTAATTAGATGTAATAAAAGGAAACATCTTTTATTGAATACCTCATAAGGAAATGTTTCAAATTACTTCCTTTATATCTGATTTGATTAACTAATTTAAACTATTGAGCCTTCCAATACTGGACTGCCTGTTTTAAATCAAAAGGTAACTTTGTGTGTTCAAAAATAAAGAATGACTAATGTCCTTGAAAATATACCCATATTTTGCAGAACTTAATTTTGATACTTATAAACTAATCACTTGCATTATCAGCTCTAAGAAACCTGATTTTAAATTTGCCTTCCAATGTTTTTTACCTGAATAGTTTCTGTAAAGTCAAAAAATAAATATAGAAAAGCTTTCTGGTATATCATAAAGGACATCAAGTTTCAGGTGGTGGCCATATAGGTCCTCCTCTAAGCAGACAGTTTGCTCTCCTTCAAGCAGGCATTCACAAACCCCATCAACAGTGGTCCTATTTTTTCATAACTTTTTTCATATTTTCATTTTTAAGGTTTTTTTAACCCTAACTTAACTGGTTTCAACTCTACGTTAACACTTTTGCACACACAATGTTGTGAAATATTTGTGTTTTGAAAGCCAAGTGACCAGAATACTTTATGAAGCAACTAGGCTCACCAGAGCAGTGAAATGAGTGAGAGAGCTGGAAACTGCGTGGAGTTCTGTATTGTTCCTAACTCCCCAGCCAATTTCATACTCCACACCACCTTATTTCCATTCTGTTTTGCTTAGTACATGCCTTCTAAAGGTGCCAGAGAGCTTGCTTTTGCAAACCTTAGTTTGCATTAGGACCGTGGGCCTGATGCATAAACAGCTATTTTCTCTGACAGCCTAAGTGTTCTGCCAGATTCACCAGGAAAGATTTTTGTACTTTTGAACCAAAGCGATTAGGCTCCAAAAATTACTGTTCTGGGATTACGGCAGAGCATCAGGTTCAAGGAGCTAGTTGGCTTACAGTCTACACCTGGCTGGCTGCTGTTCCTTCATGCTCTTAAGCAGAGATTTAAACAAGCTGTCTTCAGTGTTCCCAAGTTCTTTGAACCAAAACTGTTTGTTCATTTATTTTAATCTCGCTTGAAAGCACCTATCGCTATCTTCTGATCTATTGGGCACATGGAGCTTACAAAGCGTTATTACTTGTGCCCCTGATGTTCTTAAATAGTTTGAGTAGAACCATTGGTGTAATCTGGTTGTGTCTGGGTCCTATATGCTCCTTGAATTAGAACTATTGGAACCATTGACCTCACAATGTTCTCTAGGGGGTTCTTTTTAGATTCTAAATGCCTTCAACCAGTGAACTGTACTTTAAAAATTTAAAACATTTTAAGATTCAAAAGTCAGTTTTAAAACTTGACACACAATTTTAACCCCAGCTATCTGGCAAAATGCCATATTAACTAGATCTGCATGATAAAAGTAGAGTGTTTAGATCAGGCTGAAAGTGAAAGATCATTTTACTAAAAATCATTAGTGTTATCGAAAAGGAAAGGGAACCCATTATTTCACCACCCCTCCCTCCAAAAAAGAGGAGTCATGTGGCACTTTTAAAGACTAAGATTCATTTTTCCCAGTTTCACATCTCAAAAATTCTATCCAAGCAACATAAAAAACCCAAACCTCCTCGTCTTGCTTATGGGTGTATTATGTATGACTTTTTTTAATTATGAAGAAACTGGCATCTTAGCAATGGTATTTTCTTCACTACAGTTGTTGATCTCTTTTTCCCCCCCCCCCCCCCCAAACAGTCAACATGGTTCCAACACTTTGGATGGTCTCCCACTGCACCAAAGTGGGATATGACAATTTCCGAAAGACGAGCCCATTGACTTTTGATATCCTACTAATCCCTGAACAGATCTTCAACTTGTTACAATGAGATCCAGCACATTGAGATACTGCAGTTGGTTGGGTTCAACTAGTTAGCAAGGTGCTGAGGCTTTTCAACTGTCATTAACCTCAGTGGGATTTCAGTACTAAGTGTCTCCTGATGATCAAAACTTTAAAGATGACCGGTTTCAGTGCCCAGAATAAATATGCATTTTTTCTTTAATAACTATATTTTAATATCTTGTACAGACTTATCTCCTCTTCTGTTCCAAACATACATAGCATGTCTGGCTAGTTAGGAATTATTTTAAGCAGTAAACCATTATTCCTGACAGAGACAAAGATATTTTTACTTTACCTCTACAAATCTTCAGTATTATTTCCTAATATGGTCATGATACTGTTTGGAATTGTGAATGCACAGAGAATTTAATCACAAGTATGTTTAAAGCAGTATTCAAAAGTTTAATGAAAATATTTTCTGTGAGGGAGTGGAGGGGCACATGGTTTTGTGCTATTGCCATATTCTAACACTGGTTCCAGAAAAAGAGACGTGAGAAATGCCTTAACTACATGACTAAATTGTTTAAAGTAGATCATAACTGGCCTAGGATAGAGTAGTAGGTGAGCATGGGCATTAGGCACACAGATCACTCTTTCAAAAAAGTAACTTAAAATTCTTGTTTTAATTGAAGTTCCAAAGGGGTTAGTGTTAGTCTAGGTCATCAAAACAAACAAGGAGTCCTGGGGCACTTTTAAAGACTAACACATTTATTTATCGCACAAGCTTTCGTGGGAGAAAATCCCATTTCCTCAGACGTCTGACGAAGTGGGATTTTTCTCCCACGAAAGCTCGTGCGATAAATGTGTTAGTCTTTAAAAGTGCCCCAGGACTCCTTGTTTGTTTTGTTTCAATTCAATATACATTTATTGGCTTGAGGAGGCATACACCTTGCCAAAGTGTATAAGGAAAAAAACTTTAATGAATTTGTCGGAAGTGAGCACACTTTCCCTACAGGTTTTATGGTGGCTGTAGTCTGTCATTTGGTCATTATTGTCTAATCCTTACCTGCTGTTGGGTTGCTACAGTGAAATGCCATATACACCTGCTCTTTTTCTTTTGGATATAGTGTTTTTCCTTAGCACAGTTCACTGATTTTTTTGTATGCTCTCCCTCTGACATAGGAGTAGAAAATGCCTCTGTTTCAATGTTCCCTTTGTTTATGTTAGTGGCAGAGACACTCTTCTATGGGTTTAGACTGAGAATTATGCTATCCCACTTTCCCTCCTCTGTATTTGGAGTGAGTTGCCTTAGCTTGGCCTTTTTCGTTCTAATGAATTAAAGACAAAGTAGGGGACACGAGCTGGTTGTAACGTGTGACCATCTAGCACGAGTCCGACCCTTACCCTGGGGCGGGGAGGTGTGGGCCTGTGGCAGAACAGGAAGGAGACTGGCGACCGTACTCACTTCCGCCTTCACCTGCACGTGCCTCACCCCTGCGCTCTCGGAGGCGTCACTGGCGCCTGCGCAGAGCGAGCCGTAGGCGGGGGGCGGGTCGGGGACGGTTCGGGCTAGGCTATAGGGCCCGGCCGGCTGGCGGAGCGCTTCCGCGTTGGGCGAGTCGCCGCTAGTGTGTGGGTCCCGCTTCGCAGCCGCCGCCGCGATGAATCGATTCTTCGGGAAATCGAAGCCGAAAGTGCCGCCGCCGAACCTCACCGATTGTATCGGGACGGTGCGTGGGGGAGGGGCCGGGTTCGGGGTAGCGGCGAGGAGCTGGAGCCGGGGTGGGCCCCGCTGCCCCGCCCCCCCCCCCGCTGTTGTTCTCGGGAGCCTGCCGCTGCGCGTGACTCACCCCCTGCACAGACACAGCGTCTCCTATAGGGCGACCCCGAGAGACCCTCCCAGCGCCCCATAGCGAGAGCAGCACCCTATAGCGAGCCACAGCGACCTGAGTAGACCGAGACATATAGCAGCCGCCTATATATAGTCCCCATGCCCCCTGAGACTCAGTGACTCCCCCCCCCAGAGAGAGAGATCGTGACACCTGTGGAGTATGTGTATGAGACACTCCCTCCGAGACAACAGCCGCACCTATAGAGACTGATGCACAGTCACGCCTGTAGAGGAGATACTCAGAGAGATGTGCAGAAATACCCCTTCTCCAATCCCCTGCAGAGACCTCTATAGAGAGGTAGCCCCCATAGATACTCAGGACACCTATCAAGTTCCAAAGGGGTAGCCATGTTAGTCTATTGCAGAGAAACAAACAAGGAGTCCTGTGGCACTTTTAAAGATTAACAGATTTATTTATCACATGAGCTTTCATGGGAGAAAATCCCACTTTGTGGACAGATGCACTCAGATCCCATAGATACTCAGAGTTCTGCTACCTTTGTGTTTTCTCTATTGTCATTGCCTCTATTCCTTCTTCCAAGTGCTGTCATCCTCTTCTCCCTTTCTTTTCTTGTTCTCTTGCCCCCCTTCCTGCCCCACTTCATGCCAGTCCCTAACAGCATACTGTGGAAAAGCAGGGCTGAGCCCAGCAGGAAGCCCACACCATGCAGTTCAGAGAGCAGGCGAGTCACGTGAATCTATTCTCAGACTGGTAAAGAATGATGGGATTGTTTTTAGCAGAAATAATCTCTGACTGGTGAACTTGCTGCAAAACAGAGTAAAGACATACACAGATGTGATGGCTTGTTTAATTGTCCTTTAAACATGTACAAATTGAGAGGGATTAATAGAACAGTCAAACATGTGGTTGCTACTGTAACCTTTATGTTAATGAAAGTTTAGAAAGACATTTAGAAAGTCAGACCACATGATCTTGTGGTCCATTCATCCCTTAAAATGTATGAAAAGAAATCTTCTACCAAACTTTTGCTTCAGGAAGCAAACTTTTCCACTGTATATTACATAATTAAAAATTGAGGATAAAGACTATGGTTCCTTGATGTATACGACAAACTTCTAGGCAGACAAAAACAAACAGACTTTTAGCCTTCATGATAACAATGAAAACTTTCAAATGTGACTCAAAACTAATTCACAACTGTCTTCTAGTACAGTGTGGTTTTCAAACTTTTTTTCTCGCGACCCAGTTGAAAAAAATAATTTATTCCCGTGACCCAACAATTACCTCTTTCAGTAATGCATTCCAGTCTTTCAGCATCAGCACCAAGGGGGTGCCGTGATCCAGTACCTGAGGGTCTGTGACACAGTACTGTTGGGTGCAAATTAGATAATTGAATATGCTAGTGGACAAATAAACAAATGGAAGAGAATGATAATCATGGTCAGTGCCTGGAATAACTTCCCACTGAGTGGTGCTCCATGCAATTACTTTACTAACTAAAAGTGATTGGCTTGATTTTCAGTGATTCTTTGTAGAATTTGTGTGGAATTAATCTTTAAACAGTGTATCTTCTCCAACAACTTGTTTGCATAACAGGTACAATATTTATTATGCACATTAACAGATTCCATAATAAGGACGGAGAGGTAGTATCTTTTTAACTGGTCTCAAAGGGTCATTATAGAGAGCAATGTATGGCAATGAAAATTTACCCTCTATTCCTGAAAATTATTGAGGCTCTCAGAATTCCCACGCTTAATGCATATAAATATTTAAATATTCCATTATCAATTTTGGACACTCCTTTATACCATTTGATGGATAGCTGCTGCCTCTATCCTTTTAATATTTATTTATATTTACATTTGTTCTGTTTTTTTCCTAGTTGCTCAGTAGTGTATAATAACTAAACAAGTGTCTGTGGATAGACTGTAAGGGTACAATTGGTGTCCATGATTAAGATTTTTTAACAGTTAATAGATGCTAATTAAGCCAATTCTTTTTCAGTGTAAAATAATTTATTGTAGTATAGACTACAAGAAATGCATAATGTAACATTCCTTACCAAGTTCAATTATGCTCAATTATATACTGATAAATATATGCATTATTGGGAGTGAGGTGGATTAATTCAATTTTAAGTTAGATCAGGGTTTGTTATTATGAGCCATTCATCTCAAAACAATTACTGAAAATGTAAGGGTACTATTAATCCTTTTCTTTTTCCTAAGAATTAGTTCATATGGGTTTCTTCATCATTCTTTTATAATTTACTCCTATTTGCTAATTTAATTTTTAGGAAAACAGATTAGTAGTTTACTTCAGAAAATAGTCAGAATGCTTATTTTGGGGAATATTAAGGCATAACTAGATTCTCAGATATATCATATGAGAAACAGAAGTTTAATATTTTGTACTAGAATAAACTTGTTAGCTTTCACCATGGACTTTCCCTGGAGATAAATGCAGTGCATCTTTGCTTATTAATCACTTCTACAGGAAAGAAAGCCAGTAATAAAAATGAATAATTTGATACTGAAACCCAGTTCTCCTTTGTGTATGTTAATTTGGATTCTCCTTAGATTATGTAGAGATGGTTCACCTACTTTGGTCATATGAAAGCTTTTTTTGTATATTAGTGGTTTAAACATAGAATTTAAAGTCCCTGGTCTCATAGTTTTAAGGCCTAGTATAGCAGCTCAATCAATCCTTTTGAAGCTGATAAACTGAGTTCCATGAATTCTGTGATGTAGGAATTTTTTGGACATCACCTGGAAACCGAGGTTGTGTCTGTTCTGTGTATATTATATTCTAGGGCATACATAATTATATTAACAGGGTCTGCCTCGGTGTCTTATTACAGTCATCCTGGTATGCAGTATGATGTGCGCTAGTTGTCCAAATAACAGTCATCCAACCCTGGTGTTGATTGAGTTAAGAGGAAGATGTATGTTGGTTGTGGAGAGCTTTGGGACCCTGTGAGAGTTGACAGAAGCCTCCATAAATGTAGTAGTATATTTTAAAAATATTGTACAATTTATCTTCCTTTTAATTAATAAAGCACAGTGGAAAGCTTAAAGTAAGTCTGTCAGTGCCAGCTGTGACCAGGCATTTTGTCTCTAGTGGGGAGAGAGCTAATATTAACTGCTCTGCATAGAAAATGCCTCTGGCAATAGTATATTATGAATGTCCCCCTTCAAGACGGTGTATACTGTTTCCTTGGTTAGAGAAAGAGGAGTCTAATAGAAGGACAAATGCACCAGAATTAAAATGTTGACTACCTTCATACAGATGATATTATACAAATTGAATATGCAAATTTAATGTCATATCAATGAGCATTAATTGAGTATCATTGTATGCCCAGCTCTGATTTACGGAATGAAAAGTGTAAGTTGTCTTTGAGACACATCTCTGAACACCTAAAGTCAGTAAATGTTATTTTAGAAAGTCTAGTTGTTTAACTAGTTTAATCCCATTAGGAGAAACTTTAGAGCCTTTGGTTTTCTAATTGTCCTTTTCCACAGGGCCAGATTCTCAAAGGGGCTTCTGGGTTTAGGACCCCAGGCTCCAGCCCCTAAAACCCCATGTTAATCCGGACTGGAGACCCCTGCCCCGCTCAGCATCGGCAGGGCAGAAGCAATGGGGGGCGCAGAGGGCCGGCCCCTACCCCTGCGATGGCGTCCCAGGCTGGGGGCCCCGTGGTGGGGGCAGCCCAGGGCCCCTGGGCCGGTTAATCCGGCCCTGTTCTTCTAAAAGGCTTTTTGACATTCTAAGTCTAGTATGCATAACTGCAACTCTGTATGTAAGAACACACTGGTCCAAGGACTACAAATACTTGGAAGAAATCTTGAACATCAGTCATGAATTTTTTGTCCATCTTCCTTGTACCGTAGGTGGATAGCAGAGCTGAGTCAATTGACAAGAAAATTGGTAGGCTTGATGCAGAACTGGTGAAGTATAAAGATCAAATGAAGAAAATGAGGGAGGGGCCTGCAAAGGTAAGAATCCTAGTTGGTGTACACTTGAGAAGTGACTCATACTTTGTCTTTCACGTAATGGAACAATGTCATAACCAGTTCCTCAACTTCTTAGCAGTATCATTAAAAGTACTTCCTGTAAACTTGATAGAGGGTGGGCTACTATAAACTTGTTTGTATTCTCAACTATCTTCCACATTTGTGTCATACCAGTTGCTAGCCTTTAAATAAAATTGCATTTTCATAAAGCTACTCTGTATAAAACTAATAAATGTGTCTACAAAGTCAGAAATAATCTTATCATTTCCATTTTACATCTACATCGGGGTATTAGAGAGGGTAGACTTAGTCATGCACTCTCTGGCCATCCAGTCATACTGTGTTAAATTGGATCTTTCTCTGAACTAATCACTGTGACTCTTTTCATAATTGTCACAGATTTCAGTAAATTGAATACCTACCAAGTAAACATTGAAATGCCAGTTAAACACTAAGTAAACGTTGTCAACTTTTTGTTTACTGAAAGATTGAAATAAGATCTCATTGTGCATAGGGGAAAGGATAAAAGTGGGACCAGCTTTCTTACTTTAAGGTTCTTTGAGGTCAAACTTCCAAACCAGAATATGGGGAGCAGTGGTACAGGGAGGGAAGGAAGCAGGCAGAAAATGTGGGAATTTAGCAATCTGGGTGTCCCTGTGAAACCAGTAGACTTTCTTGGGAGAGGGGAGAGCTCCTTTTCTTGCTTTCTCTCTCTCATTCCTCTGCTGTTCTTTGAAGTCAAGTCAGCAAGGCAGGCTCCTTGGTTCAGTTGCCTATGGAGGAGGTCTAAACCTTTCAGAAATGGATAGGAGAAAAACTCCTGAACTTGAGATGGGGCAGACACCTAAGGAAACAACTTTTAACAAACTAAGGTGGAAGTTCTTCATGCATGTAGTGAAATTACTGATAGCACCATACAAAGCCTTATTTGGTTGATACTGACCATTGAAATGTTTTTGAAAGGTAATGACCAGTGAAATTGTCATTTATACAAGTGTGTTCTGTTTCTGGGCGTGTTTTTCCTTTCTATGGGTTTTCATTATGTTTCAACACGCATGTGTGTGTTTAACGTCTCTCACAATTTAAAAGAAAGGACCTCTCACAGTCAAAAAAAATAATTTTATGCATTAAATATCATAATAATGTAACAGCTCTGTTCTCATCAACATCTGGCTATCGCTTCTCTTTCAGAATATGGTGAAACAGAAGGCTTTGAGAGTGTTAAAGCAGAAGCGAATGTAAGTTTCAAGCTTTCTTAATACTTAATGAAATACTGTTTAGAGGGATTGGTGCACTTTCCACTTCCTCTTCCATTTCTTGTGAATATTCTTGCAAACAAATCATGGAAGAAATGGCAGTCAGCTGTTTAGAAACATCCAATTTTTGATCATCTTATCAAAGCTAATTTCTCAGTGTCGGCATGTCTGGGCTATATTTGTACATAAATCAGGAGTCAACAAAACCTGAGCACCAGGTTGCCATGGTGACCAGGGTTTGTAGCCTGGATCCTGGCTTTGTTGTGGAAATGCAGTGGAGGAGCGCCCCCTGGTGACCAAGAATAGAACTGCTGGCACCTAGCTGGGAGCCAATTTTGTCATGCTCTGACATAAATAGATAAATATCTTGGATATTTAACATAGACGTTAGTTATATAACTGTAATTGGAGTACTGGTACACCCTGAATTAAAACCAAATGAAATCTAGGTAAATCACTGAAGTTACACTTGAGTTTCTGTCTTGCTTTATGTTATATAAATGGCTACTTTATATGTATGAATCAACAGCACAGTAAATTATTTACATGCAGAATGCCCTTTGGCTCTCACTGGTGTTCTTAACATTCCAATTTGATACAATCAGAGCACTGTTTGGGATTATCTACATTTCTCCCAATTGCTGTGCCATTAGTAAGTAATGCAGTCATCCCAAATTTGTGTAAACAAAACCTTTATATCACAATATTGCACACTGTATAATGGCTCGACAAAACAGAGGCACAAGGTCGCCATGACGACTGGAGTTTGTAGTCTGGCTCCTAGCTCTGGTGCAGAAATGCAGTGGAGCAGCACCGTCTGGCAACCAAAAATAAAACTGCTAGTGTGAGCTGGAAGCCAGTTTTGTCAAGCCCTGCTATATAAACTTTTGTAACCCTGGGTATACATTGTAAGCAAGAGTTTAATTCTGCATTCAGAAATAACTTTATCAAGTAGCAGACATAAATACGTAGTCAAGTTCAATGGCCCTTAGAGCAAAATTAAAATGACTATAATCGAACACTGTTTACAAGTAAATAAAGATTGCTTTCTGTTTTTGTTTCCAAGTTTGAAAAGTATTTTTTCTCTCAAGTACTTTGTGAATTTCATTTGGGTTACTTACAAATTGTATGACATACAGTAATGTTTTAAACATAGGATTTGTAATATTTTAACAGGTATGAACAACAGCGGGATAATTTGTCACAACAGTCTTTTAATATGGAACAAGCCAATTACACCATCCAGTCACTGAAGGACACAAAGACAACGGTATCAGTACATTCATTTCAAGTTTGCTTTATTTGTAAGAGCTGCAATAGATACAAGCATCTTGTCTGATTCTTTTATAGGTTGATGCTATGAAACTGGGGGTGAAAGAAATGAAGAAGGCTTACAAGCAAGTCAAAATTGATCAGATTGAGGTGAGCATTTGTATTGCGTACTACTAAACTATCCAAAGATTCTGTGTTAAAATGTTAAATAGTGACTATTACTGTGCACATAAAATTTATCTGGGAATAAATGTTCACTGCCTATACCAGAGAGAATGAAATGAGCTAAATGCACAGCTGATTGCTTCAGTCAGAAATAAGCAGTTCTACAGCTTTTGTTAAAGATGAAACTGATCTGATTTTCTACATGCTGCTAATCCTGATCTTGCAGATTTTTAATTCTGTTGACTGCACAGTCCAGCACTTGGCTTTCAAGTCATCAAAATGAATTATCCCACTGGAACAACCTCTTTCTTCCAGCCATTTGTTCCTTCCAAACTTTATGATGATCTGCTCTGGTTATGTCCTTCTCCCATTTTTGTTTCCCCATGTTCTTCCATGTTGCTTCTGTTACTTGAATCCTCCTTCCAGATTAATTCACCAGTCTCCCAATCTCTCCTCTCAGTACCTCCTGAAAACACACATCCGAATGGTATACAAGGCCTAGTCCTTCCCTAAGAAGATTTTACTAAATAACAGCTACGACTTTGCCAAAAGGGGGGAGGAAAAGGCGTGAAGGTTAAAACACACTGTCAACTTGACTGCTTAATCATCTTTCTGGTGTATTCCATCACTTATTCTCTGTTTATGCACAGTGTCTACATTGTAAGCCCTTTGGGGGCAATGCTTGTTATTTTAGTTGAATAAGTATTTAGTGAGAGATTTACACTAAAGTGTGTATTATTTTTGTAATTGGTTGACTTGGCACAACTTAAGTTAGTCCCTCATTCTCTAGAACACCTAGATAAATTTCCTCAAATTTCTGTACTTGAGGTTGATTCTTTCCAGGCCTCCCAATTAGTGTTTTCATATTTACTGGTTATAAATATGGATATATCCTTAGCACTGAGCATAAATGTCTCTATAGCATTCAGTTGTTTTTCTTTCTCCTTGCCTATAAATTATCAGACACCCCCCAATGTCTGAGCTGAAATTTATTGATAAAACAAGAGTTTGATACACAATAGTTTCTTGAACTTGTCGAAGAGACTTCCTTGTCTTCTAGCTCGACAATTGTCCTAATGTGGAGCTACTTCCATCTTTTCATCTTTTGTATTAAATATAATAATGCTTTGGATTGTCCCATAATGGCACTGGGCTGATCACTTTTTGCTGGGCTTTTAACATCTCACCAGCTGTGCATGTTCTATGGGAACATCCATTTTCAGTTCTACTGGTTTTTGGCATGTTTTGTGAAATCCTGTCTAATCACATTTCCTCATTCTTTCTATTCATGCTGTTTCTGTCACTTAGTTTCATAGCTAACATTCCTGCTCTGATTTCTCATGCTTCAGATGTCCTTTTTTCAGCCCATTCTAGATGCTTCTGACCTCATTTCCTACAATGTCCAGCCATCTAATATAACAATGCAATTGGTTTTGACTGCCTTCACTTGCAGTCTTAGAAGTTTAATGTCTGTTTGCATATTAAAACAATCTGTTAACCATGCTAGGAGACTTTCATCATTTGATTGGAATATAGATGAAGAATGAATGGCCCTGCACTTCCATACTACAGTTCAGAGCATGAAATTAAAAATATTCAGTTTAGTTTAGGGTTTTTTATTAGCATGGGTCATATTCTTCTTCTGCAAGCTAATACTAGTTTTAAAAGTCTCTTGAAATTCACTCTGGAGAAGTGTAAAACTACCTGCTATGTTCATAGATTTTGGTACCAGTTTCCCTTCCTTTATTCCAATACATCATTTATATTTTATTTTTTTAATAGCTGAGAGCTCAGAGGGTTACACAAATGCATAATTAACACAATATTCTATTCTTATAACAATTCCAAAAAGTATTTTATAAATAAATTACTTCAGTAGAGTAGTTTGTTCTGCAACATTAGCTCCTGAATCACTTCTGAATATCAGCAAAATAAACAAGGAGTCTAGTGGTACTTTTAAAGACTAACAAATGTATGTATTGCATGAGCTTTTGTGGATAAATAGATTGTTAGTTTTTAAAAGTGCCACTAGACTCCTTGTTTGTTTTGCTGACCTAGACTAACACGGCTACCCCCTTTGGAACATCTGGATTTCAGTGTATTATTTTAGTTGAATCGGCTTGTAACTGTGCAATTGGAATAAATTTAACTTGGTTATTACCACAGGATATACAAGACCAGTTGGAGGATATGATGGAAGAGGCCAGTGAAATCCAGGATGCACTGGGTCGTAGTTATGGAACACCAGAAATTGATGAAGATGACTTGGAGGCAGGTTAGTGAACAGAAAGTGATTCAATGGTACTTTTTTTCTTCTTACTAGTGCTTTTTAATGTATTACTAATTGTCTTGTTAATTAACATCTATTTGTTTGGCTCAAATATAAATCATTGTTGCTTCTTTTTTTGGATCAACTTCCCTCCTTCTGCTTTCTAAATAAGAATCTTTCCTGTGCTGTTAGGTGTTGCTTAGTGCACAGACAATGCTTCACCATCCCTATCTATCCTGTGCCTCACTTTGCATATCCGCTACGTTATGAAGCCCCATAAATTTTCCTTTTCAGAGTAATGTTTGATGGAGAGATTCTGTCAGCTGACTCCTTTTCCGTGTTCTTCCAGCTGCCCTAAGGCACATCTGTCAGGGTAGATGCTCTGGCTTTGTTTTTAATACATCCTTCTGTAACTTTGGTAGCTTCATTTTTTTCCATGCCAGTTAAATTCCTTGCTTACATTAACATATGTAATGTAATAATTTAATTTCAGAACTGGATGCCTTAGGTGATGAGCTTTTAGTTGATGATGACAGTTCCTATTTAGATGAAGCTGCATCTGCTCCAGCAATTCCAGAAGGCACTCCTACTGATGCAAAAAACAAGGTAGGCCTTTTCCTCTCTCATTTAATAACTGTACAGTAAAACTTGTTTTAATCAGTCATTCATGGAACTGATAAAACTGTTGCTTAATAGAAGCCTCATGAAGATGGAGCAGAATTTTGCCTAGCGTGTTTGGGGATACTGATGGTAGTCTCTTGTGCAGATCTGATTGTATGTTTTGGGAGGCTAATTTAACTGTGCAAACGGATGATGTCTTTCTGCTGTAAAAATCTATTTCCCCATAAGGTACTGACTGTAATTAGTGGAAAGGACTGTCATAGTGTACTTTATACATTTTACATGGTTTTTCAAGCAAACCTAAAACATTATTTCCCAGCTATTGACCTGAATTATATTTAGGCTATATAGACTAAACTTTCTTCGCATGGGTTTTGTATGTGAGCATATGTCAGCTGATTGATGTTCAATGTTCACTTTTATAGGCTATAATAAAATCAGTAAGAGGGGTCAGCTACAGAAAATACTGATGCTCCTATTTGATCCCAATTATAAAATAATCTTAAATTCATTAAAATTTGACCAACTAAAAATTCTTCAGAATGTTTTGGTTATTGAGGAATCATTAAGCTATTCTCTTTTTTTTTTGCCCCCCCCTCACAGGATGGTGTATTGGTGGATGAATTTGGCCTGCCACAAATTCCTGCTACATAAACACGCATTTCTAAAGCACATTGGAAATAGCAAGTTACTTCTTACAAATCAAATTAACAAAACATTTTATTTGAAACCCTGGAAAACTTGCCTTTTCGGTGTAACTTTAATATCACTACATCTTACAATGCAATATAAATGGCTTTGAAGAAGGTTGATATACTACTGACTTTTATTGGTGGAGAAAAATTGGCTCAATTTCCTTCAGTGGATATATTCAGTCTACTAGGTTTTGATTCCCTATGTCTTATGGAAGGAGTAATACATGAAAAATAGTGGTGGCTGTTAATTGTTGAGCTTTGTCTTGATTTGTTTTGTATTATAGCTGTTTTCTGAAACAAACTAAGGCTATATGGCTGCTTATCTTCTGTAAGATAGCTTCCTTATTGCTTACTGTACTGATTTGATAACGAATGGATGCATTTTTTAACAATACTTTAGTTCTGAGACTTTCTTGATATTGTATTTGTAACTCTTAATTACAGCTGTAACAAACAAACAAATAAATACATACAAAGGTTATGTTTAACCTTATGTATTTCATTTTGATATAAAGTTGTAGACCATAGAGTAGTTTATCCTCTTAGTGGGGTGTTTTTGGTAGTAGTCTTAATCCATCCCTGCCAGTCAGCATTTGAGCCTGGGCCATCCCTTAATGTGCTTGGTCTAAAGCTGGAGGTTGGTCATGATCCTAAAGTTTCTCCACCCTTCCATATCTCCCTTTTAGAATTCCAAAATAATACTTCTGTAAGAACATTGCTACTGCTGTGCTTCTCCTCTGGGCATGACTGCTTTGTCTTTGACCTTTATTGCTCTGTAGATTGTCTAGCAAAAAATGGGCATAGAACAAATGGCCATCTCCCTTCCTTTGCACCCATTGGCCAGGAGAGTGAGAGTACTCCCAAACTGAAATCTCCTCTACTAAAGACTGTATTGCCAAGTCTTATAGCAGACTGTCTGTGGCCCAGATAGCTTTGCATTTTTATCAGGAATGAAGTGTACAAATGTTTGTTGTACAGAAACTGAAACTTATTTATGCTTAATAAAGATATTTTTCCAACATATCTTTTAAGAACACATCCCTCCTTAATTGTAATCATCAGATTAGAAAAAGTTCCATATGTAATCAAAAATACAAAATAATTTACCTGTTATTTTAGTTCTTGCTGGCAGGTTTTCCTTCAGCTGAAGAAGCTAGACGTAAATAATAATAAAGCCCTGGAGCTGTTAACAGGTTGGGAACAGAGAGCCCTCAGTTAGTAAACTGGTCTATTAGAGAAATGTTGTCTGAAATATCTACAATGTATGTGCTATTTTCTTCCCTAAATGAAACTGGCAGCAAAGAATTAATTGCAGAACACGTACTCTTCCTAAGTCTAAGTGGTGATGAACACAGCTACATGCCTAATATAAAGGAGAACTTAAAAGTGTCAGATTTCAAAGTCTGTTTAAAATAACACTAATGGAAACTGGAGTTTAGATCAAATTGTTTTGGATGTGTACACAGCTTTTTATGTAAATTGTCTTCTGCTGTTTATGTTCCTTTAGATTATTTAAATATAGTATTACAGAATTGATATTTTTAAATATCAGTATGTGTGGAATCAAATATTTGACACAGCTTGTGAGGCAACAACAAAAATTAGCTATCTTCAGCTATAAATCTGTATTTCCCTTCCATTAGTTGTTGACTAACCCCCAGTTTACTGTGCATGAGAATCCAGCACTATCAGGCCAGGGAAAGGAAATACTTTCATAGAATATTGCCCTTTTGAATGATTTGCAGATTGTTTCTAATATATTTTAGACTTGCATCATAAGTTAGAGGGTGGGAAAAATAGCTATTAAGCCATAGAAACTATCCCCCTTCTTTCCCCCCCCCCCCAAAAGAGTACCCATCAGATACTAAATTGAAATTGTATTTGATTTTTGGCTTAATACCCAAATAGCATTTTTTTTATAATTTGCAAGGCAGACTTCTGTTTGAGACATCTTAGAAAGCACAGCACTCCATAGCACGTAAGAACTTACTATCTTTGACTTATTGCTAGAGTTGGCCTAAAAATATAAAAGCCATCAACATTCCAGTTGGAAAATAATTTCAACACTACTTTTGTTCAATTTTAGGCCAACTGTATTAATTACCATATTTATTACAGAGATAAAGGGGATGATATAATCTTTTTATTGAACCAACTTCTGTTGGTGAGAGAGACATCTCATGGCTTGTCTCAGACTCCCTAAGAATGTGTCTCCAGAACTTTAAAAAAAAATTATTTCCATTTCTATTACAGTAGGACTAACTTTGTGATGAAGATAGGAAAAAATATTAGCGTTACAACTTTAGACTATGTGAACACTTTTCGGCATGCAGTGATGAAATGCAAAAAGATGTAGTTAAGAAGGTACCAAACAGGTCTATGTTCATAGACTGCAACAATGGTAGAATGCCTGTTAAAGAAGAATACAGGAAACAAAAGAATAAGTCTGGTCTACACTAAAGGGTTTTGGCAACAAGTCAATTTCTGTTCATTAGTGCACACAGTACAGTCACCTCTGCTGACAAAACTACCGTTTCGCCAATAAAATCACTTCTGCAAGAGGCATAGGGCTTTTGTGGGCAGAGTTACAGTGACAGTGTCCCTTTAGAGTGATTGGGGAGCAATGTTCCCTCTAAGGTTTGGTGGCTTGTGCAAAATTTTCAAGCCGTGTGCAAAACTTTTTCTGAATAAAATTTTTGTATAAACTCACATGGCAGAAATTATAGGCATTAATTGAAGTGATTGTAAATAGAATTAATTAATTGTTTCATTAATTGAATTTGAATGAATTTTGAATTGAAATTTAATTTTTAGAAAGGTTTTTATTTAAAATTTTTTAAAAGCATTTTAAAAAAGAAGGAAAGAAAAAAGAAGGAAGGAAGAGAAAAAGAAAAAAGAAGAGAAAGAAAGGAAGCAAGCAAAGAAAGAAAGAAGGAAAGAGGAAAGAAGGAAGGAAAAGGAAAAGAGAAAAAGAAAAAAGGAAGGAAGAGAAAGGGAGGAAGGAAGCAAAGAAAGAAGGAGAGAAGGAAAGAAGGAAGAGAAAGAAGGAAAGAAGAGAGAAAGAAGGAAAGAAAAAGGAAGGCAAAGAAGGGAAAAGGAAAGAAAAAGGAAGGCAAAGAAAGGAAAGAAGGAAAGAAAGAAGCCGAGAAAAGAAAGAAGAAAAGAAGCCGAGGCTGCTGGCGGCAGGGACCAGACCGCGGCCTCGGGAGGCTGCCAGCAGGGCAGAGCAGAGCAGGGCAGACCCCGGCAATGGAGGCTGATCCCGGCCCTGTGCTGGGAGGCCGAGGCTGTTGGCGGAGTGGAGCTGGCCCTGGCCCTGGCCAGGAAGTCAAGGCGGCTGGCGGGTGGGAGCCCAGGAGCCTGCCGCGGCCACCCCCTGCCCCGGCCACGTGGGGCAGGCAGGCAGGCCGGCCCCTGCTTCTGGCCTAGCCCTGAGCCTGCCTGTTCCGCCCTGGGGGTGGGGAGGGCCAGCCTAGAGGCTGGGCTCAGGCCAGGTCTGCCGAGGCAAAGCTGCAGCCCCGGGGGTCTGGAGGGGGCAGCGGAGGTTCCTCAGTGCTGTGCAGGGGTTGCGAACCTGCGCAGCTTAAAGGGAACATAGTTGGGGAGCAGGGAAGGTTGGAGCTCTGCTCTGTCAGCCCCATGGCTCATGGTCACTAGAAGCTGCTGCCTGGCTTGCAGAATGAGCCTGGGACTCAGACAAGCCACAGGCAGCTCCCACAAAGGGACAGGCTGCTGCTGGCTGCAAGCCAAGGATATGGGGGCTCCTAGGCAGGACCTGTTAGGTTGCTCCCTGGATCCTGCCTGTGAGTCTGGGAGGTGGGCAGTTGCTGCTGGGCTCCTAGTTGGGTCACAGGTGGCTGCTGCCCACTTCCCAGCTGGGAACTGGGACTGGGTGGGCTGTGGGCAGCTTCCGCCTGGTTTCCCAGGACTGCTGTTAGTGGCTACTGTTCACCTCCAGCTGAGATGGGGTGAGGTGTGAGAGGCTACAGCTGGGCTGTAAGCTAGGACCAGGCGGGATGCAAGAGGCTACATGCTAGTTGTAAACTAGGGTGCAGCGTGCTGCAGCCTTGACCTGGAACATAGCCTGTTGAGCCCACTCCTGGTTCAGAGCCAGAGTGGGCAAGACACAGGAAGAAGTACCCGCACAACTATCCTGACTCTTGGATGGGACTGGGAGTGGAGATGCGGGGAGGGCAACATATGGACAGGGAGAGATGGGTGTCACATGGTGCACAGTGGGCTATAGTCTGTGTAACTTTTCTGTTCACTTTTGCAATGTAATTGTATAGTTTGATGCCAATTATGCCATGCAAGGTTCCCTTTGAATGCTGTACCATATTGTTTTGGTGTCATGTTTCCTGCAACGTTGTCCATGTGTACAGATAGGAAGCCTGTTACATGGCTCGGGGGGAAGGGGACAATCAGAGTTGTCTCCAGCAGCATGGTGACAGCTATTTCCCAGTCATTGCAAGAGAAGAAAACAAAGACAATGGAGCTAGCTAAATGCCTATAGCACCTGGCCCAGGGGGAGGAGGAGTGACTGAGCGGGATTGGAAAATAAATACAGACACTTTGCAAGAGAAGGAAGCTGCTTGCTGCTGGCCTTTGCCAGAGAAACCCCATCTTAGAAGTAACTTGCAAGATATTGAGCCTGTCCAAATGGCCAGAAGGGCCTGGGCTGGTTGACCACCACCACCACCAGCTAGCCTTGTGGGTAAGACTGAGAATAGACCAAAGAGTAATCTTGAAATAGTGTTAGTAGAATATCATGCATTTTGTATCTTTTTAACTTGTGGTCACTCCTGACTCCTCCATTAAATGATTGTACATTGATTTGCTATATGTGCACTTAAAATCATATTCTAATCAATAAACTGTTTGTTTTATCTAAACTGTGTGAACTTCCGAGGGTGTGACTCAGAGAGGCTGGGCCAATCCATTTCTGTTAGGGGTCTATGAGTCTACTGTGATTGGGGAAGGGCCTCCCAAACACTGTAGGATGGGAGGTCCTGGTGGGGTGTCCAGGGGTTCTCGCCTGGAGACTAACCCGTAGGTGGCCAGAAGATGCATGCCTACTGCCTGGAACCAGTTACAAACAGGAGGCTAGTGTGGACTGACTCAGGCTTGAGTTAGCCACCTGGCAAACTGGGGTAAACTAGGGTTCAGGAGTGAGATTGGGGGGAGGGGGGAAGGTGTCACAATGGCACAAGGGACCAGATTCTGGGAGCAGCCTGTCTCAGATGCGTCTCTGCTCTGCTCCTAAAATCAGTTGAAGTGCTCCTGCTGAGGATGCACTCCACTGACCAAAGGAGAACGTGGACATGAGCCACCATAATAGCAGTGGCTGAAGTTGAGTTAAATAACTTTTTCTTTTTTTTTTTTTTTTAAGTAGACAAGGCCTAAGATTTTTTTAGGTCGTTGCTCAAGAAAGTTCAGCCTGCGCTGTCCTTACATCGTGCTGCTTGAGCGACCCTGGGCCTTCCATCCTGCAAAGATTTAACTCCGCATAGCTTTCGGGAATCCTTTGGCCTAAGCATCCCCCCGTCCTGACTGGGTACATTATCAGCCAGTGCCACAGAGCAGCTCACGGGCGGGGGAACGGGGGGCTGCGTAGTGCCCCTTCTGAGCGCTCAGGCAGGACGACGCAGGCCCCAAGCAGCACCACTCATTGGCTGACAAATCAGAGGCGAGGGGCTGACTCATCCCTGCGCGAGCCGGGCGCGCGGCTTCCTAGGAACACCGAACTCGGCTGCCCGTGGCTCCGCCTGTCCTGGTGCAGGGACCTCAAGTCCCGCCACTCTACAGACAGCTGGGGGAGGGGACGGACGGAGTCGAACCGGAAGCGCCCCTCAGCCCCGCCCTCTTCCGGCGCAGGAGAGGGGGCGGAATAGGCTGGTCGCGGGTTACTTCTGCCGTGACCGTGGGGGCGGGGCGGGGATTCCCTTCCGGTCTCCTCAGCGGCGGCTTCCGGTGTTCCCCCACCGCCAGGTCAGCGGAGCAGTTTCCGGCGCGCGTGACCTGGCAGAGGTTGGTTCCCGGCGGAGATGGCGGCGCTCGAGGCTCCTGTTACCGTCACCGTCACTTACAGTAAGAGGCGCCTGCGGTGGTCCAATGGGGCGGCCCCTTCCAGGCACCGCGGGCTGGCTCCGGGCCGGTGTCGTTCGGGGCTCCCCGGCGCGGCCACTTTCTCTCGTCCCCGGCAGCCAGGGCCGGCGCCGCCCTTACCGGTGACCCCCAGCCGAGCTGCCGCCGCGCTCAGGCAGCGATAGCCCTGGTCGGGCGCCCCGTAGGGCCAAGCCCGAGGTGGCCAAGGAGAGCCGCGTGCCCGCAGCTTGGCCCTGTCCCTCGGGACACATCGCCCCTAACGATCAGCGCATGTCTCTGGCGCAGCCTGTACCCTGCGCCCGGCTTGTGGTTCCTGTACCGCTGGCCCACATAACACTTAACAAACAGCAAATCCCTCAACCCCACAGGGGCTTTGTGCCAGCCACAAATATCCTCTCCACTCTGCCTTCCTCCTGTGATTAGTGTGATCTGGTAGAAGCCCAAATTTGGGGTGCTGGGTGCCTTGTGCGACCTGGTACATAATCGAAGAGGAGAGAGTTCCTATAATAAAGTTCTGAAACAAAGCTAATAACCCAGACACTGAGCCTGCAGTAGGGTCCCTGCAGGTAGATTCCTGTGCTTGAGTGGAAGCAAATTAAAATGAGCAGAGGTAACCTGTGAGTTGTTAGTGCTCTTTTTTCTTCATATATGCCCAGCCAACAGACAAAAACAAAATCATTATCTTTTTGGAAAATGTGTTGACAGTTTTGAGCTATTTAATAAATACAGGGAGGCAGCATGGGCCTTGTGAGCAGAGCAGTAGCTAGTTGGGTGAATTTTACTGTTTATAAAATGGAGAAAAAAGTAGTGTCCTTCCTTTGTAAAGTTCTTAGAGATCTGCTGATGAAAAGAGCTATCTTATTATTATTGCCTACGGTGTGAAATACCCAGGCAGATAAACAGTACTTGAGTTATGGTAGAACAAGAAATCAGAAGAAAAAAATTAGAATTTTCAAGAAGGCTGAGGTTTCTCCTGATACAGAGAATATAGGTATATGGACTTCTAGGTCCATCACTGTAATACACCTTTACAATAATTTCTCTATTTAATCAGCTGAAAGGAGCTTTTTACTGCAGTTTCACCCTTGTTTTACCTGAAGTTTACAAAATATGGCCACAATCCTGCAGCTGTAAGTATGTGTTTGTGTCTGATGATACCAGTGAGTGTTTCTTCCCTGTTTTTTATCTGTTTTAAGCATCCTCTAGGTACTTGAATACAAATAACCTAGAGCAGGATTGTCTCTCTCTTAGATTATGTCCAGGACAGTGAGGCCCCAATTCTAACTGGAGTGTTTTGCACTGTACTGAAATGCTAAACTATATTTTGTGGTGTGCATGAAATATTTTATTTAAGTTAATCTTCTAAGCCATAGCTGGAAAAGTGTTAAAAGATCTTATAGTGAACTTTTTCTGGTGTATGTATCTGAGAAGTGAACTCTATAGTCAATCTATATCTGATCTTGAAGCCTGATCTCTTTAGGAGCAGCCTTGTAACCTCTTATATACAAGAAGTACATGGCAAGTGTCAGAAGCAAATTAGTACTAGAGGAGAATGAGCAGCAGGAACAAAACAACAAATCTTCCAAAAGCTCAGGAAAATGGCATTCTTCAATACCCCACAGAACTTCAGCTTTCATTAATTTTCATGGTGGACAGACTGGAAGAAGTATTTTCCAAGATTTCTACAAAGATCCACTAAGAAACTGGACACAGCCATGTATTTTCTTTAATTTATGCAATGGAGAAGCAGGCAGAACATATTTAAAATTCCTTTGACTTTACTGAAGACAGTCACAAAGGTGATTATGAAGGGTTTTGGCTATGTCTGATACATACGTTGTAACTCAAAGAAATGTAGTTTATGAAAGAGCATGTTTTCACCAGAGAATTCAAGAATGAGGGGAAAACGTTGATTACTTTTTAAGAGCTCGGGACTGGTAAAACATGAAAATACCAGACAGAGGCTGGTTATCTTTAAGAGCAGCTACAATTGAAGACAGACTTCACGTAACTCTAGCCACAGCTATTCATATAACAAAGCAGCCTGAACTAATCAAATAGCAGAAAAAAAGGAAAGAACAAGTTGAATAACCTGAAACTTGCTTAGAAGCTGTAAACGGACATTTGAGTTCTAAAAGTCATTATTGGAAAAGTCCTGAGGTGGGGGAAAGAAATCCCAGGCAAAGAGGGACAAATTCCATCCTGCATGTGAAAGGCATCGAATAAAATCCTGTCTCAAGAGATGATGTCTGTCCAGGCAGAAGCACAAGGGCATGGGAAAGAGTGGAGCCAGAACCTCACTATGAGGTGTAGGAGGACATGGAAGAGCTGGCTGCAAGCTTATCCGCTCCCCATGGATGTGAACCAGGGTCTCCTTGTCATAGAAAGGGCAGATATAAAGGAATTTTGTGAACCATGCCATGTGCTTATGTCTCCATGAAGAGGCTGCCACCCCATGTTTCTGATGGGCCTTTTGACCAGGGTGGAGTACAGACTAGTCTGCAGGGGTTCCGTGCTTTCCTTAGGTGGCAACAGCTCCTGCCATTTGGTGTTGGGGTGGGACATGAGTGTCAGGAAGTGAACAGGATGAAGCACAGGCATGTACAGATGTTTTCTGGGTGTGGTTCAAAGGTGCAGTGGCTTGCTGTATTTAGCTAATTTAGGTGCATGTTGGGGGCAACTGAGGAGGCTCATGAGGCAAGGGCTTGATGACAAGTTCCAGAGAGCCTACACTGGGAGGTGAGTGGGAAGCACCCTCCTCTAGCACCTATTTAAGGAAAGCAAGAGAATCAAGAGGCAAAGCTGCCCTCACCTTCTGGAGCATAACAGGGGAAACATGGGGTAGACAGCTCCTTGTGCTGGCTAAGCTCCATTGAGCCCTCTGTAGTCCAGGTGGCCTCCAACTCTGGTATTGGCCAGGACCAATCTCCAGAACACTAAGGGTGTCTCCTCCATGGCAGGGGGGTGGGGGGAATGGGGTAGCAGGCTAATCCTCCTGTGGTCACTATAGACAAGGTCACAGATACTAGCTTCTAGGTTTTGAGGAAGTCCTGGTAAGCAAGTGGCAGCTCAGGAGTTTCAGGGAAGGCCTTTCAGGTGAAGATAATAGAGTTGTTGGTCATATTGGGAGCCTTTGAGGGAAGGTGTGTGCCGGCACACTAAAGGAGTCTCTACAGGCCCTGGAAGTGGAAGGCATGGACCTGTCTATGGATGGATGCAGGCCAGCCCCTATCTGTAGAGCCCTGTGTGGATACAAATATGTGGATCCGTATCTGATCTGCATCTGCAAGAAATGGTCTGCAGATATCCGCGTTGTATCTGTGGATGTGGATATCCATGGATATCTGCGTATTTGCAGGGCTCTAGCCCTGTACAGATAAAAATATGTGGATCCGTATCCGATCTGCATCTGCAAGAAATGGTCTGAGGATGCGGATATCCACGGATATAATGCGGATATCCACGGATTTGCAGGGCTCTACCTATCTGCCCTCCCTCCCTCTTAGAAGGTGTGTAATAGTGAATGAGGCAGGGCATGGCAGGAATTAAAAAGGCCACATGATGGTTAAGATATTAGAATGCCGATCTGGAGAACTGGATTTTAACCCTGCCTGTGTGATGCTAGTCAAGTCACTTAAACCAAACTTGGGCAGAAGTGCAGAGCACTCACAGCTAGAACTGAAGTTAGTGTGACTGTGCTTTGAACTATAAGTGCCAAGGCAACCTTAAGAGTGTATGTGTGATTTCCTAGCTTTATTTTTTAAAGCAAATTGAAAAAGCATAAATTCCATTGTGTGTCATCATGGTCATAGCCAGCCAGCAGTGTTGGACACTTTAGATCCATCACACAGATCCACCACCTGAGCTAAAGGACTAACTGACAGCAATAGTAGGTTGTCATCCTCTAGGAGGACCAGCACTAGAGGGAGTGAGACACTTAGCCAGTATGGTTCATAGATATTTGCTGATAGTTGAAGGCTACTGAGAATTAGAAATATTGGGTTCTATTCCAGGCTATGGAGGAGAGCGTGTCTAATAGTCACAGATTCTTTTGCCCTTTTCCCTCCAAACTTGACCATTTCTGCCCCTCCCCTGTGATGCTTTCGGAGTTAGAGTTATGCAGCACCTTGCTACCAGCTACCCTGAGCGTGAGGAAGCCTTGTCTGTTCCTGTTGTGGGCCAGTCTTCTAATACCACCAGCCTCTGACAACAGAAATACTGCCTGTGAAGGCCTTGGAAGGCTCTACCTCTCTTTCAGGTTAATAAGAGGCACTCTCCGACCCTCATGTCCTCTGAGCATCTTCACAGAGTACCTGCCCATAATTCACTCAGATATTAAGAACATAATTTTAAGTATATAACATAACTCCTTCCATATTATCCATACATCATTCTCAGTGATTATGAGAACCAGAGTGATGCCTACTTTCAGCAGAGATCATATGTGAACTGGTATTTAGGCATTAGACCCAGTAGATCCCTGTACCCTTAAACATGCCTATGCCCTCTTCCGGTTGACAGAAAGAGATCCTTGGGTTATATCCCCTCCAACGTGTGTCCCTGTCCCAGTCCTGTGACTTCCCCTTCATAGGCTTCTTGTCCCAGGCCCATCCTCGCTGCAGATGGAATCTTCAGAGAAGTCAGTTACTAAAATCCAAAAATCTACTGAGCCTATGTGAATGAAGATTTTCCAAAGGCTTATAATTTGGCCAAATTTGGGTGGATTTCACAAAAGATGCATTGCCTACCACAAAAGTCACCCCTCGCAAATTTCAAGTTCCTGCTCTAAAGAGCTCATCGTATTTTTAAGAAATGGGCAAAGAAATATTTTTCCCCCTATCCTCATTCCCAGAATTAGCTGATTTGTTCTGGTTGAAATTAAATACATAAAAAAATCATCATCATCCCGAAGCAAACATTTGGCATGGAAACTTCGGCCCAAATTACAAGCAACTGAATAAAGTATTTTCTATAATGCCAAGTAATCCTATTAATAGCTGATGCTACCCAAACTGCTTGTGAGAGATTCAAAGATATTAAGAACCCTGTGTGTGACTAATTTCTAGAGAGCAATTCCATTTTAACACCAAATCAGATATGTCATTGTTACTGTAGGTAGGTATATATAACCAGAGATAACATTGTCCAAATAATTGATCCTTTCCCTTCAAAATCCTGTTACTCTAGCCCAGGGGTAGGGAACCTTTTTGTCTGAGAGAGCCATGAACGCCACATATTTTAAAATGTAATTCCATGAGAGCCATACAATATGTTTAAAACTAAATACAAGTAAATGTGTGCATTTTATGTTTTAATTAATTGAATTTGAATTACTTTTAATTGAAATTTAATTTTAGAAAGGTTTTTAAAAAACCTTTAAAAAAGGTTTTTAATTAAAATTAATTTTTAAAGGTTGGGTTTTTTTAAAAAGGAAGGAAGGAAGAGAGAGAAAAAGAGAGAAGAAAGGAAAAGAGAGAGAGAAAAAGGAAGGAGGAGAAAAAAGAAAGAAGGAAAGAAGTGGAAAGAAGGAAGAGAAAGGAAAGAAGAGAAAGAAAGAAAAAAGAAGGAAAGAAAAAAGACAAAGAAGGAAAAAAGAGAAAGGAAGAGAAAGAGGAAGAAAGAAAAAAGAAGGAAGGCAAAGAAGAGAAAGAAGGAAAGATAAAGGAAAGCAAAGGCGAGAAAGAAGGAAAGGAAAAGGGAGAAAGAAAAAAGAGAGAAGGGAGAGAAAGAAGGAAGGAAGAGAAAGGGAGAGAAAGAAGGAAGGAAGAGAAAGAAGGAAGAAAAAGAAGAAAAGAAGAAAGGGGAAGGAAAGAAGAGAAGGAAGAGAAAGGAAAGAAGGAAGCAAAGAAAGAGAAAGAAGGAAAGAAAGAAAAAAGAAGGAAGAGAAAGGAAAGAAGGAAGCAAAGAAAGAAGGAAAGAAGAGGAAGGAAAGAAGGAAGCAAAGAAAGAAGGAAAGAGGAAGGAAAGAGATGGAGAGAAAGAAGGAAAGAAAGGGAGAGAAAGAAGGAAAGAAAGGGAGGGAAAGAAAGGGAGAGAAAGAAGGAAAGAAAGAAAGAAAGCCAACGCCGCCGGCGGGGGAGGACCCTACCGCGGCCCTGGGAAGCCGCCGGTGGGGGGGGGGGGGGGAAGCAGACCCCAGCCCCGGAGGCTGATCCCGGCCCCGTGCTGGGAGGCCGGGGCCGTGGATTAGCCCGGCCCCGGGAAGTCGAGGCAGTCGGGGGGTGGGAGCCCGGGATCCCGCCGCTGCCATAGCCACCCCGCTGACCCGGCTGCGTGGGGCAGGCAGGCAGGCCCGCGCTCCTGAGCCTGCCTGTCCCACCCTGGGGGCGGGGAAGGCCAGCTCAGAGGCAGGGCGCAGGCCGGGTGTGCTGCGGCAAAGCCGCGGCCCCGGGGCTTGGAGGGAGCAGCGGGGGCTGCCGGGCTGCGCGGGGGTCCCTCACTGCTGCGCGGGGGGTGCGACGGCCGCTGTGCGGCCGCGCGCCCGCACAGCTTAGAGGGAACACTGGCAGCGAGCCAAATGCAGCCATCAAAAGAGCCACATCTGGCTCGCGAGCCATAGGTTCCCGACCCCTGCTCTAGCCTGATGAAAATGTTCAACACCCCTGCAGTAATGGGGGAAGTCTATTACCGTATTTTTCGGACCATAAGATGCACTTTTTCCCCCCCAAAAGTGGGGGGAAAATGAGGGTGCGTCTTATAGTCCGAATGCTGTCCAGCAAGCAGTGTTCCCTGTAAGCTGCGTGGGCGCGCGGCCGTGCAGTGGCCGTCGCACGCCCCGCGCAGCAGTGAGGGACCCCTGCGCAGCCCGGCAGCCCCCGCTGCTCCCTCCAACCCCCGGGGCAGCCGCTTTGCCGCGGCACACCCGGCGTGCGTCCGACCTCTGGGCTGGCCCTCCCCGCCCCCAGGGTGGGACAGGCAGGCTCAGGCTAGGGTCCGGAGCGCGGGCCTGCCTGCCTGCCCCACGCGGCCGGGCCAGAGGGGTGGCTGTGGCAGCGGCGGGCTCCTGGGCTCCCACCCGCCGTCCGCCTCTTTCCCGGGGCCGGGGCCGGGCTAATCCACGGCCTCGGCCTCCCAGCACTGGGTCGGGATCAGCCTCCGGGGCTGGGGTATGCTCCCCCCCCACCGGTGGCTTCCCAGGGCCGCGGTAGGGTCCTCCCCCGCCGGCGGCCTTGGCTTGCTTCTTTCTTTCTTTCTTTCTTTCTTTCTTTCTTTCTTTCTTTCTTTCTTTCTTTCTTTCTTTCTTTCTTTCTTTCTCTTCCTTCTTTCCTCTTCTTTCCTTCTATTTCTTTTTCTCTTCCTTCCTTTTTCTCTCTCTCTCTTCCTTCCTTCTCTCTTTTTCTCCCTTCCTTCCTTCCTTCCTTCCTTCCTTCCGTCCTCCCTCCCTTCTTTTTTTCCTTCCTTTTTTTAAAAAACCTTTAAAAAATTAATTTTAAATAAAAACCTTTCTAAAAATTAAATTTCAATTCAAAATTCATTCAAATTCAATTAAACACAATTAATTAATTAATTCTAGTGATGATGGTTCTTAACACCACTGTTGAGTTTACGCTGTTAAATATTACCGTATTTTGCCATATTTTAATAAATATTTTAGTATACCGGTACTATTTGGTTCAGAATATTTTTTTCTTGTTTTCTTGCTCTAAAAACTGGATGCGTCTTATGGTCTGAAAAATACGGTAATTTCAACTGCCCTGAACTAAACAAAACAAACAAGCCCCATCATTGTCCTTGTTTCCTCATGTACCTTAATTCAGATAGTTCTTTACTTGAGTCTTGAGAAATCCATTCACTGAGGGATTAGTGAGCTTTTTTTAGTTGGCAAGTGCCACCAACTTTTGCAGAACTGAAGCTTCTTCCAGGGGGGAAGAAGGGGAGGGAAGAAAGCATGCCTCTCTTGGGGATGCAAAGATAACATTCTGAACACAAATTGAATGCAGTCTACAATGTCCTCTTTCTATGTTTGCAGCCAGACTGTTCAGGTGATGCTTATAATTTCACTCAGCTGCTAGGGAGGGGAAACAGTGGAGGCAAGCAGTGAAGCTATTTTATAGGAAAGATCTAGTTCACAACTTCCAGGAGACTGAGGAAATGGTGCAGAAACAGAGACTTCCTGCTGTCACAGTGGCCAGACAGAAACAGAGACTGATATGAAAGACAGAGGCACCAGGAAGCAATTCCAGACAAGCACTCGTCCTTTTCTCGGCAGCTGGGAAAGGGGAGTTGGCTCTTTACTTGGGCTTTACCTTGAGTAATGGGGATTCACTTGTATTTCACACTGGACTATGACTGTGAGGGATAGTCCTCTGGTTGTTAGGTGCCTGCTAAACTGTTCATGTGAAGGGGTAATAGATGGTGTGCGTGCGCATGCATGTGCAGTCATAGACAGGAGTGAGAAACTGATGGGATAAAGTAGGAAGAGAGGTATATAACATAATTTATACACTCTTCTGATTTTTCAGTCCTGATGCATCACTTCGCATTTTTTCAGCTTAAAATCCATGAGGCACTGCCGGACCTAATTTCGTAGAGTTTGAATTTTTTTGAAGATAACCACCATTTAAGGCAGGGGTTCTCAAACTTTTTTTGCTGGGATCCCCTTTGAAAATAGTTCATGTTGTGGCAACCCTCCACCCACAGAAGTGATAACTCCGCCATGCCATCCTAACTGATATGCACATGGGCTGACAGCTCACAACCCCCAATTTGAGAATCTCTAATTGAAGGTATGAACGATTTGAGAGTCATCAGTAAATGTTACCACTCTGCAGGAACAGTTGTACTTTAGCTCATAAGTAGACAAACTGTCATGCAGTGGCCCTAGTTCTAACCCAAGAGGTATTTCGTCTAGTCAGTTCTCTCCACTGCAACCTACTCTTGTTCACAGTGAATTTATGATTATAGCCATTTACCTGATTTCCTGTCCAGTATATTATGGAGTGATGATAGTTGCTACGGTCTTGATTGCATTTCCATTGTAAGCCAGAATTTAGCATTGCCCATATCATCTACAAAGTTAATTTTGGCCTAAAACTGGTCAGATCTGGAACAAAGTTATTAGATTCTTTTCAACTAATTTTGAAATTAATTGGAAAAAAATTCCTTAATTTCATTGCCTAAAAATGTGTTCAAAAAGTTTCTTTTTTGCCACTTTGTAGCAAATAATTGGTAAAGGAAAAGTGAAATAGAACGTACTTCACTAGATTCTGTAGCTCCCACAGCAATCCAATTTTATGGATTAAAGCCAAATTAAAAAAATTACTAATTTTTTATTTGAGAAAGTTGCTGGGGTTTTCAAGTTCTGATGATGTTAATATAGCATGTCAAACAACTACCGAAAACATAAGTTTTCTTTTAAAATAAAAAGTAAATCTTTAGCACTTTTCTTTGCAGCAATAAATCTAAACAAAAAGATTTTCCTAATGAAGTTAATTGGGGGATGGGGAGGCAAGATTCCTTTCTTTCTATAGATCTTTAGAAGCCCATAGAAAGGGAGGAAATGCCCATCCTGATTTTCTCCAAGACTCCTGTTTTATCTGATCTTCACTACCTGTGAGCCTCCTGGAATCAGTGTTCAGGAGATCTGATCTGCAGACCTTAGATCCATGAGGGTGGAGGGCAGGAGAAAGCAGCAAGTATGAAAAAGGAGATGGGATCATGTTCCTCCTTCCTGTGGGTTTACTGATGTTTGCAAGAGGTGAGACCTCTTAGGGAGTCTGACACCCTAAACTTTCTGAGCCTTAGCTGACTTGTCCCTATTTTGGGATAGGCTAAAGAGCCTTCTGAGATTCTGGGTGGGGTTTGATATGTCGCCATAGCATTGTGGGGATGTGACTTGGGTAAACCTCAGTGGACCTTGTACAGATGAGGATTGGAGTTTTTTTTTCAGGAGCTGAATATACTGCTCAGGTTCAAGGGGAAGGAATAGTGTCTGGGAGAGTAATCTTCTAGGTGGAGCAGCCAGGGGTAGAGGGAAGGGGGTGATCGCTCCCCATGGCCTAATTCAGGAGGACTAGGGAGCAGCAGGAGGAGTAAATAGGATCTTCGTTTTACTGACTCACCAAGCTTTCTGTCATAAACACTCATCCCCTTTTTGTGGATCTTAGGAAACCCACAGGTTTCTGGATGTTGCAAAGACTAACAAAAAGGAGGTGAACCTGTGCACCTCCTAGCTCCTGAAGAGGAGCAGTTATGATCCTAAGAACTACTGAGGCTCTGAATGGCAGGAGTCCCTGTTTGTAACCGTTAGCGTGTCTGAACTGTCAAGGCTTTCCTTCAGGGGATGGTGGCTGGAAACAATAATTAGCTGGAGAACAGTTGGCTTGTAGGATAAAGGCACATTCCTTGCTTTCCAAATCTCCCTTCCTGTAGATCTCCTCCTGTTAGCAGTAACAGGGCTTGCACAGCCTACAGTCACTTTAAAAAACCCCAGAAAACTCCTGTACAAAACTTAATGAAGTTAATGCCGTGTAGACTGGTTTGAGTGAAGGTAGCCTGTCAAGATTATTAAAATTAAATATTAAACTCATTCAGCCTCATATTTTCCAGTTAGGGTTCAACTTAATTGTGGGTTGTCTTTTCTTCAGGTAATGAAAAACATACTATTCAGATCGCTTCTCATCAGGAAGATAGTGAACCAACACTACAAGACATGGCTCTGCTTATTGAACAAGTCACTGGGGTTCCACTTCCTTTTCAGAAACTAATATGTAAAGGTAACTAATATTTAAAAATGTTTCTCATAGGTGCCTGAGATTCAACATTAAATCCTAGTTCTCATTTAGACAAGGATTAATTTACCTATCTCATTAACATTTATTATATTAATCCCATAAATTTGAATTCTCATCAGTCCTAGAAGTGACCATGAATAATTTAATATTTTGGCATACTAGATTTATGGTTTATATAGGAGGGAAGCATAATTAATTATAAGACTTCTGGATTTTATTTGAGTACGCTTTTATTAGGAAATCAAGGTTAAAGTCAGTTTCATACTTACTAGTTTAAAATGAAACCTGAGAATTGTTCCTGCAGCTTTCAGTCTCTTTCCCAAGTCCATCAGCTGTGAGGCAGCACTGATCAGTTTCATGTATATGAAGCAATGTGGCTCATGGGAAAAAGGTAGATGGATCATCCAAAATATTGAAAAACAGCCACTGGCAAAAAATGAAATGCCTAATGAATATTTATTTTGTAAATTTAATAGGGTTAGTGGAAATCCCTGGACAGTGAAACAAATATTTTTTCTTTTCTTCACTTGCTATGGTACATTTCATCTAATTCAGGTTGAAGTGTACACAGTTTGACTCAGTTCCTTTAAAAAGCTCTCTAAAATGTTGGAAATTTTTATTCAAAATGAATATTTTAAAAGCAATTACTGCACAATATTAAATATTCATTTATGAAACAATCAAGCATTTTGGACTTCATACCCTAAAGCCAGATTAAAAATACTTCTTCCCATTTTTAAGATGGCTTGTAGTTAATACAAGAATAATTGTTTCTTTTTTCCCTAGGAAAGTCCCTGAAGGAAATGGAACAGCCATTATCAGCACTTGGAGTTAAAAATGGTTCTAAAGTCATGCTGATTGGGAAAAGGGTATATGTCACTTTAAGAAGTCTCTTCTTTTGTTACCCCTATGTCTACTGAAATACCCGTTTAGGAGCTTTATCACTGCTTGTGGTGAAGCTGCTCAAAATGAATGTCAACTTAATGAAGGTGAAACAGTGTACCACATACTTTACTTATATAAGAGTTCACTGTGTGTGCGCATCTGATTGTACACACAGTTCTTCATTCTCTTGTCCACAACTAATAACTCTGTGCACCCTATGCCTTTTTTGAAGTTGCATCATATGGTGAGTCCCTGCCTAATTTGTCATCTTACCAAAATTCTTGAGTCACTTCTGCATTTTTGCTCTTCTCTGCCCTTCTTATTTTCAGAGATATTAAACAAAAAGCTAGCTGTATGTGTCGACTCTGGTGCCAGCCACTTACAATGAATAAGTATGTGATTGTCACAGTAGTCGTTGTTGTGGAACTCACAAATTTTTCCATTTATGTGGTCCCTACTGTTGTACTTCAACAGTTTGTTAGTTTGCTTTGATTAGCAGCTGTTTATTAACTGTTTGTTGCTTTAATCAAGTCCTGTTCCAAAGAGAACTAGAACATGGTAATTTATGGCAGCAGGGCTTGCAAATGCCATGATCAAAGCATGAATTATCTATTGTTTTTTCACAATGTCTGCGCTGTGAGTTGTGCATAATTTTACTGTGCAAAATCATATCCCTAAATTAGTGAAATGGCAGCTGGCTTTGCTCATGTCACTAACTGTGGGCAGAAACATTGTTGACAGTAAGGAAGTTAAACTTTATTAAGAGGCATTGATATTAATAAAATCCACAAATTCTTTGGTCCTCAATGACAAATTCCAAAAGGGGAGCCGTGTTAAGTCCAGTTCAGCAAAACAAACGAGTCTGGTGGCACTTTTAAAGACTAACAAAATTATTTATCGCATATATCATAAAATTTGTTAGTCTTTAAAAGTGCCACCAGACTCGTGTGCCACCAGACTCCTTGTTTGTTTTGGTCCTTGACTTGTCTTTCCTTTCAAATTAGTCTGACACTATATTTATATGCAATATATTAGTTCCAATAGTGAGTATATTCTTAACTGAGCAGTATAAACTGAGATAGCTTATTTGATTGAATGCTGAAAGTAGTCAAGTTGATGATGCTGAACGTCTAACAATAAGAGATGATGAAAGCATTAGTTTTTACGTTAAATGTTATCCGTTATCATTTAACTCAGATAGGTTTGTGATCTGATTGATTTCAAAATAAATGTTTTATTTTGTTGTTTTTTAAAAAAATCTACACAGAACAGTCCAGAGGAAGAGGCGGAATTAAAAAAATTAAAAGATTTGGAGAAATCAGTTGAGCAAATATCTAACAAATTAGAAGAAGTTAATAAAGAGTTCATAGGCATTCAAAAGGTAATTTCCTTTCTTCTCTTTGCATCTCATATATTTGTATAGTGTACTCTCCTTACTTCAGAAACAACTGTCATATAAGGTGGTTTGTCTTTTCAGTAGTGGTTTGGTTTTTCATCTGCTAGCTTGACAGATGACTTACTGACATTTTTCTAAATGCTAAACTAATTTCTGTCTTTCCAAAAGAGGGGGAAATATGTAGCTATTGTTGGAAAAAAATTAGTAGTATTGTGTTTTAAACAAATTGAAATATGAGTAATAATAATACTTCTCGTGTAGTGTTTTCTGTTCCAAGCTGTTTTCCTGATTCCTTTGCCACCGAGTGACATCACAACTACCATAAAGAGAGGAATGAAAATATAGGTGCACAAATGATTGATTCTTCCTCACATCTGTTTAAGCTGATTTTGATGTTATTCACTGGCAGAGAAACGGGGAAGTCTGCAGTTCATATTTTTTAGGAATTTAAGGAAAGTGGTTATAGTCTGAATTAGTGGCATCAGGCTATTTTTATTGTAACAGTCCTACAGACCCTGAAAGAGTTTGGGAATCCATTGCCCTTGGAAGTAAAAGACAGTCCCTCCCTATAAAGACAGAGAAAGGAATCTTCAGAAATCTTACCAAATTTGGGGGGAGGATTTTTGAAATATCTTTAATTCACAGGTCCTGTACTTTAAGCAAAAGTTGGCAAAAGAATGAGAACACTAATGGGTTAATTGTCAGATAGGTATGTGGATTTAGTTGCAAGATTTCTGTCAACAGTTTTGAGAATCATGCGGCTTTCTTACTGCGCCGCATGGGAAAAGAATTAATAATCAATCTAATATTTGGATAGACCACTACTTCATAAAAGCTGTGGCAGCTATGCTATTGATAAAGTTTAGGGTCATTATATTGATTCACTTATCTTGACATGGGATGTTTATTTGGAAGGATATATACAGAACTACATTAATGTTTGAAAGGGAGGCAAGGGAGAATAAAAGGTAGACTGCAGTTTGAGCCCTCTCCTTTCCCTTTTATTTTAAACAGGGTTGCTCTTCTTAAATTGAAAGTTTTTTCTGATAAAATAAGTAAAACATCTAAATGAACATTTTTGCACCAGAATTTCTTTAATTTATATTTAAATGGCAGCGTTGTGCTCTTTGAATTATGGAGTGATTGTTTTTCTTTTCATATAGGGTTTTCTAGCAAAAGATCTTCAAGCTGAAGCTCTTAATCACTTGGACAAGAGGATAAAAGGAACTGCTGAGCAGTTCATGAAGATCTTGGAACAAATAGATGCTATTGTGAGTAAATAATCACACAAAGGGATTGTATATTCCTTAAAACAGCCTGTCAGTTTGTTGTCTTTTTTTAGTTTAGTGTGTTCTCCATATGATATTTTTAAATACTAACAACAGATTAATTTTGGTTTTATTGTGTAAAAACAAGTTAATTGGTTTGGTCACTTTTTATTCAGTACCCAGTTATTGTCCTTGTATATCTTCAGTGACCTCTTCATTTTGGTGTCCATGGCAACTCCTGTTTCTAAATGGTGATGCTAATGTCTATGTATGTAGCCTGATACTACAGGAGAGAACCATATTGGGCTGCTGCCTGTTAAAAACACATGAAATGGGTATCCTTTACTCAAGTTTTACCCTTTTTCATTTGTTCTGGCAAAGCCTGTGAAATATTAAGAGTTGGGTAGAAGCCAGGAAGACACTGTCTCAGTAGTGATTGTTTTGGGGACAGGGAAAACACAAACAGTGATGAGCCTTCTGGTTAGTCAACCATGGATTTATAATTTTAGTATTTAAGATATTTGCAAACTGAAGACTGGATAAGAGCCCTCATCATTGCGGTATCTCAGTGTCACACAGTCATTTATGGATTTTATCCTCGCAACACCCCTGTAAGGCAGTGAGCAGCATACCTTTCCTATTACAGATGGAGAAGTGAAATACAGGATAGACTAAGTGACTTGCCCACGCTTACACTGTGGCTGAGCTGGGAATTGAACACAGGTATAGTGAGTTCCAGTCCATTACCCTATCCCCTGGATCATGCTATCTGGAAGAGTTCCCTTCCTCCATATAACTCTATTGCATACCATACCTATTCTCACCTACAGTGTTTTTACAGTAGTAATACCTTATGCCTTAATCCAGAAAATGAACTTCCACAAGGTGGGTCCTTACACTTGCACAGAGCCCTGTTGATTTCAGCAGAGCTCCACGTGGATCCAAGGTGCTCTGCCTTTGTGGATCCAATTGCAGATTTAGGATCTTAGTCTCTTTGTAGTAATGGGTTGCTGTAATGTAGTAAAGCCTAGGAAACTGAATCCATTGTAAAGGGGTGCTATAATTTGGTCCCCATCCAAATGTTGGTAGTGCATGCCTGTTATAAGCACTGAATAGGATTTTGAGGAAACTGATTGTTAGGTGACTTTATTTGTTGCTTTTGTAGTGCCACAACTTTAAGAGTAGTGTAAATGTTGAGGTTTTATTATCAGAGCATAGTTTAATTCGCTGGAGACCACAAAGTGATTTTTTTTAACATTATTAAATACACTGGTTTCTTTCTGTGTGTAACAGCTAAAACATTTAAAACTCAAAAAATAAAATAAATCTTAATTTTTTTTTACAGATTCCTTTATCCCTTTCCTGTATAGCATCTTTCACAGGGAAAAAACCCTTGCTTGACAGTCTCTCAAATGATAGCAAATGTCCTTATTTGGTAAAACAGGGAATCAGACATCATATCCTATAAATCCCCAGGTCCAGCGTCTAGTAGTGATGATGACAATGACTGGGATGAAGTTGCTTGGTGGGTTGATGTTGCTGTTTCCATGCTCTTTTACTATGTTCGTAGCTCACTGCCTTGCTAAGTAAGTTGTCAAATCCTCATCCAGATAAACAGGCAACATTGTCCCATCAAAGCATATTTCTGATGGGGCATATGTAGACAGACTTCTGTTTTAAGTAGTCTTTGTTCTGTTCTTGTACAAATTTTGTTACCTTGCAAAAAACCTTGAAATCCCCTAATCAATGGGTTTTAGTTCAAGCTCAACTTACATCATTTCTTGAACTTTATGGGCTTTCTTTCAAAAATAGTTTATAGGTTAAATGACCATCTTTCACAACTTAAGTCTAAATATAGCATTTCAAGCCTATCCTGCAGTAGCCATACCCAGGGGTGAAAAATTAGTCACTCTCCAAACCCAGTCTCCTTCTGAGATTGCCAATCCAGGATGCCATTTGTCCTGCTGATGCTTGTACTTTAGGACCAAGACTGAAATCACATAAATTTAGAAACAAACAAGAGTTCTGTGGCACTTTTAAAGACTAACAGATTTATTTATGACCACATAAATTTAATTCATGGAACAGCTGGACTATCATTTTTGCTCAGTACTAACGTGGGTTGGATTTTGATCTGTTTTAGAGGTGAGTGAATGAATGAATGGCTTTGTATCTTGAGCCTTTTAATCCTCAACTTTCATATTTGGATATAAAAGAATCTGAGTAACACAGTAAGTGCCAAAAGCAAATAAAAATTGCTACCTTCAGGTTTGTTACCTTGCTTCCTGGCTGAGAATTTAGATCCTGGACTGGCCACTAAGTTTCTAGTATAGTTCCCTAACGTCAATGAGAAATCAAGAACTAAAATCATATGTGACCACCTGGGAGGAATTCAGACTGCCTTTTGAACTAGTTAGTAGTTAACAAAATATCTTCTGCTTTTGCAAAACTTTTAGCTATCCACCTTGGAAATCTACTTTCACTTCATGGCCAGAGGAGGAAAACTTCCTCCCTCTCTTTCTCTCTGATACAAAATATTATCTATAGCATGTCAGATGGGGGACTTTAGACTTCAGTTATGGCTATAAGATTTTAGCAGTTTTGCAAAGTTGGTGATTTATAGGAAGTATTTGAAGTGTCTGTTTTGAAGACTTCTGCCTGTTGTGGCAGTGAAGCAGACAAAATTAAAATGATCAGTTGTAAGAAAAGTGATCAATTACAATATTCATCCTGGTGGTTGTTCATTATTTGTATTATATTAGTGCTTAGGAGTCCCAGCCATGGAGTAGGGCCCCATTTTTAAACAAAGTATGAACTAAACAAAAAATTGGCCTCTGCGGCAAAGAGTAATTAGCCTGATTTCACCTGTCATGGGATTTAAGTGATACATGCAATCCTATATCTTACCCATGTTTGTAACGAAATATTAATTCCAAATTCAATATTGATTACTTATGTCCTTGATCTATTTAAAAGGCAAAATAAACAGAAGTGTCTTCCCAGAACAGTACATACAAGATGCATGGAAGACATCTTTCTCTAGGGAAACAAACAGAATTCTGAGGCATTTTTAAAGACAGTGCCGCAGGACTCTTCGTTTCTCTGCAATAGACTACCACAGCTATCCCTTTGGAATTTTTCTCCAGGGTGGACATACCATCTATAGTGAAGAGACATTTCTTATCTTAAGAAGACATAGAAAACATTAAAACAAATTGACATTCTTAAAATAAATAGATTTGATAAGTTAGCTGAAAGAGTGTGAATTTATATGTAGCATATTTATCTGTTTTATGGTCTTTCACCCTTCCTTCTCCCTTGACTTTTAACCCATGCTGCATTTGCACTTGATACGAATTCTAGTTATATTTGTATTAAATACTGAATATTTTGACAAACACCTAAAGGGTTAAAAGAAGATATCTAATATTACAGTTCAGAAATATTTGTTAGATAAATTAGAATATCCTGGGAGCACAGACGTTTCATGTCAAGACAACACCTTGGTCTGTCCCTCTTTACCGTGACTGATGCACACTTATTACTGAAGCTGTGTAAATTTCTTATTTTTCTTAATTGCAGCTATTTACTTTGTAAGCATTTCTTGGTTTCCGTAAAGCGAATAATAAACAAAACCAACGAATTTGGGGGAGAGTTTCAAAAGTACAAATAGCAGGTAGACAGCATTTTCTTCAATGGGAGTGGGCACCTATCTGCCATTTATGCCTTCAGAAATCCCCCTATTTATATTATAATTTATTATTATGATTTTCTTTGTTTAGTGTTTAAGAAGCTGCTCAAATACCTGCGTAATTGTCAAAACTGGGATTTGATGTGGTGTGCTTATGCAACTTACTCACGAGACATAATGGCACTATAAGACTATGGAGGGATTGTTATGAAAGAAGCCACACGTTTTAATACTGTAAACCTTAAAGTTTCTGTATTTAAGTAGCAGAAGTTATGGGCTGTAGATCACCTATGCTTATGTTCATTTACAAGCTTCTTTAGATTTTTTTAAACATTTGTGAAACAAATGCTAACGTAGAAAATGGAATTAAAAGAAATACGTAAAAGTAGAATTTCCACATGCATCTAAGATGTGTCACTCCCAAGACATATGGTCATAAATATAAATTCGACTGGCATTTAGTATGTATCTAACTGGCTATACCTGCATGAACTGATACAAGCCCTGTTATCTGAATCCAGTGCAACCCTAAGAGGTGTATTCTCCACTTGCATTGACCCAATCCATTGCCCATTGAAGTCAGTGGAAAGATACTTATTTACTTCATTAGCTATTGGGTCGTGATTGCTGAGGAACAAAAGTGAATAAATTGCTCTTTGAAATTAATGCAGGTTAGGAGAAGAGAGGAAAAGGAGATGGAGAGAAAGAAATAACAGAAGAGGCTCCCTGCACAGAATTGGAATAAATTATGCAGTAGAAAGCATCCTATAGCCCAAGCACTGCTCTGCAAGAAATGCCGCCACCAAAGCTCAAAGTTCATTTGGTGAGAGAGCCTTGCATAAGCATTGCCTAGGGTTAGGTTAACTTTACTATTAAGTTTGATTTTAATTATATATTGAAATGTTATTGAGACTTAAGGTTTAATACCAGCTTCACCTGTTAAATCCTGCATAGTTGGACAACATATTCCTGGAGAGGAGACGTAAACTGACTAAGGTAAAACAGAGAGAGACTGGGATTTAATTTCAATTTAAAATTCTTACTCTTCATTATCTACCTGCAAACCACTCTTTAAACACGTTGGCAAGTTCAGACATGAAGAGTTCCAATTCCACTCCTGCATGGAACCCTGTTGAGTGTGGATTTAAAAACAAATGTCGGTGGGTCTTTGTATAGGCACAAGGGTTGGCCTCTGTGGATACGGTTACAGAACTGGAGCCTAAGACTTTAAATGCATAATCTCCGAAGGGCTCCTTTAACTGATATAAAGCTCTCCAGTTACCAAAATTCATAGTTTAAAAATGAACATTTTGCTAAATCTGGTTTTAATTTATCAATGATAAACCAAACTTGAATTAGTTACCTTTAAACAAACTCCTCACCAAGTAAACTGTCAAATCTGTTCTAAGGATCATTACTTCGGAGAATAATTTTCAGACTGTAGAAAATGCTTCCTTGGGCAAAAAGCAAGTCTCCGTCATTGGAGTAGAAAGATGCACATTAAGGGAGTTATAACAAATAAGGGCTCATTTCAATATATTGTACTGGGTAATATATAATTAAATTGTTTTAAAAGAAAATTAGTGAATACAATGTACACATTAGCTATTACAAAAGGCCAGTGTGACACCTAAAATATAAGCATCTGAAAAGTCAAATGTTGGAAGGTGGACATGCAGTTGGTTTGCCATATCATGATGTGCCTCCTCTTTGTTAAGTCATAATGAGAATATGCATTTGATGACCTCCAACAATTGTTTCATGCACCAGCAGAGCAGCTTCTGAATCTACCCTGTGCTTTAAGTCTCTGAAGGCCACGTTAAGTAAATAAAACCAATTGATTACATGTAAGGTGCATTCTAGTGAGAGATATTTAGACCCTGGGAACCAGTAGATTCATGGAATAATAGAAATGTTTTGTAGCAGTTGTACAGATTACCATCTCCTATTACAAGGTGAAGGAGGCAGATATGGAGGATTTATGGATTATATTATGATAGGACTTGAAAAATGTACTTTTCAGAGGCAAGTAGGAGAAATTCTCTGTTTAGTGCTGTGTGGTGGTAATGATCACTTCCTTAAGAATTTAAGTTTTTGTTTAAGTGTCTATCCTGATGGTTGCAAAATAACTTTGCAAAAGTGAACTGCAGCAGTGCTGTCTTTCTGAATCCGCTGATGGACCGTTTTGATGCCTCTGCAGCTGCTCATAGCTTCCCCCACAGAGAGAAATTAACAAGAACTTGTTTAGTTTCATTAATGCCTTGCCTAACCCTGTGGGCAGCATTGAAAATTGACAAGAATTATATCAACTTTACACTGCTGCAGCTTGGAAAAGCCTGGGCAGTTATTGGAACTAAAGGGGTAGAAGTTCCCCCTCTCCCCCCCCCCCCCAAAAAAAAAAGTCCCTGGACTGGGGAGCGGTTCAGATAGCAGAAACGATTTCCACTTTGACAGCTAGGGATCTTTTAAGGTGATATGTTTGAAAGAGAACTCTTTACCCTTCCACCAGCCAGGGTAAGTGGGAGTAAGGGGAATTTCAGATTTCAGACATTTATGAGCAAGAGGCTGATGCTAAGAAAGGAGCCCCAGAACAGATCCCAGGAGTACAGCTCTCGTCTTTCCCCCAGCAGGAGTGTATGTGTGGCATCTGTGTGATGGCGTTTTTAGTAACATTCATAGTATTCTAAGCACTAAGACACAAGAAGGCACAGTCCATTAACTAACCCAAGAGTTAACCCTAAACTTCACTGGTGTTCCATACCCAATTTTTTATAGTAATCTCTGACTTGTAATTATCTGGTATATTTTTCAACTCTTTTATTGTAAATGAAAATAAGGTGTAAGAGATTGCTTATTAGGCTAGGGATAAAGGAAAGGATTGTTCCTCACATCTTCTTCTGACCTGCTACCCTGAAAAGCTAAGTATTGGGAGGGGAGGGGAGCCTGAGTACTTAGCACATATCAGAATTAGGCCCTATATTTTTGCGATGTTGTATGTGTGTATTTGTTACTCACCCCCAACTGTACCATTTTTCCTCTTAACTTAATTTTGTCTAAAACTACCACATGTCAATAAAAGCCCTGTTTAATTGCCCCCCAAAGTATGATACATTTAAACTTGCTAAAACAAAGACACAAACAAATGCCTCAAGTAGCGTAGCAGATGTCATGAGCCGAGAAGCTGCAGTTAAAATGAACAAAAAAGTGCCCAACATCGAACTTATGCCAGTAAACACCAAGTCATATTTGTTAACTCCTGTGAATAAATTGCAGAGAAGACCAGGCATGTCGCTTTAAAGGGACTAGCGGTGCCATTGAACCCTCATCATTTAGATTTTTGAAATCCCTTTGAATCCCAGATAAGTGGACATGGCTTTATCAGGATGCCTGTTAAAAAGAATTCTACTATATAACTGAATGTTAATGTATATGATCAAGTACAGCTTTTTCCTTATGTTTTATATATTGATTTCAAGATAAAGCAACATCAAATTGTTTGTTTATTGTACTGCAGAATCTGCCGGAGAATTTCAATGACTGCAAACTGAAAAAGAAAGGTTTGGTGAAAAAAGTTCAGGTGAGTCTTGCATTAAATAAATGTTGGGCACTTGCCCAGCAACATTTTGTGTGATCTCTAAAATAAAAGAGTAGAGTTAGAGCTTGGATTGCTTGTGCAGATGGGTTCTCAAGCAATAACACGAACATTTTATAAACTGATACCAAAAGGGATGGAGTTACATAGTTTATACTGTCAAATAGTTACAAATTATGTTAGTGATTGGTGCTTATGGCTGCTGTTGATATGGAATTTCTTCAGTTACCAGCAAGAAAACCGTTCTTACTTTACCTGTCCTGCATCTATATGGGGTGAAGTAATGAAAGTGCAGCCAATTGGAGGGAAGCCTGTGTATGCCATAAAAATAGCACTTTGGTGCAGAGGTGAAGAAGGGTAGGAGACAGAGTTCCCCATCAATTTGTGTGAGCTGGAGTTAGAATATTTGTAGGCTTTTTCTATTATATAATATTTACTATAAATTGAGCACCTTCAGAAAGGAAAGCTATGTTAGAGAAGATATATACTGGGTAAAATACTTCTTTGGTTGCTGTTATGTGTTGCTTACAGTTATTCCCAGATAACACTTGTTTAAATATTAAAAAATATCAGAATTCTCTTACTTGATAGTAAAACTTCAACACCTCCAGAAAAAAAAGAGATAAAGGAAAGGTAGGTGGTGATTCTGCTGCTGTTTTTAATTGTATCACAGTAGCACCAGTTGCAGATTGCAGTCCCATTCTGGTAGGTATTGTCTGGACGTGACCTAAAAAGACAGTTCTGGCCCTAAAGGGCTTTAAACTTAGTTTATGGTGAAATGCAACAGGTGGGGGAAACTTAATTCTCTCCAAATAAATATTCTGTAGTCCTACTAGTGCTGATACAATATGGCCTGTACCTATACCTCTGTGGTGCATATCTGAGCCAGCAGCCTGTCCTCTCCGGTAATGCTGCAATTAGAGGTGCTACAGTACAGCAAACGGGAAAACTAAAACTTCTATCGAGGAACCTGTGTGTATGGCATTAAAAATTTCTTACAGATCACTCTTTATAAAATGTGCATAAACACAGAAAAAAGTTGTATATCTTAGCGAGGAAGCTCTTACTTAGGTCTCAATCCCGGAAGCTGTTCCATGCAAACAGACCCCATTGTTCATACAGAGCCCCATGGAAGGTAGTGGGACTTTACACAGGCACAAGGTTATTGCATGTGCTGCAAAATGCAGGATCAGGGCCGAAGACTGCAAGCTCCCCGGAGCAGAGGACAGAACTATTCATGTGCATATACAGGCCTAATGCAATTGGTCCCCAATCTGATTGGGGTCTCTGCTTGTTACTGTAATATAAATAACATTAAAAAGTAAGCAGCCACTCTTATTGCTCTAAACAGCCAATTAAGCCCGATACAAGTATAGTGAAATTAAATGAAGTTCCAGTTTTATCTGCAAGTTTCCATGTGCTGCATCCACTGGAATAGCAGTGTACTCAGTGGCACCACAAACCTCTCTAGTACCCATAAGCTCAGGGCTGTGTGGCTGTAGTGGAGACTACCCAGTAATCCATCTCTCTGAGAAGCAATATCAAGGTTGCCAGAAACATCCTTCTAGAGAAGTAGCTGCACTTACACCAGGGAATAACCTACCCAATTATTGTATTCAGGGCATGAAATTTTTCGTTGCCCTGAACAATGTAGCTAGCTTGACTTTAGCTTTAGGTGTAGATTGGGCTACAGATGTGCCCTTTGTACAGGCATATGATATAGCTGGATCTTCCTGATAGATTTTTGAGCTACATAGAGCTCTTCTTTTGGACTCAACCATGTCTCTCTCATATACTGGGACCAGCGAGGCCACAGCAATACTACAAACAATAGCAGTTATTTACAGTCCCTTTTCTCTTATGTTTTGCTGCTGTTCAGCTTAAATAATACTTTGTCAATATTTACAACTGGTCACAGCTTCTGAAGGAAGATCTGTAGGTGTGAAGCCCCGTTGGAGCTGCTGAGTAATCATGGTGGGTGCACGGAGGGCTGGAGCCGGAGACCCAGTGTGAGGAGAGAATCATGGGATTTTAGTCTCCAGCTGTGACAGGAACCATCAGTTCTAATCTCTTTTCTGATGGGCAGTCAGTAGACACCCTATGCAGTTGGTGTTTGGCGAGGTGTGAGTGCTCACAGTTGTGTGTGAGTATCATACAGTGGTTGAGGTATTCCTTTGTGATGGGGTCCCCGGGATACAACCTGGACTGTGGGACAGCTGAGCCCCCCAAGCCCGCCAGCTTGGGCTGTCTTTCTGTGTGATGCTAATTGGATGCTACAAGCCTCTGCCGGGCATTATACTTACACAGCATTCACACTCCCAGCAACTCAGGAGCCAGCAGTAGGAAGGCTCCAGCCATTTTTCCTGCAGTTCCCCACCCTTCCACCCTCTTGCATAGTCAGAAGCTTGAGCAGTGTAAGAGGCTCATACATAGTTCACCAGTTCTTCATAGGAGTGTGGACATGCACCAGCCTTTGTACCCTGAGCTAAGATTTCCCAAGCAATTCAGTCAAAAACACAGTTTTATGTATAATATAAAACAGATTTATTAACTACAGGAAGATAAGATTTTAAGTGATTGGAAGCAGCAAGAATAGAATCAAAGTTGGTCATTAAAGAAATAATAAAAATAAATTTGCATTCTAAGTTCTACAGACTAAGCCAGATTGGAATCAAGCAATATCTCACACTGACAGATGGTACAAGTCAGTTACAGTTTCTCAATACAAGACACTGGAGTCACTTTCAAATCTGGTACCACTCTTCCCCATTTCAGTCTTTGTCTCTCAGACATGCTTCCACGTGTTGAGATGGGGAGGCGCGGGGGAGGAAGGGGAAGACTAAGTGATTCTCACTTTCTCTCCTTCTGTACCTTCTAGAGCTACTAGAAAGATCCTTGCTGTGACATGGGGGTCAGGTGGTTCCTATTGGTCAGGCAGTTTCCATTCCATACATGCCTTCGCTGAGAAGTCTCTAGGATGGCCAGTGGGAGAGAGGATTCCCCTTAATGGGTTACTAGCACGTCTGGCTGGTCCTGTGTTGCAACTGTGAGCATCTCCCAACCTCATACTATATTTCAGTAGTGTACACACAGCAAAATTTCATAACCTAATAAACTTAACATACAATCCAACAGCATATTAATGTTCAACAGACCAAGACTTTCAAAATGATACCTCACAAGGCATGTGCGGTCCAAAACTTAGCATAATCATATCACAGTGTGGAATATGAGGATTCCTGCGTGCTACTTTGAGGTACAGAGTTACTGGAATTTTTAGGGTGATAACTAACCACCACTTTTAGAGTTGGGAAGGAATCCCTCCATCCCCTTCCTGCACATGTTCCAAAGGGGTAGTAGCTGTGTTAGTCTAGGTCAGCAAAACAAACAAGGAATCCAGTGGCACTTTTAAAGACTAACAAATTTATTTATCACATGAGCTGTGATGGGAGGAGATCCCACTTCGTCAGACGCTTTAAAGCTATCTTGACGCTTATAAAAGCTCCCGTGAAAGCTCATGCGATAAATAAATTTGTTAGTCTTTTAAGAGTGCCACAGGACTGACTACTTGTTTGTTTCTCTCCACATGCTGCCCCGCTGAAGGGGTGGGGTTCACTTTGTTCTAGAACAGGGGTTTGCAAAGTGTTTTTTTCTTTGTATTGTTGTGCTCCCCCTTCTCCAAGGACATCATATAACAGGGCCTCCTTCTCCAACCTTCTGAACTCCCACCTGTCTGGGGCAGAAGTAGGTCAGTTAAGGGAACTGGTGAGCTCACATCTTGGGCAGCTGGTTCCATCTGTGAAGGAGGAGCCCAAGGTAGCACAAAGCAGAGTTTGCTCTTCTCCCTCCCCCTTGCAAAGAGCCTCTCACTTCTACAGGCTGTCTGGGTCAGGGCAGAGCAGTAGCAGAGGGAGTGGGTGGACGCAGCAAGTGGCTGCCAGTGTGGGAGTGTGCTCCCCACCACCACCGTTGGGGACTCCCTGCATGCCCTGCCCTGGCTTAGCTCAGATGCCCAACGGGTTGTAGTCCTACCCTTCCCTTGCTTCTGCCTCCCAGTGCCCTAAAACATGTGGGAGATATACGATTTGGAGGTTGAATGAAGGTTCCTGGAGTTCTTCACAGTATTTGTGCCAAGTACCGAAATGTTATTCTGTGCATAAGAAAGCACAGAAGGGGATTTACAGGTGAACATAAAATGGAGGCCAACAGCTGTCTTTTTCTTTGTCTGTTTCCCCCCATTGCTGATGAGGGATGCTGAGTACTATTGGTTTAGTGACACTGCTGTCCTCATTGAACTGAGGGTTACCATGTGTCCAGTTTTTGCTGGACAAGTCCTCTTTTTTTTGTATATAAAAGCTCTGTCCAGCTGACTTTTTTTTATGTCCGGGGAAGGTGGAGGGAGGAGAGGACCTGGAGAGAAGAACCACATTGTTAGGGCTCTCCCCAGCAGCGTGGCTGTTCTCCCCAGGTGCCCTCCTCCTTCCCCTCTCCCTGGCCACTCTCCAGGCCCCCTGCTTCCTCCCCTCTCCCAGCGGCCGGTGTGGCTGTTCCCCCCCCCAGATCCCCTCCTCCCACCCCTCTCTGGCACGGCTGTTCCCCCCCAGACTTCCTCCTCTCTCCCACGCGGCTGTTCTTCCTAGCCCTCCTTCTCCCTCCCTGCTCCTGGCGCAGCTGTTCCCCGCAGGCCCCCTCCTCTTTCCTCCCCTCTCCCGGCGTGGCTGCTGAGCTGCAGAGAGCTGTTCAGGGGCTGGATTTAACCCCTTTCAGGTGAGGAGGGGGCTGGTGAAGGGGTTGCAGGACCAGGGCAGGGGTTGGGGAGGCACCGCAGCAGGGCTGGGGAAGCGGAGCCCTAGAGGTAGGGGGTTGGGGAGCAAGAAGATCCCGCAGGGAGAGGGAAGGGGGCCCATGGCAGGCTTGCAGTGCTTGGGGAGGGGACCTACTGGCGGCGTTGCTGGAGTGATGAGCCAGGGCTGGATTTTTGGGGGACTGTGGGGTCCCCCTTTAGACCTGGGCTGGGGCTGCAACCCCTAAAGTCCCTGCCTTAATCTGGCCCTGGGCTCTATCCCCAGCAAGAGCCCCCAGACTTCCCTGGCCTCTCACTAATGGTGCAGAGCCCCCCCATCCCTATCACCCCACCCATAACCTCCCCAACTCCCACTCACTGCTCAGAGCCCCCCTCACTACTGCCCCAAGTCTCCCATACCTTCCTGTCCCTGCCCTCACTGCCCAGAGCCCCTATCATCCCCATCTATAACTCCAAACATCCTGACCCCCCGTCATCTCCAGCCATTGTCCCCAAACCTCCCTGACCCCGTCATCTCCACCCATAGCCCTCAAACGTCCCTGACTCCCCGTCATCTCCACCCATAGCCCCACAAATCCCTCCACTCACTGCCCAGAGCCCCGCATCATCCCCTCTCCAGAGTGTCCTCTTTTTTGAAAGTTCAAATATGGTAACCCTAATTGAACTGATACATTACATTTCTACTGGAGAATGGGTTAAATTAATTTTGTTTTCTTAATAAGTTCTAAAAAAGTTGCAGCCATTGCTGAACCCAGAAGGAACTGTGAATTGTCTTTACCTCCAACTTCATGGTGGGAGCATTGTCTCATTTAAAATTTTTTCTTACCTTTGAGAAAAAAATTTAACACTCCTGCATCTGATGAAGTGGGTTGCAGCCCACAAAAAGCTCATGCCCGAAGAAATGTTTTAGTCTTCAAGGTGCCACAGTACTTTCACTGTTTTTGCGATATACAGACTACCACAGTTACCCCCTCTGTAATTTATCACTCCACAGTAATTTTCTCACTTAATTTTTGTGTTTGGTTTTTTTTTTATTTTATTTTCAGGCTTTTCTTGCCCAGTGTGATACAGTTGAAGGAAGTATTGGTCAAGAAATGGATAAGCTACAATCAAAGAACTTGGCACTGGCAGAATGAGGCATCAATCTCAATAGGTAGAAGAAATAATTGCTCTGTGAGCAAGAAGAAAAGTTTGCTCTTTGTTTTGGAGCACATATTCAGCTTTTATTTTATTTTTTTTTAAGCCCAGTCTGTTTAGACTGTAACTAGTCAATCATTACTTGCTGGTTGTCACCTTTACCGCTTACTCAAAGCTGTTCTTTTCAAAAGAAAACAATCGTTCCTAAAGAAATACAGAAATGTCTTTGTGGTGGATGGTTATGCATGTTTTAGTCAACTAAATACAATAGTACATTATACAATTCAGAGAGGTGGGCAACTTTGGACCATTATTTTGATTTTTCAAGGACACTTTAGTATGTTTTTTCGCAGCTCTCATATTTTCTATTACATCTTCAAAATTATTTGCAGCTTCAAAAGACAAGTTTGGAAAACTGTACAAGTGAAATAGGTTGTAGTTGTAGGATTTTAACTTGACTGAAAAAGGCAGGTTGAGACAGTAGTTGGGACATCTAGTATTCTAGTAGAACGTTTAGAGCAATAAATAGTGCCATGCATCTATACCTATTTAATATTTCTGTGTTCATAAATATAGGAAAACTTGACTACAATGGAGGATGTAACTATTTTAGCTTTAAACTGTCTGAATAAATGGAATGTACTGTAACACATATGGCACTTAATTTAACCAGTGTTTAGATTTCAGTGAACTCCTTGGCTTTTTTTTTTCTTTTATATGTATTTACTGTGCATATAGCACATGTTCTCCCTTTGAGTAGTGGTGGGAAATGGAACTGGGTAATTCATACTGCTTATACAGGAAGTGGTCAGTCCAACCAAGCTCTTGAGAATACAGCTATTTTATCAAAGTATTTTTTGACTGTTTCACTGAGTTGCTGTAATTTACTGATAATTGCAGTTGATTACCTCTATTCCCTTGAGAATTAGTGGATGAATAACAAAGTGGAATTTCAAAACAGATTTTTAAAAATGCCCTGCTACTGCCTCCCCCAATGAGAGCTGCCATTTCACTGCTACTTCTCCTACAAAGTCCTGTCTGATATGCAACAGGTTGTGACAGTGGACTGTGTGGACATTAAGGGTGCGTCTACACTTACAAATTAAGTCGATTTAAGTTGCTTAAATTGACTTAATTTAATCTGCGTCTACACTACACTTTCCTTAAGTTGACTTAAGCAGCTGCTCAAGTCGACTTAAGGAAAAATTAAGTCGACTTTATAAAACCTCATTTTAAGTCGACTTTGCTGGCTAAGTCGACTTTAGAAAGTCGATTTAGCCAGTGTAGACGTGGAGTAGCCCTAAGTTGACTTTAAGTTGACTTAGGGGGCTCCAGGGCTTCCCCACTGCCCTCCCTGCCAGGGTGGCTGGCACAGCCACGGCCTGGCATGCCCCCCCCACAGGGCAGGGCTCTCACCCTGCCCTGCCAGGGTCCCTGGCACTTGGCAAGGGGTGCCCCCTCTGCCACCGTGGACCTGTCCCAGGTCCACCTAGCCCCTAGAAGTCAACCTAAGTGTCCAGTGTGGACGCTCTAAGTCGATTTGGCAGGGTCCCCTCTAAGTCGACTTAAATTTTGAGTGGACATGCTAAGTCGACTTAACAAAGTCGACTTTAAGTCGATTTAGCTAAGTTGACTTAAATTCACAAGTGTAGACATAGCCTAAGAGTGTTCGAAGTCGCTTGCCAGATGATTGCATGAGAATCTCCGGGTTTCTAGTTTGTTTTAAGGTAAATTCCCTTTACTGGACTCCCCACCCCTCCAAAAAGAAAAAAAAAAAATTGAAAAGGTAAGTGTTGATTATATTTTAATAAAGTTAAATAATTCCTAATAAAATAATGAACTTCAAAATACAGACAGTCCTCTAACATTTTTCCGGCATAATCGGAGAACTTTCAGAATCACAATCTGTTAATCAGATGGTCAATATCTCTGGGTGACTGTTGTAAAGAAAGTTGTTAAAGTATTACAACTTACTAAACATAATGAGATGAAATGACTACATTTTTCAGTTAAATTGCAGTATTCCTTTAAGGTTGCATTGGTTTTCGATATTACATCCAATTGTCTGTAAAAGTCCGCCCTTAACCAGCAAGCTCTTGGCTTAAAATAAATTTTGTTTCTCATTACGAATGTTAAGAAAGAGCTCTTTTTAAGATAGGAAGTAATTATATTTGTGGTTAGGACTGTGATGCCACCTTTCACGGTCATGCCATCTTTGGGACAGCAGTGCTGTTGAAGAGTAGAGTTGTATCCATTCCAGTGATGCCCTGGTTCAGTGCAACAAATACTGCCTCTGGGCCAGATCCTACCATTTACACCAATGGCAAAACTCCCACTGAATTCAACTGATAGAGGATTACCCTCTTATGAAGTGAGGAATTAGTCCTCACTTGCTCTAAATATAAATGTTTTTCATTTAGTAAACTTTGAGGTTGTTTTGTAGATTAAGGGTTTCCTTCTTCCCTGTGAACAGTACTGAGAGGACTGGGCAGGACTGGGTTAGATATCACTGCTGCCGCTTAGTAGTTCTTTATCCTGGGGAAAACAGTGCAATCTTTGTGGTATTTTTGAGTAATCATCACAGTTCTACAGTAGGCAAAGGCTTTCAGTTAATGTAATAAAAGTGAAACCTATTAAGACAGCATCTTAAAATGTAATTTCTACTTGTATGCTTCAAAAGAACACGGATTTTTTTTTTTGGTCAATATATTATGCACTGAAAATTTTGATAACCAAATCTAAAAATGAGTTAATTCATTTGGGAAATGAATGACTTTGCATGTAGAAAATTTCCCCAAAGATTTTTAATGCAGATTGACTGACTAAGTAGTGTCTTAAATATAAGGGATTACATTTGATTTTTCCACAATCATGGTCTTAATTTTTGGCAAAAAAAAAAAAAAATCATTTTCAATACTAGACAAAAGGGCAGTGGATTACTGTGGAGGGAGGGCAGAAAAATGGGACACTGTCAATGGAAATTTGGAAAACTAAAATATGGATTCAGCAACTGTTTTGTTAATTATATAGGATAAGCAAACTTCCTGTTCAGTTATTTAATCTATTTACTTCTTATTGATCGTAAAAACAAAAGCACTTTTCCACCTCCTGCCATGTCAATAAAAGACAAACGTGTTCTTTGCTTTTTCATTAGTCTCTGTTATCTCAGCACCTTCATCTGTTGCTTTATTATTTGGAAACTATTTGCATATTTCAAGCTGACATTCTTGAAATGTCTTTTATAAAAGACAACTTGAATTAAGTTGGTGTAAAACCTTACCTTCATCCCCTAACTCCCTTCCTCAAGTCCCCTTTTGGCTGCAATGTGGTGCAAAAAACTAATGCTCCTAGAGCTGCAAAACCTCAGAATTAAGAAACCCCTTCCTCCTCAAGAGTAATTTAAATATTCAAACTTTAAGTGGTGTTCTCCATGACCCAAGTTCTGCTGTTAGGGTGGTGTAAGACTGGAATATTTCATGTGACTTCATTGGAGTTAGTCCCGATTTGCAAATGGTCCATGGACAGTAAAGGATTTGGCTGGTTATTTTCAATCAACTTATTGTACTACAGTAAATGAAGGGGGGAAAGTAAAATAAAATAAAGGAAAATACAATCAATGTCTATGTTGCTGATTGTGGTATAGTACAGAAATGCTGATTAATCCATTCTCTAAGGATGCTGTACTTAAATGTACAGTAATACCATGCTGTGGTAAATTAATTTACTGTAATGAATTTATAGAACTAGTGGATATTTGATACCATGGCATGCCTCTTTTTATAAGGATGTAATTGAATGTTTTACTTAATGCAGCTGGCATGAGGTGTGGAAGATATGGATGATTGTCAAATTCCATCCCCAAATACTTATGAGGAAATGATAGATTTAAGGCCTATCTTCTGTGTAGCCACCCTCCAGAGCTAAAAACATGTAATATTTTATTGATATGTACTAATGGCTTAGGCTTTTCACTGGGGGCACTTAAAACAATTTCAGTCTGTTACAGGCCTGTGGCCGTAGGAACCAATGTTAGAACTTAGCTCCCTTAAACAGAACACTGCTTTATCAGTCTCTCAAATGTGTGTGGGGAGGGGGAAGGTTGCTTAGGTACCGGTGAACTGGAAAAGAAAGTGACTGCTAGCTGCCACTAAAAATACCCTTCTCTCAGGCTTCCCAAAAGTTTAATCTCTAGCTTCCTAACAGAAAATATTTGGTGACCACAGCTGTAGGGGATAAGCTCCAGAGACGTAGCAGTGTTAATCTGTATATGGCAAAAACAAAGTCCTGTGGCACTTTAAAGACTTAAATATCCTTCTACCCAAGCACAAATAGGAAAGAAGCATTCTCGGTTGCTGTTGGTAACTGGGCTTACTCTTCTAGGCTATGTCTACACTGGCAAGTTAGTTTGAATTAAGGAGGCTTAATTCGAACTAACTAAAACCATGGCTACACTAGGCTTTAGTTAGTTCGAATTAAAGGCTTCCTTAATTCGAAGTAATAAGTTGGAATAGGGCTTCAGAAGGCTTTAATTCGAACTAACTAGTTTGAATTAGCCAATGTGGCCATGTTAATTTGAACTAATTTCTTAGTTTGAACTAACCAGCCATTGAAAAGAATGGGGATTGCTAATTCGAACTAAGCAACTGCACTTGCTTAGTTTGAACTAATTTTTTCTAGTTCAGATTAAGCTAATTCGAACTAACTAAAATTAGTTCAAATTAATTAGTTCCAACTACTTCAAACTAATTTTAGCAAGTGTAGACATAGCCCTAGATCATATCTCCTTCACAAATGTTGACCTACCTCTGAAAGGAAAACGCTGCAATCCCTGCCAGTTCTTCTAAAGCCTTCTTTCTGCTTACCACCACCTCCTCCATCTTGTTTGTTAATTTAGCTTCAGATGTTTCTCAGTAGCCTTTTACTTATTTCTGTTCCAAGTGAATGATGTTTAGTGCAGAAGAGAACCATCAATGGAGTTATGCAATGATTGCAGAAACCCTGGTTCATTTGGACTGAGTTAACTATCAGTGGTGGTCCAGCTTCCCTCCCCAAATGCTGTTTGCATCACAGGAAAGGTGTCACCTTAAGTTGATGTATGGTACAACCGGTAAATCTACTACAGATCAGCATTGGTGTCTGTGACAGAGTCCCCAAGAACAGTGCTCGGGAGTAACTTGGGAAACAGTCAGGACTCTAGTGCTTTGAAGTCTGCTACCTTGGGTTTCCACAAACCAGTGCAGCCATCCTTTGAATCTCAGAGGGTTCAGCACTCCTGCTGCACCAGGACTTCCCCTGTAGCATCCCCTAAAAGTCCAGGCGTGCCTGCCTTGCAGTCAGAAGTGATTCACAGCCAGCAGAGAAATCAAAAGTTTATTAATTCTCTGTATTACAGTGTAAAAGGGCACTGTTAGCAAATTAACTAGTTACAGCAGCAATCCACTCCCCTAAATTCCTCACAGGCAACTGCCCTCCCTTACTCCACCTGCCCTTGGCTCCTCAGTACTTAGACTCTTATCCAGACATGAAGTTACAACTTGTCATAGCTGATTTGATCCAGGAGGGAACAGGGGTTTGCCCCTTGTCTGTATGTAAGGATGTGGAAGGCCCATCCATCCTCTAGTCATTTCCGCAATGATCACACAGTAAGTCCCATCACTGAAATACATAAGTAATACATGGGGAAACTGAGGCACACACAGAACACTCAGAGAAAACATAAGGGCATCTCAATTTCATCATAGGATCCTGTTGACGCCACAACAAAGAGCAAGACAGTACTCATATGTGTTGAACTAACAACTATGAGTTTTATAGTTGCTTATGGAAGTCATGATACTGATTTTCATACAAGATTCATTAGTGGCATGGAAAATAAACCTAGGAAATGTTGATGCGGGGACTGATGAGAACTTGGACAGCAGCTGGACATGGCTTAAGTAAATCATCTTACACCTGAAGTTAGACTGAGTTATTTAAGTACAATGTAGCAGCACAAACAAAGCAAATATTATTCTTGCTCTACTCCTCCTGCTTGCTGAACTATGTAACTGAGCAAACGTGCACCAATCCAACCCAGTTGAAACAGTCACTTCTTAGTAACAAGCAAATGGAGTGGCCTTATTCATTATCCAAGCATAGGTTGTGGTAGTTATCTTTAATGAAAGATCAGCAATTACTATAGAGACTCCATAATTTAGGCCAATATCAGTCACTTCCCTATGCTCCTGACTTGTGACTCCAGTGGGATAGTTGGCACACAGCTGCTTGATATCAGGACTGACCAGCTTAGTTTCCTTATACAACAGGGATGGAAGGACTCAGACTTTGCAGTGGAAAGGTGGGAGTATGGCACACATGTATAGCTGGAATATCTGTGCAGATAGTTTTATAAGCTCTGAAATGTTTAACCAACAAAAATACCTCTATCCAAAACAAGCAAATGCATTTAAAGTAAGTACCATCGTACGTCACTATTTTTCTTCTCTTGAAGATAACAGAAAAATTGCTTTCAAGATGGCACCCACCTCCAAATAACAAAAGTTTCACAATCCCTGGAATAAATAGTTCACCCCCTGCCCTCAAACACACAATCAGAAGCAATAAATTCAATGGGAAATGTTTGGATGTGTGGCTAGTCCCAGAAAAGGTATATGGTGCTCTGCATGATCTAAAGCCTCTCCAGCAGAGAGAGGGGTTCTTGACTCCATTATGGGATTGTCAGTGGGATTTGGAAGAAGCAAATGATTTACTTTTCACTAGAATTTCTGTCATGAGGAAGTAAAGGTGCACCTTGCAAACCGCTCCAAAATTCTGCTGTCCATTTTTTTTTTCTTTTTTAGCTTTACCCATTTTTTCAAGGCTGTGCTATTTGTTTTCAGCGCTAGTGTAGCACAGAGAATATAAATGGGGGAGACTTAAAAACCAACCAACCAAAACCCAAGATTATTGTGTTGGGTGAGTTACTTCAAAGATTTCAACTCTGAAAGAGATGATCTAGGTAAAGTAACTTATTCTGTGATCATTTTATGGGAAAAGCAGAATCATTTATTAACAAGAAACTTCAAATCCCTTTCTCTTGTAAGTTTTTCAAAATAGTTACAGGTTTATATCCAGAAAATATCCTTGAGATTTAATCCTTGTGATGTACAAGAAGGGTACTGATTTCATTTGCATGGAGCATTAAAGGTCTGTGTGGGGTATCTGTTTCTTCAACTATTTAGGTGGTCTGCCTGATATTGGGAGAAGCTTGTAAAGGATAATCTGCCCAGTTTCTTTGCCTGTCTATTCAGTTTTGTTCTCTCACCACACCCAATGATCTTAGAAACCTGAGTTAAGAGATCAGAATAAGCTTCTTGTTCAAATGAGGGCTGGTGACTGTTCAAGTAAATATGGGAGAACATTTAATAGATGACCAGTCAAACAGGTAATCTTTAACAATGTATCCCAAATGCTTGAAAAGTACTTTATAATCACAAATGGTGTCTCTCCTGGCTCCCCAAATGCTTCCCTTTTAGCTGTTTGTATCTAATAAATATATTTTCTATTTATAAAATTGAAAAAAAAAAAAAAAAAGCTTACCCTATTTATCCTGTGGATGCTAATACTACATCAGGCCTTACAAGATTCTTAATTAATGGTATCAGCCTAGGCAAGGGAGGCTCACTAAACTTGCCCCCAATGTGCAGATATCAAAAAAGCAAACCAGGTGCTAAGATGCTGTGCTACTAACCAGAACCATAAGCCAGTTCATTTGCATATGAATATCAAAAGTACTAAATGTGTTCCTGTATATCAGGGGTGTCCAACTTCTTTGGTGTGAGGGGCCATACTGCAATTCTTTTCTCACTCAGGGGGAGGGCTGGTGAGCAAAGTTTAGATAGATAAGGCATAGCAATTGATCATGTTAATAAAATTTAAACAGTCAAATTTTAACAGCCAAAAAACAAACTGCTTTACAAACTCAATTCGCTTCTGTAGAAGCAGAAACTTACATTTCATACCTAAACACAATTCTCACAATCCTCCCTACAGTAACCTTTAGTTAGATCAGTGTCACTTTCACAACAAAACCATGTTTTGTGAAAATCTGAAAAGGCCCTACCTTCCTCCCTCCCCTCCCCCTAGGAAGTGTCAATGTGTATATGTCGCAGTGGAGCATGGCAGGATAAGGGAAACCATGATGGGTGGCCAGGGAGAGCCTGGGGAGAATGATAGGGCAGGGGTAGCCATGTGGGGTGGCGTGGCAGGGGAGTATGGGGAGCAGGGTTGTGGAAAGGAAGGGCAGAGGTGGTGTGGTGGGGAGCATGGGCCAAAAATCTTGTGAAAGCAAATGAAGGAGTCAGGAACTTTAAAAGAAAATGCTAATTGCAAAGCCATTGTGTGAATAAAATAGCTAACTGCAAAGCCACTCTCTGGTGGTAAATGCTTCAGATTTTTGTTTGAAGAAGGTATAAACACTGATTCAAAGGAAAACCCTTTATCTTTGGACTGCTTAGATTCTAACAAGGTGGAATAATTGAACAAGAAAATTGAGATCCCACAAGTTAATCTAGGTAGCCCTGAGAGACTTTTGGGAAACCGGCAGATTACCACACCTGTGCTATCATTTTGGAGCTACAAGCTTTGACTCACCTGTTATATTGAAAGGTTAAAGCAAGTAAAATGTCTTTCTTAGCTAATAAACCTTTAGTTTACTACAGATTTGGCTGCCAGCATTATCTGTGATATAAGAGCTTTGAATATCAGTTGGTCTGGGTAAGTGACTGGTCTTTTGGGACTTGGAGAAACCTGATGTGGTGTGTTTTTTGGTTTTAAAAAAAAAGTTCAGCTTGTCTTGATGACAACATAGATTGGAGATTTTAAGGGAACTGTCTAGGATTCCAGGTAAGGCCAGTACAGTGATCCAGGAGTTCCCATTTGTTACTGGCTTTCTGAAATCTAAATATAAAATATACCGCCAGTTTGGGGTGTCTGCCCTAAGATAGTCACTCACAGCAGTGAGACCCTCCAGCCAGCATAATGGATGCATAAGATAAGGAATGGGTGGAGGAGGAATACAGAAACCAAGTCAATACATAAATGAATGGCTGGCCTCCTCAGGAACGCTGTCTGTAGCATTAGTCAGCCTCTCTCCAGGAATATGCTGGAACTAGAGGACTTCAGAAGATGGGGAAGAGGACAGTCATGGGCAGGGGAGTTGATACACAGGAAAAAAAATTGGGGTACAGGCCCCCAAACCCATCTGCCTCAGGCATGGGCCCTGGGGCATGTGCATACTACGCAGCCCCTCCACACGTGTGGTCTCAAGGCAGCAACTTGCCCTGGAAGCTGCCTTTACGTACATGAAACAATTTACCTACACATGAAATTTACACAATCAAAAAATGAAGACCCAGTTTACTAAAAACTCAATTTGATTCTATAAAAGTGGAAACTTATATTCATAGCTAAACACAATTCTCAAATAATATCCATCCTCCCTCCAGCAACCTTTAGATAAGTGTCACTTTCACAACTGTACACAAGTTCTCACCTGTTAATTAAACCACATTTTGTGAAAACTTGAAAAGGGCTTACTTTTATTTTTGTTCTGGAAGCATCACTGTGTACTTCCCGTTATGCCTGTTAAAAAAGTGGTCAATGAAAGCATCCTCTGGCACAGATTCCAGGGCAGTTTTTTCAATTGAAAGTACTGCAAGATGCTGTGGTCTATCTTGTTCCATTGTGCTTCTCAGCCAGGTGTGTAGACGTCTTAAAGCACCGAATGATCTTTCGCGACTGCAGCTACTTACTGGGATAGTTAGTGCAACCTGTATCACTTTCTTTAAATTCGGAAACATGACAGGGTCTAACTGCTGGTACACATCTATCATGCTGAGGTTATTGCCATTCTCCTGGATGTGAGTCAAGTAATGTTTAGCAATGACAGTTTCCTCTGGTTTAAGTTCTATTTTGTAGTGCATTGCCAGTGTGTATAATTCCTGGAAAGAGAGGAAGTTTTGTGAGAGCGGACTGCATGCCTGAATTCCCATCATTAGCTCTGCTTTGACACTAGAGAACCTCTGGTCAAGTTCAATAAGCATCCGGTCTAAACAAGGATAAAACAATTCCATCTTGAAATTGTCACAGGTACTGACATTCTTACTTGCACCACCTACAGAATCACCAACAAAATCCATACGTTTTTGCTTCCTCCTTTGCAGAGCTGTTTCTTTGATGTCAATGCCATTGTTCACACACAGCGCCCTGGCTTTCTCATATACTTCTTTTGCCTTTTTGTTTGTTCTCATGTCCTTTAAAGAGCTACATACTGCTTCTTTTAAATCTACTGTGTTTGCCAAGTCAAGGTTTTCTTTTTGGAGCAGCTTATGCAAAACCTCTGTTATGCTTAAAATAGACTGGAACATAAAAAGACAGTACACTGTAGGCCATTCGCATAGTTGCTCTAACAGACCGCTGGCTGGGATAGAGTCAACATCTGAAAGGCACTGAATAACAGCTGGGAAGTTTGATATAAGCCTATTTACAGTATTCGCCTGGCAAGACCAATGGGTGTCTGAAAGCCGTACCAGCTTGCTCTGCTTCAGGCCTAGTTGAGCTTGAACTTTGCTGAATCTCTTGTGGTTTATTAGTGACTCACTAAATAAAGCATACGTGTTTGCCAATGTATTAAAAAAGCGAGCAACTTTTTTAATTGCCTTACATGTGTGGCACAGCACCACGTTGAGTTCATGTGCATAACAATGGATGTACATTGCTTCTGGGTGATATTTCTGAAATTTAGCTTGAATATCACCACTGACTCCACTCATAACAGAGGCACCATCGTATGTTTGAGCCACACATAGAAGATCATCTAACCCATTAACTCTTAGGTAGTGCTGTAATGATTCAGTGACTGATTCTGCATCAAAATATTTTAATTCACTGAATCCCAAAAAGTGCTCCTTCAGCAAACCAGTTTCTGGAACAACATAGCGTACACAGAGTGCTAACTGCTCCTTGTATGTGTCTCTTGCTTCATCTACCATTATTGCATACATGCCTGATCTCTTCATTTCACTTACTATTCTGAATATTACTTGTTCTGAACAGCACTGAATAACTTCATTCTGAAAGGAAGGTGAGAGATAGCTAATTTCAGATGGTGCTTTGTAATTTTAAAGAAATGGATCAAATTCTGCCAGGAAGTTGAAACACTGGACAAAATTTCCTTCAATCAGACTTTGTTCCGTTTCATTAGGATTTCTGAAGGGCAGTCCTTGTTTCCCTAGAAATGTTGTGATGCCAACAATCCGCCTGAGATACTCTCGGCTTTTACTGAAATCCTCTGGATTGACACTTGTCTCTATCTCCATACTGTAACTTCCCTCTGCATCTGACACTTCAGCTTGTTGCAGTTGCTCTGCCTGTTGTTCCTGCTTAATATCTCCTCTTTTTAAAAAATGCCTGATATCCATTGCCTATGGAAAAGGAAAATTTTGCATATACTGTAAACACTTTCAATAAACTACAATTTTCATTACAGTAATGAATTCTTTATTTTTCTGGTACAGGTCAGAAATACACCTGAAACTGGAAATTTCTAGTTCACATGAAATATTTTGAAGGGTGGCAGTGTTACATGAAATGTTTTTGGTTTTTTTTTTGTGGAAACATGGACATGTCATGTCTTTGAAAGGAAATATGCTCCCTGGGGCCATAGCAGCTGCTGACTGAAATTAAAGTTCTTGTCAGTTTCAATCTCCAGATCCTCCTTGCTGAATATTCAACTGAAGAGCCAGGGAGCTTGGCAAATGGGAGTGGGATGGAGGGTGGTGGATCAGACTGTCCATCAGACTCCCAAATGCTTAGCTCCTCTATGTACTGGAAAAGCAGATGGTGACTGGATGCCCACTTGACACAGCCCTGTGTCCAACTTTTTATATGGAATACCAATGGTGAGTGTGACACGGTGGAGGAGAACACAGGGAGCATTGGCAGGGAAGTGTAGTAGGGGAGGTATGGCAGGGCAAGGGAGCCAGTCAGGTGGCAGGGGAGCATGGCAGAACATAGGAGGCAAGCAGGGCAAGATAAAGGGGCCCAGGGTTGCCTGCTTAGGACCCCCAGTCCTGGACCAAAGAACCCATGTCCCACTGTGATAGCCAGCCTGGAAGCAGGGCGGCACTAAGGCACACCAGCCCAAGCCACCAGCTGTGTGGGGCTGGTGCTTAGAGCTGGAGAAGGCCTGCCTAGCCAGGGCTGAAAGGAAGGGACCAGAATCCACAGTCCACAGCCTTCCTGCTCCACCCCAGGGCTTGTGGGCCAAGGTGGGCTGGCATGTGCAGCAGTGGTCCGGGTGGGACTGATTGGCAGGCCTAACCAGTGCTGTGCCAGCCTCAGCCGGCGGCTGGGAGGCACCAGGCGTAGCATCCACAGCACAAGGCCAGCTCGACAAGACAACGCTGGCCGGCGAAGCTGGCCTGGCGCTGCCCTCCCTTTGGAAAACCAGCCCAGGCCCGGGCCCAGTAGCGATTATCACTCGCCCCCCCGACCGTTTTAAATTTCCCGCCATTATTCCCGCCCCGCGCGTGCAGGGAGCTTTGAAGAGGCCCCGGACCGGTGTGCAGAAAGTCACGCGCCACCGCCGCGCGGGGCCGGGTTACCGTGGAAAAGGGGCAGCGGCGGATTCTGCAACCAGGCGGGGAGCGAGCGCGGCGTCCCACTCTGGCCGGCTCGCAATCGCGCGCGCACAGCTGGGAAGTACCGACGTGGGCGGGCAGCTGCAGCGCGCGACGACGACAACAATCTGCTCCGAGCGCAGCGGCGGCTGCAAAAGAGGCGTGGCCTCCTGACTCGCTAGACCTGGCGCGCGCGGGACTGCTCCCTCGGGGAGGGGGCTTCCCGCCTCGCTGTGTTTTGGCCCCGCCCCCCTCGCCGAACCTGAGTGGCAGGGCAGGGCTTCAGCGGGCCACACAAAACCGGAAGTGGCGCTGTGTCAGTCAGCAGCCGTTTCCGGGGCAGGATGGCGGCCAAGGGGGGGAAGCTGGTGCAGCAGGATGAGCTGCGGCGGCTCATGCGGGAGAAGCAGCGACAAAGTGCCGACAAGAAGCGGATCGAGGCGCCGTTCGCAAAATATCCTTCCCCGGCTTCCGTCCGGGCCCGACCCCCTCCCCCCTTTAGCCGCTTCATGTCAGTAGTGTCCGGGCTGGGGCTGTGCAAGTGGGTCCCTGGGGGTCGGGGTCTCGCGGTGCCGCTAATAAAAACAACAGGTTCTGACGGGACAGAGGGTCCCGCCTGCCCCCGGCCCCTCTCCAGGGCTGTGCGCGCTGACCCCGCCTGCCTCGTTGCGTCCAGCAGGGATTAGGCCCGCTGGGTTCCCGGTTCCGCCAAAAGGCGCGAGTTTGCGACGTTCCTGAGTCCCAAGACTCCTCGCTAAGGGTCGTGTGGCGCAGCGCTCATAGTCGGGCTGGGGGCACGTCTCCTCAGCCCTGCGGGGATGCGTTGAAGGGATTATATATTACACCCAAGGGGGCAAAATCCCTCATTTCTCTCGTTTGTTTTGTCCTCCAGCATTGACGCTGCCAGTCAGTTTCACACTTCTTGGGGCCCCAGTCCTGCCTCGCTATTTGCAAGCCCCCATGAAAATCAGGGCAGCTCCACGGAAGTGCAGGGGGCTGTGTTGGGGATCATGAGATAGGACGAAATCCTTGTTCTCGCTTTGTGTGCTAGGTTCCTGCTGTTATCCAACATTTGCTGGTATTGGTAATTACAGATCACAACCGAGTAGCTTCTTTGATAAACTAAATAGATTGACTTTAAATCTCTCACTCCTTCTATTGCTGTTGTGGCTCTATTCTGAACCTGTGTCAATTTTCACCATTCTTTATAAAGGATTAACACCAGTATGAGACATGGTATTCCACTAATGATCTCCCCAGTGTAGTGTGCAGGAGTACTATAACCTTGTTACACCTGCTGTTTATAAACCTTGTCCACTTGAAACCATCACAAATATTTTGATATTACTGATTTAGTAGCATTTATGTTCTGGTCCTCATGATGTGTCACAATGGCTGCTATACTTCATTGGTTTGTGTACCATCTTACAAAATTGTTGTGAAATTGATGGTACACCAGTGGTAACACAATTTGAGCACGCCTGCCTAATGCAATTTAGTGTTTCACTTATAAATACTGTATGGGAGTCTTTAAATTGGAACACACTTTTTTCATTGCCATACAAAAAATGATAAAACCCTGAAATATAATAGTAATGGATTTCATTTTTAGGATACTTATTTGAGGAATTCACTTGTTCAGTATTTCTTTGGAAATGTTGTTTTAAAAGTGTCTTTATAAATTGGAATTTCATTATTACAATTTTGAAGGTGTTGCTTATTTTCTTAACTGCAAAATGTACATATAACCGTTTAGGACACTTAAGCTGTACATTGTGCAATACACCAATCAAGAATGAACTTTTGTGGCAAACCCATATTCTTGGGAAACAACACAAAGAGGTAAGACTTTCATAATAGAATAAGATTTATGAGACCAATATATAACCTTTGTGTTTGACTAACTTGTTCAGCCTTTAGGTCACATGATTTATGATGATAAACAAACAGAGTCCTGTGGCACTTTTAAAGACTAACAGATTTATTTTGTATCACTTAAAAAAAAATTTTTTTTTTTTGAATTGATAGTATCACTCCTTTTCAGGGAGTGAGCATTCAAGGCAAGTCATAGATGTCAGTGTTTAATAGCTGTTAAGCCAGAAAGATTCTTTCCCCAAGAATCAGGAAGCATAGATAATACTGAAGAGGTTTATTCATGATACCGGGAAGACTGACAGGACAGCTTCAAATTGATGATGTTACAGTGGTCAAATATATATGCTTCTTTGTCAGTTACATAATCCACTTGGTCAAATTCCAAAGGGGTAGCCGTGTTAGTCTATTGTAGAAAGACAACAGAGTCCTGTGGCACTTTTAAAGACTAACAGATTTATTTATCGCATGAGCTTTCGTGGGAGAAAATCCCACTTCGTCAGACGCTTTGAAGATAGGAAAGTTACAGAGTGGGAGGAAATTAAATGCGGGGGAGTGTATGACATAGCATCAGGGATGCTATGTCATACACTCCCCTGCATTTAATTTCCTCCCACTCTGTAACTTTCCTCCCACTCTTGTAGCATTGTATCTGTTGCTGTCAAGATGATGATCCTTATTTTCACTCCATGCTTGTCTTGATTTTGCTGGGCTTCTATCTTTGTATCTCAGGATGGAATTTACAAATATTTTTTTAAATAATTGTGCAAAGCAGAATGCAATGGTGTAACTTCAGGTTTCTTGAACCTTTGTTCATAAGTTAAGGACTCATTGCAGCTTGCATGCAAATCTATTATAGTATAAGTCTCATTTATAAAAAGAAAATTACGCTATATATGCATGACAACTGGCAAATAATTGTTAAAATCCTCCCCAGTCCTTTCAGTTCTTACTTTGCTGACAGGAGTAGAAGTCCAGAGTCCAGCAGCAGGCAATATGAAATGTTTATTGGGCTCATTTTCATGCAAGTATCTATTAGGACACTTCCAGGTTTGCATCAGTTTTTATTACGTATTTTAATCAATCATTTAAAAAATATTGCAGAATGATTCTTTAACCAATCCTGGCATATTGTAAACTAATTCTTTAAGCAATCATACCTCACCACCTTAACTGATTACAATTAATTGTGAGACAGAAACAATAAGGGAGCAGGCAGAAGTTATTAGAACAGTGGGTACCCTAAAGACCAAACAATACAAAGTGTAGATTCTGTAACCACAACTGTTAACAAGTGTTTAAAAGCCAGACAATGCTATTTAACAAAGTAGTTTTTAAGCATTCTAAAGTCTTTTCTTTATCTGGAGACTGCTTTCTAAACAGCTTGGTGTTAACTTGCGTTAATGTAATTTGTTTGGAATGTGTTGATGTGACCATATACTTCCTATTTTATGAAGACAACAGAGTCTTGTGGCACTTTTAAAGACTAACAGATTTATTAATCGCATGAGCTTTCGTGGGAGAAAATCCCACTTCCACGAAAGCTCATGCGATTAATAAATTTGTTAGTCTTTAAAAGTGCTACAAGACTCTGTTGTCTTTCTACAATAGACTAACACGGCTACCCCTTTGGCATTTTCCTATTTTATGGCTGCCCTGCTCTTGGTTTCCATACCCAAAGGCTTCAAACTGTCAGAGTGAGAGAAGGCTCATAGACAAGCACCCTGTGATTTTGATTCTTTGTTTTGATATTCCTGTAACTAGCTAGCTAATAAGAGCATACTTAAAAATCATAGGCTTGTAGGCCTTTACAAGCAGGCCTAAAGCTTTATATTCTAACAGTAATCTCACTACCACTGAATATTATTTTTAAAAAAGATCTGGGTTTCAAGCGCATCTTGTAGCAAGGCAGAAGAACAATTTTCTTTCCAGCTTTGTAAGGAGGTGTGTACTAAGAAATAATGACGTGTGACCAGATTAGAGAGAGATGTAAGAACAGAGAATTTGATAAAATAAATTTATAATCTGTTTTTATACTTTTCTTTTAAAAATTTAATCCCAAATCTGGTTAGGTTTTATTTATTTATTTATTTATTACTGCTTTGAGTCCGACATGTTTGCTGTCTTGAGGTTTTAGAATGTAATGCATTGTTTAATGGGTTGATAGCTTCAGTCCAGATCCTAAAAGAGAGGAGTCCACATCACAAGTCACCTTTACCACAATCATGTTGCTTGGTAATTTCAAGAAACGCTGTGGATGGGGTTGGAAAAATTTGAATCTAGCTATCTGACAGAAGCTATCAACTCATTTCATGCAGGCCACTAAACGGCCATTAGATTAAAGCAATTTAAGGCAGTACTGACTTGGGTCATATTTAAATCAGTGATCTGAAATTGAAAGACCCCAATGTCAATCTTCTGAGCCATCATGTCTTTTCATTTAAAAAAGAAGTGATTATATTCCCAATCATAATATTTATCGTATAGCATTTAAAATACCTACAATCGCTGAAATACCTGTAGTTTCATTCCTTATTTCATCTTAGACCCTCACTATCATAACAACATCTCAGTTATAGTAAGCTTGATTACGTCAATTTCCGTGATACACAAGTGTGTGTGTTGTGAAAACATGGTCTGTAGATTATTAAAATACAAATTTTTTAAATATTCTGCAATTTAAATTCTTTAAAGCCTTGTTTACAAGTGGAAAATAGGATATTAGGATGATACAATTACATCGTTCAGGAGTATGAAAAATTGACACCCTAAGCGACAGTTAAACTGGCCTAACTCCTGGTGTAACAGCACTATGTTGACCTCAACCTAACTACCTTCTCAGGAAGACAAAAGAGTCTCACAAGACTCTTTTGTCTTTCTACAATAGACTAACACGGCTACCCCTTTGGAATTTACCTTCTCAGGGAGGTGGATTGCCTATGCTGATGGAAGAATTCCTCCTGTCAGCATAGATATTGTTTTCACTGAAGGACTACAGTGGAACCTCTGCAGAGTCAAGTGGAGCTAAGACCTAAGCCACAGTATTTTTGAGGTCTAAAAGGAGGTCTCTTGACTTTTATTTACTGATTAAAATTTAATTTTCCCAGAGAATTGCCGAGTTAAAAGGTGCTAAACCAACAGTGCCAGAGCCTGCAATTAGTCCATCATCATCTCATCCTGCCAAAAGGAAAGTTTCCGATACAGAAAACCAAGAAGTAAAGAGAGCAAAAGGTAAAGCAATATTTTATTCAGCATTTGCAGTTCTCCTGAACTATATAATCGGACTGTCTACATTTTGAATGCTTTTCTCCTTTATGAGAGAGACAAGGTGGGTGAAATAATATTCTTCAGTGGACCATCCTCTGTTGGAGGAAGGTACAAGCCTTGAAGCCACACAGAGCTGCTTCAGGTTTAGGGAATAAAAGATAATACACCAGTATATCCAGATCCAACACTCTTGAATGCTGTGAAGAACATGACCCAAAACTATGCAGCCTCGCCCATCTTTTTAAATCTTCATGGATTTTGCTGTGTCACGCTGTCTTGGTGCTGTATGACCATGAGTCATCCGTCAGTGTCAGCTAGGTCTTCGATCTTGTGCTTGATGGGGCCTTTTGTTCCTTTCTTTTTAGGGTGGATTCTTCTTTCTTTTGCAGGGTTTATCTCCATTGTTCTTCCGCCATTAAGGTGGTGCCGGCAGTTTGTCATCAGGACAGGCTGGCCTTGGAGACTGATCCCATCGCACACACACTCCCCTCACACATCCAAACTAAGTTCACACATTTAAATGAAGTTTCAGCAACTTAGGCTGGGCAATATGAAATAGAGTTTTGGTTACAATATAGAGGTGCATCAGCCTTTGGTCATGAAGCTAAAGAACAAGTGAATGAATAAGCACGGTGTTTTTATCAATGAATAATAGGCATGATTCCAGTTAGAAATTCTTCTTGGAAGCAATTCTGTGGTATAACTTCTCTTTAACCCTATATTATACCCCTTTTGACCCTTCAAATGGAAAGGTATTGAAAGGGTCACACTTTATATAATTGTTTTAAGGCAACATATTGAGAAAAAGTTTGAACTTGTGATTTCAACTTAAGATACACTTTCTTTATTGAACAGCATTTACAACACATTACAATACACAGTATACCGGGGTGGGCAATAATATTCACAGGTGGGCCAGTGTGGGAGGGGAAAGCCAGCCTGGGTGCCGGGGTGGGCAGAGAGCGGGGGCGGGGGAGCCAGCGGTGGAGAGGGGAAGGGAACTGGGAAGGTGGGGAGGGACGTTTGGAAGACAGTGGGAGAAAGCCAGTCCTGGGGCGGAAGGCAGTGGCGTAGGGAGCGTTTCCAGCGCCTGGGGCCAAGTCCACGTTTGTGCCCCCCCCCCCCTCCCCAAGCCTTGCAGGTCTCTCTGTGCAGGGCAGGAGGGGTCCCAGTGTAACAGGGCGGGGAGGGGGTTGGAGTTAGAGGTGTTTCTCTGTTATCTTTCTTCCCTGGGCAGCAGTGGCCATTCCCACTGCAGCATGCCATGCTACAAGCAGTAGCAGGACAGCTGAGCTGAGCTAGGGATGAAGGTGTAGGGTTGCAGCTCCCAGCCCTGCCCTTTTCCCCTGACTTTTTCAAGGCTAGAGGCAAGTTTTTCAGCCTCACTGATTCAGCCTCTGCAGCTGCAGCAGGAGACTTGGGGGAAAAAGTGCCCAACCCAGCAGGTTCCATCCAGTTCTGAGCCTGCGCTCCCCAAGCCCCAGGAATCCCCCTGGCTCCTTCCCCACCCTCCCTCACTCAGAGTGCAATGCTGAGGGAATGGGAATCCCCCATCTGCACCTGTGTCCAGCCAGGTAAATTCAGGAACTTGGAAGCTCTAACTGTGGTCCTCTTTGTTCAGCTCTAGTATAGGGCCAGAGGAGGGATCACAGCCCCCAGCCTTGCCCCCCTTCCTTCAGTGCTGGAGGCAGCTTTCATTCGGTGCAGTTGAAGCGGGATTATCCCCTCCCCCAGGCAGCCCATTCCAGGGAATCCAGGCTAGCCATTCCAAAGGGTAGCCCTGAGTCCTGTGGCACTTTAAAAGACTAACAGATTTATTTATCACATGAGCTTTTCTCCCATGAAAGCTCATGCAATAAATAAATCTGTTAGTCTTTAAAAGTGCCACAGGACTCTGTTGTTTTTCAGGCTAGCCATTAGCTCACGCCTTTGCTGGGCCCCAAGAGCTCCCTGCTCCTTTATTTACCATATTGCAGCTGAGAGAATCCCTCCTCCCACACTCCCTTCTCCTGCTGCCTCCCCTCCCATTGCCTTTTCAACAGTCTCCAGGCAGAAAGAGCCAGGCACTTGGAGGGGAAGGACTCTTGCTCCAGTGGTCAGCCACTAGCCCAGCAGCCCAGGAGGATATTATCATCACATCCATGTTAGCTTCCTTTCCTGCACGGGGTTGAGTGATGTGCTGCACTTGGGCTTCATGTCTATGTATGCTGGGGCAGCGGAGCGCACCTTTGGAACCCTTCCAGCACTAGGACCCAGGAGGCAGCACCTTGCTGGCTCTGCTTCTTTGTGAAGGGCCAGCCTGGCTGGGGTGCCCCCCCTCCCCTCACTCTGATGGGGGGGTGCCTCTCCCCCTCCTGTCATGCGGGGGGGGGGGGTGGAGGGGAGCGGGCTGGCCCTTCACAACAGGGGAGGGGCATAGGAGTCTGTGCCTTCTGCAGGGCACCTTGTGTAGCCGGGATGGGGGGAACAAGAGGGAGCTCCGACAGGAGCACAGGTCCTCCAGACATAGTTTGCTCGCCCTTGCAGTATGCTAGTTAGGACAAAGTTCCAAAGGGCCGTGTTAGCCTTGGTCAGCAAAACAAATGAGGAGTCCTGTGGCACTTTTAAAGACTAACAAATTTATTTATCGCATGAGCTTTCACGGGAGAAAATCTCACTTCATCAGACGTTTTGAAGATGTGCCCATCTTCAAAGTGTCTGACGAAGTGGGATTTTCTCCCACGACAATTTCTCTTCACATGGACAATTCGATTACTTGTTTCAGAGCCACCTGAAGCCTCAGTTATTTTTACCATTCTGCTTTGTGCATCTTACCCCGGCTGTTGTTTTAGGAGGACATTTCTTTCTTTCTTTCTTTCTTTCTTTCTTTCTTTCTTTCTTTCTTT
>ML685756.1:25561561-25611930 GCA_007922175.1 Pelusios castaneus | reverse complement strand
TTTCTTTCTTTCTTTCTTTCTTTCTTTCTTTCTTTCTTTCTTTCTTTCTTTCTTTCTTTCTTAAGCTCTGAGCTGCTATTTCTAGTTTTCTTTTTAACAACAAAAAACAAAAAAAGGGATTCACAAATATTTCAAGTTAAGGTATTCTGTGTGGGGGGGATAGAATGAGTAGCTGTCTTGTGGCAATGTAGAATTCGTGATATCACTCACCAGCAGTATAAATTCATCCATTCTCTCTCATATATATATTTTTCCTGTTTAATAGCAAATCTGTTATAAGTGATTCTTAACTGTTTTGCAGGTTCAAATGACCAGCCACAGACATCTCTTACTGGGTAAGTAGATCGTTTCATTTACTTATTTATGCAGTCCTTTGCCAGCTGTTATCCTTTTTTCTTTTTTCCCCCCTACATCCTACCTTGTTACCTGCTGATAGTAAGGATGCAGACACCATGTGTGACATGTGCTACCTGGCGTCCACAGACCCATAGTTCAGCAGCAACTTTTTCAGCTATGTGAGCAAGATAAAATGTTAGAAGACAAGTATTATTTTGCTGTTGTTAACAGGCTATACTTAGTGAAGAGTGTATAGTCTTGCCCTAAGAGCTTAAAGCACAGATCTTACTCTATTTATGGTTTTATACGCACCTAGTTGCTCTGATCAATTTCATATAGACAATTCTAGTTACATTTCAGGATAATTTTTGCTTGACTCTAGTCATTCTATTGCTGTTTTCTAACATGGAAATAGAAGATGAGGGGACAAATATTTGAGGGTGAGGAAAGCTATGTGACACCATATTTGCCCTTCACTCCTCCTGAAAATGTACTTGAAAGCTGCTTGCTTTGCTCTCTGTTCCAGTGGTAACATACAGGAAGGAAGGCCCAAGCAGGAGCTTGTCAGACCATGTTTCTCTTGTTTGCTCTGATGATGCTCAGCCACTAGACCTTACAGCGGGGGTTCCCAACCCCTGGCCCGCAGGGCTTTTTAAAATGGCCCGCGCTACCCGGGCCACTGACTGGGAGCCGGGCCACAGCTGCCCAGTCCTGACATACAGCTGGGAGCCCGGCTGCATGCCTCCTCTCCGGTCCCAGACAGGCTCCAGGGGCTGCAGGCGGGGCCGCGGGCCAGGGCGGCTGGGTGGGGCGCGGACTGGCAAAGCACAGCACCCAGTTGGGAGGGGGATCCAGGCCAGCATGGCTGTGGGGCCTGCTGGCTGCTGATGCTGGGGGTGGCTGCAGGCAGCGCAGCGTGATGGGAGGGGGGGAAGGGTCAGGAGCATTGGCCACGCTGTTGCTGCGGCCCACACGCCTGCCCACAAACTGGCCCAGTTCAGGGGCATCCAGCCCCTCTCCCCTTTAAAAAAAAAAAAAAACTCAATTTTTTTCAAATTTAAAAAAAAATCTTTTTGGCTTGTGGGCCACAAATATAATTTTTGCAATTTAATTTTAAGTGTAAATTTAATTAAATAGACAGGTCACCCCTCAGGGTTTTAATAATTATATTTGTGGCCCTTGAGCCAAAAATGTTTGGAACCACTGCCGTACAGTATGCTGTCTATCCCCACTGAGGCTATGTACACACGATCAGATTAAAGCGCAACATGGCAATCACGCTATTAAAAACATGTGACCTTTATTGCGGGATAGCGTGTACACATGTCGCTCCTTGTAACGCAACAGAACGCTTTGCAATATCGCAGTGTAATGCAATGAATTCTGGGCACCTATCCCACAGTTCAGTTTTCCCTCAATCTGCGCTTGGAATCATGGGATGAAGGAAAGGAATGCAAAGCGCGATGGGTAAACTCTCAGTTTCCCATGGTGCACTGTGTTCCCCTTGCGTCTTCCTCGTTGCCAATAGCAACTCGCGCCTATTTTCAACAGTGCCATGACGCACTACTTGCGAGCAATCACAACAGCGGCAGCATGGATCCTGCTCTAATCTCCACTGTCGCCTTCAGCATTCTAAATACATCTCGGCTGGTTGCTCAGTACGCACTGAGGTCCAAATCAGACGAGGACGCTGAGGAGCAGGGGCTGATCGATGCCATGCAGAGCAACAGCACCGCATTGCTCAGCTCCTTCACCGATCATATGCACACGGTGCAACGCCGTTTCTGGTCACGAGAGACGAGCACCGAGTGGTGGGATCGCATTGTTATGCAACTGTGGGATGACGAGCAGTGGGTACAGAACTTTCGAATGCGGAAAGCAACCTTTCTGGAACTGTGTTCAGAGTTGGCCCCTGCCTTGCGACGGAAAGACACCAACATGAGGTCAGCCCTAACCGTGGAGAAGCGTGTTGCAATTGCTGTCTGGAAGATGGCGACTCCTGACTGCTAGCGGTCGGTTGCAAGCCAGTTTGGAGTCGGGAGGTCCACCGTCGGATTAGCCCTCTCACAAGTCTGCCGAGCCATCAATCGCGTTCTGCTACAGAGGACGGTGACGTTGGGCAATGTTCGTGAGATTGTGGACGGCTTTACTGCCATGGGATTCCCTAACTGCGGGGGAGCCATAGACGGCACACACATCCCTATTTTGGCTCCAGACCATCTCACGACCGAGTATATCAACAGGAAGGGCTACTTCTCCATGGTGCTGCAAGCACTCGTGGATCACAAGGGGCGTTTTATGGACATCAATGCTGGGTGGTCGGGGAAGGTGCATGATGCCCGCATTTTCAGGAACACTGGTCTGTACCGGAAGCTGCAAGGGGGTACCTTCTTCCCTGATCAAAAAATTACAGTGGGGGATGTGGAGATGCCCATAGTTATCCTCGGAGACCCAGCATACCCACTGATGCCATGGCTCATGAAGCCGTACACCAGTAACCTAGATCGCAGCAAGGAGCGGTTCAATTACAGATTGAGCCGCTGCAGAATGACTGTTGAGTGTGCCTTCGGCCGTTTAAAAGGGCGCTGGCGATGTTTGTATGGGAGGCTGGACTTGGCGGAGGACAACATCTCTGCTGTGATTGCGTCGTGCTGTGTCCTTCATAACATTTGTGAAAGTAGGAGAGAAAAGTTTTCCCCGGGGTGGGCTATGGAGGCACAGCGCCTTGAGGAAGCATACGAACAGCCAGCCACTAGGAGTATTAGGGGGGCCCAAGGAGAAGCTGCTCGCATAAGGGAGGCACCCAGGGACCATTTCAATGATGCCCTCCCCTAGTTAACTTCCAGGACGCATCAGGTCCACCTTATGAGATTTTCAATGTGTACAAATAAATACACTCTTCAAATTATTTGTCACTGTTTTTATTAAAACCTAAGGGGAGAGAGGGGTTACAGGTGGGTGTAGCTGTGGGTATCTCAAAAGTAGCTTTGGGGGGGACTGGATGTTGCAGTGTACCAAGTGGACGGGTGGCCTTCAAAGAAATTCTTTGAAGGACTACAGGGTGTGGGAGGCAGACACGGCTGAACTGTATGGAGTGGAGCCCGTACATTAATCGCCTGGGTCTGCAAAGCAATCATGCTCTTGAGCAGTTCTGTTTGCTCCTTCATCATGCTTATCAGTTCGTCCCTGTGTTTCTGCCTCCTCTGTTGGGATTCCTCTCTCTGGGCTCGATTCTCCCTCGTGGATTCCTGTGCTGTTTTCAGCAGGTCCTGAAACATATCCTCTCTCTTTCTTCGAGCACGCCGCCGAATGTTTCTCATGTGGTCAGCTGGGGTAGACACCGGCCTTGTGATGGTCGAATCTAAAAAAAAAAAAAATAATAATAATAATAATAAAGCTGTTGTTAACACATAGCCTAGATAACCAATGTAACCTTCCAGTAGCACATTCCACTGAAAGGTGCAGGGCAGTCAACATCCTATGCTTCGCTGAGGCGGACAAGGTACGTCCTAATAGAAAGCTTACTGGGGGCTAACATTCTGCACAGGGCACACAGATGGAACCTGATATCTCTCTCCTCAGAGTGCCCCTGCCAGCTAGAATACATATTCTACATGCCACCAGTTGCAAGCCAGGACCGTATGCTGCTGCTCTGTGTGCCGCCATGGTTCCCAGGGCTGTGCTTTGCAGCTGGCGAGGCAGAGTATCCGTCTTTGGGAGCGTAGACACAAACTCTCTCCCGTCTAACCTGAGTAGTAGGCTCTGGAGGTACATTGAGGAAACCTTTACTGACCTAAATACAGATGATTTTTTGACAATCACTGCTTGTGTTGATGCACTTCTAATGAATGCAGATTAAAGAGCGTGCACAGCGGGGACTGAGACAGCAAGCACCCCCAGCCCAGACAATGATATTTTAGCAGGAGCCATAGCTGCACGAAAGAGAAACTTACCGGAACCCCCCTCTGCCGCCTCAGAGGACACACTGCAATTCATGTCTTGGGTGGACGTCTCAGCGGGGGTGCAGAAGAGCTCCTGGCTATGCGCTGTTGTGCTTTCCTCCAGGTCATCCTCCATCTCCTCCTCCTCATCGATCACGTCCTCATCCTGCTCAGGTCTGGCATTCATTGGATGAGGGGAGGCCGATGTGTCCACGGGACTCTTGGCAGTGGTTGTGGGGTCCCAACTGAGGATGGCTTCTATCTCCTTATAGTACCTGCATGTAGCAGGCGCTGATCCCGAAAAGCGGTTTGCCTCCTTCGCTTGGTGATAGGTTATTCTTAGCTCCTTCACCTTTGATCTGCACTGCACAGTGTCTCTATCATAACCTCTCTGACATGGCCCGAGAAATTATGCCAAATGTATCATAATTTTGCCTGCTGCCGCATAGCTGCGCCTGCACAGCGGACTCTCCCCAGATGCTGATCAGGTCCAGCACCTCTGCCATGATCCAAAGGGGTGCGCGTCTTCCATGATGGGCCGCCATTGCTACTGATGATCGGAGCTGCACTCCACTCCACGAGGAAGAGAACAGGAAGTGAAACAGATGAGAAATTCGAAAATCCCGGGAATCTGATCAGGGCGGGGACTGTTTCGTCACGGCTACAGAGCGGGTGGGGGGAAGACCAGAGAGGACGACTTTGGAATGCTGGGACACTTCCGGAGGCCAATCATTGCGCGGTAAGCGTACACACGAGTGGAAAGGCGCAAAAGCTGTTCTGCGTTAACTGCTACCACCCTCGTCGAGGTGGTTTTTGTATTGCGCTACAACAAGGCAGTTAACGCGCAACAGCCCTATTGCACGTGTGTACGCTCTTGTTGTTATCGCGCGGTAATGATTGTTAATGCGCGATAAAGTGATCGTGTGTATAAGGCCCGAGTTGCATGTACCTACCCCCAAGTAAAATGTAGGGAGACCTATTGTTTCCTTTGCTGAGTAGTATTTGCTCAATCTTACGCTGAGTACGCACAGAAATTATATGTAGGTAGAATCACACAGTTATGGAACTTGCACTTCTTAAAATTTGTATTGATACCAGTCTCTGCAGTTGCTATTTTTAAAAGGGCCAGTTTCCTTTATATGTTACATTAACATCTTAAAAACACAAAGACCAACATTTTCTACTTAGGATGCCTAAAGTTATGTTCCAAAATCCATATTTAGGTGCCAAAATATGTGACCTTAATTTTCAGAGCTGCTGAGCACTTACCAACTTTGAATAGCAAGCCTTTTATTTAGATGCCAAGTTTAGACACCCAGGTTTGAAAATGTTGGACTCACTCTTGATGTTGGAAACGGGTGAGATGTAATATGTATGGAAAATAAAGAACACTTCCTTAAAATTTTATGTTACCAAGATTTGGGTGACTTTAATGTAATTTTGTTTTATCATGAGTTTCTTTTCTATTAATGGCTTCCTTGTATGTAAAAGATAGGCACATTGCTTTGTGAATATGGAACGGGTATCTAAATCCATGTACTTTAAGAGAACAAGATAGGACAGTCTTCCCAATATTACATTTTGACGTGGGACAACTTTTTATTTGAATTCTTCTGTTTTGCAGTTTCTAATAGAGAATTAGTACCAAAAAAGTGTTTGCAGTACCTGTCCGTCTCTGGTGAACTTCAGAAGAAAACAATTACATGTTGGTTTTTAGCTGATGATTATACTACACCATCAGTCATGTTGTTCAATATGTTAAATTATTTGTAGAAGATACTCAAGGTTCATATAGTAACTTGATTTCAAACACTATACTGTCTCTGGTTTTGTCAAAGTATAAATATTTATTTTTATGTCCTTTCCTAGGCTACCCACAGATTTTTTTGATAAAGCAGAGCAAGCAGGTAGAAGAGCACTAACTTCAAAGGGTCCAGGTTCCAGTTTACTATCAGGAGATTACGATGACCTTGACGATGACGATGAAGAAGATACTAGCAAACCGTCCATAGTGCAAAAAAATGAAATTCCACCCCCAGCTCAAGAAACAGCAACAAATGCTCTACCAGCAGGTAACTTTGGATTGCAAAATATAAAATTGAGTATGAAGATATTGTTGGTTATTGTATTGTAAATGTATGCTTGCAGATATTTTATAATTACTAGAAATTTGAAATAGCAGTGATGGGTATGTTCTATTGAGATTTTTCTCCTCCTTAATTTGCTTATCAAGTATATTTATGTAAGTATGATTTAGTCACGTGCCTGTGCAAAAGTTACCTATGGGAAAAGGGTTTTTGCCAATTCATTATTCAGTATTTTCCTAGCATCCCACTAATTATATGTTGCAGTGACGTTTTATTGCAGTGACAGTTGTAGACTTAAAATATGTAATGCCATGCTTGTTTCTTGAGCCACCCAGTGAAGTATTGACTGACCTCGTTTTGTTTTGTGATTAATACAAATGGTACTCTTTAAATTCCTTTTTAGTCCAAACTTTGTGTAGAAGCTTGAACAAGAGTTCTCTGTGCATGAGGCTGTTTCTCTTTTCTTGTAGATTTCTTTGACAACAAAACAACAGCTGCTCCTATAGTCTCCCATTCAGGGTCCATTCAGAAAGCAGAAATTCAAGAAAAGGTAGTGGAAAGGTAAATTATTCAGATCAAATGTCAAGAGAAAATGCAAATATATTTCACTCTTCCACATAATATATATAACTTGACCATGTTTAGGTCTGTTACTTTGAATAGTTAAAAAGAAGACACATTCATTGGTTGTATAATGATTCACCTCACTTACATCAAACTGTTTTATTTTAAACATTCCACAAGATTTTCAAAAATAGGAACCTAAAGTAACAGGAGAGCATTTGGGTGCTTACCACATTTGAAAACATCTAGAAGCCTAACTTTCAGCTCCGAGTTCTGGAATATTGACCTAAACTTATTATCTCCTTAGCTCCTTGTGTGTTGAATAAGATATAGCTGTAGAAACAAATTTCATTGAGATTAATATCCAGAGTATGCTGCATGTGGAGAAGACATAAATCTTTTACATTTCTAGTTCATCTAAAATATACTGTACTTTGCTCTTAACATTTTATCTGTGGAATTAAAAATCAGAGTAATAAACATTGATTAAGATAACTGTTATTATTTTAATATTTTAGAAAAGAAAACACTGCAGAAGCTTTACCAGAGGGATTCTTTGATGATCCTGAAGTGGATGCAAAGGTAAGTGATCCTTTTTTATTTTATTTTTCTTCAGACTCAGTAATAATCAAAGTAGGGGGTAAAGTTTTCCAGGAAATTACATTAGACCAAATTAAGTGAGAATGACTAATTAAGTTAACCTGGTGCGTGTATATTAATTTAACGACATGGAAGGAAAGAGTGCTAACAGTATACAGTAGAACCTTGGAGATACAAACATCAGAGCTATGAACTGACTAGTCAAACATACACAAGAGTATAGTTTGGGGGTGCATTGCCCCCCCCCCCCCATGAAGGTGTGGCATGGGGGGAATGTCACATGCCAATTCCCTCATCTCCCTTGACTTGTGTGAGCACTGAGCTGCCTGTGGCTTGCTCTGCTGGGCGGGAGTGGGGCTCTGTTGTTCCCATGATGCATCTCTTCCCCACGCCCCTGGGCACATTTCTGGTTTGGTTGGCCCCTCTCCTTGCAAGCCAGGCTGCAAGAGGTGTGACAGAGCCGTTTTTCCTGTTGGGTGAGGGAGGGTGGCCCCTCCAGCTCACTGCCTCTGCAGCTAGACTCTGTCTTCTGGGTCCTAGTGTCTGCTCATCTTCCCCTTTTATGTGTGTTGGGTGCCCTGCATGGCCACCATCCTGTTTTCTATACAATGGTGAGCACTTGCTCTGGGTCAGAAAAGGGGAGTGGGATTGGGTAAGGAAAAGGTGGGAGGGTGAGGTGGAAGAGGCATTGGGGAAGGAGAGGGGATGTGGGAGTGGGGGGAGCGGGAAGGGAGAGATAGAAGAAGGAAATGAGGAGCAGAAACGGATAGAGGAATGTGAAAGGAAGTGGGAGCTTGATATGGGATACCCCCATAGCAGCAGCAACAGCTGGGGCTTCCCTATTAAGCTGATCCATTGATAGCCCTGGTACCACTCCAGGCAGGAGGAGTGAGCCAGGGGAGAATGCCAAGAACATCCCATACATGCAAGGAGAAGAGTGCTTTGGTATCTGTGTTCGGTGGCTTGAACAGAACCTCAAGCCATACTAATGAACCTAATGATGCTTCAAGAACTATGCACCTTGGAAAAATAGCTTGTTAGCAACCGCAAGCAGAGTACTGGTCAAGATTTTTTTTCAAGGGTACGTAGTTTATCCATTTGTATTTAAGCAGGAAAGTTGAAGTTTGGATTTTTTTTTTAAAAAAAATTGTCATTTTATGTTTTGCTACAGTTTTTGTTTTTTTGTTTTTGTTAGTGCTATTTGAATGAACGTTTAAATCAACAGGCTTTTTTGTTGGCATTTTTTCATGGATAATGAACGCTAAAAAAGAAGCAAGAAAGATTAGTTAAAAGTGCAATACAGTACTGTTAAATGTAAATTATGAAAGGAAAGTTTAAACAAAAATCAGATAAAGAAAAGAAACTTTCTATGCTTGTTTCATTTAAATTAATATGATTAAAAGCAGCATTTGTCTTCTGCATAGTCTTCTGCATAGTTTCAAATATTAAGTCAATGGTCAGTTGTAAACTTTTGCAGGAACAGCCATAAGATTTTATTCAGAGTTATGAAAAACCTCTTTTCCCCAAGATGTTTGGAATTCTGAGGTTCTATATATGGAGCCAGAACATCCTTTCAGACTAAGTTTATCCTAGGGAGCTATTTGCTATATACGGTAGCTTCCTCATGGTTTAAAAAAAGTTTTTTTATTGAGGCTGAAATGCGTGCTGGACATTAGGAGTGATGATGAATGTAGATTGTGTGCTGCCTGACGTATAATACTAGAACAGCACACTAGCTGTTTAACAGTCTTTCTTTGCTATCCCCGTAGAAATCATTTTTTTGCTGGGCAGGTGAGAGTCGTGAAAGGTTTGCAGACAAAATCACCATAAAAAGGTAAAATTTTGTTCTGATCCAAATTTTCAACAGCTCATATACCAAGTGAAGCTCTTATATTACATTTACTCATGATAATAGCATAACATAGTGTTTTTTGATGATATGCAAGAGAATATATTTTTACATTTGCATGTAGAATTGACTAAATTTGATAGTGGTGCACACCTGCATATTCTAGTAGTGCTTTGTTGAATTAGCAAACCATGTGATGGGCTGTTAGATTTTTTTGGGGGGTGGGGGGGAGAATCACTGAACACACATCTCTGTGCCTGAGAATTGTGAATGCTCTTGGTATGTTTAAATTACCATCTGGGGAAATTTATGATTTTATCACGTAAATAAAGCAAATACAGTAGAACTTCAGAGTTACAAACACCTCAGGAATGGTGGTTGTTCATAAATGCAAAGATGTTATGGTTGTTCTTTCCAAAGTTTATCACTGACCATTGAGTTAATACAGATTTGAAACTTTACTATATGGAAGAAAAATGCTGCTTTAACCATCTCAATTTAAATGAAACAAGCAGAAAAACAAGTTCCAAAGGGATAGCCGTGTTAGTCTAGGTCAGCAAAACAAACAAGGAGTCTTGTGGCACTTTTAAAGACTAACAGATTTATTTATCACATGAGCTTTTGTGGGGGAGATCCCACTTCGTCAGACGCTTGAAAATGGAAAACAGAAAAAGTTTTCCTTTCCTTGTATAGGCACCCTATACTTGAGGGGCCTCTGAGGTTAATTAGGAGACTACAACTCCCATCATGCCTTGGGGGAAAGGGAGGAGAGGAGACCCTAGTTCTGTCCAGGGCAAGAGACTTCTGGATGGTGGACTCCCATTTTCTGAGGAGCACGTGGCCCTTTCTGAAAGCTGCTGCTGCTGACTGCTCCTAGGGATTCCGAGACTGCTGCTAAGAGCCTGCAAGAGGTAGTTTGAGGAGGGAGCTTCGGGGCACTGCTCAACCCAGAGCAGGGACAGAACTGGAGCTGGCTGAACTGGGCCTGCAGTAAAGGTGGTGTGAGTACTCCCCTCCCATCACCATTTTGGAGCAGGGCTTCTAAAGGGAATGGATGCTGCAGCGAGACTGAGTGGGCCTAAGAAGAGGCAGAGTGTTGGTTTCTCTGAGCCAGGGCCAGGACTACTGGCATTTGGTCAGGTCCTCTCCAAATCTTCTGTGTGGTGCTGAGACTGGACTGATACACTGAACCAGCAGAGCCCTGTCTCGTCTCCTTCATCAGACCTTCAAGCAAGCCCTCGCAAGCAAGGGGTCAGGGTTCTGAACTCCGGGGGAGTGCGCACTCCGGAGGTGGGGTAATTGTGGCTGTATAAATGCTAGTTAGTTGTTTCCTTTATTACTTATTTTGTGTGTGTTAATTGATTTATTCACCTGTCCCTGTGTATTTAAAATAGTAGTGCAGGGGTCGGCAACCCCTGGCACGCATGCCAAACTTGGCACGCGGGCCGATCCTGAGTGGCATGTGGCACCGCTCAGGCTCCTCCTGCTGGCTGCACCCCCCAGCATGGCCTGGGGCCACAAGAGCCGCATGCCGCAGCTCCAGGCTCCTTCCCCCATGCCGCATTTCCCCGCTCCACCCTGTCTGGGGTGGAGGCTCCACAGCAAGGTAAGCACTGGCGGGGGGGGGAGCCTCGGGTCGGGAGCTCGGGTCTCAGCGCAGCCCGGGGGCTGGCTCGGGGGCCAGTGCAGCCTGGCACGGAGCTCTGGGGCTGGCGCGGCCTGGCTCTGGGGTTGGCTTGGGGGCCTTGCCAGCGTGGGACTTGGGGGCCAGCTCAGGTGACCGGTTGGGGGTGCTGGCGCAGCCTGGTTTGGGGCTCAGCCTAGGGACCCCGCCGACCCCCCTCCCAGCACAGAGTCCCTGGCCCTGCCCCCTTTTGGCCTTGCCCCTGGCACCTTCTGAGGGGGTGGGGGAGCGGGGCTGGCATGGGGGCCGGCAATGGTTGCCGGCCCCTGTAGTAGTGACAGTTAGTTAATTTCATCCTATTATGACAAGTTTTCTTTGTTAAGTAAAGGTTTGTGATTACTATTCTTATCAGCATGGGTTTAGTCCTGAAGGCTCTCAAGGCACACCACTGAGTCTGTACAGGATCCAGCCAGGTGGAGGCACTGCCAATTTTAATTTTCTGTAAAAACAAGAGAACTGCAACAGAAGGGTGGATAGAGGATTTTCACTTAATCCAACATCACCACTGGGATATTCAGGATCTCCTTTTTGCCATTAAACTTAGGTGCCTCTGCATACACAAGTGTTGCCTGCTTCCCAGTAACCCAGGGAGGAAAAGGAGGGGGTTACACTTGTCAAATCTTTTTTTAAACTTTTCTTTTTTTACCAGTTTACATTGAACACAATACTGTACTGTATTTGCTTTTTTTGGTCTCTGCTGTGCCTAATTGCATACTTCTGTTTCCATAGGAGGTGTGTGATTGACTAATCAGTTCATAACTCTGGTATTTGTAACTCTGAGATTTTACTGTTCTTGCAGCTGCCTTCTTTGGTTCACTTTGAGATGATGACATATGGGTGTTTTTAATGTCTCTTGATTACAAGTTTGTATGTACAGGAGAAAAGCTATTAATGTAACACAACAATAATGAATACTGCTAGGAAACAGCCTCTTGTTTAATTTTTCTGTGTTCCTCCTCAATGCCACTCTCATCTTTATGAGCTTGTACCTATTTTATTTTCTCTGGTTGGATGCTTTTAACACCGGTCATGCCTCTAGGTATGCTTGCATGTGACATGCACATTAGCTTTCTTCCCACACCTAGAAGTGGGGATACTTAATTTTGAAAAATATAGTTGAGGAGGGTAACTTTTTAAAAAGTGATGAATTGCTGTACTGTAGAAAAGTAATTATTAGAGCTTGTTGCTAGAACACACATGACACCTGGGATGTTAGCCATGGTACTAAGACTGAAAACACTATTACCATTGTCTTGTGGCACTTTTAAAGACTAACAGATTTATTAATCGCATGAGCTTTCAAAGCGTCTGACGAAGTGGGATTTTCTCCCACGAAAGCTCATGCGATTAATAAATCTGTTAGTCTTTAAAAGTGCCACAAGACTCTGTTGTCTTTCTACAATAGACTAACACGGCTACCCCTTTAGAATATTACCATTGTGTTAGCATCAGTGACATTTTCCTACTGCTCTACATGAGTCCTGCAAGAGTCACAAGATTATCAAGATCCAAAGGTTATCAAGAGCTTACCGGTATGTTGTCAGCACCCCAAAATAATGTACATAGTGCACTCTGTAGAGTATTTAGAAATTAGAAGTTTCCTCACTTGTGGGAAACATAAAATAACCATTTATTTAAAAATGGATCCTTTGTGCTGCATGGGTAGTTGGGTTGGTTGGGGTTAGGGCTATAAATAGTAGTGTCTAGAGTTGTGATTTGAGTGATGTGCATGTGGAAAAAGGGAGAAAGTCCTGAGGTGATTAGTGCAATGAGCCAGGGATAGCCTTCAGGCAGGAAGGTCTGCCAAGTCGCAGGTAATGCTGCAGCCTAGTTCCTTAATACAGTTCCAAGCATGTAGGTATTGCAAGGAACTACTGCTTTATTTGTTTATTGCCAGTGGCACAGAGCTTTTGCTAATGAATTCTTTTCAGTTTAGCTCATTTGAGGAGGAGTACTACCACCACACTAGTGGTGCTGTAATCACATACACAGATTCTTACAGATGGGAATCGTAGACAATTTTTATGTGTTTTGAAAAGACCCACATCACTTTGAAATCTGGTATTTATATCTGGGGTTAATAAAGAATTTAAAATGTTTGATCAGATACACATGTCAAGGAAAAATAATTGTTTTGTTAGTGTTTTAAGTTTATTGTAAGAAATATAAATAGTCATGAATTACAAAAGGCAAAACCATATTACGGAACAACAATATACTACATTTAACCATGATAGGAATAACCACAAAATAGAAATACAGAATCATGGAAATGTTGCATCTCCCAGTATATAGCTTGCTTTGAAACTCTTCGGTTTATAATATAATTTATTTTATACTGTTGCATATTGTGTAATTGATCAAGAATAAAGCATGTAAATAACTCTCTATTTTACATTATACATGCTATCATATTGTCAAAAGATAGAACTGGATAAAAGGAAAAGAAAGCTAAAGTACAAAGGTATCCACAAATTGTTTTATTCAAACTGCTTAATTCCTCTAACATAAAGTAAAGAATGGTTACCCAGATATTATTAGTCATGAAGCACATGATTCATGTCACAACCTCTGATGAGAGAATTAAGTATGAGTTTTGGAAGTTTCATTTACAGGCTTTGATTGTTTGGTCCATTTGCCAGGATGCTGTATTTCAAGCGGAAGGCTTGATTGACTAAGATCACCTATATTCTTTATGTCCTCAGTGCAGATTGCAAATCATTGTACTCTCCTGTATAGGAAGAGCTACTCTCCTGGCAGGCACCTATGCACCTATTTTTCCTCAGTGCATGTAAATCCTGTTTCTTCATCCCGCTTCAAGTGCAGCATAAGTTTTGCAAACAACATTCACACCATTTCTAGAGCTAGTAATTAATGCTCAGTACTATTTGAAAGATGGGATTAAGGTGGTAGAGAGCTCTAACAGTTCTTATGCTAGCCACTAAACTGAAATATAGGGGAAACAGGTACGTTTTTTTTAAAAGGCAGGTAGCTCAGAAACTAGTAGAACTGGGGTATGCTGCTGTGTGTTATTAGAAAGATGATGCTGGACACTGAAAGCAGTCAAAAATACAGACTGTCATATTACCAGACAGACTAGGCTGCTTTCAGCATCTCAAACATTCTTTGCCATCCGTTTGTGGTTAGCTGCTTTTCCTTAATATTGTAAACATATTACAATATACATTCAGATGGATTCACCCAAGAGTTTTGAAGGAACTCAAATGTGAATTTGCAGAACTAACAACTGTGGTATGTAACCTTTCATTTAAATCAGCTTCTGTACCAGGTGACTGGAGGATAGCTGCTGTGACGCTAATTTTTTAAAAAGGCTCCAGAAGCAATCCCGGCAATTACAAGATGGTAAATCTAACTTTAGTACCAAACAAATTGTTTGAAATTATAGTAAAAAACAGAATTATCATACATGTAGATTAACGTAATAGGTTGGGGAAGAGTCCAGGTGGTTTTTGTAAAGGGAAATCAGGCCTCACCAATCTTCTAGAATTCTTTGAGGGGGTTAATAAGTTTATGGACAAGGATGATCCAGTGGATATAGTGTACTTAGATTTTCAGAAAGCCTCTTACAACGTCCATCACTAAATGCTTTTACCCAAAGTAAGCTATCATGGGATAAGAGGGAAAATCCTCTCCTGCATCAGAAACTAGTTAAAAGATAGGAAATAAGAAGAATAAATGGTCATTTTTCAGAATGGAGAGAGATAAATAGTGGTCCGTCCTCCTCCCCCCCCTTCCTTCTCCCTCCCCCCCTCCCCCGGAAAAAAAAAAGGTCTGTACTGGCTGTTCAACATATTCATAAATGATCTGGAAACGAGGTGGCAAAAATTGCAGATTATTCAAACTACTCAAGATAGTTACATTGAAAACAGACTGTGAAGAATTGCGCACAGATCTTACAAAACTGGGTGACTGGGCAACAAAATGGCAGATGAAATTCACTGTTCATAAATGTGAATTTAGGCATATTGGAAAACATAATCCCAACTATACATATACAGTGATAGGGTCTAAATTAACTGTTACCACTCAAGAAAATGATCTTGAAGTCATTGTGAATAGTTCTCTGACAACATCCATTCAATGTGCAGCGTTAGTCAAAAAAACTTATAGAATGTTAGGAATCATTAGGAAAGGGATAGATAATAAAACAGAAAATATCATATTGCCTTTTTTATAAATCCATGGGAGGTCCACATCTCAAATACTGCATGCAATGTTGATCACCCCATTTAAAAAAAAATTGGAAAAGATACAGAAACAAGGCAGCAAAAATGATTAGGAGTATGGAAAAAGCTTCCATATGAAGAGAAGTTAATAAAACAGGGACTTTTCAGCTTGGAAAAGAAATTAGCTAGGGCGGGGGATATAATTGAGGTCTACACAATCATGTCTGGTGTGGAGAAAGTAAGTACACTAGAACACGGGGTCACCAAATGAAATGATTAGGCAACAGATTTAAAAGGAACAAAAGGAAGTATTTCTTCACATAACACACAATCATCCTGTGGAATTCCTTGCCAGGGGATGTTGTGAAGGCCAAAACTATAAACAGGGTTCAAAAAAGAATTAGATAAATTCATTGATGATAGGTCCATCCCTGGCTATTAACCAGGATATGCAGGGATTGCTATTTGCCAGAGGCTGGGAGTGGCTGATGGGATGGATCACTTGATGATTATCTGTTATGTTCATTCCCCCAAACACCTGGTAGTGGCCATTGTCAGAAGAGAGGGTGCTGGGCTAGATGAATCATTGGTCTGACCAAGTACGGCTATTCTTATGTTCTTATGAAAATTGTACAGACAGTTGTTTTCCAGCTAGGTCTAGAATCAGATTTTCACTCCAAAATCATGAAAGATGACTGCCAGTGCTACCCTGTTTGTGTATATGCATTATTTGAGCCAGAGCACTTACTGCCAAAACTTTCTTCATAAATAGCAAAATATGTGTGTTGGTATTTCTATTGGCTTTATAGTGCCAGTGAGAATCATTAGGCAGCTGCTAAAGAAGCCTATTTTTTCATGTTCACTAGGTGCGAAAGGTTGATGCGCCAAAGGATCAGATGGACAAAGAGTGGGATGAATTTCAGAAGGCAATGCGACAAGTCAACACGGTAAATGATGTCTTTATTGCTTCTAAATATGTTACATAATTGGAAAAACAACCATGTCATGCAGCTTGGCAAAATGAGGGATATCCTATCCTGCTTTTGTTCATTGCTCATCACAATGAGTGAGCAGTTAAACACACTTTGCAGCTGAATCAAAGATCCTTGCATTTTACACTCAGGGAAAAGTTAAGTGCAAAGAGCTATTGATGACAAATTTATCTTATTAAATTCACTAGGTGGGGTTATAATGAGATGGCACATCTGTCAATTTCCCATATTTAGGCAGTGGACCATATTCTGAGCTACTGTTTCAAAAAAGTTGCCTATAGAAACACTTAATTTTAAAGTCTGAAAATGACACATATTTCACTAAACATCTTAACCCCAGCAAAAGCTACAGACTTAGTTTTGTGGTGGCTTTAAAAGTAACAAAAAAAATTCTTAAAGTTTGGGAACATTATAGAGGAATTTACACATAACACATCTTGATTGTTCCCAGTATCCTAGTTTCGTAGTACATAGGGTTGCATGAAACCTTGCATCAGTTGGTTTTACTGATACACCAGATACAGGATATTGTAATAGATATGTGGTATTCTCACTTGCTGCATTTAATTTTTTTAAACTCTTGAAGATAAATGATCATACATAACTGCTAAGAAAACTGGTGCAGAACAATTTATCATTACGCGTTAAAGCAGTACTATAAATAAAGTGAACTTTTGTACAAAACCCAATAGTGGTTACATTTTGTTAACATTAACCATTCAAATAATTCTTCAGCATGGGAAGGAATCTTCTTAGTTATGCGTGGACCATTGGTTGTATAGCCTCTCCCAGACATTCAGATTTGAGAAAGTATATGCTGAAAAAAATAACAAGTTAGAAATACATTGGGATCTAGTGGTTATATTTAATATTTCTAAGAGGCTTAATGTATATAATTGGTAACACCAAATGTTTGTGTATATGTTCTGTTGCATCTTAAGCTTTTTGATGGATGGATGTATTTGGTTTTATATTCAGTTTCAAAAGAATAATTAATAGTGACCTAAAAAATTCAAAAAGAAAAGACGCTACACTGCTTAGGGAATTAGTGTGGCATTTCGTTCTGCCCTTTCCAATTGAACATTATCACAAAGACTTTTCCAGTGATGTTAACATCTTTCTTGGAGGTGGGAAGGTCTCCTTAAGATTGTGGCTTTCTTACAACATACTTTAATCTCTTGCTTTTAGTTTTTAGTACTTTGTTATTGAAAAAAAGATCGAATGGGGCTAAACTTATTCACAGCTTTTCTGGTGTAGATTTCAGAAGCAATAGTGGCAGAAGAGGATGAGGAAGGGCGATTGGATCGTCAGATTGGAGAAATTAATGAGCAGATGTAAGTAGATCAGTTTGTCTCAAACTTTGCTGTCAGCTCTCCCTTGAGAATGGGTATATATTTAAATAGACTCTGAATGCATTCTTAAATTTAATTTTTAACTTATCATGGCAATGCTTTTAAATATTCTCTGATAAAAGTGTTTGAATGTAAAAAACAGTTTATTTGCTTGACATTGATTCTATTTTACAAAATTAGTTTGGGTAGCAGCATTATACATTTGTTTACTAAGACGGCCTGTCTGGGGAGCTCTGAAAACAGTAGGTTAAGGACATAGCGGCACAATAAACTGCAGGAAGAGATCAAATTGCATTAAATCCTTTGAACAAGGTTATTTTTTTTCCTGCACTCCCTCTGTGGATTCCGTAGAACTCCTGTGATTATATTCAATAACGAATCTCTCAACATCTTTTAGGAGGAAATAACTTTCGTATGGAGATTCATGTCTTAATTCTTCACTTGTTATGCTGAAAATATACTGCTTGGTAACTAACTGGCCCCTTGCTTCTCATGACAGTTTGAAAATATTGGGTCAGTGATGTACCTTATAAAGTAAATCCTCACTAGCTGCAATGTTACATTGAAACACTTGGACTTAAGCTTCAGCAAGATCAACGCATGCAGCACCGTGTGATGTTATGCTGCTATAAATCAGTTACCTTGCATAATACGTTACTCACTAGAGAGCTATTGATTTTGAAAGCAAAGGAAAAGACTAATTTCCAGTTTGATTTTCTTTTTTAATGAGTGAAAGACTGGCAGGAAGCCATTTTAATTCTGGAGAGAGCTTTGACTAGGAGCCTGAAGGGGTTTAAACAGTGTCATGACTTACGGAGGACCAAATTCAGGAATTTGTAGGTCACTGTGAGGGTTTTAGCAATCAGATGATTTATGTTGTCCGAAATAGATGTCCATGTGGCCAGACTTCTAGCTTCACGTTATATTTAGAGCAGCGTATTTGAATGCAGGCAGTGAAGCTTTATGAAAGCTGTTGTATTTTCTTCAGAAACTCTTCAAATGGATTAGATCCTCAAGGTACGGAGGGAGTGCCTCTTCTGCAGTGCCTTCAACATTTTGGGTTCAATTCTACAAGCCTGCTCTGAACGTGTGTTCCAGTGGGCTTTCAAACTTTGGAGTGCTCAGAAATGGCCACTGTGGCATCACTCCTCAGTATCAGTCAAAAATGGTATGGTAAAGCTGGTGAAATAGAGTTTGGGAGGGTGGGCAACATCAGCTGCACTTTAAAATGGACCACATGAAATGTCACCAAGTGCAGGTATATTCTGAAAAGTAACTTTCTGAAAATGGCATTATGGTGTTCTTTGCTTGACTCCATGCTTAGGATCTTTGTTAAGCTCTTTACTCTGTATTGAGTCTGCAGTGCTAATAAGAGTGAAAAGGAATAAAAATGTATTTAAATCAAGTAAGCAGATACAATTTGGTACTTGCAAGGAACAGAGCCTGTTAACTATGTAAAAATGATAACTCTTACTAGTGATTTTTCATACTAGAACGTCACCTCAAAACGAGTGCAAAATCTGACAGCCAAATACAAGTTCAGAGGCTTACTGTAGCCATGTTTGTTAAGATGGTGGATATAAGTGCCAGGGCTACAACATCTTGTCAGGCTTCCATTTAAATGTACTACTTCTGTGTGTCAGAACCAAGAGCAATAAAAATTCCCATGTTCCCCTTTCCATCTTGGGTGAAATAAAATCTTAGCCAAAAATTGAAAAGACTGGTTTGAGCTATTTCCTTCTCTGCAGAAGTCGACAAAATAGTTTTGAATATTTGGTCTTTTTAAAAAAAAATCTAATTGTCACAGTATTGTGATTTGATCCGTTGGTTCTCATCTTCATATGAGAAGAAGGCCATCCCTCTTCTTCATTCTGCTTCCACAGGACTATAATAAAATGTTAAATAACCATATGGGTCTATTGTGAAAGGCTTATTTGAATTTTACTGTTTGAACATCTTTCAGTTAGACAAAGGAGAGGCACATTGTGAGAAAATCAGGGCTTTTTTTAACTTGCAAAGGCCCTAAATGTTAACTAAATGTTTTTCCTTTTCTGCAGAGAATGTTACCGTCGTGTTGAGCTGCTGCGTAACCGCCAGGATGTAATGAAAGACAAATTTAAGGAAGCTATGAGATTAAGAGCAACTCAGGAAAAAGAGGAGGAGGATATTGGTAGTGAAGATGAAGGAGAATTGCAGGATTTATTGTCTCAAGATTGGAGAGTGAAAGGGGCTTTGTTGTAGCATTTCAGTGGCATGCTTGATATTCTTTTGATCTGTGGTATGACTTTTGTTGGAAGAGAGACATTTTTGTTAAAATATTTATTTTTAAGAAGGATCTTGTGGATGCTAAAGAGGTCATCTGTAAAGTGTGTGCATATCTCTGTAGATCTAAGATGCAGTGTTATTTTGTTTAAAAGTTGTACATTGTAAATGTTTTACAAGCTTGAATATAACTTTCCTATTAAAATTCTAATTATAATTTCTACTAAAGTTATTTTAATAGGCAAGTAAATTTTATAGTCAATACAGACTTCTGGGAGTGTACCGTATGAAGTCAGTGCTTTGGGCTCTCCTGTGCTCTAGTTCAGTAGCAGCCAAGATGACTGTGTATAGTGTTATTTCTAGTAGGAAACTGCTTTCTCCAAAACACTGAAGAAGTATTATTAGTAAATACAGTGTCTGTCATCCAGTGCAAGATCTCTTAGTTTCTCTCTTTCATATGTAAATGACTTCAGAATGAGAAACATTGAGCAACATATTGTGGAGGAGTTGTAATACTCTGATCTTGTGTCATATTACAACTGACATGCATTGTTGCAGAAGATTGTGCTAGACTCAGACTGTTATTTCGGTTAATGCAGTTACAGACAGGAAATGCCTGAAAACTCTTGAGCTAAGGGATGAAATGAGAAGAGTAACTATTTTTGTAGAGAAATGGGTATGAAACTTTGAGCACTGCGTTGGAAACCCAGTTAGCATTGAAAGAATAACTTAAAAATAATTTATTTTAGTTGTAAATATTGGAAACTTTCATAAGGAGATTCAAGGGAACATCGGAATTCCATTTTCTTTCCCTCAAGTGTGCAAAGTGGGTAAATAAAATTTTAAAGTTAATAACCAGTGAACAGGACAAAATTAAGGTTACACAAAAGGGGAGCAAGGAATATACTGAGATTCAGTAAGTAATGTCTAAATAAGAGCCAGATTCTATTTTTTTAAAAAATTATTTACTCTTTTGAGTTTTGCAAGCTTTTAAAGCCATCAAATTTACTGAGTTAGCAGGAACTTCGGAAAATCTTACCAGATTTTTTCAGTTTGGTGCCAAAAATTAGAGTTGTAGAAAGACAGCTTATTTTTTTTTACCTCAGATTTTGTGAAAGGTTCTTGTTTGGAAAATATATTACAAGGTTAGTTTGGAGGGGAAGGAAGAATAATCTTGCCACACAATCAATTCAAGCCAGTCTGGGCACAGGTTATATCTGCTGATCATAAAAGTTATTTGTTAAGGGAAAAATGTTATTGCTCATTTGGTGTGGGAACTCTTGCCAGATCCTCTTGACACCTGACTTTACTTGTCCTACTTTACATGTTCCCAATATTCCAGCTGTGAGTTTATGATAAAGTGAAAAGTAAAATTCATACAATGCTAAGCAAAACTGTAAGTCACTGGTTTCTGACCACATATACTGACTTGCTCAATTTTGTGATAAGTATGAAAAAAAAGCACAACCAACCCCTTTAAAACTATATATATAACTTTGCAACTAATGATCTTTGTCATGTATATTAACACTGTTATATTCAGAAAGTTGGCAAAAAAGGTTTTTGACTTCTAAACAGAAACATTCAAAAAGTATCAGAGCAAACAGAACAACTGGGCACATTACTAATTTAATTGGGCAAAGAATAAATATGGAAATCACAGTTACTAGCTTTAAATATTAATACTTTGAATTTCACTGTTACAAGATGCATATTACAGTGCATTGAATGAAATAGTGAAAGTAGCTCTTATTTAGTAAGGAAAGTTCATGCTCAGAAAGATGAAAGTCTGAGAACATTTGGTTAATGATTGACAGTCTTGCTGTTTTCTGTAAAATACAGTTAAATACAGTTTCCTTCATTTTTTTTGTAAATTCTAGGCAAAGTGTGTCTAATGTGCAGTTTTTCCAATACCTACTCTCCCAGCCCCATCCACCAAAGAGTACTCCACAGACCTTTATTTCTAATATTAGAAAGACAAAATGGGTAAGGTAATTAATATCTTTTATTGGACCAACTTCTGTTGGTGAGAGACAAGTTTTCAGGCTTACACAGAGCTCTTCATTTTTGGGAAACTTAATATGAGCTGAATGCATTTCAGGGGCCATTCAAGGTGTTGTGGTGAACCTTTCAATGGTTCCTTGAAATACATACTAACTGCTTATGCCAAACAATCTGTTCCACCTTGTATTTAGCTCTGATTAAATTTCCCAGATCTGAAGAAGAGCTCTGTGTAAATTCAAAAATTTATCTCTCTCACCAACAGAAGTTGGTCCAATAAAAGATATTACCTCACCCACCTTGTCTGTGTAGTGTCTTGGGACCAACATAGGTTGACCAGATAGCAAGTGTGAAAAATTGGGTTGGGGTAATAGGTGCCTATATAAGACAAAGCCCTGAATATTGGAACTGTCCATATAAAATCAGGACATCTGGTCACCCCACAATAACACTGTGCATTTCTGATACGTTACTACTCAACAGAAGTAGGTTAAAGCCAGCACATCAGTTCCTGGTTTTCTTGTATTTAGACAACAAGAAACGATTGTATGTCCTTTGAGTTCCCTCTATGGGGGTCTAGTATGTTTCCAAGGACTGATCTGGAAATTGATTAAGGGCCAGCCCTTCTGTTGGTCTTAATGCTCTTACCAGAGAAAGTAGCATAGACATGGCTGATTCTAAAGACAGGCTGCATTAATCACTGCCATTTTAATTACTGATATTACTTTGCATGTCTCTTCATAATGGTGTGGGCTTCAGAAATATTTGTGAACCTGCCTGTGAAGAAAGAATATATGTATATATTTTTTACTGTATATATGAGAAGTGGGAAGGGAAATGTGCATTAAAACCAGAACAGCTGACAAAGTCTGTCTCATGTTCATGATTGTTTAATTTGGGGGTGCTAGAGGGTCATGATTTACCTTGGGGAATCAGAATACCACTGCATCTTAATGCAAACAAACAGTTTAATTTTTCTTTTAGAACAGAACTACTTTTCCATCCTCGTTAATTATCATAATTGTAACAGGTTTGTACATGAAGGCCAAGGCTATTAACTAAAGAAATAGTCATCTTTTGGGCATTAGGAATACAAGAGTGGCCAATAAGCCAAGGGACTGTTCCACCTAAGCCTCTTTTGTTTCTTTATGTTGTATGAATTTCCTCCTCTTTAAATAATGGACAGTGGCATCATGCATAGTGCTGACACATTGAAATTACCATGGTATTTGCCACCATTGTTTCCTAGTGATGTTTGTCCATTTCAGAATGAAAATTGGCCAGCAAGTCTTTTTTCTTGAAAGGACAGTCTTTTAGGAGATCCATCATTCATAGAAGCCATTGTCATATACAGACTTCTCAAGGAAAAGGGTGAGAATGGGACAAGAGAATTTGTACAGGGCACAATTTACATGTTTGCTTTCTCCTCATCTTTCTGGAGGCACCATTTAATGGTTTGTTTCTAACCTATCTGCTGCTACATTTACACTGTAAGTTTCCAGGTCAGTTTCCATGGGCAGTGAAATTCTGAAGAATAGTTCAGCTGTGTGTGTAGATACGACTGAGTGCCATTACATGTCTGAATAACATCAATGAAGGGGAAAAGCATGATATGGGTAACCCTCATGATTAGTATTTGTACTGTGGTAATGCCTCCAGGCCCGGTAAAGGATTTGGGGTTCTTGGCCCTGGCTCTGTCACATATACACAGAAAAAAGGTCCTTACTCCAAAGAGCTTACATTCTAAGACCATAGTGTATTAAGAAAGGCCTCTTCTCTTTATTTTCAAAGCATCTGACGAAGTGAGATTTTCTCCCACGAAAGCTCATGCAATAAATAAATTTGTTAGTCTTTAAACATGCCACAAGACTGCTTGTTTGTTTTGCTGACCTAGACTAACACAGCTATCCCTTTGGAACTCGTCTCTAGAGTAACACATGTAATTTTCAACCATGCTATCTAGTCATCGGAAGTGGGAAAGGTCGAAAATAAAGTCAACATTTTATATGTGGTGGCAGTGTAAATGGAGTACAGTAGAGCATAATAAGATTACTTAGGACAATGTTGAAATGCATTGATAAAGCCTGTGTGGAGAAACTTTCCCAACAGCTACATTCATTTAATATTGTCCTGTGGCACTTTTAAAGAACAGATTTATTTATCGCATGAGCTTTCATGGGAGAAAAATCCCACTTCGTCAGACGCTTTGAAGATGGGAAATTTACAGAATGGGAGGAAATTAAATGCAGGGGAGTGTATGATATACGATTAGGTCAGGCTGTAACAGCAAATCAAAATAGGTGTTAGGATTCAAACACTGGGGAACAGCACATAGAGGAGGGTGAGGTCAAATCACTTGCTGTAATGAGAGAAAAATCCATAGTCCCTGTTTAACCCCAAGACAACTGAGTCAAATTTGCATATAAGTTCGAGTTCTGAACGAGCCCTTGATGGAGTAGGTGGCTTGATTAGGCCCTGTGATGGTGTCTTCAGTGTAGATATGAGGGCAAAGGTGGCAGCGTGGTCTGTTGCAGGGATATGTTCCTACATCCCGCGGAGCTTTCATCCTCGACACACCACACGATCCATTGTGTACAGTCAAGCCCTAAGATATAACCACATTTGCTCTGACCCTTTAGACAGCGACAGACACCTTCAGGATCTCTACCAAGCATTCTTAAAACTACAGTACAAACCCGCAGAAGTGAAGAAACAAATTGACAGAGCCAGACGGGTACCCAGAAGTCAACTACTGCAGGAGAAGCCCATGAAAAACAACAGAACGCCACTGGTCACCACCTACAACCCCCAAGCCAGACCTCTTCAACACATCATCAAAAAACTACAGCCTATTTTACAAGATGATCCCTCACTCTCTCAAGCCTTAGGAGACAGACCTCTCCTTGCTTTCAGACAGCCCCCTAATCTTAAAAGGATACTTACCAGCAACTACAGATCATACAACAGAAACACTAAAGCAGGAACATATCCCTGCAACAGACCACGCTGCCAACTTTGCCCTCATATCTACACTGAAGACACCATCACAGGGCCTAATCAAGCCACCTACTCCATCAAGGGTTCGTTCACCTGCTCATCCACCAATGTGATTTATGTCATCATGTGCCGGAAATGCCCCTCTGCCTTATATATTGGACAGACAGGACAGTCTCTGCGCCAAAGAATCAATGGACACAAATCTGACATCAGAAATTGCAACTCTACAAAACCTGTAGGGGAACACTTCAATCTCCCTGCTCACTCCCTTGACGACTTGTTAATAGCTGTGTTGAAACAGATGAATAACAAATCACAGCTTCAAAGAGAGTCTGCAGAACTCGAACTTATATGCAAATTTGACTCAGTTGTCTTGGGGGTTAAACAGGGACTATGGATTTTTCTCTTATTACAACAAGTGATTTGACCTCACCCTCCTCTATGTGCTGTTCCCCAGTGTTTGACTCCTAACAAACACCTATTTTGATTTGCTGTTACAGCCTGACCTGATCCTATGTCATACATTCCCCTGCATTTAATTTCCTCCCATTCTGTAACTTTCCCATCTTCAAAGCGTCTGACGAAGTGGGATTTTCTCCCATGAAAGTTCATGCGATAAATAAATCTGTTAGTCTTTAAAAGTGCCACAGGACTCTTGTCTTTCTACAATAGACTAACACGGCTACCCCTTTGGAATTCATTTAATATTGCACACCTCACTGCCATTCATTTTTTCACTTTCATTAAAACTGATCTCACACAATGGGAGTGGAAAGAAATGTGGGCATCAAAGGATGAAATTAGCAATGGACTGCCAGAGACACCACTGAAAGTCATTTATTGGAGGATCAATGGGATTAAAACAAAGACAATGTACATTTTTACAGAAGAGTTTGAGCTTAGCTTCTGTGTATAAATGTCCTCTTGTATATGAAGGTCTTATGTGGCACCTGTGCATTGATGGGAGGTGAGCTCCCAAAGATATCACCAAACCCTCTTGGGATGCAGCAGATTGAAGAATGAGAAAGAATAACTGAATAAAAATAACTGCTGTGCATCTAGTGAGTTCAGTGTTTAACAGCAAAGTGTAACTTGTCATTGAAGTATATGTTGTTAAATATCTATACAATGGATTTAAAAAAAAACAAAAACCTTTTGTGTTCTTTTCACATTTATTATGCCTAGAGATTAATATAGCTAAGGAAGCAAGTTCTAAATCACATTTGGGGGGCAAAGTTTTTATTAGATGAAATTTTCAATTCAGATTAACCAGGGCAGGGAAGGGAATGCGAAGGATAGCTTATAAAAAAAAAAGTGGGTGATTTTAAGTTACTGCTTGTACAATAAAAAGTGCTATTCAACTTTTAATAAAATTTCCAGTTCATTAATTTTTAAATTGGCCTGCATGTCAAACTTCAAGTTTGGCATATATGTATCTTGACTGCGGCGTCCTTGCTTTGTAACTTCTGAAAAGCTTATCTTTTTTTTTAAAGTGCCAGTGAGCAGCCCTTTGTAAGTCAGAGGTGTGTGCTTTGCTTCCAGGGGTGCCTTTGAAAATCAGCCTGTAGATTTTTTCAAACAAGGCAAATGTACAGCTATTTGGGACGGGTAAAAGGAGTGCTATTTTTCCTATAGGAGTCATCTTGATGAGTTTCTCTGGACTTCTCTCATTCTCATAGGAAGGCTGTGGGTACCTGGCACGAACCAGGCCGTATAGCATGAGGTGGCAATTTTTACATACACAAATAAGGTACTTAGGTTGATTTCCATTTGACTGTCTCAGTCAAGCTTCTACAAATAAAAAGCCAGTGGCGTCCTTGCCAAAAATGTGGATGTGGTAGTTTCAAGGAGTGTTAGCTGTGTCTAAAATTATGCTGAGACCAGTAAACTTGTCCTTCTTTTTGAGCTATGACAAATGCTACTGAAACAAACAAACAAAAAAACCAAAACCCAAACCACCCCTAAATCACTTTCCTTGGGCTTAAGTATTAGGCCTTTTGAAAGCTCAGTTTTCCCAGCTTTAGAATAAGACTGATGACAAGCGCTATGTAAGTGTCATTAAAGACCAACAAAGTTCTGCTGTACCTCTGCAAGCTCTGACTAATGAGGGATGTCATTTAACACATCAGTGTATATATGTGGAGTGGTCCACATGTGGAGAAGCCAACAGCACATAGTCAAAATGATCTGTTCCCAATAACTTTTAACATTCTTATTGGAGACTCTGAAAACAATGAATGTTAGCAAAACAGAAAGTGGTTATTGGGCCGCCCCCCAAGTGCCCTTTTTGATTTAGCTAGCCAAACAAATCTAAGGTGCTGCTTGACCTACTTTATACTCTGTATCCTATAATTACAAGCTTTTGTTGAACTGACGCTGCAGGATTAGTGCTGACAGTGTTTTACACCTAAAAAAATCCAAACAGTTGCAGCTTAGATTAGTCTTGTGTGTGAGCCCTGCCCACTAATCACATCCCGTGCATCAATCTGCATGCACCTCATTTGCTTTGAGCTCAGTGCAACTTTCCTTACTTGCAAGTACATCTCGTGTCTTCTGGGCAGGGTTTTATATTTGCCCATTTGGGCCTTTCTGGTTGTGCCTCCTCCTCCTGCCACATCCTCTCCTATTTTACCTGCCCGCCCACCTTGCATGCTTGATGGCATTGCTCTCAGCAACTACGCCCGCCCCAAGTCCTAGCTCACGATACTGCCGCTCACTTGTCATTACACACGCACAAGGGTCACCGCATCAGCCTTCCATTGCAGACACTTTCACTGACTTTTAAATGCCACCTTTGTTCGTCATACCTTCCACCTATCCAGTCGCTCACCTGCACGCGCCCCCCCCCAAGTGCATGCTGTTTGGAATAGCAGTTGCTCTCTAGCCTTCCACTTTGGCAAACCCTTGCTTGGTTTTTTTCCAGTGCAGTTGTGGTGCCTCTTGGCTCCTTTGAACTGAAGCAACATAAGCCTAGGCTTCCCTCATACAGCCTACCACGCTTGGCAGAGGGCCAGGCCTCACCCACACAGCAGTTGACGCTATGGTCCCATAGTAGAACGTGTAGTCACTAATATCATGCTGGGTATCAGGACAAATACCAACTGCTCCTTGAAAAAAACAAGAATGTGACAGATTAAATAAGCATCGGCTTTAAATAAGGCAACCATGAAGTGGCTTTTCAGCACAATGCCTAAGTCTTACCATGACAATCTAACAAACATTTTAGCAGGGTGGGGAGGGCTTAAAAGCTTTAACCAGTTTGGAAAGCAGAGCTGGAGCTGGCTCCACCAGTGCAGCACCTTGATATCTTTTCAAGGTGGTGCTGCAGAAAGCTGCAGTCTATAGGCCTCACCTGTCAACCCTTAGTTACGTGAACAGGATGACTGAATTTAGTAGGTGTATTTGCATGAGCAAGTGGGATTGGGCCTTCAGCTCATTTGGCTGTATAATGGTTCAGCTTACTTGCATGCGCAGCAAAACTACAATGTCATGAAGGGTTACACACTGTGAAACATTACACACATTACACACGGTGAAACATTTCCAAATGCCCACCAGACAAGGTGGCCCATGTGCAGCCCCATGGTGATCCTTGTATTTTATATGAAGGAATGGGCCCATTGTTGTGTCTGCAGGTAGTAGCTTTCAATATTCCATCAGCTACAAATAAAGAGTGTGTTGCATGATGCAATCACTAGTGGCTATGCGCCAGCCATCAATATATAGCGGATTGAATACGGCCCTTGGATTGCTGGCATATTTAAAATTTGGGCATCTCTGTCCCACAAAGCAATGCACAGTGTTGTAAGGAATAGCACTATGAAACCAATAAAAGCAATTAACAATATCAGGAGCAGTACCTGGCTGCAGTTGCTCTTCTCCTGGTCAGGGCATAAATCAATACTGGCCGTAAATGAGAACTAAGGGAGGGGAATGGTTTTTTAAAATCTCATTATTATAGGCCAAACTCTGCCGCCTCCACTCTTTTTGAGTAGTAATTTACTCCAGGTGTTGCCTTATTAAATCCAAAGGGGAATATTTTGCAGAATAAGGCACTACCCAACATAATCTATGACAGAATCTGGTTTGTAAATGCTTTAAAAAATCAGCTAGCTGTACTCAGATTGTCTAGCATCCTGTTTGCTGCTGCTACCGCCACTTGTTATTCTGTTTCCTAATGAGCACTGGGGAATGAGCACTTCCATGTGATGATATTTTCATCAAGGAGTAAAGGGTTAATATCTCATTTGTCTAAGAGTGTATTTTGAGAAGCCATTTCTAAGAGAGACAAATTTTCAACTTGGTAACCAAAGAACGAGTTTAGAGCAACACAAATGTTGTATGCAAAAAGCTACCGTGTGTGTGTGTGTGTGTGTGTGTGTGTGTGTGTGTGTGTGTGTTTTTAACAGCAGGGAAAAGAAATTATTTATAAAGGTCTTATTTAATTTACCGTCAGGTCTATAGTTGAATACAGTGAATTAAAACACTAACAAACAGCTCATGCTTCTATACAGACTAGCCAAAGCATGACCATCAACAAAAATTAACCCTCCCCCAAAAATTTGCTCTATGTTATCAGCCACAACAGTGTTAAAGTGGAACAGTAATGAAAGCAACACAAGAGTTAGGAAGCACAGTTGCTTAAAGAGTAAAAGTAGTATTTATTTTGATGTCTCAGAATAAGAAAGTTAGAAATGGCAGAAATTCCTCTGTAGATTAGTCCATAGAAATCATTGTCTCATGGGGCTTTGGAAAAGTCCTGTCTGGTGCCTAATGTACTAGGGCATGATGAGATACATTACAGAGCCCCCAGGCCAGTAACTTCTGAAGACAGCCTAAAATGTAGGAACAAAAATGAGGAGAAAAAAAAAAGAAAAGAAAGGAAAAAAAATCTTCTCACCATTAAAAAAATTACACTTGAGTACAACCAGCATAGAACAGCATTTCAATGCAGGCAAGTTTTCTCACTTTTTTTTTACTTCAGTTATTAAAACAATTACAATAGTCCAGAACAATTTTACAGTTGTCTAGAGCTGTTAAATATTTGAGGTACCATGACATTTGTTTTTCCTTCATTATATACAAACAACCTTCCCTCCCCATTTTGATACGTGAAAACTGTAACAATGACAGTTCTACAAATGATTACAGTGACAAAAACTTAGCGCAAAGGTACGAAGGCAGAGAAAAGCCTATAAAATACAGAAATGACATAAAATACTGAAATAGTACTTAGCCCTATACAATAATAACAAACTTTTAAACACCATGGTTTAAAAAGTATTGCATTTGCATTCTGGGTTTTTAGTTTATATTAAAATGCACTGAAAACAGTTCAATTCATTAAAGCTTTGTGTCCAAGGAGTGCAAAGTGGATGAACATGGCAGGCTAATGGGAGTCTAAATTTTTGAAGTTGTGAGGAAAACAATATTGCATTACTGAGCCAGTGCTATGCAATGTAAATTAAAAAGAAGGTGAATGGACAAACAGAAAATGCAATTAAAAACTAGTTCCAACAGCTAGCAACCAGCTATTACATCTCCCAGCTACTTTGTTTGTTTGCCATTATTTTTTCTTTTCATAGTAAACATGGGTGTAATTATGTTAGCTGGCTGGCTGGCATCCTATCAAAGTGACAACCTTCAAATAACTTACTTCTGATATGAAATAGGCATTTAAAAATTAACTCGGTGTACAAGCTATTTTCTAACCATAACTTACACTGTGAAATGAGTTGCCATGTTTCCAAGCGTTTAAACTGGAATGCGTTTAGGATCTGTACAGTAACTTTAGTAAAAGAGCCAATGCATATTGGCCAAGAAGGCCGTGTGACCCTGCTCCCATTAAAGTGAAGCAGTGTTTTATTATTGATTTCAGTGGGAAGATGATCTGGGGCTCAAATTATACGGGGTATATTTTCAGCAAGGCTGACCTTGCCTGGTTGGGGGAGTGTATTTTGGGCCTGCAAAACAAACTGTACTTGCTCTCTGATTTGTACCCATAATTAGGTCGTTAGAGGTGTACATGTTTCAAGTCGCACCTTCAGTTCAGAAGCAGGAGCAAAATATACGCAGGCATCTTGTGCATACAAAAGGGAGCCTGCCCTCCTGAAAAATGTACTCCTTAAAATACGTTACCTTTCGCTAGCATCCTAAAATAAGCTGAATCATTGTGCCCTGTAAAGATACTATAGAAACATTGATTAGCTGGGTACTGCAGCTTGGCTGATATATTAGCATGGCTACAGGTATGGCACATACATGATTTAAAAGCTTGTTACAATTACCTCATGGTACCACATAAAATTTTTCTTCCTTTAATGTTTTTCTATTGTGTTAATTTAAGAGATGCTCAGTGCAGCACAATTCATACACATGGGCATCCCATGAATATATGTATGTATTATCAGACTATTTGGTGCTTCGTTACCTAGTAAGATGTAAGTGTCAAGCAGATTAATATGTTCAGTGCTTTGTGAAGTTCAGCAGAATGACCATTAGAGGTCAGGCACGCATCAGCATTTCCTTTCAGAGCTGCCGGGTGCTGTGGGCCTATCAAAATGCTCATGAAGACAAATGGCAAATTTGAAGGCTACATCCACTGAGAAGTAGTCGCATAGTTGAAGGGATCCCTTCAAATGTCATGCTAGCTAGGCAGTAATTAAAAGCTATTTCTAATGCCAAAGACATGTTTGTTAAACAAGCGTTAGTTTCAGGTAGCTTTTTCCCCCCTCCTTCCCTTTTTGAAGACCCCAGTTTTGTCCTTGCTGATATCTGTGCAACCCTACTGAAGTGCAAAGGTGTAAATGAGGGCAGAACATGGGCCTGGGAAGGGGTCTTCTCATCCATGCTGGCTAGCACAGGCAGCATTTTTTAGTGTCAGTGCTTGAGACTGCAGATCTCTATTATAGTTGTCAGAGCAGTGACTCCTTAGTTAAGAATGAAAGTCTGGCTCCATTCTGAGCCTAGCACTGGAGTCCTTATTAATAATTAGGTCAGGTTAAAAATTCTAGGTTTTTTGGGCACCACCACGGTTATATGACAAACTTTAGCTAAGTATGGTTATCAAGTTGTGAGAGTGTAACAGAACAAGGGAGGCTGTTGGAACTAGTTGCTATTTTTTTTGGGGGGGGGAGGTGAGTGTGTGCGTGCATGCGTGTTAATAGTTATGACAAGTGGAAGACAATTTGAGGTGGCAACAGTTAACACTAGCAATTTAACAGAAAATAAAATATGCCATATTGTTTCCTTGATCGCTATTATCTACCACAGACTCTTGGTAGATCTCGAAAAAACGTGCATTGTTTCTCATCCCTTCAATATGGAGCAAACTTCTGGCGGTCTGATTTCTTAACCCCACTCGTCGATGGAATTTTGGCAGTGTAAGCGGATAAACTCCCCGTGGCCCCTGCAGCGGCCGCGGCATTTAGTGCCAGGAGTGGGACAGTTTTCATGCCAAGCAGACTGGAGACAGGAACGGCATAGTGGGTGGTTGGTAAAGTTGGTAAAGGGGGAGGGGTACTGACGTTAACCGCGGAGGCAGCAGCTGCTGCCGCCAAGACAGCCATAGAGGTGGGGGTGGAGGTAGGGGTGGCAGACTGAGAGAGGTTCATGTTGAGGTCAACAGGGGTCGTGACGGAAGCAGTCTGGGTGCTGACTTTAGCCATCTCTAAGCTGCAAACGAAGAGAGGAACAGGAACAAACAGGTTGGGAGGGTCAAGCAAGGATCAATGGGGCAGAAAGGAAGGTGTGGGAGAGCAAACACAAAAGGGCAGGATTAGATTGGTTGACAAAAGGAACGGACAAATAAGGGGAGGGAGAGAGAGAGAAAAAAAGGGAAAAATGAGGGTCAAAGGAGGAACATGTTATGTGTTAAAGAAGAGAAATAACAAAAGGGTATTTCATGATTCGATGGTGAAAGCATCACTGAGACTCAAAACATTTGTTTTTAAATAAATGGCTTTTTCATCAATGAAAAAATAAATCTAAGGAATGCAGATAATGGCAAAAAGATGGAAAAGCAAAACTGAAAGCAAAACTTAAAATAATTATGACGTTTACTCCCCAGCACTGATATGGTGGATTTTGCTTTTCAAAATCTAGGGTATTTTGAAGGGAGGGTTGCGGGAAGTTTGGGTCATTTTGCACTTGCTCAATTCCATGGCACAAAGGGTACCCTTCATGATCGTTACAATTGGAGGACATTGAGCAATGTTTTGTTGTTCTACTCTACGGCATAAACTGGTTCTTGTTTTACACCCAAAGCTACAATTTTCAACATCTGTTATATTCACCTCTAAGGGCAAACGTGCATTTTTCATATAAAACCAAGCTGATTAGCCAGTGTGTTTACTTTTTTTGTACTTTACCAGACTTTACTCTTTTTATAGTTAAAAGAAAGCAATTTTAAAGTAAGCCATCTAATTGTAGGGAAATTATAATAATGGAAGTCTGCAATACACCACTGCTTCCATGACAATGGTATTGTTTCTGAACTTGTATCAGTTATTACAGTTATCATGTAAGAATTTATCAACTGACAGACAAAAAAACTGCATTGATACAACATGAACATTATCACATAGACTAACAAAACACAAGGAAATTCAGAACAAAGGCTGAAACCCAAACTGAGGTCAATGGAGTTACTCCAAGGATAAGTTTGGCTCAATATTTATATCCCTCATTTCCTGGAACCAGCAATTGATCAACGCTAAGGCTGAACCTGGCCTACATATTTAGGCTTTTAAGTGCTTATTTACACAATAGCCTATGACAGCTTCAAATAAATGTTTTAGCAGGTAAATGTCTATTAGTTGCTTTTCAAAAAGAAGGTATTTACATGGTTAAATCCATATTTTGGTATGTGTTTGCTATAATTTGCATATTTGTTTACCCAGTTTATGGTCTACCCAATGAATATTTCAGTATACACTGCTGGCTTTGTAAAGTGTGTGATTGACTGGGTAATGATTACACTCTGTCATGGAAAAGGATCAGAAAACCCTTCAATTCTGGATCGATTTACAAATATATTATTAAATCCACGTAAGTACATATTTCAGCACCTATTATTTATGTGACAGTCTGCTGTGTCCTATTACATATTTTCTGAAGGTGGGCTCTACACCAGAGAGCTGGTATCAGCATGGTCTGTCCTGTCAGTCTCTCTCTGTGAATTAAAGGAGATTGTCCAGCAGATGACCTGGCTCTTCTGTGGATCGGAAGAACCTCTTTCCTACACAACCCTTCCTTAGTTATGGGTAGGGTGGTGGAGGAGAAGAATCCATCCAGCTGCCTTCCTCTATGACTACAGAGAAAGAAGTTTTTCCTGGCTCCTTTCCCAGTAAAGCTTTTTCCTCATTGTGGCTGGGATCACCCTATGCTTGCCACGAACTATCTTCTGGATGGATTCACTGGCCAAACCTTCACTGCTCCTTCCCTATGGCCCCTTCTGGGAGCAGCACTTTCCCCCTGCTACATATTCTGTTTGGGAATGAGAGCAGGAATGGCAGAGAGACCCACTGACCCTCAGTCCACAAAGGAGGGGCTCCTGGCAAAGGCCTGCCAATCCACCATCAGCCAGAAGCAGACTGGGGAACACTTCTTCTAGCTCTGCTGCCCTGTTCATTTAAGCAGACACACCCATGTAACATAGGATTAAGGAGAAGCCATAGCCAGGCCTCAGTTAAGGGGAGAGGGAATTTCACCTCTGGGCCTAAAAAAATGCAAGCAAGGTCTTATTTTAGCCCAGAGTGCCATGCACATTAAAGTGACTTAGAGGAATGTCTCCTGCTCATTGGTATTGAATGGAGATGGGCGACCACCAGAAGACAACCCACGTCCCATGCTGCCCTGAGACAGCAGATGAAACCATCCCTAGAAGGTAACTGGTAATGGGGTGATGGTACCCCCAGAAGAGCCAAGAAAGGCAAGTGTGAAGAAGCTTGGGGCTTTTTTGGATATGTTGTGGCTTCTTCATCTACTCCCACAAATAAGTGGCTCTTTGGATCTTAAATCCAAAATTTTTGCCAGGGAGTAGGAAGTCTTCTCAGATACATTTCTAAAGGTTTGGGGTACAAGAAATGGTTTGTGAAACAGAAAACTTCAGTTTTCTTATACTCTAACTCCATGGTTCTCAACCTATTTACCTTTGTAGGCCACCTATTCAGCTTTCTCCGTGTTATGTAGGCCACACCCACACAATATATATATCACCTGTATGGCCCTGAGGCTGTTGCATAGGCTGCAGGTGTGTGCTGATTGGGTTGAAACCACTGCTTTAACTCCATAAGGCTTCCCCATTCCCACTGAAGAACATGCCTTTTCTAATTTAGGGTGCAAATTATTGTTTGCCTTGTAAAAATAATGTTATTGTCTTTCTACAAACAATGGTATAGTTTAACCTTTCCGATGGTATTAACGTTAAAATGCCTGTTACCTGACCCTGCAATTTAGAGCCAACAACAGGCTGGCTGGTGAGCACAGGGGGGGTTGCATGTTTTGTAAAATGATCTATATATAGTTGAATTTTATATTCTCAGCTCAGTTTTACTCTGAGAGGGGTCTGTAAAAATGACATTGGAGTCACTGCAAAACATTAAATAATGAACCCACACAGATTAAAGTGGCTCAGCTGGCATACAACAAGATGCAATTTTTCTAACTGCTAATGCTGAAACTTCAGCCTGAAAATACTTGCTCATGTATCATCACAGGTGGTAAAGGTTCTGCAGGGCAAAATCATGGCCTCAGTTACATCCATGTAACTTCATTGTCTCTAGATGATGTACTGAGTGGCACAGACATAACTGAGAGCCTAATTTGGCTGCCTTGCCTGATCTTGATGACTAGTGGGAGTGATGGTCACAACGATGACGACGATGATGCATAAAATAGAAGGAATCCAGCTTGATTTTCAGAGGCCTCATCAAGTTTTCAGTTACCAAAATCAACTGTTAACAGGCCAAATTTAATATGGAAGCAAGTGATGCATGACAGAATGGGAACTCCATGATGTCAGTTTTACAGAGTCACTTTTCAGAGAAGAGCTTCATCTTATAAATAAATATATTGGAGGTCACATCCGGTGTTCCCTGGATTCAGCTGATTTCTTATTTATGTAAGGAATATAGGGGTGGCCCTTATTAGTTATCCTTGAACTACATTAAGCAAATGGTTATCAAAATGGAAGTAAAAATATCCTCCAAAAGCTACTCTTCAACAAGAATAAGAAAGCATCACTGGCTGAAATAACCCAAAGAAGGAGTCATATATTATACAGTTTAAACTTATATTGTGGTTTTCAAATTATCTTGAAATTCTTATTAAAAATGAAGTGAACAAGGATCCAATTATTACTTCCCAGGTCCTTTACCTGGGGTTACATGGTTCAGTATGGAGTCCAGTTGAGACAGAGGTTATACAGGAAATATAGCATTCCTAATGCAGGTAACTAAAATGGAGCATATTTGAGGGGTGCAAATGTCAATGGTACAAAAGGGGAGGGAGGAGGAAAGTTAAATCCCTGTATCTCTATACCATGCTGGCCCAAATCTAACCTAGTTTATCTAGTCTCAAGAAGACACTGCAACAAAAAAATCTTTTCTTTTAAAATAAATTTTAAAGAAGACAAAACTCGCTAGAAATAGTGCAGATACTTCAAAGAACTGGGATTCTTTAAAAACCCATGCTACTGTCAAAGCTTGACTTACGTATTGTAATTTCTAGAAGTACTGCCCCTGGAAGCCAAATCTATGAGAATGATATTACAACCCTAGTCACTGCTGATTGGTCTAAAGCAGTGGTTCCCAACCTTTTCAGTAACATGGCACATTTCAATGAGACAAACAATTCCACAGCACACCCACTGTTTTCAGCTGAATTGATTGCTCATAAATGTCACATTTACTTGCATTTACTATGGCTACGGTCTCACTAGAGAGGTTTGCAACATAGTGCATACAACAAGCTAAAGAAGGATCAAATGCATTAATGTTTCAAATCCACTGAAAAAAAAAATACACGGCATCTCAATTTTGCCCTTTGGCCTTCTGCATTTAGAATGTTCACATTTTAGAACTGAGAAACCAATACCTCTCTTTTAATTTGATGATTAATTTTCATGAGTTGTATAAGTTGTAATTTTGGTTGGATAGAATAGTGTTTAAGATGAAACAATGTTTGTTTTACCTTGATTTTTATTACCTTTGTACAAAATTACATGGCACACTTGGACAGTTCTCACCGGTTGAAAACGACTGGTCTACAGTGTGATGTCAGTCTCAGAGGTAACTGACTGAACTGATAGGAAAGGTAGATCCAGGAATGATGGAAAAATTTGGTGGCCCCTGGCCTAGGGGGACATTGACTATTTTTACATATCCAATAGATAGGCTGATGAATTTAGTATTTTGATGTTGTACTTGATTCTCTCCAGTAGTAGTTTATTTTGCATCTGCTTATGTTTCATAAGAAAATTATTATTAAAAAAAAAAAAAGAGCATGTCGGGCTCATATAAAGTTTTGGACTTACAACCCTGGAAACTGGCTCCATTTATCCACAGAAATGGGCCATGGCCGTCACTATTTCCCTCCCCTGGTCTTGCCAAAGTGCCTAAGCCAAAGGCTGGGGACACCACTTGTTGGATTGAAATGATTCAAGTTCAACAGCCCATTCAGCCTTTGACTGCCAACTAGTTCTGTTGCTGTGTTGGCACCTAACTTAACGGAATTCCTCTCTCGTCCTTATATATTTTAGCAAAAAACTGGTCACACAGCAAAGTTATGGTAACTTTTTAAAATGAAAAAGGCCACCTTAATTACCTATGATATTTTAGAGCTTAATTTATTATACATTGTTTGCAGACGCTTCATTTACAAATGAAGTCATTTAGCTAAGTACATTTTCAACATATGGTACATAATATATAATGGTTTATTGAATCTGATGGTAACAAATGCCTTCTAACTAGAAATTCAACAGGAAGAAAATGCTACTTTGTTTCTAATTTCACAGGGAATACAATATCCATGGCATATGATTGCTCTGCAGTTTTCTTCTTGGCAAAAGTGTCTTAAAAGACCTCTTAAGTATTCCATTCCTTGAAAAGCACCATTAGACAGCAATAAACAGAGCTGTGAGAGTTCACAGGCTTTTCTAAGTGAGTCAAAGAGAGGTTTGTTCACTAGAGTTTCTGTCTCTGGTGAGCAGATCACTGCAACTCCATTAATAACTTGCATTATTTTATTTGCATGCTTTAGCTGCCTCGAAGATCTTAAAATGTTATCTTCTGTAATCCAGATGCATGCCATAAGGTGTTTGAGCAACTAAAAGTGAAGGGGTCTATTCTCATCTCGATGTGTGGGGAATCCCTGAACACCAAGAGAAGAACATATCCTTAAGGGTTAAAGGAGGGAACACATTTTTACTTGATTACAGGGCTTAAGGAAGTGACTTATATTTGCTATAAAGAATGTATATCACAAGAGCTGTATGTTGTCTTTGGATTTCGGAAAGGGCTAGTGTTGAAGTTTCCCAATGCCATATAACAGTACATTTATCCCTAGCAAGTGAGTTTCAAGCAATGCAAAGCTAACAAAAAACAATATTTTCTTTGCTGTAATGGAAGACTACATAAATATTTTGCAAATATCCTTTTCCTTCATTCATGGAATCTACATACTTTTCTAGCGATGGGTCAAATTATCTTGATGGAGAGGTGCTTTGGTTGGTTAGGTTGCTAGACGATTCTAGACTGGTAGGACAGCAATCCACAATACACACAGGCGTATACTATTTTACACACTTTATACTACTTTAATAGCAAGTATATTGAAGCCAGTAGCTTGATTTGTGAGATGGCACAATATTTTTAAAAAATGGTATAATGTATAAATACGAATCTTTTTTCTACAGTGCCTCAGCACACCATAAACAAGTAGATTTATGCCACTGCACTCCCTTCTAGGGGATAATAGCAAATAAGTGCTACTTGCTTATCCTAAAAACCACCAGTGTTTTCATTCACTTTGGAGCTGAAAAGGAGATTCTCATCCTGTCTGATTAGGGAGCACTTTTTACAGATTTGTATCGCTAGCTGTGAATAAAATAAATCCCGGGTCTCTTTAGCAACCAAATGTCTGTTTAATATCAACCCTGAGAAGCAATTTCCAGAGAGCAAATTAAATCTATTTTGCAATTGATTTTATTATAGTTGCCATTTAGGACAGCAGAATGATTCTTCATTACTATCAGTTTGGTCTATGAAAAGTTTTATCTTCCAAAGAATTTATGACCGTATCTTTTGCTGCATCCAGCTCATATGCTAGCTGACTGCAAATGTGAACGGTCAGATTTTGAGCTCTAATGATTCAGTGTAACTGAAAATGCACCAGATTAAGCTGCTTTGCATATAAACCAACAATAAACGTGGGCTCTAACAGTACAGGATTTACAAATAGGTAGTAATCAAACAACACTATGCAAAAGGACAATGCGCAGCAAATTTCTGGCTTTATCCTGGGCAGACATTTGTTGGAGAACAGACGGAGTAATCTTGCAGCAGCAGATCACTTACAAAACTGACTTACCTTGCATTAATCAGGTACTGTGCTAAGCTGATGTTTGCAGGGGATCCTGTGATTGTAACTTGTCGCTCTGCAGAGCCTTCTGTGGCGTTGGCAATCTTGATCTGCGCGCCTGACATCTGCCTGATTTCATTTATCTTACTGCCTTGTCTGCCAATGATGCAGCCTATTAACTGGAGTGGGACAAAGACTGAAATTAGTGCCACAGACACAAGCAAAATCCATTTAACTGCACCTGTTGTATTGAGCAAAAGGTGGTCTCTCCATAGCAAAACAGAACATTTTTGCTGTGCTGTTTGGAAAGAATAGCTTACAGGGGTCTCTATGCTCAATGTTCAAGCGTCTATAGTTAAAGCATAGTCATTTTGTAGGTGGCTATGTATTAAGTCAGTAGCACAGGCAATTTAGTCATCCACTCTGTCAGCAAATTGTAGTGCTACAGAATATGACATAGAGCCCAGTTTGAATTTCCCATTAAAATATCAAGAGATGTAACATAACCGAGAAACTGAACAGACTGAAAGTTCTATTTACTGTCTCTTTGCATGAGGAAGAGCTCTGTGTAGTTTGGAAGCTTGTCTCATTCTCCAACAGAAGCTGGTGCAATAAAGGATATTATCTCATTCACTTTGTCTTTCCAGCTTATTTGACAGCCCTAAGCTTTATTGACCAAACTCTGCTCTCACTCCCACAAATAGCTCTCAGTTAAAGACAATGGGACTTATAACCAGGTAGCTGAGTTCAGAATTGGGTGTAAGGACAGCTGACACTTCCTACACAACTTGATCCTGTTCATTTTCAGAAGCAAATAGCTTCATTTTATTTGCAGAATGTACATCAGGATTCTGCATGTGTTCCTACAGCACATTTTATAGTCTGGTAAAATTTTATGTGGTGTATCGCAGGAGGGGCTGAGTAAAGTTCTTTGTGGCCTGCGCTGTATCAGACTAGATTCTAACAATGGGCCTTTCTGGCCTTAAAGTTTAGATATCAACAGGCCATGTTTTCCCATTGTATATTGCTCCAATGGCTGCTTGAATGTTTTGGTGAGCTACAATATTTTGGCATTTCTATGCAAAAATGGCAGTATTTAATGAAAATCAGTGACCATTGATGCTGCATTTGGGGGACAAATAGGATGTGGGAGAGTGATAGTTACAAGGGGATGGGCCCCTCATTTTTTATGGTGGTGGGCAGGTGGAAGAAGCAAGGTAAGAAAACAGCTATATGCACCAAGCTGAGACCAAAACTGAGATGTTTACTTCTGGTTGCTTTGGTTTTAGCATTGTTAAATAACAGGGATGGTCTTTTGCCTTATGTTGTTAAATGCAAGATTGATGGCCAGCTCTGTCCATGAGCTGATGGAAGATAAAGTCCTTGACTCTGCATGAATGGATGACATTATGGGACTGTTGTTGGCAGAGGTGATTCCAGCTGGATGAAAGAGGAATAAGCAGGAAGGTAATTTTTTTGTATCTGATCTAAAAGTATTAGTATTAGTATTATTTGTTTGTACTACAGTAGTATCTAGGAACCGCGGCCAAGGATTGGGGCCCCACTTGCAAGGCAGTGAACAACTGTGTCATAAGGAATAGAATCCCTGCCTTAGTGCATTCACAATCTAGATGGATGGCTAGGATGCAACAGAAGGCCAAAACAGCTAAATAGGGTTGGGAAGATCAGGAGCATGAGGTAACAAAATGTAGGCAGTCTGTAGCTGGATCTGAGGGACAGTTTACATTTTGTTAGTTAATTCTAGGAATTTTTCCTTTTTTAGGAAGGATCGTGGAGAAAGTTGTGGTGAGGCAATTTTGGCCATTCCTTGAGTCCTCAGATTTCCTTAACCTTGGTCAACCAAGTTGTAGGACTGAGTACAGTGCTGGTTGTTATAGCTGTTCATCTCCTAGCCATGGCTGGAGATAAAAAAGACTTAAATTTGTCAGCAGTAGTCAAAACACAATAAAATTTTGTGTATAATTATGATTTTTGCTAACTTTTAGAAAAATTCTAACCAGGTCTAATCAGTAGTATTTATGCTACCATTGCCCATGAGGTTTTGTTGATGTGTCTGTAGCTTGTCAAAACAGTGGGGTTGTTCTGGAGTAACTCTAAGGTGATTCAGGTGGGTAGCTACCTTGAGGGGGCTCTCATACACGATACAATGAGGTTTATTTTATCACCTCTCTTGTTTAGTGTGTTCATGAGTCCACTTGGAAGTGTTAGTGAGGGGACATGGGTTCTTGTAGTGTATTCAACAGGACAAGATACCCAACTGTATGCTGCTGTCATCCCTGCCCAGCTGGTACAATGGAATGAATATCCTAAATGAGTTTGGGCTTTGTGGGGTTGTAACTCAATCCAGATAAATTGAAGATAATGTTACTGAAAGCATCCAGAAGATCTGGTGGCATTTTAATTGAGGGATGACTGACAGAGTGTGACCACCGTCTGAGACACAGATGAACAACTTAAGAATATTACTAGATCCTGGGCTGTTCCTGGATTCCCAAGCAGTGGAGGTACAAGAACACTTTTTAACCTATGCTTTGTAAGAAGAGGGTAATCTTTTAATTCCCATGTCAAGCTTTCCATGGTCACCCTTTGTCACCTGAGCACTAGATTGCTATAATGCACTTTGCATGGCGCTACATGACTGAGACCAATCAAACAGTAGAGCTAATTCAGAAGATGGCTGTCCACAGGAGCACATTATGCTGGGGCTATAGGACTGATAAATCCTTAAGTACTTATATGGTGCCCATTAACATAGCATGGGAGTGTATGATCAGCACAGACTGTCAATACATATATGAGAAGTCAAAGAATTCCTTTTAAGCTATACAGTTTAAATGATGACCTAAGAGATTTCCTCACTTTGGCAAGTCATTCTGATGGAGTTACACTAGTATAAAATTGGAGTGATGCAGTGGTGAGCCAGGCTCTTTGCATTTTGTTTCTATAAAATAAGTAAGAGCAGGTCTGCCTCATTCTGAGAAGGAGTGATATGAAATTATATCCAAATCGATGCTCTTTTTTCAAGACATCTTTCTAATGCTAGCGGCTGACTCACTCAGGAGAAGCTCTATCTGTCATTTTGAAGATGGCAGCAAAGCAGGATTTGGCAGTGTCTCTAACATTTGGTCCCAATGGGTCCCTTGCAACAGATGTGGGGTCCATCAAACATTGAAAGCGACAGCACTGCATGAAGTATTGTACATTCCACAGTTACAGATTTGCTGCTTCTGAAAATTCTCAGCAGATAAAATTAGGGAGTGAGGAGCACAGGAGTCTAACATTTTTCTTTAGAATGACTTTTGGAACTGCTTTGAGACTGACTGTCATCTGGTCTTCCAATATATAATGGGCCTGATTCTCCTCTGATTTATAATAGTGTAGAGCAGGAGTGACTCCACCAAAGACCATGTAATGATACCAGTGAAAGTTAGAGGAGATTCATGAATCCACTGTGCCTTAATTGTCTGTCCAAGTCAATGGCAACATTCCTATGACATCAATGTGAGTAGGAACAAGCCAGGAACATAAATCCTTTGAGGATGAGATCATGAACACTGATTTTTATCTCAGCCCAGTTTAACTTTATTGACTTCAGTGGAATCACTCCTGATTTACACTGTGTTAGTTCAGGTTCAGGCTGTGTCTTTCTTTATGCTTGTATTGTGCTGATCACATTGGGCCAAGCTTAATAATAAAGACAATCTGTCATACATAAAGAGAAAATATACTGATTACACTTTAAAACGTGGTCTTCTGTTGAGTTTCCTGCTTGCTTGTTCCTTTATGTCCATCACTGCTACATTCTCTTTGTGTGGGACTGGGAATAGTCAAACATTTAGTCCGTAGTTATTGCAAGCCCCTTACTGCAAAGCGTTGGTTTCTCTTGCTGGATAATGTCTTGCTAGCTGAATATTTCATTTCTTGATAAGACTCAATTCTATTGGGAATAGTGTCAGCAAAAGCACCCAGGACCAAAGTTTTCTGTTTATCCTCAACGTAGGGACAGAGACTGCCGACTCAAGCTTCCCAACACTGTCTCATCAGTTTACCTCCGCTGACCTGGAGAAAGCACCTTTAAGGGTGAAAGAGTTCTGCAGGATCAGCCCACTGAATTCTTGGCCTCTTTCCTGAGATTGCTAGCAAGTATACCCACTGTGACATAAACAATTGCCTAATGGACACAAGACTCAGACCAGAAACTCATTTAATAATGATCACTATATAGCTGTCAGGTGTCAACAACTGTCATTCAACACCAGGTTGAACCACTGACCAAAGGGCAAAGATATCTCTCATTACCAATTCTAGAGCTAGCTATTCTCTTCAAGTAAATTTAAAGGCAGTTTCAGTCCATACAAGAATTGATTTGTGGCACATCCTAGGAACTGTTTCTGTTACACGTTATACTGAATGTGTCTGACATTCTCAGTATACCACAGGTATCTTTGGCTTCCTAACATGTTACACTGATATAAAACAGAGTACAACTCAGTAGAACTTAACCTATGATGTTCTCTTCAAGAGACTAATTGTTTTTCATAAATATTTAGTTTAATTTCTTTCTCACTATTTTCAATCTCTTTTATACCCAATCTTCTTGCCTTGGTTGAACGTATACACTGCCTGCTATACTGCTCAGAAGGGCAGTCATAGTGGGATTTATTTATGTATTTTTATTGAGAAAAGCATGATGGACAATACAATCTAGTGGAAGTCATGATCTCCTGAGATGTGGTCACAGCTCTCTTTCTGACTTATTGTAGGACCTTGGACAAGATGCTTACCTACTCTTTGTCTGTTAAAAAGCAATAGTATTATTTAACATCTCTCCTCTTCCCTCCCAGGGGAAATGCACCATCTGACTCATAATGATTTCATAGATTTCAGAAACAGATAATTGGTAGAACAAATGTTGAGATACCAACATTGTTATGGTCATTTCTGTGCAGACCCAAATTATTAATGAAAAAATATAACATCTAATAGCTCAATTGAAAGTATATAGCTTTATAGCAGGGGCGTAGCCATGGGTGGGCCCCGGCCCACGGGGGCCCACCTACTTGGAGATGAGGGTGGCCCACGGCAGTGCCCACAGTTAGTAAGCAACTGGAGCATTTCAGGCAGCTTCCAGTCACAAGATAGGAAGCTGCCTGTGGCTAGGCCCACTTTGCAGACTCAGGGGCCCAGAAAACAGTGGCTGGCTACGCCTCTGCTTTATAGAGGCTCCAGATCTGGCCCACCTCCTTAATAACACTGAGATTAGACTCTCTGGAGCAAATTTTCATATCTTTTCTCATGCTGAATAGCTACTTGCTCCATAAGTGGTCTTATTGATTACCCACTGTATATTAAAAACTGTGCTTCCAATTGATTCTTAAACTGATTTCAACAGGGTGTATGTGTGAAGTAAAGAACATTTTCCCTTGGTTAAAGAGGGACAGAATCAGGCTCAGAGGAAATACAAGAATATATCAAAAGACAAGGTGGTAAAATATTTGTTTTCCAGAGGTCACTTTTGCTTGAACATACCCAAGTAAATATTTGGTTAATTACGTATTGCCACATTAGGTGGTGCTCTTCTATAACATTTGTGGCTCTCCACATCCAGTTAAATTAAATTTTAAATGGCCAAATCTTCAACTGCTGTAAACTGTCTGTCATAACTCCTTTGACTTCAGTAGAACTATTCCAATTTAAACCACTGGAGTATGTGTTCCAATATTTTTAATGTGGGTCATTAAACATTGGTGATCACAAATGATTTCTTTTGAGCCTCACTTTCACTTTAATTTAACTCTTAGCTCTTTAATTTAACTAACAACATAGGTTCCAATTCAGGAAAGCACTTAAACACTTGCCTAACTTTAAATTAAATTTAAGTTGTATATAGTTCCTGTGCTGAATAGGGCTTTCCTGAATCAGGATCATTCAGAGGATAGAGTGCTATTTTATTGATGACATTCAGGCAATGGATATATTAGAAAGTAATATCTGGGCTTTTAGGTTGGACTTGTCTCCCTAGGGGATATATTTGTCATGTTTAATTACCCTGTTTACATGTGCCCATTTCTGCAGGAAATCAGTTTGAGTTTTGACTGAGTAAGACCTGCAGGATTTAACATTTTTTCCTAGCTCTTCAGCATTTTTCAGTAGACGACAACAGCTATGAAATAGGAAGGCCACATTTACCTTCCCTGTGTCTTTTGTGGAGACGGTATTGCTTTTTATTGTAAAACTCCCTTAGGGAGCTTATGTGATGAGCTTCCCAATAAGTTATTTGAAAGGAAGGACAGAGAAGCCTGGCCCATCAGCTTATCATTTCCAATTCAGATGGATTTACATGTCTATTTATATTTATAGAGAACATTTATTAGATTTGCACCATTCTATTTTCAAAGTATTTTGCTGTTTTGTATTGGTTTTGCTTTCTGTTCCTTCTTCTGTCTCTTTTTTAAAAAAGAAAGGTGGTTTTTTTATCTCACTGACCATTTTTTTTGCAACCTCAGGTGTTTTAAGACTGTGATTCAGCTCCATTGTACCCTACATCCTTCTCCATTCCCCTACCTAGCAATCCACTCCACCATTATATTCCAAGATATACATCAAACATTTTTGCTCTTAACACACAAGCCTGGAAAGCAGAAGAGGATACCAGGTTGGAAGGCAGGTGGCTGAAACTAAACCCAAACAAGACAGAAGTAATGCCGGTGGGAAGAATTATCTGTCATTATAGCATCTCCTGCTATTGGGGGGCATCTGCCTTCAGATAATCAAGTCACATTGTAGCACAGGAATTCTTTGGACTTGTCAGTATTTTTGGAGATCTCTCACTGTCAAAAATGCTTTCTTTCATCTGTGACTGGGGAAAGGATGGTCCCCTACTGTTGGACAATGACATGCTTAGAATTGTCCATGCCTTTGTGACTTGCAGGTCAAATTAATGCAACTCACTATACTTGGGAATGAGTGCAGCAATCTTAGAAAAGTTCCAGATCATCTAGAGTTTATTCAGTTTGTTTCCTGAGCAACACTGCCTGCCCACACCCTCATCACCTGGAGCTCTGCTCATCACACTGCCTCCACAGAAGAACTGGTTAGTTTCAAGAAAACCATGTTCATATTTAATACCTCCACAGGAGTGCACCACACTACTTTAAGGAGTGCCGCTTGGGCAGGGACCACAACTTTCCTTAGTAGTTAGATTCCACATGGACAATGAAGCTGTCCACCTCAAGGGTCAGCTTGAGAGAGTAGGGGATACAGCTTCCTTCACCATTAATTCAGGATGCTTGAACTTTCTTCTGTAGAAGATGGGAATAACTAGAGACCTCACCACCTTCAGAGTGAAATGCATAACTACTTGGAATGTGGAAGAGGAGACACAGACATACACACATTTAAATGGCCTCTGAAGGAGTCTTCTTTATGCATTTTGTTTCAGATACTACAGTGATGGGCAGCCACTAAAAACCTAGATGGATAGAAATTCCAAATTCACACTCTGAAATGGGAGTTTGATTTTATAGCATGATAGCACTTTTCTTTATTATTTGAATTAGTTAGTTGCAATTATCATTGTGAGATATGTAAAAAGCTTTGAGGTCTGAGCTTTAGTAATCACTAATAGCAGAGAAATTATAACTGCCTTAGCACAATTACTGAAAAAAGAATAAATAGAATTTACCATAACACGAACACATTCAAGTAGTTAACAGCTATTAACTTATGCTTTCCTTGGGCCAAACCCTAAGGTCTTTATTTAGCTCCTATTTGTCTGATCAAGCATTGAGTAACAACTCAGACTTGGCCTTCTGGGTTTATTATTATTTAAATCATATCCTTTTCTTCTTTGGTAACTCAAGCGTACATGCTCTTGTTTCTCTTCTCATTTTTACCAGTATTTTACATTGACTTTGCACAGAGGTAAATGACTTCTCAAGGTGCAAAATAGTAAAGAAAGATGCCTGTTAACATAAAAAAGTTACTCCAGATTTATATTGATGAAAAGGAGAATGATGTTTGGAGTAGTCGGCCCTTACTGACATACACTCTGCCCGTCTGAGAACTAATTGTTTACACAGACCTATTTTGCAATGCTAGACAAAATAAAGAAAGACAACAGAGTCCTGTGGCACTTTTAAAGACTAACAGATTTATTTATCGCATAAATATGCGATTAATATGCGATAAATAAATATGTGATAAATAAATCTGTTAGTCTTTAAAAGTGCCACAGGACTCTGTTGTCTTTCTACAATAGACTAACACGGCTACCCCTTTGGAATTAAAATAAAGAAAGTAAAAGATAAAGGTTCAATACTGAAAGTGAATCAGAAAGCCAACTGGATGCATAGTTTAGGAAATTATTTCTGAACGACCCTATGGGCATGTAAGTTTTCTTACACCGTACCAAAAAAAAAATCAAACCAAAACCCAAACCAAAAAAACCAAAAAACAATTAATTATCTTGGCTGCTTATCAAGATGACAAATATCAACCCTGATTTCCTGTTTGGAGCAATAATGAGTATTGCCAAGCAGAAGCAATAGCAGAAATTATTGAAGCTGACACTTTGTTTTTAGGGAGGACTCAGCTTTTTTCTTACTGTTATGGGCGCAGCCTCTTGAGGGTTATGCTGGTCACAATGAACTCTGAATAAGTGACTTTTTGCTAATAATTTAGACAGTACCAACAAAAATCAATTTTGATGGATGTGCTAAAGTGGATAGACTTTAATTACTGAGAGCCAAAACATTCCTTCCACTTACACTGAGGGGACCTAATGTGGGTTCAATTCTTTCTAGTTGCAAGGAAAGAGAGCAAGGAATAAAACCCACTGAGAGTCACCCCACAGTTGCCACTCCATGGGGAGAGTGGAGTGTTGGGGTAGGGAGGTTGGAGCCCTTAGAATTCTCAGGATCTCTCATAGTGGGATGCACATTCACATGTTAGAGGTTAGTGTTGAGTCAGTGGGTTTTACAACTGTTTGGTTGCTGCAAAAGGGACACAGTGCCAAAATCTGCTCTTGCTTTCATCAGATGATATCCAGAGAGACGCCACTGAAGTAAATGGAGTTACTCTGGATGCAAGGGCTGTGAGCAAGAGCAGCATTTGGCAGTGAGCTTTCCCACCGGGCACTGAAAGGATGATGCTCTTATAAAATTCTGATCAACAACATTAAACTAGATTAGATGATGAAACATATTAGCCGGCTGTCTTCCTACTGATGGAAATCTTACAAAATCAAAGGCACTCGTGAAAGGAGAATTCTTTTTCCTATTGTTAACTTTGATTTGATTTCTTTTCTTCTTTCTCTAGTCACTGCCACTGAGTTTAACACGGTTTTTCTATGCTCTTATAGGTATCTTTTAAGTAACGTAATTGTGATCTGTGATCTCATTCATGCTTGAAAGCATTTTTTTACTGGAGGGGATATCTTCAATTTCCAGTGTCATTCATTTATAATGCAAGTTGATAAGAGCCCTTGCTGATGGAAAACAAACGGAGTCCTGTGGCACTTTTAAAGACTAATAGATTTATTTATCACATGAGCTTTCGTGGGAGAAAATCCCACTTCGTTAGCATAGTCTAAATTACATAGCTTTATTTTAGTAACAAATTAATGACTTGACACAAAATGAGATATTCCACCTATAGTTGCCCAGGTAAGAGAGAGAGAGAAAATGAGAGACTGATTACTGGTCCACTTACATCATTTGGAATAGTAAGCTCATGGGAACTGGTTGGAGTAGTGGCATCCAATCCTATATTTAGAGGAGAGAGGGTAACACATTATGCTAGTCATTTTGAAATAAAGGGAAGACATAACAAATGATATTCAAAAGAAGGAAAATGTGAACAAAATAGATAAAAGAAAATAGCAACAAAAAACACAGAACTGCTAGCAAGAGAGAAAAGAAAGCTAGAGATGCAAAAATTAAGAGGGTTGGACTAACTTTAAATTATTCTTCTTTTATTAACCTTTAACCCACCAAAATAACAAATGTCACATGAGAATCCACAATGCTATGAAAATTTTCTAGAAATTTGTTGGTTCCATTGATAAATAACTGTGAAATTTGTTCTATATATATTAAGTGTCAAAAATGAATGGATGCCTGAATTTTGATCTGTCTACCAGGAATACTGAATTATACAAAATAAAAAGTGGAAATCTAAGGTAAACAAAAAATAAAATGTGAAAAGGAAACTGACAAAATAAAGAAAGATGGGAAAATAAACTAGGAGAACTTAAATTATACATGGGATTAGTGATGTTGAAGAAATGTTGGAAAGAACTTCTTTTTAGGGAAATGTACAAAATACGGTAAGTTGCATACATTTGTTTTTAAATTGGGTGGACAAAAGGAAAATGCTTAGGAAAAATGCAATTAGTGCTTTGACACTCAGTAAAGTTACGGAAACATACAAATCACAAATATAACAAGGAAAAGATTAAGGAGCAGCATATTAATGAGAAGTAGAAAAACAAGGAAAATATAGACCAGGAAAGGTAATTTAAAAATTTTTGCTGATATTTTATCAGATACACCATGCAGAAGCAAATTATGTTTCATTTTTGTTTCTTCCCTTTCCCATTTTTCTGTGTATAAAAGACATATATTAAAATATATTTTTTTTCCACAATTAGCAAAGGGTTGCACTCAGAATACCTTATTTAAATGTTCATTATGCTTACATTGATTTATGTACATATTGAACATGTTTATTTTGGCCGGTGTGTATTTGTTGAACACTGCAGTCCAAAAATTATATAAACAATTACAATAATGTAAACAAATCAGTCTCTTACAAAATTTGATGTATTTGATAAAAATGTTATTACTTGCCATACAAAATATATACCAGTGTATGTTTATTCATGTCCTGGGAAAATCTTGAATTCCAAACCC
>ML685756.1:25481561-25559061 GCA_007922175.1 Pelusios castaneus | reverse complement strand
TCCCCCAGTAGAAACATTTCATTTATTTTAAAGTTATTCATAAAGAAGGCACCCAGTCCTGCAAATACTTATGCCTGTGAGTATCTTTGTGCAGACTAGTGCTATTGAATTCAATGGGACTAGTCACATGCATAGTTATAGGCATTTGTAGGTTTGGGTATGAAGCAGGAACTCTCACTTTGATAACTTGTGAATTAAGGCTCTGATCAGAAAAAACACTAAAGCACATGCTCAAGACCCATCAAGAGCAGCATCATTTAGGTACACACTTAAAGCTTGGCATGTGTTTAATTGCTCTGCCGAACAGAGATAGAGCAAATACTTAAAGTTGAGGATATGCTTAATTGCATTGCTGAGTCAGGGTCTTATGACGGTGCTTAACTTCAAGCATGTAAGAATCAGAGGTGGCCTTTGGCTATTGGGGGCCCTAGGTGAAGGCCCATTGTGGGGCCCCCCATAGGCCCATAGGGGCCTCCCTCTGTGGCCCCACTCCCTCCCTCAGCCTCCCATCTCCACCCTGTCCTCCCTCCTGCCCCAGCTCCCCACCCCATGGCCCTGGCCCCCTAAGCCCAGCTCCTCCTGCTGCTGCTGACCAAGGCAGATGCAGCTTTTGGGGTAGGCGAAGCAGGCGACGGGGCCCCTTACTACTTGGGGCCCTAGGCGTTCGCCTGCTTTGCCTACCCCAAAAGCCGCCTCTGATGTGAGTAGTCTCATTGACATCATGCTTAAATACTTTGCTGGACTGGGAACTAATTCTGTGGACAAATCATTTGGACTGAAAAGCACTACGCTATACCTTTGACCTTCTGGCCTCCTGCAGCAGGGTTCAATCCAAGCCCAGTTCCATTTCAAATATAGGAGAAAGAACACACTTCTGCCTCTGGGCTAGTCTTCTGTCAGTTCAAACTTCCTGATTGACTGATCGGGTCTGTGAAGACCAGCTCAGTCAATCAGAAAGTTGATCTCTAAACACCACCCTGGCAACTGGGTTAGCACTGAGTTGAAGGGAGGCCCCATCCTTTGACTCAGCGCAGTGGATGTGCTGGGAGTAGGGAGGCTGGAACGCAGGTATGCAAGTTATTTTAAAAGTTCCAGAGGGGTAGCCGTGTTAGTCTAGTTCAGCCAAACAAACACGGAGTCCTGTGGCACTTTTAAAGACTAACACATTTATTTATCGCATGAGGATTTTCTCCCATGAAAGCTCATGCGATAAATAAATTTGTTAGTCTTACTCAAGTTACTTAAAATAACTTTAAAAGTGCCACAGGACTTCTTGTTTGTTTATCTCTGTTCGACTGCAGTTGAAAAGGGCAGGCAGTTTAGATCTGCCCTACATAACATTTTGGGGCAGGACTGTGTCCTCTCTGTGGTTGGAACAAACCTAAATGTTTTGGGGATTAATGAAACATAAATCATAACTAAAAATAATTGACCAATCATATGGAAAGAGAAAACAGTAACTTTAATTCATAAACTGGGGGTGGAATCCTGCTTCCAATAAAGTTAATGGAAATGTAGCCATTGACTTCAATGAAAGCGAGCATGGTTGGTTCCCTGGGGCTAAAACTTGCTCTGCTTTATAGCCTCTGAAGTCACTGAGGCTGAAGGTGGGGAAGTCAGGGCAAAATCAGGCTCTGAAGAGACACTGCTGGAAGTGTGCATTTTAGGTAAAGAGTAATGTACAAAAAATATCGGTAGGAAAATTAGAAGAAACCCTCATTTTGTTTCTTTCAGACAGTGGTGGTAGTTTGAGATTATTATTATTATTATTTTTTAAAAAAGCAACTGTATCTGCTGGATTTTTATATGGATTTGAGCTCAGAGAAACAGCAGCATCGTGTTCACCTTCCTTTCCATTCTACTATGTAATACTGAAAAAGCAAAAGCGGATGAACACAACGTTAAAGCAGCAAAACCCATGCAACATTGCATCTCATCAAATAATAGCAGGAGTTTGATTTTTCTGAGCCTGCTGGATATCCAGAGTATATTAAAAAAAACCAAAACAAACAACTAAACAAAGCCCAAACCTTTCAGATTAACCACGAAATAATTTGAAACTGAAAAACAACTACTGAGTCTACAGCAAAGAGAGTGATCCCATCCAGCATCTCGTCACTGCTGATCCCATTTTATTTTGTTTTCTGTATCAATTTGCACTCTGGATTTCTCTAATACAATATCCAACTCATAATGCATATTCTGTATTTTGGTACTAGAAATTAAACCCGTGTGAAATCTTCTCTATGCTAACTCCCAAACCTACAACTATCATTTTTCTAAGGTATTGAAGAATTTTTTCAGTAAGGTAGAGACTATAGGTTCAACGATGCACACAAAATATCTGAATCAGCTTTTTTTTCCTTGATTGAACTAGGCTCTGTTAAGAAAAAATAGAGAACACCCAGCTGTTTTCTTTTTGATTTATAAAATTAAAGGTGACTAGAATTCAGCACTATGTTATATTATAAAATAGAATTTCATTTACTTATTTTAATTGTTGAGAGCATTCTAGTGTCTACTTTTAATATTTTTTGATTTGAGTAATTTGTTATGCACTGAGACAATCTTTGACAGTAACACCATTTACTACTGTGCATCACTGAATATATATACATCTGCTTTAAAGGAGAACACCACATCATAAACTCAAAATACGTGTCTGGAATAACTTACTCTGTGAACTTTCACAGTCAAATGGAGATCAAATTCTGGAAAAGTAATTTAAATTTAAATTCTGTCATTTAAGAAAGTACATATCTTACTCTGAAGAAAACCAATTAAATAAGAGCAGCAGACATGGAGAGCAGGAATTAATATTTAGTTAGGTTTTCCCCCCAAAATATTTACCATAAAATACTTCAGCAAATAGTGTCATCTGTGTAACTGGACAGTCAATATAAAGGACGTTAAAACATTTGTAAAGTGTCTAGTTAGTATTATTAAATAATAATGTTGGGAAAACTTTTAATCCATAATGGCCTGACTTGCTCTCTGATAAACATATGAGATGTAGCCATCAGCCATCTTATGTATCAGTAGCTCCACAGAATGCCATGGTGCTCTGAATGGGTCCTATGGCAGCTACAGATGCCATTTGTTCTCTCCTATTATATATCTATATCTCTATATCTGTATCTATATATATCTATATATCTATATATATATATGAGAGACTAGACTATCACACTGAAAACAGTAAGTGTAAGGCCTCTCATTTGGCCATAACAGATACTGTTGTGGAGAAATGATATTCTAGGTGAATTATTGGCACCATATCAGCAGTCAGCGGACATGACATTTCTAGCTAGTCCATTTGGTGTCTTGTTGGGATGTCAATTTATCAACAGCTACAGTTCTCCACATTAAAGGTTGATAGGGTAAGCTGAAGTGAATCCCCAGTTAAGTTTTCCTATTTCAAGACAATATCAAAAGGGAAGAACAAGACACATCATACTGGGAAACACCATAGAAAGGCTAAAAGTGGGTGGGATCCATATAGCTTGACATGGCAGCCAAATGTGGGGACAATAGCTACTCTTCCACCACATGAAAAAGCAAAGAACAAAAAAGCTTTGGCTATGGTATAACTCAGGCTGTGCAGAACAGGAGGAAGCTCTTCAGGACAGGGATTTCCTACTGCTCTGTGTTTGTATAGTGCCTGCACAATGGAGCCCCATTCTTGGTTGGGCCATAGGCACCACCGTCATAAATAACAGTAAAAATAACACAGCACATATGGCTTCTTTTGTGCATATTGGCACTCAGGAACTCACGATTATGCTCTATGAAACATTAAACTTATGAAAACTCGAAAATTAGGAGAGATTCTTTGAGCAGAAGCTTTGTACTCTGTGATCATATGATATGTTTTGTTGAAAGCTGCTCCATTCTGTAATTAAGTTCAATGGGTTGTTTATAAAACTGGGGAAACCGCAACTTAAAAAAATAAAAAGATTTGCTCCATGAAAGCGTTTCTGATTTTGGATACCAGTGTCTTCATGACAGAACAAACTAACTCCTTACTGCAGAAATTAATTTTGAATGTTGGTAAAATACCAATGGTCTTATTTTTGTTCCTTTCCACCGAAGAAGACTACAGTGTTATACTCTAACGTACAGACAGCTAGCAAGCAGAATAACCCTGATGCAGCCTCTCATGGTATGTGACAAATTCTGGGCAACATCACCTATGATGTTACATTTAGTGGAAGACATGAAGAAGAAAAAGCAAAACAAAATAATGCAACCTAGGGTTATGCTAGGAACATAACTGAAATAAACAAGGTACAAGTATCAGAGGTTTGTTCAATAACAGTAAAATACAGAATACGGAAAAAATGGCCTTAACTTGCTTTCATTTTAAGGTTATAACACAGTGTTCTCCTTTTCTATAGGTAATAACGATCTGCACTGGATAAAACACATCCATACTATACCAGGCAAAAAGGCATAAAAGTTGAAAACTAACAGGCGCTGGCTGAGGTTGGGCCAGGACGGTGTGGTTTCCAGCTGAAGCCAAAATGGTGTCTGCTCTTACCTGGCCACCTGCAAAAATGATAGGTGCAGAGGCAGGTTTGGGACGGTAGGGAATGGTGGCACCTTTGGGTGGGGACTGAAAACAAGAACACATCAAGATATGGAATTAAGTAGGTCACATAAAATCATTTTTTACTTTGTTCACCACACAGCAATTGCATGCCTTTACCCCATTCAGCAGCATATTCTACCAAGGGCCTGGATCCTACTCCCACTGAAGTCAGTGGCAAAATTCACACCTACTTCAGGAGAATAGGCTAAAGTTCTTATTACATAAACAAAATGAAAAATGCAGACAGGTTTGTTTTTTCTTCCACAAGCATTTGGTAAAGATTTAAGAGGTCCGGAAATGAGATTAGCTTTTCATGATCCCTAAGAAAGGAAGGTACAAATTTTGAAACTTGTTGATCTTTTGGGAGAGTCTACCCACTGTTCTGTCTTTGCACTAATCTGTGACTAGAGAACAATACATTTTGTCGATAACCCTTTGTGCACTGTCCTACAGCCAAATGTCCAGGTATAAAAGTGAAATAAGGATTTTCAGACCTTGCTATAATCACCACTCTCATTGAATTCAGGTGATATGTTACATGATCTCTTTATTTTAGGAAAGTGACTCGATATGCGGAAATGATTCTTTGGTCCTGGTTTGTGTTTGCAAATAACTATGGGTGCAATTAATGTAACTTAGGGCAGGCCTTCAATGATGGCGGCAAATTCACTGCTGTCAGTTCAAAGTTCCTGAGCGACTGATCAGGTCTGTGAAGACCCACTCAGCTGATCAGGAAGTTCGATCCCTGAACACCACTCCAGCAACTGAGTAGCACTGAGCCAAAGGGAAGCTCCTTCCCTTCAACTTGGCATGGTAGTGGATGTGCTGGGAGTAGGGAAGCCGAATGCAGATATGCAAGTTATTTTAGGTAACTTGTGTATTAGACTCCATTAGACGGCTGCTGAATAGGGCAGGCAGTGTAGACATCAGACTACTGTTTGCATCCATAAATCAGGTAGAGTTAATAACTACGTGACATTACATGCACATGCCAGTAAGAAGGGATGGAAAACTGCCCCTGCAAGATGTAAAGCTGTGAGAACAAGAGGGGAAATGAAAGAACAGGATTAAGCCCTTTTCAAAATCATGCCCTTTAAGTTACATTCTAAATTCTACATACAGACAGATGGATTTTTTTTTAATTTTCAAGCAATTTATCAATTCTTCATAAAGTCATACCAAACTGTCTTTGGCTAATCAGTATTTTCTTTTTGTTTTGCTACATTTTTGTGAAGAGATGCTTCCTTCAAATATAGAGCGTTAGCCATGTTAGTCTAGTTCAGCAAAACAAACAAGGAGTCCTGTGTCCTGGATCGAAAACTGGTTAGATCAACGGGCTCAGTGGGTAGGAATCAATGGCTCGATGTCTGGTTGGCAACCGGTAACGAGTGGAGTGCCCCAGGGGTCGGTCCTGGGGCCAGTTCTATTCAACATCTTCATTAATGATCTTGATGATGGAATAGACTGCATGCTTAGTAAGTTTGCGGATGACACCAAGTTGGGGGGAATGATAGATACTCTGGAGGGCAGGGACAGGATCCAGAGAGACTTGGACAAATTGGAACACTGGGCCGAAAGAAACCTCATGAGGTTCAACAAAGACAAGTGCAAAGTCCTGCACTTAGGATGGAAAAATCCCATGCACTGCTACAGGCTGGGGACCGATCAGCTAAGTAGCAGCGCTGTAGAAAAGGACCTGGGAGTTATGGTGGATGGGAAGATGAATATGAGCCAACAGTGTGCCCTTGTTGCCAAAAAGGCCAATGGCATATTAGGCTGCATCAGTAGGAGTATTGCCAGCAGATCGAGGGATGTGATAATTCCCCTCTATTCGACACTGGTCAGGCCGCATCTGGAGTACTTTGTCCATTTTGGGCTCCCCACTACAGAAAGGATGTGGACAAATTAGAAAGAGTCCAGCAGAGGGCAACAAAAATGATTAGGGGGCTGGGGCACATGACTTATGAGGAGAGACTGAAGGAACTAGGCTTATTTAGTCTACAGAAGAGAAGACTGAGGGGAGATTTGATAGCAACCTTCAACTACTTGAAGGGTTGCTCCAAAGAGGAGGGAGCTAGGCTGTTCTCGAGGGTAACAGAGGACAGAACAAGGAGCAATGGTTTCAAATTACAGCTGGGGAGGTCAAGGTTGGATATTAGGCAAAACTTTCTCACTAGGAGGGTGGTGAAGCATTGGAATGGGCTATCTAGGGAGGTGGTAGAATCTTCATCTTTGGAGATTTTTAAGGCTCGGTTAGACAAAACCCTGGCTGGGATAATTTAGGGGGAGTGGTCCTGCTTTTTAGCAGGGGGTTGGACTAGATGACCTCATGAGGTCCCTTCCAACCCTATTATTCTATGATTTTAAAAGCAGTGCCCCAGGACTCCTTGTTTGTTTTCTTTCAAATATGTACATCTAATGCCAAATGAAGTAAGAGGTCCTTATTTGCCAGTCAAAGTTTGGTCCTTACAATAATAATAATTTATAACACTGATTTTTATTAGGTTGCGTGCTCTTTTGATGTACAGTGATCACTTATAACAGACAAGAATTTTAGACACCACGCATATTAGACACCCCTATATTTAGATTAAAGAATAATTGTATGATGTCAGACATCATGTTATATTTTGGAACTTTTTTTTGACATGCTGTTTTTCCACTGGAAAATGCTCATTTGACAAAATCAAAATCTTTTGGAGGAAATTTATTAATTTGGTTTAAATTTTCAACAGGAAATTAACAAAATATTTTATTTTGGTGAGACTGAAATATTTTGTTATGACCTTATTGATACATTTGGTTCCAATAAGAGCAAAACATTTAGTTTTGATAAAGATTTATCTATTCTATTCTATTCTATTCTATTCTATTCTATTCTATTCTATTCTATTCTATAAACAGATTATCATAATATAAACAAAGTGACAAAGCCAAAATGCAACATTTTGACCTTATAAAAACCAAACAATGACCTTATAGAAATGTTTCAACCCTTTTCAAAACCAAATGTTTCAATATCGGCAGATTGATGTTTTTCAGAGTATTTTGTTTCACGAAAAATTCTGAGATTTCTCCTTTTTATCCTGATTTGGGGTGCAACTTGTGTTTTTTTAACCAGCACTACTGTTTACATTTTAAGGACCAACCAGTGCTGAAGGATTGTATATGTGGTAAGCAAATCCTGCTACAACAGGCTGATCTATGAGGTACTATGCACTCCAAAGACCAGGAGCACTGTCTTGGGAAATCCTTGGGAGCAGAGGGAGATCAGCTTCTAACAGGACTAAGGCTTGAGAGAGGGGGTGGGATTTGGAGGAAATTCTGAACATTATCAGTATGAACGTGAAATATTTTTAAGCGTTCTCTTACCTCTAGCATGACCACGCAGATTTGTTTTACACACTGAATAATGGCATCAGGGGTGCCTGATATAGTGACAGCACGTTCTGTTGAATTTGGCAACATATCCCCTGCTACTTGAACCTGGGCCCCTGTGGACTGCAGAAAAAAATAAACAAAACACACATCAGTGTCATAAAAATACAGCTGCATATAATACAACTGCAGATAAAGTACAGTCATATCTAAAACACATCCGTTTTACAGCTTTATGCTCTATGTTTCCAAATAAACTTGCTGGGTATAGATTTGTGCATGTAAACCAAATTTGCAAGTATTTTCAAAGCTAAAAAGTATAATTATCAATGGTTGTTAACTAAATAAATTGGGATTTTAACCCCAAGGATACACTCCAAAGTTCCTGAAACAGAGACTACTAGAGATACAATGGAAAAAAATATGAAAACTAACGACTTTCCTAATCATTAAGGCAATCATTAAAAATAATTGCTGATGTCTTAAAAGCTTCAACTTCCCAAATGAATTCCAGTCATGGATGGGTGACTCCTTAATGAACTGATTACTGAGATCATTTTACTGAATGAAATTTGGGATTGCTTTATACTCGCATCATAATGATGCAGTGCAAGACAGGAGAACTTCTAAATTATTATTAGTGTTGATTAAACATATGCAGATCATCAGTTTTTAGTTCACTAATGAACCTAACCAGATAATGAGCCAGTGTTCCCCCGCCCTTGATTTTGATGCTAATGGTTCTTAGTTAAAGGAAAAATAAAAAGACTTGAGGCCAAAATCATCCTTGGTGTTAGCCAACAAAAATCCAGCAAATTGTTGTCAATTGATGGAAAAGAAATAACAAAACCTTTTTCTATTAAATTAATATTTTCACACATTATACACACACCTATTTCTGATCTTAATGGAGGTACAAATGTTTTTGCTTTGCAATGATTTTGTGTCAGTCAATAAGGAGTTAATTTAGTTTGCTGTTGGCCAGGCACGACTCATCTTATTTTTTCCCCAGAGACTTATTACATTACTGATTACATCTTCTGTTCATGTGTGCTGTTTAAACCCAGAATATCAATTATGGGCCCTTTAATATGCTTTGGAATGTCACCATAATTTGATCAATCTGTCATGTCATTCTGCATAGTTGGTTTTTTTTTTTTTTAAATAATCATGTCTTGAAAATATTGAAGCAAACTACACATTGTTTCTGGGTGCATGATTGAGCATAAAAGAACATCTATCATATTACTGCTGCTCAATGTGTTGCATGGTGATGAGATTAGAATGTGTCTGGAGACAGATGATCCTTTTTCATTTGGGCAGTAGTCACCATTTAAAACAAAGTTTAGAGAAACAGCAGGTCTTGTACAAAATATACTAGGCCAAATATTGCTCTCTGGTACATGTGTAACATTCAATCACTCAAAATGCTAATCTTTACAATTCTTGGCTTTTGTGGGATGTCATGTGTGAAACTGAGAGTAGAACTGAGCGAGGTACCTCTCCCTTTCTGTCAACCTAAAGATAATGGCACAGTTCCTTAAAACTAACAGAAGAACCTCTTTGATCAAACAGCATTCTTTCAGTTAGCAGCACAAATGCAAAGGCAGTTCATCACAGTAAACATTAGAGTCTCCCACTTCTGGTAGACTGATTCATTTTGATTTTTATAATGTACATCTGAGGAGCACCCATTCCATGTCCTCCCATTATTTAAATCTTCACAATCATCAACAATTATACTCAGCCACTGAAACCCACGGCTGACCACTTACGGAATCATAGCTCATTTCTGTCCTCCAATACTCTTAGATTTCAATTAACAAATTCATCCTACCTCACATGCATAAAAAAAACTCGTGGGCCTTGTACTGGAAATGAAAATTAACCAGTCTGGAGGACTATAGGAAACACATTCCATAAGCCAGGATCCCTCAAAGAAAACACCTGCTGGTAGCACCATTTTCTATAAAGAGAGACATCCCATTTGAATGCCTCCAGTAACTACAACTGCAGTAATATGGAACTAGAAGAACGACAGATTCTCAGCTCACCCAAATCCAAAACATTTAAGGCTTTAAAGTTCAAAATAACATACTGAATTCCATCCAGAATTGTGGGTTTGCAAACTACTGTAATGTTTTTCAATGAAAAACACTTCAACTCATAAGTGTTTTCAGCAGGGCCTTTCAAGTAAATGAAAATCTTTGCCAATGGTGTCTGTTTTCCTCAGAAAAATCCAAATTTTCCTTAATAATAAAAAACCTGAAAATTTTTGATTTTCAGCTTTCCATTTCATGAAGGGTCAAAATTTTTATGACCTTCCTCTCCATCTTTCCCCCATTTTCTGACCAGCTCTAATTTGCACACTTCAGAAAACAATGATATCTTCAGATGATATTTTTAGAACAAACAAGGAGTCCTGTGGCACTTTTAAAGACTAACACATGTATTTATCGCATGAGCTTTCGTGGTAAAAAATCCCACTTCGTCAGATGCTTTGAAGATGGGGAACTTACAGAATGGCAGGAAAATAAATGCAGGGAAGTGTAAGTCATAGGATCAGGTCAGACTGTTACAGGAAATCAATGCAGTAGTTTAGATTCAAACACTGGGGAACAGCATTATAGAGGAAGGTGAGGTCAAATCACCTGTCGTAATGAGAAATAAATCCATAGTCCTTATTGAGCCCTGAAGCAACAGTGTCAAATGTGCATATGAATTCCAATTCTGCAGTTTCTCTCCCACGAAAGCTCAGGCGATAAATTTGTTAGTCTAGTTCGGCAAAACAAACAAGGAGTCCTGTGGCACTTTTAAAGACTAACACGCTGTCATGCTAGGCCAGAAAAGGCCAAGCCACCTTGTAAGATACATGACCCAAATCTAACCTTCAAAAGTATATTGTAGTGTTACAGGTAGGCTAGTTCCAAAGGGGTAGCCGTGTTAGTCTATTGTAGAAAGACAACAGAGTCTTGTGGCACTTTTAAAGACTAACAGATTTATTAATCACATGAGCTTTCGTGGGAGAAAATCCCACTTCGTCAGACGCTTTGAAGATAGGCTAGGGCTTTGATATGCATGTGTGTTTTAGTAGTTACTTGGTGATGTTTACATCTATCTTGTTAGAAGTTAGCAAGGTAAATAAACTGCTTCCCTATCTGTTACTGTTCTATTAGAAGTCAAAAGGAAGCATTAACATATAGATGGAGCTTTGATGTACCAAGGTAAACTGTCCATTAACAGTGCTAATGCACTAATTACCTGTGGTGCCCAAGAGGTGAAGGTTTTACTTCAAAGGACAATATACATTGTTATTCTAAGTATCTATGAACTGTCATCAAAGCATGAAGAAATGACCTACAGCTATAAAAGGAAGTTGGGAACATAATCCCTTGGTCTCACATCTGTCCAAGCTTCTTAGGGAAAGTTTGGGCCACAAGATTGAGATCCCAGCCAGCACCAGCTTGGAATCACCCTACTAAATCTCATGGGAGAATTAGAGCAAACTCTACACTTGGACTATTTGGTCTATATTTCTTTGAACTGGATTTCTAACAACTGAAGCTATGAAACAAGGACTTAAACCCATCCAGGTATTGGATGTGAGCCTAAGATCTGCAAACTTCAAATTCTACTGGAAACCTGATATATTGAACTTTCAATCATTGTATGTATGTGATTACTTTAACCCTTTAACAATCCTCTCATAGTTTGTTTCTTTTCTTGTACAATAAACCTTTAGTTTTAGTTACTAAAGGACTGGCTGGCAGCGTGGTATTTTGGGTAAGATCCAAACCTACACTGTTCTGTGTAATGACCCTTTGGAGTCAAGAGAAACCTTTTTGGGTAAAGAGCTTGGAGTTTTAAACAATTTCTCTCTTTACCAGACCCAGTGGCTGTATGGGGGACCAGTGGCTGAAATGCAGTAAAGGGGGCTGAGTATATTTTGTGGCGACATCTTGATATCCAGCGTGGGGAATCAGAAGCATTGTTTGTGGCTGGTTGGTGAGTGGAGCTCCAGGTACCCACCAGTGCTGGGAGAATTTGCTCTCCTTTTTGCAGCTTGCCCTGATCTTTGCATATTCAGGTGGTTATCCCAGGGAGGCCCAGGTTACAATGGCTACCCCTTTGGAACTTTTAGAACAAAAATCCTTCTAGGAATTTGAAAAAGAAAAAACTTGCCTTTTTTGTTTGTTTATTTACATTTTATGAAGTATGTTCTCTCTGTGATGCACACATAACTAGACTTGACAGTAACACAAAGAGAAACAAGATGTGCACCCAGGAGGAGAGAAGTTCTTATAATAGGAGGCCCAAAGCATTGAGTTTCTCCAGAATCATCCCCAGAATCAACCGCAGTTGCACAGTTCAGGCAACAATCAAATTTCGGCACAAATGAAGGAATTCAGGGAAGATTTGAGAGCCAAGGAATTTAGCACCTAACTGTTCTTTCTACTTTTGACCATTTCCCTCTATATTGTTACACTAATGTCAATAAATATATTCAGAACCAATGCTGGTCAAAAATTTTCAGTCAAATAAATTTCCTAACTGAGCGTATGATTCCATCAAAACTTTTCATAAGAAAGTGTTGATTTCAATGAATTTTTTGGACAGGAAAATGCAAAACAAAACAAAACTAATTTTAAATCAAAAATTTCAATCTAAACTGTCAGAAGTTTTTACTTTGATATTTCTGAACTGAATTTCTTTTGACTTTCTCTTTTGTGAAAATATTTCATGTTTCTATATTTGGTCCCCATTTCAGGACAAAAAAATGTAGAAATATTAGAATTTTCCATAAGATGACAATTCTATTTTTCAAGAAGTTCTATGCAATTGTAGGTACAAAATACTCCTAGAGTATATCTGATTATTAAATATTTATTTGACTGAATTTCCAAAAATTCTGCAGAAGTTTTGTCAGAAAAGCATGCATTTTGTTGATGTATTCAGCTTATAATAGTTTTAACTGATATAAAAATGTCTTGGCATTTTGTGGTTAGAGGAAAATTGGTTATTTACATTATAAATTTAATATTAAAAACAGTCTGAGTACTGTATGAAGGCAGTCTATCTGATAGATTTAATCTAAAGGAAAACTCATGTATTTGTCATCTATATATGATTATGTAATGTATTTCCTGTACATGAACAATTATTGCTGATGAGTGGTCATTATTATGTTGCTATAGATTTAATCAATTGTCCAGGTTGACATCTATCTAAACCAGTGGTTCCCAACCTTTTCAGTAACACAGCACACTTCAATGAGACAAACTCCTCCATGGTACACCCACTTTTTTCAGCTGAATTGATTGCTCATAAACATCACATTTACTTACATTTACTATGGTCTTACAAGAAGGTTTGCACATAATATGCATACAATAAGCTAAAAAAGGATCAAATGTATTAATGTTTCAAACCCACCAGAAAAAAATACACATCATCTCAATTTTACCCTTTGTCCACTTGTGTTTAGAATGTTCACATTTTAGAACTGAAAGACCGATTTCTCGCTTTTAATTTGATGATTAATTTTCAGAAGTTTTATGAGTTATAATTTTGTTTGCATAGAATATTGTTTAAGATGAAACAATGTTTGTTTTACATCAATTTTCATTTCCTTTGTACAAAACTTCATGGCACCCTGGGTGAAAACCACTGATCTAAACAAACGTTTACCCATTTTGTTTAGGTCTGCAGTTTCAGAGTTAAGAAGTTAAGAAGTACTTCTCATCATGGACAGATTGTAAGAGGTAGTTATTAGTATTGATTTTGCTAAAATTATTCACATCTGAGTCTGCACACAATGCCAGATCACTTCTTCTCCCACTAAAACCCAGAAAAGGAGTGGAAGACATAAGAGGGAACAAATTTCCACAATGATCTTCTTGCAGAGTTTCTCTCCGCATAATTCCCTGGCCCCACAAAAAACTTGCAGTTTCAAAAGCAAAACCCAGAAAAATTCTTAAAAACAAAAACAAAACAGCAATAAAAAACCACAGACCTTCTGTCTGGCAGCTACGGAAAGATTGCCAAACATTGTGGCCTCAGTGCATTTGGGGTTGAGTTAATGTCCTAAAAAATAGCTTGGATTAAAAAAAAACTATATGAGTGTCTCAAGATTGGTATATGTGAAATTAGGCCACCTGTGAAACCATAAGATTGGAGGTACGAAGGGGGTGGGGAGTAAAAGGGTATGCAATGAAGATTTAGAAAAATCAGTGTAACAAATCAAGGTAAATCAAATATTGTGCCTACTAAACTGGACAGTGTTCCTTTAAGCTACTTGGCCTTTTCTGGCTACAGGGGCTGCAACTGAAATGTTCACATTTGAAAAGGATTAGTAGTACTTCAAACCTATATTATTTAAGGCATTGCTGAATTTTTTTTTAAAGTTAAAGAAACAATTTTTTGTTAATCAATTCCTTTGCTACATGGCATCCTATTTTTTTCCTCTTCTCAAATGTATATCCACCAGCCAGCTGTACACTAAAGATCTTGAAGAGTGGCAACATGGAAACATAGATTTCTTTTACCACTCGTTAATCCATTGTAGAGCTTCAGCTTTTATGAGGCTAAAGCTGTTTTTGACATCTTTCACAGCTGGTTTACCTCAGCATTCCATTTACAGAATAGTGACATGAATGCAATGAACCAACACTGTGGAAGGACTCTCCAAAGGACACATTAGGACATTCAGCTCTATATCTAGCGCCACCAGTTGGAATCCTAAAACTTACCTCCCTGATTTCTTTGATTTTGGAGCCCCCTTTTCCTATAAGGGATCCACACTGACTTGCAGGGACTACGAGTCGCAGTGTCACAGGTGGTTTGCTCGTCACTGTGCTGTTTGTCATTGAAGCATTTATATCCTGTAATAACAATGTCAATAAGAATTAGTTGAGGATTTGCCATTCCTCTTAACACTTAAGAGGATCAAAGTGAATACTTGAGCTGAGCTTGGAGAATTGGCAAGCTTGAAGCTAAGCATGTTTTTGAAGCAAATAAAGCATCCAGCTCGGCTGGTGGCACCCCAGAAGCTTGAGCTGCATGATGACGTCGTGGCAATAAACTGTCAGTAACAAGTGCTGAAATGCCCCAGAACAAAGATAGTCTCTGATAAGCTAACGAATCACATTTTATTCATTAACATTTTTTATATAAGGGAGACAACGGAGAAACTACAAATAACATTAATCAACAGAAACGGTAGACCGGAAACTATTATGATGAAGATTTCCAGATTTATCTCCCACTATGCAATAGATCTCAAACCATTGTCAACACTGCTTACACTTTCCTAATTTCTTTTGTGTCATAGATAGGCAATCCAAATATGCAGAAATGGCTGCATGAATGGCTTACAAAGCAGCAATCACCTGCTCATCTCACCTAATCTAATCAATGAGATTATACTGTACCCTTCAGTGAGCATATTGGAGGTCTACCAGTTGCTAGCCCCTGATTTGTGTTAAATGTGTTTTGCTTGTTCAAATTCTTGTTTGCAAGCACAAAACAGAATGCCCGTGATGTAATCTTTTAATGACAAATGCAATTATAATGCTCATCTTCCCACTGCAAAATATGCTATTGCTGAGAGTTTTTCAGCATCCTGGATGTTGGTGAAAATAAAAGGCCACAACTACTACTGTGCAATTCTATAGCATCTGTCATAAAAGCACAGCAACACACTTTTATGAACATTAGCCAATTAAGCCACACCAGCCCTGTGACAGGTTAACTTCGCCCATCTGTGAGATGCGATGCTACAGCTGTTTAGCAGCACACAGAACCACTACACAGGAGATTAGGACATGGAGTGAAAGAAAACATCGTAACTAATGGAGGGAGAATTTAGGTTGGCAGACTTATTGCAATTACCCAAAATGCAATTTGTCCGGAACAACTCGGATTAACCCTCCTACTCTCATCAAGAGTGCCAGGTGATCTTTAATGACCATGAGTGACCAGGACCTTGGTTCCACCTCTCATGTAAAAAAGAGCACCTTAAGGAGCACAGTGCTGTCTGATGCTATGTTGGTACATTAGTACAGTAAGGAAAAAGTGCTATCTAATAACTTGGAGCCCTTTGGTATTTCTTCCATTATAAGTCTTCCATCTTTTTAGCTTAAAGAAGCTCTCAGAATCACAGCACAATGAGGTATTGCGGCCTGTTGCAGGTAGTTCTGATGTAATTCCTCTCGTTGACACAGCATCATGTCATATTTACGGTCAACATGAGGTGACAAGCCAAAACAAAGCAAGATGAGCTACAGCATGTTGTGGCATGCATGCATCTGAACGATACAGTGTGTATGTATGTTTATGTACTATATTTATTATTTTGCATGTATGTATATTAATTTGTATTACTGCGGGGCCTAGGAGCCCAGTCACGGAACAGGACCTCATCATTTTATGTGCTGTGCAAATGCATGCCACATGACAGTTTTTTCGAAGTAGGATGCCATCAAGCTTTGCCAAGCTGGTGGTACCTGATGGTATGCCACAGATATATACTACACTTTTCACTTCAAAGACAGCCACCAAAGGCTGCTGAACTTCTCTCACATTTTAAATAAGCATTTCCTACCATTTGATCAGGGATCTAAACATTAATAACATTCAGCCCCTTCAAACTTTAGAAACATTAATTAATGAATGGACATAGTACCTTCTCTGTGTATTAACATCACCATATTTTATAAAAGGGAAAACTGTACAGAGAGGCTCAGCGAGATGCCCAAAGCCACAAAGATGTCAGAACAGGGCCAGAACTCAAGAATCACTGGCTCCTGCTGAGAGTAGGTCAGAAATTTTCCAACAGAACATTTTTTTTCCGTTGCAAAATGCCAATTTGTTGACATTCCCTGGAAATGAGTCAATTTCAATATTCCAATGGATATCAGGCAGGTTTCCAATGATTCTGATGGAACCCTCCCAGCCAGGCAGGTTTCAAAACTTTCTGGTTTCTTGCCAGCTTACCTGCCTGGTCCTTTGACAGCTGGTTTGGCTATAACAACAACAAGCCATGTCTTCCCAACACAGAATATTTGTAGAGCCCTGCAAATCTGCGGATATCCGCATTATATCCGCGGATACAATGTCGATATCCACAGACCATTTCTTGTAGATGCAAATTGGATACAGATCCACATATTTTTATCTGTGCATGGCTAGAGCCCTGCAAATATGCGGATATCCGCAGGTATCCGCATTATATCCACATCTGCGGATACAACACGGATATCCACGGACCATTTTTTACAGATGCAGATTGGATGCGGAGCCACATATTTGTATCTGCACAGGGCTCTAAATATTTGCTTACATGCTGGGATTAAAAACCATGGAACACTAGATTAGCCTTCCAGATCGACTGAGCAGGTCTCTGAAGACCCGCTCAGTTGATCAGGAAGTAAATCCCTGAAGACCACCCTGGTAAGTAGCATAGTGCTGAGTCGAAGAGAGGAGGGACTCACTGTGGTGGACATTCTAGGCATGGGGAAGTCAGAGGGAAATAGGCAAATTACTTTAAGTAACTTGCGTATCGCCTTTCCACCACTGCCAAAAACAGCCCTATGTGGGGAATTCCTCTCAGTCCTAGCGCCTGGAACGGCAGCAGACCAACAAGTACCAGGAAATTCCTAATCATCCCTTACAGCCCTGGACTGGAGTATGTACAATCACTCTATGTGGATGAAGCATGCTCTGTGCAGATGGAATAGTCACCAAATTTATTTGTTAAATTTAGATGAAACTTTCCTTAGAAAAACACAGCTTTAGGCAGACACGCAGCAGGAAAATTTCAGTCTAAATGGTTTAACTTTGGCAAAGTTATAAGCAACTGAAAACAGGATGCTATAATGGAAAGTGTCAGACAACATTAACTGTAGGAGATGCTATCTGTGTCGCCAATAAATTCCTTATATACTTCGTTTTCCTGGTTGTCTTGGGTACATAAAGTACAGCATGCCAAGGTCAGATTTTAAAGTAAGAACATTTTGTATTCACAATTCCAACCTTTCATTCCACTTTTTCTCTTTTAGACACCGATCCTGATTTTGATCTTTTCCCCCGAGACCTTGGTTTATACAAACACACGTGCTTAAGTTATGTATGTGAGCTAAGAACGCTGCTCCTATGAATAAAGTTAAGTATGTGTGTAAGTGCTCGCAGAATCAGGGCCTAAGTTTAAAGAGCTTTACTCCATAACTTTGCATTATCATCATGAACTGATTCTTTGTGTAGCAATACATTTTGTACTAAGCATTCTTAGAAAGGCCCCACTTAGTTTACATGTATCCATAAAAAAACCCCAATTTCTAATGTTAAATTATAATGCCATGTTCATGAGTGTTTAGAGTTGATTAGTTCTATAACAATTTTATTAAAAGAAATGATTGCAAATGAATGCTTGGCTTCTATTCTGTTCTATACAGTAATGTAGACCTTTGATTTCTTTTTCTCTTCAGTGAATAAAATATTTTCTTAGCATATGGAAAAAAACTCAGCCAACAGTTAGTGATATTTCTAAGTCGCAATGTTAATAGACCATATTGGGCAGCTGGAATCTGGCCCAAAAGAGCTATGGAAGTGTGGAGAGGGCACCCGCTCTAGCTAACTAAACATAGCCCTTGTTTGTTTTGCTGAACTTGACTAACATGGCTATCCCTTTCATTCTAGCTCAGTGTTCAACAAACCACCATGAGACTACTGGGCAAATGCTCAGCTGGTCTGTGACAATTTAGGCTGAGGATTTGCCTCTGAGTGTAGCCTCCGTGTCATACCTGATATAAAAGCTGATCAGATAATTAATGGAAGAGTTCTTCCAATCAGTTTCCCCCCCTTCCCCGCCCTCACTTTTATCCACTGAATGCAGCTGGGCAAGTATTTTATGTCTATTTGCAAATAAATATGGATTTTCACATTTTTCAAATAAAATTTGCAATTGTTTCCTGCATTTGTTTGTGAACACTTTCCTTGAGTTTTACTTAAGAACATAAGAACATAAGAAAGGCCGTACTGGGTCAGACCAGAGGTCCATCTAGCCCAGTATCTGTCTACCGACAGTGGCCAGTGCCCAGGTGCCCCAGAGGGAGTGAACCTAACAGGCAATGATCAAGTGATCACTCTCCTGCCATCCGTCTCCATCCTCTGATAAACAGAGGCTAGGGACACCATTCTTAACCCCTTTCTGGCTCATAGCCATTTATGGACTTAGCCACCATGAACTTATCCAGTTCCCTTTTAAATATTGTTATAGTCCCAGCCTTCACAACCTCCTCAGGTAAGGAGTTCCACAAGTTGACTGTGCGTTGTGTGAAGAAGAACTTCCTTTTATTTGTTTTGAACCTGCTACCTATCAGTTTCATTTGGTGACCCCTGGTTCTTGTATTATGGGAGTATTTAAACAACTTTTCCTTGTCCACTTTTTCCACATCAGTCATAATTTTATATACTTCTATCATGTCCCCCCTCAGTCTCCTCTTTTCCAAGCTGAAGAGGCCCAGCCTTTTCAATTGTTCCTCACTTCTTGCAAGGAGATACAGATTTGGTGATCTAAGATGTCTCTGCCAGCTGCAACTTCTACGATTAATGCTGATTTTTCCCATTTTTTCCTAGCCCTGGTTTCCCTCTAGAGAAAAGTGACTATTTTCATTGTTGATGTGATCCAAACTTTACTTGTTTAGCAAGCATATCAATGCCTCAGCAACCTGCTAGAAAATAACATGCCTGTTGCCCTGAGAGATTGTTAATGCTTATTGACAAAAAATAGGAAACAATAATGCAGAAAAGTCTCTTTTAGACCTGGCTTCCTTATGCTAGGTTGTACGTTTTGTTTATTTGCTGGTGCCTCATGTCCTCCCAGGATGTGTTTCTCTCCAGTTATATACTGTTAGCATTGAAATGAAGATTTCACATAACTTTATCTTGAAAGCAAAAAACAGCATTGATTCACTTGGGCAGCATGAGCATTGCATTGAACCCCCAGTGCAACTCACTGTGTCAGAAGCAATCCACAATGCTTATTGATGATAGATAGTACAAAGAGAAAGAAATGTTGTAACAGTTTATTCTGCCCCAAAACATCAGTGGGCATTAAGGAAAAGGTACCATATGGACTGCCTGGATCCAGATGGTAACAATTTATGTTTGATTTTAGCTGGTTTGATAAAGGTGGATTCATGTTTTGAACAAGCTACTAAAACAGTTGTCCTCAAAACCAGCTACTAGTTTATAAGAGAAAATGTCTTATTTTCATTTTCTGTAGGGTTGGACTGGGTTAATTATTCACCCAGATGATCATTTAGAACAGTCAGGGCGAGACTCTTGGCCAACCCAAATCCTGTGCAATCCTGCTGAAGATAACAGAGGTGCACAGAGCACCTCTTTGTGGCAAGGAGCATCTTATTATGGATTTGTATGTGCCTAGCACAGGGGAGTCCTGGTCCATTATCATGGCTCTTAGGTGTTACTACATACAAATAATAAATAAATAAATAACAGAGTAGGATAAAAGATGGGTTTTTCCTCCCCCCAAAGGTGTTCGCAAACACATTTTAACTCTACGGTAGACAGAGCAAATTGTAATTTTACTTGACTGGGCAAATGGTATATTTTAACATGTGTTAGCTGAAAGCAATGCTATGGAGCAGTTTGGCTATAAGATGACCAGCATGTTTGGCTACAATATGACGAGACCAATAATGTAATAATGTCAAACCGCTGCACTACGTGTTAAGGGGCGTGTGATGTCATGGGAGCTAAATTAAGTTAGTTAGCTCAATTTTTTTTAAAAAGTACCTCAGAGGAAAAAGGAAGACACCAAAGAGTCAACGGCTTCTACTGGTTTGATGTTGATTAACTGAGAACAGGAAGTTCTTTGGGAGCTCTGAGCGGAACTATCGCCTTCTACATCCTTCTTTAAAAACCTATTGTCTGTATGCTGAGTTGTGACATGACACCATGTGGCAATCTTTTTGACATAATAAACTGAAGAAAAACAAACCATTGGAGCTACTGGTATGCATTTCTTTTCCCTCCCTCCCCCTGGAACACACACACTCCTGGAGACTATGGAGGAGAGCCTTTGGGCAGGGAAGGGTTTCATCTCACCTCTCCTTTCAAGGCTTGGCTAGGCAGCAGCAGAGAATAGATGGATAGCAATTAAACACAAATGCTACTAAAAATGTTACCGTATGCTAATGGAATATCGATGCTATTGGTGAAATGAATTATTCAATTTGCTCATCCTCAGCCAAATGACATTCCAATTACTGTGCCATCCTCAGCCAGGGCCAGATCCTAGCCCTGCAAGTAAATTCTTTAACTATGTGGCATCACCAGTCACACTCCTGCGCATTCCCCGTTCTGCCTCACCCTCAAAATGCCACCATGCAGCAGCTCAGAAGGCTGTGAGGTTGGCCCTCATTGGGACAGGGACTGCATTTTTATTTCATATCTGGACAACACCTAGCGCAATGGAGTCATGATATCTAGCTAGGGCTTCCAATTCCAAATAAATACAAATATATCTATATTATTATTGTAAACTTTGAAGCAAACAAATGTTTAACAAGGACAACTCCCATTTCTCTCTCTTTTCTCCCACTACATATGAAGTTCAATTTTAGCCTGAAAAAGACTCTTGCACAAGCTCAGAATCAATGTTCTGTGGGGCCTGGCCTACACTGCCGGAGGATTTTGGATTTACCTAGCCTGTGTATCTCCCATCGACTTACTAACTTCTACTTAATGCGACATCTACACCATGCTGCGCCGATGGGAAATGCCCTCCAGTCAACACAGTATTACTTTTCTTGCAGGGGTGGAGTAATGGCATTGACTTCCAGGATCAATTGAGCAGGTCTCCACTGCCACTCAGTTGATCCCACGGAATCAATCCTGTACCGCCAACAATGCCACTGGCAGTCTAGACATACCCTAGGGTGCTTTAGAGTTCTGGCAGTCTATTCTTGAAGCAGGATCTCTGTCCTGAGATCTAAATGATAAAGAGTTTTGTATGGTGAGCAATTTATACCTTGCCTTACAGCCACACTGCTGGGTTGTTACGCCATAGTTATGCTGTTAGCATAATTGAAAGGGAGAATAAAAGTATTTTATAGAGAACTGTAAGAAAACAATGTTCTGATTTATGTTTTTAAAAAATGGCTGAAGAAATGTAAAACAGAAAGACATGAAATGCATCAACATAACAGCACATGATATTTATATACCTCATTTGCAATTTCCAAGACACAGTACTTTGTTATGCCTCTAAGAGTTATCGTTTTCTGATTGCCCATTTTTATCCATGGGGAACTTTCAGAATAATTATTGTAAACAGAACTGATTATATGATGCAGACGTCATTAGAGCCCTGCTTTTAAATCTAAAATTGGCAAATGACATCTGAAGCAAATGTGGGTATTTTATAACATATAATGCACAGCTACTGAATCTGCAATGAATGTAAATGACTAAGAAATGCCACATTAAAATAACACCTAAAATACAGGAGAGTAAATAAATAAAATACTTCAAACACTGAAATCCAAACTTTCTTGCCCTTTGTTAGGTACAGCACATTTACTGATGTCTTAGTTACGAGGTCTGATCCTGTCCGGTGTTGAATGCTTTTTGAGAGATGTTTCCACTGATCTCAGTGGGGAATTGAGAGTGACTAGCTCCTTGAAGGTATCTCTCAGCACTTTCCATGAGAGGGCCTGAATCTTGTAATATGGCAACTATTTAACAGCATCCAAGAACTGTACCCAACGGGTATGGGGAAGAAGTGAAGAAAGCAACCATATACATTGAAAGTTACTGAGGAATTTAGGCAATGTAATTATCTGGGTTGAAATTTGGCAAAAATGCCTCACTGCTTTAGAGAAAAGTTCTATTACAAGAATATTATTCACCGTACACGACAAAGCCTCAGTTTTATATTTCAGCTGAAAGATGGAACCTTCTAACACCATGGAGAGGTATTGAGTTAGTTATACTGATGCAGAGAGCAGAATACCACTACAGTATTAGTACGGCCACTTTCTGCAACCCTTGGGGGCCTTTCATGGGCGTTTCCAAAGACTGGGCATGTCCAATTCTACTTAGTCTATGAACGCTGATGCAGTCTAGGAATGTATGTACGTATCTGCATATGTTTAACAGTAGAGGACCTCTCTTTTACCTTATTTATTTTCAGTGTATTTATTGTGTTTTAAAATCTGAAGTCTAAATATGGTAATTGGTAATAATCTATTTTGCTTTTATTTTTTTTTTAAATCTTCCAGTTGAATGAAATGTATACTTTTTCATATTAAAAATGTACATCACTACCAAACTAATTCACACTGAAACCAAGCTAAGAATTACTCATGTATTCTTTTCAAATCAAAGCCATAATGGCACCAGAAGTTTCCCAGACATTTTTCCCACCATTAGAGCACATTACTAGAAGCAACTGCTTTTTCCCTAAAGTGTACAGAAAGCAAAAGAAATGACCGAACAGCTTGTAAATTGACTTATTATTTCTCTTCCAATATTACTGCCAAAAGCGTTTATAAAAATATAACCACTTTCAATGCCATTAAAATAGAGCATTAAACAAATTGTATTTAGCATTAAAGCAAAAATGAGAAAATTCAGACAATATTTGTATTGCAACTTGAAGAGAGAAAAATGTATTTTATTTGCTTACCTCTTCAAATTTTAATGCAATCATAGAAAAAGCCTTAAAAATCGCATCTGTTGGACCTGTTATTGTCACAATTCTTTCTGGACAGGAACCTTCTGAGATATTGATTCGAGCACCACTCTGTCAAAAAGAGCAAATATTTTAAAAGTATATTTTCTTTTGGCAAAGTAGGGAGTATTCTACTTATTTGTCTGTCTAGCTAAGAATTGATGTGCCTCATCACCACAGTAGGGCTATGTCTACACTTGTAAATTTAGGTCAACTTTAGCTAAGTCGACTTTAAGTTGACTTAGTTAAGTTGACTTAGCATGTCTACACCTAAATTTAAAGTCGACTTAGGGGGTAACTTACAAAATCGACCTAGAGCGTCCACACTGGGGGATCTAGGGGGACCTAGGGGAGGTCCACAGGGGCAGGGGGGGCATGCCTTGCCCAGTGCCAGGGGTTCAGCCTTTGCCCCATTGTACCAGGGTACAATGGGGCAAAGAGAGACAGGGACCCTGGCAGGGCATAGGGGCAGGGTGGGCAGGGCTCTGCCCTGTCCTCGGGGGGGCATGCCAGGCTCCCCCTGGGCTCCTGCCCCCAGCAGGGAGGGCAGTGAGGTAATCCTGGAGTAGCCCTAAGTTGCCTTAGGGCTACTCCAGATCTACACTGGCTTAAGTCGACTTTAAGTCGAACTAAAAAGAGGTTTAATAAAGTCGGCTTAATTTTCATTAAGTCGACTTTATTTTCCTTAAGTCGACTTAAGCAACTTGCTTAAGTCAACTTAAGGAAACTGTAGTGTAGATGCAGAGTAAATTAAGTCGACTTAAGCTTGCTTAAGTCAACTTAATTTACAAGTGTAGACGCACCGAAGGTGAGCAGCATCTATGTAATTAAAAGTAACAATTACAAAATAAATTCTCTCACTTGCCCTTTCCTACTTGCAGAGTAAACTTGAACAGGACTAAAACCAGAGAATTCTGGGTATGAGAAATTCTTTTTAAAAATTTTTTTAAGCAAGCATCAACTAAAAAAAAAAAAGATATTTATTTAATCTCTGGATTGGATTCAAACTAATCCCCTGAGAATGGTCTATCCAGTTGGGGCTCCAGTTTTTGGAATAAAACTACACTATGTACCGTATTTTATAAGTCATTGTCGTAGATGCTAGACTAAATTATTCTAATTGGTGCTTTGCACAAGCTTATACAAAACAATAGACTAATGTGTATTAACACATTTCTAAAGAGTGATTCAGTAACTGTAAGATACCAATGAACTTCAGTAACAGAGTCATGTCTCTTTAAGGGGAAGAGCCAGCAAAAAGGATATAGGAAAAGGAAACCAAACATCTGGGAGACAGAGATCTGGATTCTCATTTACACCATGCACCCTATATCACTCTGGTGGTATAGATGCCCCCTTAAAATCAGTATAAATGTATTTAAAAGAATTCTTAATGTAATGAGAATCAGACCCAGATGGTTCAGGAAAGACGGAGACTATGCAATTTCTTTTTATTCTTGCACTTACCGCTGTTGAACCAGTTTAGTGTATCTTGCCTCCCTGCATGACAGCAACCAAATATAACAACAAGGTGTACTAATGGCAATATCCTGAGTCTCCTGACAGGTATTCTGAACGTCTGCAAAGAACCAAGGGCAGCAGATACTTAATCTACTTTAATCTGATAGGTGGATTGGAGAGTTGCGAATCTGCCTTTGGGAGGGGATTTCCACATATGCATTTATCATACCTCAGTGTTTAATCAATAGCCAAGACTAGTTTTAAGCTGGTTCAAAGGGTCTGGCTTCAGTTACCAAACACAAGAGAGGATCCTGAGGGCTGAATCCTGCAATGAGTGCCTCTGCTTCAGTGAGGCTTGGTGTGGGCACAGGAATCTGTGCATGCAGAGTCGTTCCTTGGATCAGGGTGGTTGGTGCTATTCAGACTGACAGTACTTAGAATATTCTCCCAACATTAACTGAAGTACTTTTTGTGCAAGCACCATTTATGGGAAAGACTGTTCCACAACACAACACTGTACCCGATGTTTTCAAAAAATCTCACACGGCAAAAGATCACATACCTCTTCCATTATGCTTTCAGTCAAGTCAAATTGAATCTAAGAGGTTATATTCTAAAAGAAAGCCGCAGTGGCACTGGTATTTTGTGGGAGCTTTATCAATGAAGGGAAAAGGAATTTCTTTGGACTGTTGTTTTCCTGAGATATTATTACTTAGGTGGTGCCATGCCCCTGGTAGTTTACAGGATAACACAGATCGCCTGAGTGGCATGCCATTCCCAAAAAGTTGGTGTGTGACTTGCTATCATCATGTTTGCCAGAAAAATCCAGATGAAAATAACTATGTTGTATTTCTTTAAAGGAAAGTGGAAAAAAAAGCTGTGAGTTACAGGAGTTGCATACAACATCCCCTTTAATATTTATATGATATTCATTCCAGAGTTTGAGGACTAAAATGATAGGCCTTCATATCCAGGCACCCTTGCTCTTATTCTTTTTAAAAATCAATCTTTTTATAAAAAAATTAGAAGGCATCTTCACCATTCACACACAAAATCTGTGCCCTCAGTTTTGCACTCACAATTCAAGTGTGGACACAATCTGAGTAGATGGAGCTTTAACAGCCTGTTTGTGGGAGCAATAAGACTAGCATTTGCAATTCATTTTGATGCATTGATTATTGCTTGTTTAATCAACTGTCAAGGGCATCAGGAGTGTCTGAAACACACCATTCCTTTCATACATCTAAATAAACAAATATATTTAATAAGTCAAAATGTGGGTGAATTTTGTTTGCAAAAATAGAGCTCTGATATCAACCTGGCTGAAAATAGTCTCCTCAGTGCATGTATTTAAAGAGCAAATCAGAGTATCCTTCTGTAGCACACGTTTTAAAATTTCTTTTTGGGAGGCTTTTCACAAGTGCCTAAAAACAAAGCCACTGGCTGAATATGCAGTGCAGAGACCCCTAAAACTAAATTACACATTTCTTGGTACACTCGCTTTACCAAAGTATTTTTTCCTTCAGAAAGGCAGGCTGCCTCATCCTTATAGCAGATATTGGAACCCTGCAGGGAGCTGCAGCTAAATTATTTCTGACTTACTAAGGCAGGTGTGACACGTTATATTCCATACTGAATAAGAAAAGTGGGGTAGCCCTAGAGGACAAGTGGTAGGTAGGGTCTTAGAATTTTAGGCCAGAAAGTACCATAAGATCATCTAATCTGATCTCCTGTGTGTCACAAGTCACCACCACCACTCAGCACCTGCACATTAAACCCAGTCACTGAAATTAGACTAAGGAAGTACAGCCATCAGGAGACTAAGGTGTTATGTGTCACAGGCAGAAAACAGGAGGAACTAAAGTGCACCAACTTCCAAGGTCCCTACAGAGGCAGAGAATTGATTGAGGTATACTCAGACAGTCCTGGCACATAGACCTCACTCCACACCGTAGAGGAAAGTCAACCCACTCCTGCCCCTGCCCCTCATTCTCTCTCCCCAAGGTCACGACCAATCTGACTTAAGAGAAAATTTCCTTCCCAACTCCACACCTGGGATGAAAGAGAGCCAGCCAGCCAGCCAGCCAACCAACCACCTGAGCGAGAGAATGCTCCGAGCTCCAACCTGCTCAATCCAGTGTCCCAACTCCAGGTGTGACCATCTTTGATGCCACAAAAAAAAACCCCCAAACAAAAAACCAAACACCCACCCACCAGCAACAGACAACCTTTCTTCCCTCCCACCCCTCACAAAAAATAAAACAAACAAACAAACAACCCCCCCCCCCCATAACCCACTAGAATATGTGTGAGCGTGTGTTGAGGGGCGGGGACAGGGGAGGGGAAGATATCCTTCCTGATTCCTGCAGGTGACTGGCTGAAGGACTGAAACATGAAATTTAGGGACTGGGGCAGAGAGGCCTATGGGAAAGTAAGCATATGAGCAGCCTAGCCTAGGGAGTTGATTTAGACTGAGGTTTATTCAAGACCAGTTTTGCATTAGTCTTTTTGTTTATAAATCCAAGCTCCAGGAATGGGGAAAAGGTGCCTTTTTTTAAATCTTTGCAACACGTTTAACGTCACTAGTTTACAGGTTTATCTTCTTATCTCTAGCTAACAACAAGGAGTGCTTAGAGTTCAGCCTGCACCACATGACCACTCCAGTTCTGAGAGAGATTGGCTTCAAACTTTGTGGTTGACCCCCACCTGCTATAAATTATAATGTGTCAACCCAAATTCCTGGAGCCACCACCCACCCCACATCCTAAATTTTGCAGTCTTTAGCTCTGGAGTCAAACTCTGCAATCTCAGAGCAGGCGAGGTGTTATGAATGTGTGTCAATGGAATAACAGATCACTAGGTGTTTCGGTGATACATAGATTCCTATTGACTAAATAAGTGCTGAGATAATAGGGTTACAGGCACATTGCTGTAGAAATTATCCACTTTTAGTTTCCTTAAAAGGAGACACAAATCTTGAAGCTACTTGATGAGATGCTTATATAAAGAAAAAATTCGTTAATTTTGGCCTGTATGTTTACAAACTAAAACATGACCACATATAATAATAAACAGTTGGTATTAATCTTTCAGGCCACTTGGTGGTACTGTTATTCCATGCACATCTAGCTATAATATTCTCTGAAACAGAAATAAAAATAAAGACATCAAAGCTTATCTCTTACCTCCTCCCTCATCTTCTTAACTGTCTCCCCTTTCTGTTAAATAAATGGGGAAAAATTAGCCCCTCATGCAGCGGTCAATTGATATGAAATACTGAGACATGAAATTTTAAAAAAATCCTTAAAGTAAATTACTGACCTTTCCAATAATGCTCCCAACCTCCTGAAACAGGGAAAAAAAAAACTCACAATAAATGAATATTCATATGTACAAAAAGAAATGTTCATTAAACAATATTTCACCGCAACAGTCATTCTGAGAACAAAGGTGTGAAAGCTAGACAAGCCACATTTCACAACAGCTACATTTTTAATTCATACAAATATGCAAAATAAGAAGGAATGGACCAAGAGCTCCTTATTGCAATATAGACACATAACACACTGAAGCTTACTGCTGTCATGGGGAAAGCCCCTATGCCTGGAAAGGAGTTCAGCGCTAATATCCATTCTGTCATTGTAAATATCAAGATCTTATTTTGGAGAATAAGAGATTCAGAATTGATTGAGCTGAACAATCTTCTGGGAAAATTGGGAAGATACAGCCTTCAGTTTCAATGGTGATCCCTTTGAAGGCAGACACTTGTTCTCTTTTCGGCAAGTAATGGATAGAAGTAGATTACAGTGAGATCAGAAGTGATTGGGTTAGAATCGGCTGGCCTGTCATTCTCAGTTCATCCATTGAGAGCCTCCCGAACTCGTGATCGCTAATCAGCTGTTAGACACTCTCAGGGTGGCTAACAGGATATCAAAATCTGATGGGGAGTGGTACAAAATGTCCAGAAAAATTACTTCAAACATGCAATGGGAGAATGATGTGGAAGTTCAACTCATGTCCAGCTGTTTTAAATCAGACACATACAAGCAGTAGGGAAGCAATTGAAGTTAATAAGCATCAAATAAACATTTTGAGCATTGTGCAAGTTACACAGGATCGGCTCCAGAGTGAAAAACAGCAGTTGGAAATGTGATCAGTGATAGGAGAAATTAGGGTTAAAAGAGTTAGACATGATTAATCTGATCTGGAGACACGATCTGCTACCCATACCACAGCTATTACTTTCGCCTGACCCGTTCTGAATCACAGCCACCAGAGTAAGATCTAAGAAATGGCTACCCATTATTTTTTTTCCTGTGGAAAATAGTCTCATTCTATGACAAAGGGGTTCTAAACTCATCCCCACAATTCAAGGCTGGTGCAGTAACGTTGTGGAAGTTGGTTCTTTCCAATGAACAATGTAAACACCTACAAAATAAAGTGGTTAGGGCTGGTGGCATCTCTAATTGCGTCCATAACACTGAGGACAAATGCAGATGCTCTGTGAGTGGAAGCACTCCAATTCAGCAAGCGGCTTCAATATACTTAAATCCCATTCATTTTGATGGGACATAAGCACATGCTTAAAGTTAAGCACAGGCTGAAGTGCAGTAATGAATAGGGCTATGAAACCCGCAGTATGCCTCTATGCCAGTTCAGGGCTATTCTCAAAGATTACCTCCCTTGTTTTTGTTTTCCTCTTTATTGCCCCTCCTGTTAGCTGCTTGGAAACTCCACTTTATTCACATATAGTGCTGGCCTGTATTCAGCTGTGCTTCTTCTTCTGGAATGGATCTATACGCTAATATATGTGGTGTTTGTCTCGTGTTCCCCACGTTCCACCTCACTTAAAAACTACTTGCTTACAAAACTCATAGTGACATAAAAACACAGCAGTGTCATAGCACACTGCTACTGAAAAATTGCTTGCTTTCTCATTTTTACCATGTAATTATAAAATACATTGATTGGAATATAAATATTGTACTTACATTTCAGAGTGATGTGAGCCTGTTTTGCACGTGTGAGTCTTGTCTGAAGTCAGAGCCCCCGGTTGCAGGGCTGAAGCATGTATCTTAACTTTATGGGGCTCCAGGCAATTACCTTGCTTGCCATCCTCTAACGCCCACTCTGCACTTGCGATCCCCCTAAAATCATCTTGTGACACCCCTCCCCCTTCCCCCCGCCTTGGGGGCCGCAACCTCCAGGATGAGAAATGCTGATCTAGATTAGTTGATGGACTCTCTGCAAGATGCCTCTATACCCCTGGGGATATAAGTACCTCTGTTTGAGAACCGCTGCACTGATGTATCTAATGACCTATGTGTATCTAGAACGTCAAGAATGTAAGAATCTATACTGATGCACACATAAAAGTGACCATTTAGTTTCTAGCAGTCCATTAGCTCATCCTGGGGCTTATATTCAACTTTTAAAATTTTGAATCCTTTCCTGATTCTAATAATCTCCAGTTCTATAAGTCAGTTCTCGTTATAAATTTCCATGGCATGCAGGAGTGGATGGATAGCACAAGAGTGATTGTGCTTCAAACACAGCTCTCTTTGGGTACGTCCACACTGGAGCCTTAGGTCGACTTAAGGACCGTCAAGTCAACCTACAGACTCCTGCATCCACACTGGGCTTTTATTAAGTCGATTCAAGCACTTCCTTAAGTTGACTTAGTAATACCACCTCTGAAGGTGGACCTAAGGCTTAAGTCGACTTTATTATGTCGACTTAAGCCAGTGTAGATGGGGGATAGCCCTTAAGTCTACCTAATTGGCCTCCCGGCCTCCTCACAGAGATCCTGGCCGCTCCTCCATCGACCTAGCAACTGCCAGTGTGGACGCAGGGCTATGGAGTCTCTAAGTTGACTTAACAAGGTCGACTTTAAATCGACTTAAAGTCGACCTTGGGTAAGCTGACTTAACAGAACCTCCAGTGTAGACATACCCTTTGTTGGTTCAACCAGCAAATAAGAGCTTCATTAGAAACTAGAGGCCAGATCCTCAGCTGGCAGATATATGCTGATTTGGAGCATTGAGGATCTGCTCCAACATTTTCAGCTATATAAGATCTTGAAGACAGATTTATTTCTTTTGTGAACATATGAAAGGCATAGCTATTAATACAATAACTCTGCTGGTGAATAAGGCAGAAAAGATTAAAAACCTTTTATTTTTTGAAATAATAATACTTAACCCTTATAAAATTCTTTTCATCAGTAGATCTTAAAGAGTTTTACAAAGGAGGTTGGTATTATGGTGTCCTGGGTTACCTCAGGTCATTGGGATTGCCATAGTGATAGATGGGTGGGCTGTTTTAGTGTTAGGAAAATCTGTTTATCTGGTTTTGCCCTGCTGCTTGAATAAAGGTTCAGCATGGAGCTGAGAGTTTGCTGCCTCCTTATTATCAGATTATAATCCATCTACCCACATATCTAAGAGGTATCATTATCCCCATTTTACAGATGGGAAAACAGAGAAATAGAGCAGGAAGTGAGTCACACACGTCACCCAGCAGGCCAGTTGTAGGGCTGGGAATAGAAACTAAGTCTCCTGTGTCCCAGTGCAGGACTGAACTAGGCCACACTGCTAGAACAAGAAATAATAAAAGATGATGTTTCAGGCTTGAAAACAGAAGAACAAAACGCTCTACCACTGAGTTGCACCTTGATGAGGGAGAATCTGTGTCACAGATAGAAAGCACGAGTCTTTAGAAAACTTGAATAAACAATCCAGTGCTCATCCCCGCCCCCAATGTTCCTCTGCTCTCTCTAGTGGGCTGTGAAGGGGGGAGAGAGGGGCAACACAAGGGCTCCCTACATCCAGGTCACTTTCCCCACCTGGGCTGTGAGGTGAACCTCAGGAACAGCAGCTCTCAAACCCATCCTTACGCAGCTCAGGTGGGGAAAGTGACCTGGATGCAGGGAGCTCTGTTGTTGCTCCTTGCTCCCCACCCCCTTCATAGTTCTCTGGGGCACATGGAGAAACAGCTTTTCAGATAGGATGACCAGATAGCAAATGTCAAAAATCAGGACAGGGGGTAGCAGGGAATACCAGCTGTGCTGTGCTTCCAGGTCAGTTTCCTTATGTGGCTGCAGGAGTGAGCTGTAGGGGGTGGGGCACAGGAGGGAGTATGCATGGGTTAGGAGGGAAAAGGGTGTAGGGTTGGGACAAAGGGGGCACAGTGCAGGGGATGGGGTGAAGGAGGTGCAGGAGGAGATGGGGAGAAGGAGTTATTCATTATTATTGTTATCATTGTATATTTTACAAATAATTTCAGGCGTACATCTCACATGAAATGCCTGAAATCACACTCAGTTTTATCAGTGACTGCCATCTCTCAGCTTCTCCACTTTAGGGGAAGATGGGTCCACCTCCCACTCTGTCTGCCTGGGTTCTCTCCTTCCCTTACTTTATTCCTGAGAGCAGGGCTAGATTAACAAGCTCAGGGTCCCCAGGCTAATCCCCATGGCAAGCCCCCCTGCCTGGGGCCCACTATGGGGGCTCCCTCCTCCCAGCATAGCAGCCTGTGGGTAGGTGGTCGCTGGGAGGTGCCCTGGGGCCAGAAAGCACTCCCACCCCGGCCAGTTGGCTCCGGGGCATGCAGGGGGCCAGCCTGTGGCACAGCTCCTGGTGCAGTCCCCCAAGGCCATGCGTCCTAGAAGGCTGCACTGGAACGGAGGCTGCACCATGAGCCAGCCAGCCCTGCCCCAACGGGCAGAGTGAACAGGCGCTGGCCCGCCCCACTCCAAGGGGTGGCCCAGCTGGCCCAGGAGTGAGGTGGGAGTGCAGAGCCTGGCCTCTGGCTTCAAGGCCCTATCCCCCTCAGTGCCAGGAGGGCAGGAGCACTCCCCCAAGTCCTCCCGGCGCTGAGTGGGGCAGGATGGATAGACCATGTAGGGATTTTAGGGGCTGGAGCTTGGGAATCCCCTTTTGGGCGGGGCCCAGGGCTTCAGCCCCTGCAAGAATCTGGCCCTGCTTGAGAGCATGCAGAAACCTATCAGCAGGAACCAAAGATTTGATCCTGAAACCTTTACTGTGCAAGGAGTCCTTACCTCATACACTTATCCTGAAACCTTCATGAGTTCAATAGGATTGTGCCCCCAGCACCTCTGTCTATATAAATTAAGCTCTTGAAGTGGGGAGGGAGCAGGATACTGTCAGGGAGGGGAGTAACTTGAGGGGCCTCTGAGGACCAGGGTGATGGGGTGGTGGAGAGCGCAGGGAGTCCATGGGGGCCAGTGGTGATGTGGGGCAGGGCATGCCATACCCATGGAGGCCAGGGGTGCCAAAATACAAGATCACCCAGGCCACCATTATCCCTAAGGCCAGGTCTGCGGAGGAATTACTGGATTATGTTACTGTACTGTTCAAGTGTGCAATTTTCAAAAGAGCTGTCGTGATTTAGAAGCATAAATCCCATTAAAAACAATGAGACTTGTGCTCCTAACTCACTGAGGCTCTTTAGTAAATCCCACCCTAATTAATGCTATAGAATATTTTAAATCTTCCCCTCACCCCTTCCCAATCTTGACAATTTTTTAGAATACCCTATAAAGGGGCAGTTCCAAAACTGTCTGACTAATACCCCCCTCTTTGATACTTCGTTACATTCATATCCCTTTTGATCAGGAATGTGTAAGGCAGATCATGTTTGGAGAAAGGAAAAAAAAAATCTGTTTAATAATGAGTTCCTAAATTCCCAGATATCTTTTGGCCCATTCAGGCAACTTGAGAAACGAAGTTCTTGCTCCAGGCTTAATTGACAGCTCCTCTCTCTCCAGCAGAGTTACACTCACATAAAGATCAGAAACAGCATATATTTTTAATGATGATGGGAAGGCCTTTCTTTTGTCTCAGTTAGAAATGAGAGGGTTCGTTAGCTAATTTGGAGAATGGGTCTGATATTGGATTTGTCAAACTTTTTATGGTTCCTTATTTAGTTCAATGTTTGTTTCATAATGATTCTTATGTCAACAATAATAATGTTTAGTGCTGTGTGGAATATTTACAATTATTTCCATAATGTTGAAGTTTTATTTTTTTTCTCTCAAGGTGTTTTTTAAAGACTCCCCGCCTCCCTTTTGTAAAACATTTGTACAATTTATTTACTGCCAAAATGTATTATGCTGTGGTTGGCTGATTATGATACCTAGACTCATGGTGATGAATTTGGCTCTGATGTAAATGGGTGCAACTCCCATTGATGTCAATTTGGTGTTTCATTGAGATGTCCTATAACACAACTGTATATTTTTAGGTACTGAAAATTTGCTGTGTTGTATTTTCCAGTACTGACATATAAACAACAGTACACATATTTTTTCCATATAGTCAATTTCAGAGTGATTTACTTTCCTATTGTCTACTCATTAGCACAATGGAAATTTCAGTACATATTCCCTCTAAAAGGTACCCTTTGACTGCCTGTCAGGAAGTAAATTCAGTGTAATGGGGTTTGGAATCAGTGTGCATAGCAGTGTGGCATATGAATTCTTAGTGGAGACTATTTCCTTTAGGAAGTGGTGTGTCATGTTACTACTGGTGATACACTCCACACAGCCATATGTTTTTCCTACTAATGGTAGACCCCAGCTTCTGACACCTGGAAAAGTTTTAAAGCGAAAAGACGTGGCCACATTGGCCATCTACATTTTCCCACCGAAGTATACATAAATAGTGAGATTCATTTCCTTTTCTAACAAAAATAGCCTTAAGTTCTGTAACTACTTACCCAGCTCTTTCAGACTAGTACGAGAAAATGCATGACATTTGCTTTTCACTGATAATTTGAATAATAATCTATAAGACGATCAAATATCCTAAGCCACTATTTTTTCCCTTTTCATCTATTAAATAAACAAATGGCTGTCTTGTTGGCCAGTGCTCTCTTTATAGCCATCAGGACTCTGATTTTCAAAACACGTAGCTGAAATAGTGTTTATACATACTACTATATTTTCCCAAAGTGCCTATAATTTTGAGTGCCCTTCTTGAGATTCCTTAAAGTGACCTGATTTTTAGGACGTGCAGAGCACCTGCCCTTTCAAGTTATTCCAGATTGGGCCCTCAAATGCTGAGACACCCAAAATATCTAGTCACTTTGGAAAATCCTATTCAACTGACCCAAGTGTGTCATTTCCTTGGTTCAATAGTATTTTACAATGTGTCCAGAGGCGTGCATAAGAGGGGAGGCGAGCAGGGGCATAATCAATGGGGGCACAGGACTCCCCCAGCCCCAGGGCTGGGGCAGGGAGAGCGAGCTCTTTTGGTCTTGGGGGCCACAGCAGGGATACAAAATGTGCCCCCCAAAAGCAGTGAAATTTAAATTCCTGTGAACACCACTGAATTTGCCTATGACTGTGCTTCTCTTGAGTAAGCTGTGTCTAGCAGTTAAAAATATAACAGATTGACAAGCTGTAAACCATATCATTACCCATAAGTTACTAGAAAATGTACTATGTTGGCAGTCACTGGTTTGTTCTACAAAAAAATGTATTGGATACAGGAGGTTTTTAAATCCTCTGTTATTCAGTCATCATTTCAGTGAGGAACAGAAAGAAAAACAATGTTAAAAATGAGGGACGTTTTACTTAATGCTAAAAGGTAGCCCGCCGTATCATTTTCACAACTAATTCACATGATGGATTAGATACGGAATGAGTTCCATGCCAAATGAGCACTCAAGAGGTGCAGGTTCTTATTACAAAACAGAATGCAGTTTCTGAAGCTGTTAGGTTACCTATGCCATCCTATGGCTACTGTAACAGCACAATTAAAACCAAAAAAACCCAGGGAAGTGCTCCTTAGGATCCAAATGATTGACAGAAATCTTGACAGTGCAATTGACTAATCTTAGGTTCTGAAACACTCAGTCAAAGTCTATGAAAGAGAACTATTTCCCTAATCAGCTAATAGCTGCACCTTCTGCATAGCAAGGAAAACAAATTAAGCATGTTAAAAAAACCAGGAAGCTTAACAAATGGTAACAAAGCTTGGCATAAAGATTAACCTTTACATGGCTAACATGATGTGGGAAGTTCCATAATTTTTCTAAATATTGCCTATTTAATAATCATTATAGCACCATCAATCTCGGGAATTCGTGCTAAAAACCAGCCCCCCCCCCCAACAGTACAGTAAAGCAGCTATCATTCTATTATGAAAACAATCCCGCTACCAACTGTGGAATGTCGTTAAAACAGTAATCTGACAGAAGCTCTAATCTAAATACATTCATAGACATGAAAACCATTTTAAAAGTCTTAATAATATGATATTTCTGTGCTTTCATCCCAAATCAGTTGACAAACTACAAGCAACATTCTAAAGCCTTTATTCCATTATTACTGAGATAAAGGTTCTGTTGCACTTTGATATTAATTTTGCACCGGAAAGGGTAAAGATATTAGGGTTAAGCTCTGTATTAAGCCAACTACTGATGTAGCTGAAAAACAGACACTTCTGGGTGGGGTGATCTCCACCATAATGTAGAGTAGACACATTTCGACAAGGTTCTTTGAGCAAACACCTGGTCTTACAAAAAACGCTGTAGGCCTTTGGTGTGCCTCACTTGTCATACAGAGATAACATCTCAAAACACTGTTCTGAGGCTTAATTTATGGGTACTTGTAGAGCACATTGAGACTCTTCCAGGGAAGGCAATACAGAAATGCAAAGTATTACTACTTAGTTATGTCTATTCAGAGCACAGAGGACTTCAGTTTTTAAAGTCTCAGAAAAAAGATGGTAAATTACATGTACCATATCCCAGTTCCTCTACCTTGAAAGAACAAATGACTTGAGTCAATCATGTTAGCTGGTGATCCATATTTATGTATTCAACATCTGATGCTTAAGGCCCCAATTTAGCCAGGTCCTTAAGGACCTGTCTTCAGTAGGTCTTCTCTTGTGCTAAAAGTGAGTCATATACTTGAGTACCTTCATCAGTTTCTAGAGCTCACTGACATTTAAATTAAGGCCATCCTGCAAGAGAAAACAATATTCTGCTTTTTCTATCAGTCGATCCATTCTTTTGTCTTGCAGGGGCCTTTTATAACGCCCCCTACCTTTATTTGGGTAGCAAACTAGTAAATTTTATAACATTTCCCCACAATTATCTACTGCCACCCTGTCCCCTTCTATCTTCCTTCTAGTGCTGGTGGTAGTTGTGATGACTAGCTCTGTGCCTGCCCAATGTACAAAATCAATACCCATGAAAACGGGGCTTTCTACTATATCAATTTATTATACCTGTGGAGTGACCGAATACCAGGCTTGCCAAGTACAAGAAATTTTTGTCACGTGGCTTGGTTTTTGGAAAGGTTGATATCTATTGGCAATAAGAAAATATCTAGACTGCTAACACTCATCCAGTGAATCATGCCCTTTTGTCAAGCTAGTGAAGTAGTGAGGGATTTTGGCTGTCAATGAAGTTAGCTAAAGGAAGTACACAATCAGCCATCACAAATTCCTTGACAGTGTTCACAAGAAATAGAAACTACAGAACCAACATTGACTTAGTTGGCATTTTTCTTCCTTGGATTAACTTGCTGAGAAGCCAACTCTCCAAGCCGCCTTCTTTTATATTATATATTAACGTGAAATGGATAAAAATGAGGAGAGGTTATTTATTTCATGACAGCCAAGGAGCTGGTGATTTTTTGTTTTACGGATCTGTCAGGGATGGATTATACAGACACTTGTGAAGAAGACGCTCCAAGTTATTCTGTTACTTTAAAACAAAAAATCCATGAAGACCACACTGTGTTGTGTATGATGAATGAGAGTGAGAGAAGTTCTCTATGTTTTTGATCTTGCCTGTATTAGTGTCTTTAAGTGTGGGTGAATAATTTAGTGACAAAAAAATTCAACTGGAAAAAATTTTGTTGCTATTGGTTAAAGAATGATGGCCATTGATGTTAGGTGTGTCATGCTGGGATGCTGTAGGTCTCCTTTTTTAGAGGTGCTGAGCACCCACATCTCCAGCTAAAGTCAATGGGTTTTGCAGGAGCTCAGCATTACTAAGAAAAGCTTGGGGTATCTGAAGGTGGGCATCCAAAAACTGAGACAGTCAAAATCAATGGCCACAGCTGAAAATGTGTCTGTCAAGTAAGTTTTTCTAATTTACCAATATTGTGACTATGAGGATATGTTGGAATGTTTCAAGTCAAAAAGCCAAAGATAGAAATGCCCTGTTAAATCATTATGTCTTTTCCCCTGCTGATGCAGGATTGTTCCCTATAGTACATTTGCTTGTATTTTATCCAGATGTGTTTAAATATTCCAAGCAAAGGTGCTTTCAACATTTCCTTTAGAAGACCATTTCACAGCCTAATAATTCTCACTACCATGCAGTTTTTCCTAATATTCAGAGTAGAATTCCTTTTTCTTTAGCCATTATTGTTATAATTACTTATTATTTTCCTCCATTATTTCTAGTTCTAATTCCTTGTATCACTCAAAATAAATTACATTCTCTTCTTGGTGTTTATTCTCATCATAGATTTGCAAACTTATTTTTTCCCTTGTCATAAGTTAACAAAGCTATACATGCTTAGCTCTTTACATTTCCATCCCCAATTTCTTTAGTTACTTGATGATTTTATTCTTGTGCTCTGAGCCCACTCCTATTTTTCAATATCTTTCACCTGAACTAATACTTAGAATTGAATAGAATATTTCACATGGGTTTTTGCCAGAGCCATAGAGAGATAGCTATTGTCTTTCTGTCCCATGACCTGATGGCTTTGTAGCTGCAGCCCAAAATTGTACCCATATTTTGGCTACAATGTCACTGTGTTGCCATCAAACATGTCTATTGTTCTAATCTTTCTAGCCACTCTCACATGAGCTCTCTTTCAACTTTTGTGTTTTTCACACTGAACATACTTCTTCACACTGAACATACATGTTGCATATTATTTCCCCCCAGATGTATTAATCCATATAATTTAGTAACAACAGGTCTACTTTCTCTCCAGTTCTTCTTTCCCGTGTGCACCTCTTCTCTATTGATAACTCCTCTTGTTCACCTCATGTCATCTAGTTTTGGTTTTTGCAGCCTTTAACTTTTCCCTGCAGGCTTTAACTAACTCCCTGCATGTTTGTTTGGTTTCCTGCACATTTTGCTGTTTCCACTACAGATCAGTTTCTTTTTCACCTCAGATCTTTGTACAATCCCTTATGAAATCACATGGGGCTCTTGTTTCTTTTACATTCTTCTTTAACAGAAGAATAGAACCTGCTGGGCCTTCTTTAAAGTGTCTTTTAGGCATCCTTAGCCTTAATCCGGACTGGCAGATTTGAATATTTCTTCCTATTCCACTTTATACACTTGAATTTAAACCTCTGCCAAGTTGCTCTCCTAAAATTCAGCATCCTTCTACTGAAGCCATACCCAACTGAATTCTGCCCTTCATGGCAAATCTTCAAGGTTTCAGACAGCCTGTTAATGCTGGCTGTGTACAAGTCCAAACCATTTTAAAATCATGTAATAATTTTCCAGTACAGTGTAAATGCTTCCTTGGAGTCCTTTCTGTTTGGGCACATGAGGCTCAGAACTGGAACAGAGCTAGTTCTGTGGGGTATTGGCAGAGCTGAATGGGAAAGACTTTACAATACTGCACAGTGCTTGACCTCGTTACTGTTGGCATTAGGGAAGAAAAATCAGCTTTCCAAAATTTGTGGAGAATACAAATGTAGCAAAATGTGAACAAATGTGAAAATGAAAGAGAAACGTCAAAAGTGCCAAATAACCTATTCTAATCTATTTTACAGGCAATTATGAAAAGTTGATTTTTGACCAAAAAAACAGAAATAGCTCTTTTGGAGCTTTAACAATGTATCCAGTTGATGCCTCTTTAAGGCTTTGATAGCTGGGGATGGCACACACACATGCACTCTGTATTTGCATACTTTAAATCCTTTCCAAAAATGTTAATTTATGCTGGTAATAGCTGCTATCTTGAAAGTAATAGAAACTGATGTCCTCTCTTTATCTACCAAACAGAAAGGAGTAATAGCAGTGCAACAATCCCATCATAGCACCACTATATACCCCAGCCCTGGTCTGAAAGCTTCACTTTTAGGTGGGGAAAGGTGATTTACCTTCTGTGCATATTCAAATTTTAGTCTCTGGGCTAGTAATTGCTAATAAGTAGGGCTGCAGAAAATGGGGTTTCTCCTGATTATTTAGAGACTTAATTTCAGGCATGAATACAAACCAAATCCCAACATCAACCTGGCAGAAAGAAATTTTTTACAATGCAGTGAGATGTCTATATCCCACACAAGAACTGAACTGGGTAACGAGCAGTTCTGGACTCACATGACTCTCCCCACCACACCTGCAGAGCATGTACCAGTTAGAGGAAGAAGCTTGAAAGGGAGCCAGAAAGCTCAGATGGGGATAGACAGGATAAGAGGACAGACCTTTCTTGAGAACTCCTAAATGAGGATGTTTCAGAAACCCTCATTACAAGGAAGGGGATCCCAGCTGAGCCCTGAAGGTTCAAGTTACCAGTAACACCATCTGGTGATTAGGTTGTGGTGTACTTCCCCCCATCTCTGGTGCCTCTCATCAGCAGTTCCTCCAATACTGTGAAAGTCCACTTTTTTGGCCTTCCAGTGGAATCACCAGTTTGGTCCACTATCTCCCAGGGTAACAAAATCCAAAGAGGTATGAGGAATCCCACATCCTCACAATGGGAAAGGTCTTCAGCCCACCTCTAGATTCTTGTGGAGGGTTCAGCCTCACCCCAGAAATCTTGGCAGCTCTGTCCTCACCTCACTCCTGAGAGTAATGGGTGGAAAAGGAAATACACGCCCCTTTCCATAATGAGGGGAGGGGGGAGGAATTGAAAGGGTTAGTAGGAGAACCCAGATCTTCCCACTCCAGCAGGCTCTTCCTACCTCTGTTGCCTATACAAAGCTGAATTCTTGACTGACTGCACTCTGTACAACCCCACCAGCTTTCTTCTCTCTCCCTTTTCTTTCTCATCCCATAACAATGTCTGCTGTTGAATTAGGATTTCTTTACACTCTAGATAGTTTGGTGTAAGTATACTCTGTGAGAACAACTGACATAGTTGCCATGAATTGTGTAGCTCCATGTGCTGTGTTAATAAAACTTATTTGTGAATATGCAAGTAATTTGTACCTGACCATAAACTTCAGTGTGAAGTCAATATACTCAGCCCCGATGGTGGATGTAGGAGATGGAGCTGCACAACCTGTGGCAGCCATGGCAGGTGGAATGGTGATACATGTTATCTGGGGAACAGGAAGGTGCTGGGCAGGGGGAGATGGGGCAGTTGGGTTTTTAGGAGTACCTTAGCAGAAGTGGCAAGTATAGCTGAGTGCTGTCAAAAACACTGGGTGAGTGGAGGTGATTGGGGAGAGCTGAATGGTTTCTAAGGGAAGTTGGGTTTTGCAGATGATCTGAAGTAAGCTGACTTTGTGCGAGCGTCTGGCAGGGACAAAATAGATCAAGGTCAGTGGCTGTGAGGAGAAGCCTTGGTAGGCTTCTGGGATGTTTTATAAACTGGCTGGGGATTCTGGCACATCTTATAAGTTTGGGAAGGATGTCAGTGAGGGCTCAAACCATATCAATACTTGACAGACATAGAAACGAACTATGGAAAGTCCCAGACATAAAATGTAGGTAAGATGAAATCATGGTTGTGACTATACAGGTCACTTAATGAGGGAAGGAAAAACTTAAACAAACATAATTTTATAGAACAAACACTGACAAGCAAATACAATTCAAACATCTGAAATAGGAAAATGGAGCATTAAGATATCCTAAACAACTTAATTCTGTCCTCATTTTCCTGCCCCATCTCTGCTGAACTTCATGGAACATAAGGCTTATGCCTGAATATGGAATACCTTCTCACTGACAATATGAGCTCTATGCAACTCTACATTGTATTATCCTCAATATACAGCACGTACCAACTACCTTACTATTCAAGTACTCTGCAACAAAACAGAGACTGACCTCCAACACACCTTCTTTTGATAAGACAGAAACAGAAACTTCTTGGCCCTGATCTTGATTTTGCTTACAGGGGATTCACACTGCTGTAACTCCATTGACTTCGGTGGAGTTAGTTCTGATTTAGCCTAATGGTGAGATGAAAATCTGGTCTCCCTTATCTCTTAGATGTCATATACACACTGAAGATCTAACTAGCTTCCTCATGCCAACCAGTGGGATTTTTTAAAATAATATTAACTGTCTGTGTTTCAAAATGGTTTGCCTCTTTCTGTTTGTGGATATCTAACATTTGGAGTTCAGCAGTGTATATCATGCTACATAATATGTAGGGGACATAGTCAAAGAAATCATCCTCTTAAAGTCCGTATGCAAACCACAAAAGTGTGTAAAATGTCCAAAGCCACCTGGGTTTACGGCTGAACAAATTAAGCTTACATAGCTCTGGTCTACGCTATAAACTTACATTGGTATAACTACATCGCTCAGGGGTATGTAAACATCACTTCTCCCAGCAGTTACTTCCTCTTGAGGAGGCGGGGAATTTATGCTGATGAGATTAGGTCTGTTGGTGTGGGTTGCATCTTCACTAAGTGCAGACAAGTGTAGTTTAAGATGCAGTGTAAGGGCATGTGCTGTGCTGGCAGACATCAATGCAGTGGCATTGATTGAGCAGATCTACGTAGACCTACTTAGTCAATAGGAGAGAATTCTCCCATCGACTGTACTAGTTCACCTCCCTGAAAGGCGGGTGGCACTGTGGATGGAAGATGCTCTTCCATCAACCTACCATCATGAAGATGCCATGCTGCGTAGAAGTATGTTGACTTGAGATAAGATAGGTACGTTATGTAACTAGTGTATCTCATGTTGACCCGGTGCAGCAGTGTAGACTAGGAAGTGTATGTAGAGAAGTGTAGTTTAAGATGTTTGTTTATGAAGTACAATACAGATATCACAAGCATATTAACCTCTAAATGTAGAGATGCAGAGGGTAACACAGTTATAGGGACAGAATTAAGATTGGATTTCCATACATTGCAAATTTAAAAAGATATTTATTTTACTAAATAATAAAATTGGAAAACCAGGACATTCTATTATTTATAACAATGTCCTTTAATTCCCCACTTCTGCCTGTAACTTATGAATCCTTATTTACAACTTTAATGCTGGCCCAATTAAGTGTTTTGTTTGAGAATGCTAATTGGAGGACAGCAATTTCCAGTGATGTCATTATTACAGCAAATATTAAGAAACAGTATGGAAACATATTTTTTGCTATGTTTCGGAGCCACTCATAGCTTTCAGAATGACCTCTTTGCAGTGGGTTCATATGAACTTCCATGTGTATGTTAGCATTTTTAAATCACAAAGATGACATCAAAGTAACTATGAGGGCCTGAGTTTAATATACAAAAACAGATTCTAATTGAATGCATTCTGTGCAATCCTTAGGCACAACAGGGCACATTATTGGAGCATACTGTATTTGAGAGTACACCCATTGTGCTCGTTAACTGAGGATGTATGGTATATTTCCACCTTAACTCTGAGTTTCCTTGCTTTTATGAGTTTAATTTAAACCCTCAGGGCTACATGTTAACAGAAGATTAGACACGTAACACCCATTTACTATTAACAGTAGTTGCGTACCCAATTCACTATGATCAACACAGAAAATTAACTTCTAATTTCCTTTCTGATTGCTTTAAACTAGTTTAAAAACCAGTTTAACTAAAATGTCCTGAAAATGACTGATACTGAGTTACATAAAGGGCTTGATTCTGAAAGGACCTCAAATTTCTGGCAGGATCCAGAAATCCATGTAAGCCAAAAGTAGTATAATAGAAGCCAACAGGATCAATCACAGGCATATGTTTAAGCGCTTTGCTGGATCAGATCCAGTACCTTGTAGGATTGACCCCCTAAGAACCACATCCTATATTTTTACACACATACATATACTATAGGCCTTAAAACTTTGCCCAATACATCCCATGATAGGAGCCTATTTTCAGTTGCCTACAACTTTGCCAAATGTAAACCATCTAGGATGAAATTTTACGTGCCATGAAATGCTGAAAAATTTCAGCCAAAATGGTTCAGCCAGTTCTGAGGGAAAAGGCTAGGGAAAATATGCAGTTTTGGTCATTCCTAAAAAATTCTGGTGACCCTTACTTTGATCAGATCTAGTGCCCCAATGCTTTGGAGAAGGGATATGAAATTTGGCAGCTGGTATTATTTGTAGCAATGATATGCTTTTTTCTATGCCTGTGAAAAATCTGCCCAAATTTGGCCAAGTTATAAGTCTTTGAAAAATCAGTTAAGACATGCTCAGTAAAGACTTCGATGTTAGCAGCTGAGATTTCTGAAGACTCTGTCCTTACTGAGAATGTTTTAGCACAGGGGTCTTCAACCTGCGGCTCTAGAGCCATATGCCACTCTATGGCTGCCCCCTGGCAGCTCTGGGCTCCAGCCCTGCCCCCCCACTACTGGGGCACCCTGCGGGCAGCCCACCTCTGGTTCCAGGCTCCGTCTCCTCCCCACGCCGGGGACCCTGTGGCAGGTGCCCTGGTGCAGCTCCCAGCTTCCCCCACACTATGCCAGGAGGCTATACCCATTGCAACTCTCAAAACACTTGGCTATTGAAGGAATTTCAAAAAATGGCTCTTATCTCTTATTTGCTGACTCCTGCTATAGCCTGTCACAGCTCTTGGCTGTATATTGCTTGGCTGCTCTGTGGGAAGGGTGAATTCTCCTTCCACCGCAGGGCTTCATGACTGAATCTCGACTTTTCCTGTAATGGCTGCTCCAGGCCACAGTTGGGCCAGACACTGGAACTGAGAGCAAAGAGCCTGTCTCTACTGGACTTTCAATGACCCCCCTCTGGCCCCCAGGCAGTATGGAGATGGAAATTGTCTGATTGGAATGCAGCTTGACCAGGAGGGAGGGAAAAAATAAATCTGAACAAGGAGTCTGGTCAGACTAGAACTAGAGGCAAGGGATGAGAAACTGATTGGGATTGGCTGGACAAAGAGATGGGGACTAGGAAACAGTATGAGGTAGAAGTGGGAATGGGGGCAGGGAGGAGGGGAGTGAATCTGAGGGGAATAAGCAGAAGAGACTGTGCCCACTAGAAACACTCCCCTCCAGAACGTGCGATGGAAATCAAGTTTCCTGAGTCTCCCCATGTCATGGCTGTCACTGGCAATCTGTCTCATTACTCCCCACAGCCTCCCGTACTCAGTGCCGGTCCAAAAAGCAAATGACATCCTGCCGCTGAAGTCATTTATGCCGATAGCTCAAGTGGCAGAGGTCTGTGTGGAGGATCTAAAGGTTCTAGCTATGCTGATGACCCATGTGGCAATATGATACCACATGACAGAATTTCTGCTCTTCAGTTTGCTTGTTTAAAAGCCTAAGAAATTAGGCCAGATTGCAATTTCAGGCACTAAGAAGTTTGGAAATGCCAGAACTAAAGTACGCTGTGTAAATTTAATCTGGCCCCTTTTAGAGAACGTATTACAATAAAATCTTTAATTGCATAATCTCAAGTTATTTTTTCCACAGGATCCCTTCTCATTTAGGACACAGAGTGGATGGCAGCTACTCAATATTTTGTCTTCTCCCTGGTTTTAATGTGTTCCTGCACTTTATTCACTGAACACTATTCAAAGGCATAAATATTAATTTCCTACTGGGCTTTTTTATGGCTCCTGGCACTGCAGTATCTGAGTACTTCATAATTAATAATTTATTTTCACATTGGTCCTGCGAGAGGAGATACTGTTATTCCCATTTTACAGATGGGAAACTGAAGCACAAAGTTTAAAGTCAAAAGAATTCACTAATTTTGAGTGTCTAATTTGAGGTGCCGAGGGACTGATTTTCACAGTATCTAGCATTATAGAGCATTTACATGTTCAAAGCATAAATGAGGCAGAGGTCTCACAAATAACAACCTCTTTCACTGTACAACTCTGATTCACCCCAAGAGCAGGTATATCCTTTGCACCGAAGGAGGCAGGTATCCTGAGGGAAAAATAATATGTGACCATGTAGTTAAAGACTGTCTCATAATGCATCTGCACTCATAGACTCATAGACTTTAAGGTCAGAAGAGACCAGTACGATCATCTAGTCTGATCTCCTGCAAAATGCACAAAAGGGTTGAGGTAAGATTGCATGGACAACTTTAATTCTGGCATTTTCTAACTTTTGAGTGCTTGGCTTTGCAACCTTAATATTCTTTTAACATAGCTTGTGTGTGTTACATACAAATACAGACCCACACATTCACAAATCCAATATATATGAGGGTATAAGAGAATCTGATATTTGTGTTAGGGGGATATTATATGTGTTTTGAATCTCTTATCCGTTATTTTCTGGTGTAGAGGGTTAGTTTTGTTTTAATGTGATTGTATTTTTGATGTATAACACAAGTGCCTGGAGCCTAAGATAGGTATTTTTATGCATTATAACTAAAAAAGAAATTTTGTATATTTTAGCACACTATTTTAAAAATATTTTATCCTTATCTATTTTCAGTGTTTCCTTGCTAAAGGAGAGCAAAAGTATATCTGAGGTCAGTACTGTACAGATACTCCTCAAACATGAAAACATCCCAGCTGGTTTTCCTCAAATGTTGCAAATAAATATGCTCCCATGGTGAGAATCTGTGAAACAAGTTTTAATTTATACCAGCCCACGCCTGTGTTAAGAGACTAACAGAGTATTGGAAACTGGGATGTTTAATGTAATTGCTGTCAGTCCCTCAGATGCAAAATTGTGAAGCTGATAATTGGCACTATGGCCCGTGAGAGGCCCCGATTTACACTTAACCATGTGCTTCAGTGCTGTGCTGAACAGGAATGGAATTAAATACATGCTTAAGTTAAGCATAACTGCATCACACTGCCGAATCAGGGACGGGTTTTTGGGCCTTAAGTCAATGGGAATTTTGCTCTTGACTTAAACTGGAGCAGGAACAGGTCCTTGGTAAATGTAAGTCCGACTCCAATGCCGCCAGAGACACCTAGATAAATAAAAAAGAAAACTGCTGTTGCAGGGTTAAGTGCATCACCTTGCCATGCATGAGAAGGCGTATGGTGAGTGTGACATTGAGACCTCCTTCAGTCACTTTTGTGTCCTTCGTGTTCATCCTGGCCTGGTATCTTCGGTACTTGAAAGTTGTTTCTTATTTTTTCACTTAAGCAACCTGCAAAAAATAAAAAATGTACCACTGAGTGGCTGAAATTTTTCAAAGCTGAAAATATCATGCTGCACAGACCAATTAATATCCCCCCTTAGATCTTCCCTAGTATGGGTTAGCTCGCAAAAAGCTCTTTGGATATTTTTTATTTTTTAAACTCCTGACTACTTCATGCTTCATCTAGTAGATGATAAACTTGCCTTTTGAGCCTCCAGAATGCTATTGGTTTCATGTGCTCTGAAGTTGAGAGCTATGCAGCGCAGCAGAACTGCAGTGACAGATTGAAATGCAATATTTCCTTGAATGGACATATTTGTGTATGTGTGGTTGTGTGTGTTTGAAAAATTCCAATTATTACTTTTAATTTTACTTTTAAACATTAAACATTTTTGTTTGAATTGGGAGATGGAAATACTTTCATTCCGCTCTGGCTCCATCCAGTTCTTTCTTGCTCCAGAACCACAGAGGATTTTAGATTTCCTACAGTTAGTTCAGTTCTAAACCTTGATCCCTACCAGCAACAGCAGATGACACATTAGCAAAGACATCCAAATAACGAAGAGTCATTTGCTGCAGTAAATCTGGGCACTGTCTGGCTTCATTTTTGTCCAAGAAGTCCAGAGGTGGCTCCATCTCATAAGCCATAGCTCAGCTTCAGCCCTAAGTGGAAGGAAGATGTTTCTTAATTCCTGATGACAAATTGCAGCTTTTCAGTCATTCACAAGTCATAAATATCCTGAAATGGTAAGAAAAGTAGCAAGGACTGAGCTTGAAGGGATAAAGAAGCATCTCTTATGAATTTATAAATGCAAGGACATTTATCATTACAAATTCAAATGGAGTGGGGGAAGGAGGAATGCTATCAGGGAGAGGCAATCCTTGAAATAAAGAGGGCTTAGCACTTCCTTGGAGTCTGTTTAGTTATTTTTGTCCCCTTCAGGCCTGTCTTTAAGAAAATGGAATCCTTAACATCACACTCAGAGAGAACATTATTTTCAGAAAAATGACCAAAAAAGGCACATTGTCGTTTCTCTCAAAGATCCAGTCCTGGTGTGTTGACATCTCTGAGCTGCTTGTCCAAGCTTTGTGGGGATGGCCAGACTTTACAGAGGCAAAGGCACATTCTGAAGGACATCATTTCACAGGTAGTGCCCCAGGAGCTCAGTCTCAGACCCATTAGGTGCAAAGTCTATGGCTAATGACTGCTCATATACCACCATTGTGGCTTTGGGGACTGAGGTCAGGAGATGCGGTCCTTTTCTTAGTACCTCAGCAGGAGTAGCAGAGGGGTTAGTAGGTTATCACAGACTGCAGAAAAGTCTGCAACCCAACTACATGGAAGAGACAGAGAGAGTGAACGTGCATGTGAGGACAGAAGCATAGGGAACTACAGAAACTCCCCATCCCTACAACTAGTTCTGTGAATACTAACTACATAAAATAAATAGGTCCCCCTTTGTTCCTTGACTACTGGGGCCCAGCATGGAACCAGCGCATGTCACTAAAGGGCTAGCATGTCTCTTACTGCCACAGAGCTTGGACTTGTGACTAGGAGAGGACACACTAACCAACAGGAGTATAGCAGAAAATCTGATCATGCCTTTGATACTCCAACAGCCCCTAATCTAGATTATTCTTTTTATTTACATTACTCATCTCATGACCATGGCACCTCTCAGCCTGGGGAAAAACAGAGGAGAGTCCTGTAGAAGAAGCTGCCAAAGGAAGGAGGTGGAAACCACTGACACTGTGTAGCCTTGAGTAAAGTCATTCCTCAAAAGGTATTTTAATAGGAGTTAGGCCGCTATAGACCTTTGAGGATCTAGACCTTTGTAATAGTGTATCACTGCAAGGTTCTAATATGACCGTTTGTGAAAGGTATCAAAGAAATGTGGTGATGGCCTTTAGCAGAGTGGTGCTGCTGCACAGGAATGTTCTGACTACGACTGGCTGAAACTGTGCCGTCAACATGATTTTTGTCAGAAAACCTGAAAACTTTCTGACTTTTGCCCAACTTTGTTTTCTATGATATAGAAATAAAAAAAAAAAAATTCTTCTTAAAATGCTGACAAAACTCCCCCACCCTTATTTTCAATAGGAAAAAAGCATTTCCAACCACCTCTAGTTCTGACACCCCTTACTAAGACTTGTTGAAGCACAAGAGACATTTGGGTGAGGGTCAGGTGTGAGGAGGAAGGAGCGAAGTAGTGAGAATGGGTTGGCAGGAGGAGAGAATGATTTAAGGAGCTGTCCTTATACATTAGTAAGTATATGAAAACATGAATATACTGACAGACAGACAGACATGAAGACAGAATGGTGTTGGCAGTATTAGATCTTTAACAACTGCCTTAGATGTTGTGAGTCCAATGACCCAGTAAAGCATATGAGCAGCTGAGTAAAATAAGCCCAGGAGGTTCTATTAATTATTTGGCTTTTCAGTTTGAAAGAGACAGTTAAAATTAAACAAACTGTATTTCATAATTATTATTCAGTAAAAATACCATCTATTGTGGATGACACCATAAATATACATGCAATTAGGCTTTATGTATAGGGAGAGGTGTGACCCTGACTGGGCTGAGAGGACAACCACTCTACATATCACCCCAATGCATCCACCTATCCGGGCGCTTATATGGCCCAATTGCTGTAATATCAGCATATGTCCCATGTAATTAAACATTAAAAACAATTTTTCTCTCTCTCCTGTCCAAACTGGTGGGATAATCACATTGGTTCTTTGATAGGGGTTTTTGGTTTGTACATGTGCATGTGTAAAAACGTACTGAGAGAAAGCAAAGTCCAATAAATGAGTTTACATTCATTTACTTGTATGTAAGTTTCATAGTCTACATCTAGCTCTAGCTCCCATGAACATTTACAGCCTCTTCCCTTTTGTCAACGGTTTCGCCATTCCAGTAGAAATTAGCTGTCATGAAGTGCAGGGTTGTGGAGGTACAGATGAGGTTTCAGTAGCTACAGCGAACTGCATAGATGACTTTGAATATCATGACAGATACTTTGAATTGTACCCTTTGTGCAATGGGGAGTCAGTACAGAGAGCACAGTACTGGGATCATGAGCCCCCAATGGCCCTTGTTGCTAAGCAGCTGAATTTTATATTATCCAGAACTTTTGCAGGGTGTATGGCTTCATTATTAGATATAATGAATGGCAATAACCAATCCTGGAGATCATAGATAAGTGGATACCTGTGGCCAGGTCTGTGTGTGAGCTTCCAGCACAGCTCATGAGGCATGTTGATTATGGGTAGAACACTTCCATTACCACATGGGTAGGAAGTGGAAATTCATCCTCTGAGATAGAAACCTGAGTACAAACTCATGGAATTTCCTATGCCCTATGTACTTTATTTTAATGTAGGGGACATTTGGCCCAATAAAAAGAATACTTTTATATATTTTATTCAATATATATGTTCTAATTGCACATAAAAATGTTACGTGTAGCACACTTCAACCACTATTTACCGCGTAAGGTGCCTATTTTTCCAAATGAAATTTCAGTAATTGTTGCTAGACCAATTTGTTAAAATTTAAAAATAAATGAACAACAAACAGTAAACCACCAAAATACTACAAAAGACCAATTAATTCCTGGTGTATTTTACTGGATTACTCTAGGCCACAGAATCAACTACACGCCTAAAAGACAGCACCGACAGACAAAAACAGAGAGGTTAGAAATTCATTCAGCATCCAATCCAGTGAGGAAGGCAAGACCCGACCGCAAGGGACTGATGCCAATCTGTCAAAGGCCCTTTTTCTAGGACACCATGATCATTCTTGCTTGAAGCAAGGATGTATAGGGAATTATTTGAGGGAAAAAAAGGACAGGATATCTCCCAGAGCAGCACAGCTGTACCAGCTGCAAATGTGGCTGTTTCTGGTAAAGGCGTCATTAGTTGCAGCATAAAAAAATACCCACTGTGTTTCAATAGCATTTCAGATCACCATAACAGCTACTTTAAAGTAACACAAGATTAACATTTTGTTCCCATTCACCAATTCTCTTGTAATAAGTGAAATCTTTGGCAATGTAAAAACATTTCAATCAACGACAAGATTATGCAGTGAACAAGTTCCCAGAGCTTTGTTTGAAATCAAATGATAAATAAAAAGCATGATGAATTATTATTTTATGGACTGTCAATACTTGGAATAAAGAGCCAAATGCTTGCCAAGATTTTAGCCACCCTAATCAATATCTCCAGGGCTGATTTTAAGCCAGGAGCATCTTTAAAACTCAAAAGCAAGTTTGTCACCGAATTGATAAAGTACCCAAAAGCTAAGAAATAAATCAAACATTTTATTTATTAATAATTTCAAAGTGCAAGCTCTAAAATTAAACAATTTATCTTGTTTTACTGACGAGTAGCTAGTGCTAAATGTAAAGCTTCCCATTTGCTAATTATGTGCAGTCGAGATACTCAAAGAAAAGCACTGCAGAATTCTTAAATAAAAACTGTTCATTGCTTTTACCAGCTGTTGACTGATATACCATCTGTTGCCAAATTCTACTCACCTTACCCATTTGATAGACCCAGTGCCGTAAGGATTTGATCCTTGAACCACCCTAACAGTTTCATAGAATTCTGCTTTGTTTAATATATAGTATCACAACTCACAAAACAGAAAAAATGTGGCTCTATTCCAATTTCTATTGAAATCACTGGGGCAGATTCTCTGTTGCATCCAACTTGCTAAGCATTAACAGCCCTCGCAACAGTGCTGCAAAAACTACATCTGGTTTTCCCTGCACACCCATTATAAATTCTCTGCTGTAAAGGGGTTGCTACAAAAATGCAGAAGCTTGGCACTAAAATACTGGAATGCATTTCTTCTGCCTGATTAAAACCACAATCCATTTAAAGGTATTTAAATTCTGCAGGTGCAACTGTGACCTCTGATGCCCCTGTGCAACCTCACTGATTTTAATCGCATTCCATATGGAAAACCAAAAGCAGAATTAGGTCCTATAAGGTTTACACCAAAGAAAGGCAAGATTGCTTCTGGACCTGTGCAGAGGCATAAGGTGTGGCCAGTTGTGGTGGAAAGCAGAGCTAGAGGAACCAGCCATCACTGATGAATCCCTGCCAAGGACTAACCAGAACATGGTCCTTTGGCTCCTCTGAAGGATTGTGAAGCATGGGTAACTAATGATATTTTGGAAAGAAGAAATGTATAGTGATTACTGCAGAGATCAGCACTATTCTGGTCTAGTTAACTTCTTCATCAGTGATCACGATAAAGGTCTTAGCAATACATTAGTGAAATCTGCTGGTCCAACTACATTGGAAGGTTTTGCAAACTTTAGTAATGGCAAGACAATAATACAAAAAGAGATAAGGAGATGAGAAATATGGGCAGAAATTCATTCTGCAAGAGATTCATTCTGAAGAAGTGCAAGCTAATAAATCAGGGTAAAAATTATTTGTGATAGTGGGGCAGAGAAATCTGGAAATCTGCCACAAAAGACCCAGGGATGGGTAAGTGGAAAGAAAATTAGGGGTGGAGATTCACAGAGATAATAACAGGCAGGCCTGCTGATGGAGGAGAAGGAGGGAAGTGCGGGGGGTGGAGGGGCGGAGAGTCAATTGCCCAGGGACCTGACAATTTTTAAAGGTGGACCATGGGTGAAGCTTCCCCTCCCCATCCCACCTCTTCTGCCCGTGTCCCCATCCACAGACCTCTCTGCTTGGCCTCAGGCCCCATTCTGCCCCAGCCTTTGGCCCCGCCCTTTGCTACTCCCCTGCTTGCCATATCTTCTTCCCCACTCCCACTCAACGTTCCTGCTGTTACTCACTGCCTGATGACAAGGGGTGTGGAAAAGAGAACCAAGCAGGAGGGGGTGAGGACTGGGGTGGAGTGCTGACCGGGCCATGGATGCAAGAAGTGGGATGGGGAGCTAGCCTCCCTGAGGAGGTCACACTTCACCCACCGTTCATGTCTCAGCCATCCCTTTGTAGGGGGGGTGGGGGCCATTGACTGTTCTGCCCTGGGGCCCAGAATTGCTGTTGGTGGGCCTGATAATAGGCACCCTTCATAGGGCTCTGATACTCCTGTTCCTGGAATATTATGTTTCGTCCTGAGTACCCCATTACCAGATGCATTGAAACACTGCAATGGATTCACAGGAGAGTAATAAAATATAGAAGGGAGAGGTTGGTGTATGTGAAAAGTTATAAAGCCAAATATGCCTAGATTGGTTAAGCAAAAAAATAAAGAGACACAACAGCCAACAAATATTTGAAAGACAAAAACCTGGGAAGGAGAGGAATTAATTGGGGGCAGTACAACAGGTTAGTTGATATCAGAAGAGTAATAACTAGGAGTTATAGGAAGCAGTTAAAGGAAAAGTTTTGGCTGAATTTCTGGAAAACGTCTTGACATTGAAATCTCTTAAGCTCGGTAATATTTTCCAAGGGGATGTGTCAAAAGCCCCCTCACTTAGGAATAGCCTGGATACAGAACTGTATACAATGTCCTGTGAAGCATTTAGCTTCTAGAATATTGGGTCAGGCCTTCAATGGGACAAGAGCTGGTCAGAAACCAGAATTTCTATTTGATTTTGAAATCCGTGTTTTGTTCTGGATTGGTATGAAATGTCAAATTTCAAAATATCCTACAAAATAAACCTTTGGAACATTTTTTGTTTCAGGTAGATCCAAGTACTTTTGCTTTAACAGAATAGAAATGTTCTATTTGATTGTGTCTTATTTTATATTTTATGACATAATATATATTTTCAAAATAAAAATCATTGCAAAATGAAAAAGAAACATTACAATGAAGGTTTGACTTTATCAAAAATGCTTTGTTTTGATTTTTAAAGGAAATTTTGTCAAAATGTACATATTCCAACAGAACATTTTTAGTCTGACAAATTGTGAGGTTCCTCTGGAAAATTTTTTGACAAGCTCTAATAGGGATCTATTTTGGGTTGGCAGAGAGATGGATTTAGATGAGCTCTAATTTCTAATTTCATCTCTAATTTCTAGGACTTTTTTGAATTCATGGCTTTTTTTCCTTTTTGTTAGAACCTTCACATTAGCTGAGGAGTGTTTTTTTTTTGGGGGGGGGTGAGGGATTAGGTTTTCTGGGGGCAGTGAATAAGTTAACTTGGTAGGGAAAAAAGGTTATACAGTATTCAAGAAAACACAATACTTTTTTTTTTTTTAAATACTCTGTATTGAAATCTGAAAAGCCCCATTTCAGATTCTGCACTTTGCACTGCACATAATAGGACACACTGGCCTTTGATAAATTCTCTTCATGGAACAAAAGCATCCTTTGGCAAAACTACAGCCATTGCTTGTTGTAGGTTACACATGTCTTTCCAGTCAAGCATGATTAATAACTGTTTAAAAAAAATGCTCATGACCCATGGCAAGTATTCTTTCAAATATAATACCAGCATTATGGGCTCTGAATCTCAGTAATTTTAAAATGTGCTTCTACAATGGAACTATAATTTAATTACTTTTTCTGCAGCCTGTTCCATTTTGTTTCATCACTTTGATTGCACCATGTGCCTGGCAGCTTATGGAAGGCTGCATCTGCCTCCAGGATTATTTCACTGGCTTCTTTTGACATCTGTTTCTGAAAACGATTTTATTTGCAATGGCATAGAGAATAATCAGACTTGTTTAATCCAGATAAATCGGGGAAATGAGAGAGAGAGAGAGAGAGAGAGAGAGAGAGAGAGAGAGTTGGTGGGAGGAAAGGGACAGAGAGAAAAGAGAGAAAACAAATAAATCTCTACCAAACACTGCAGAGGATGTCAAAATTATCTGAGCTGCTCCCATGGTTCTGAAAAAGTGGTTATCTGATGGATCTGATATGAGTTACTAAGTCAGTTCCTTTCCCTGTTTTGATGGAGCTTGCAGATGGGATACATAATACATTGTAGAACAAGCTTCATCAGTTTAATATAGTTTTCACCCCTAAGAACAACATTTGCAACAGCATTCTCTGAGACCATAAAGCAGTTGGAAATGATTTTCTATATTACATCAGCTAAATTCAACATCCAGCATGGCTGCCATTTCTGTAATAACGCCTATTGCAAACAGCATTGTGCTTTACGCTGCCAAGCAGAAAGTTTAAGAAGAATTTAAAAGATACGCTACCAAACAAGAACCAGATCACCTGTAGATGAGAAAGGCAGGCACAGGGCATAACTTTTCACAAGCCAATCTGCAACCTAAATAATAGGAACAACCATTTGTGGGTTTCAGTTTATATCCGTTATGATTTTTGTCTGTTACCATTCCTTGCAAACGATCATTCATATTTTTTCAAAGTTCTTAAAAAAAGGCAAATATTTTAACTGCTCCCAGTTATTGTGCACATTAATTTTGCAATTGTCCATTAAACAATTAGAAGGAAATATACATTGATTAAGTATGAAAATGCCCTCAGAATGCAGTTTCCATGCAGTGAAAGGACAATATATGTTGACCATGCAACTGAAGTGCTTTCAGAGGCCAGGGTCATTGAGATTCAAAGTGTTGGACCTGGTAGTCCACAACAATATTTAAAAAAAAATTGTTCTCAGTTGCATAGCTGAACCACTTTTTAACCCTCTCTTTCAACTGCTTAAACTTTATCTGTCATTCTAGATCCTTTATCTCTGCACCTGATGAAAATCCCACTCTTTTGAGCTGTGACCATGCTGTAGAAGTGTCAGCAAATGGATGTGCTGAAATTGTCATCCCCGGCCAATTTGGACAAGGGTATTTTTCGGAGAATTGTTAAAGTCTGTACTCCCAGGCAGTTAGGTGAACTGTTTTTATACCAGAATGCAATATCACTCTCAGGTAATAAAATATCCCTTTCCCCAAAGGTAACAGAAATGGTGCTTACAAGCAGTAGCTGTGTTTAAAGACAATTGCCGATAGCATGGTTTCTACTGTAGTGAGGGCAGGGTCTTAACCACTTATCTTGAGTAGGAGGCATTTTCTCCCTCAATGTATACAGGCAAAGAAAAATCCTGCTCACCTTACTCATGCAAGGAGTTCCATCGAATTCAGTGGAACTTCACTCAGGAATCCCCTAGGTCCAGACCCAAGTGCTACAGCAATGTGCTGTTTTCCCAGTAGAGGCAAAGTAAGGAAGGGGGCAGCAAAATTCTTTCACTTTTTCATTTCATTGCATTACCTCTCCTGAGCAAAAATACAGCAGGTGTGTACAGAACCTTACTTACTTCCAAGGCTTAAAGATTCCACATCACTAATCTACTTATAGGCAGAGAGAGATGCTAACCTCTTCTGGCAGCCTGTGTCTCTAGTACTTTGGCAAGCATGACAGCCTAAATTTAGAAGCCAGCTTAGAACATTTTTGTAAGAGACATCATTCAGAAAACAAACATCTCACACTTTGAAAATGTCTACAGGTTTTGCTCAGACAGACACAGCAAAACAGGAATGTAGCGGATCCATTAGCAGTTAAGGAAAGAGAACGTATTTGTCCTTCTGAGGAACTATTCAAAATCTGGGGGTGGTGGCTCATGTCTCTCCTCTATAAAAATCTGCAATAACACTTCAAATTAAATGGCTGAAATACGCACATAAGATTTAGTAGGAATTACTGTATATTAAGTAACTACAAACTGTGGAACTGTTTCAGGAAAGAATGTAATCACACTCATACTTTAAGCATGTGCTTGCATCCCATTATTATTATTATTAGAAGTAGTAGTAGTAGGTAGCAGTAGCAGCTTTATAGCACCTAGGAGCTCCAGTCATTGACTAAAATCTCACTGTGCTATAATGTGTGTACAAACCCATAAGCAAAAAGATGGTCCCTAGCCCTAGGAGCTTGCAATCTAGTATAAGACAAGAGATAACAAATGGATACAGACAGATGACTATGGAGTACAAGCTATCTGTCTGAAAATTTTCACCCAACGCTAGGTGCTATGTTTGAATTCTAATGAGAATTTAGAATCAGCCTTGTTTGAAATGCTTTCATATGCCATAGACATTTGGGCACACCAGCTTTATCAAATTGTATACTTGCTCAAAGGGACTCTTACACTTGAATAGTCACTGAAAACAAATTTTAAATAGAATGTGTGATTTACAATAGGCACTTCATAGTTTGTACTTCGCTGCTTACTTTTTTTTTTTTTTAATATGGTAATGCTTTGGGGGGACAGGATTGTCTCATTTTACAGCTCATCTGATGCTAATCACACTGCTGGCATGTAGGGCTCAATTGTAGCTATACCCAAAGCCTGCAGTAAGGAACAGTGCATAATTGTGCTGCCCTAGAAGCAGACCAGACTCTCTGGGTCAAAGGGCTCATCCATACCAACATTTAGTTCCTTACCAGCCCTTTTCCAGAGCAGAGTACCACTTCTAGTGCACTGGCTGAGGTTCACTGGCTCCACCAAATCCTTCTCTACTCCCCATCCACATGTCTGGGACAGCAAGCTGCAGCCCCACAGATTGTGCACTCCACTTCACGCTGCAGGGTAGGTTGCTCAAGGCAATACAGAAGCACTTTACACCCCTTTACTTCCATTTGTGATTGCATAAAGGCATCTCTCCATTCAGCCTTTAATAATAATTAATAGCTGGCTGGGAAATACCTCCCAATGAAAATACCTCCAATGAAAAATTTACACAAAAATGAAATTTGTCAATGTGCCTGCCTCATAGAGAATGAGAGCGTAAGTGATGACATGATGATGTAAGTGATGACACCTGATCTATAATTCTGACAAGGGATAGCAGTATTATTCTGCATGGAAATATTTGGTTTTGGGACAAAAACAGAAAACTTCAGTGTTTGGTGCATTTGAGCTTTTTTGATGAAATACTGAAAATTTCTGATGAAAGCAGGCAATTTTCAGAGAAAAATTTGTTTTCCCCCAAAATAGTTTAAATGGAATTTTTTTGACCAGATCTAATAATAATATCATCATAATAATCACAAAATCATGCTACCAGGGAATGGATGCATTGCCATGCATGTTGTTTAAAGCCCAGATCCCCAAAGGCAATGCCGAACTCAGGGGTCGGCAACCTTTGCCAGCCCCTGTGCCAGTCCCACCCACCGCACCCTCAGCAGGTTCCAGGGGCGGGGCCAAAAGGGGGCAGGGCCAGGCTTCAAGTGCCCTGTCGGCCAGGCTCTGGGCTGGCATCAGGCGGTGTGCTGCCTCCGGTTCCCTGCCACGGGGCCAGCTCCTGTCCGCAGGGGCGGTGCGGGGCTGATGGCTCCTGTTGGCCCCGCCCTCTGCTGGACAGCAGGAGGAGAGCAGAGCGGGTCGCGTTGCCCCGGCCCGCCCAGAGCCGCGCCACTGCCGGCAGGGCAAAGCCATCCCTGGCCATGGCCGGCAAGAGGGCGAGTCAACTCGGCCCACCCGGAGTTGCCGCTACCAGCGGGAGCCGAGGCCAGGAACCGTAGGCTGCCCGCTGGCAGCTGTGGCTCCAGCTGGGCCGAGCTGACCCACCCTCTTGCCGGCCATGGCCAGAGCCGGCTCTTCCCTGCCAGCAGTGGCGCGGCTCTGGGTGGGCTGGGGCGAACCGCTCCCCTCCCCTCCCCTCCTGCCATATAGCAGGGGACGGGGCCAGCAGGGGCCTTCAGCTGCACGCCGCAGCTGCTGGCCACATGGTTTGCGGGGCCAGCAGGGGAGCCTGAGCGGCCCCGCGTGCTGCTCAGGCTTGGCCCACGTGCCAACTCTGGCATGCGTGCCAGGGGTTGCCAACCCCTGGCCTAGGTCATGAGAGTTGGTTGCCGAAATACCTTCTAGGATCTAGGTCTCACTAACTAAGCCAGACAAAATGGTGATTATTTGTAATGAACTTTTTGTGAACTATCTATGGGTCCAGAATTATTTTGTGAAGTAAAGGGGCTCATTTCAAATTGTAAATTCAAAAAATTTGCAGTCTGTTTGCTGACAATTCATATATGAGAAATAAAAGGTGAAATTTGCCTAAGATTCTTATTTTGGTATCAGGTATGCAGAAGTGGCTTTTGGGGTAGGTGAAGCAGGCACATACCTAGAGCCACAAGCAGCAAGAGGCCTCATCTTCTGCTTCACCTACCCCAAAAGATGCATCTGCCTTGGTCAGCAACAGGAGAAGGAGCTGGCCTCTGGGGCTGGGACTGGTGACAGGGAGCTGGGGCTAAGGTGGGGGGGGGGGAAAGGGCTGCTGGACTATAGGAGGCCTCACAATGGGCCTTCACCTAGGGCCCCCAATAGCCAAAGGCCGCCTATGTATACATTTGTGAGATTCTACACTCAGTTCTAGAAATTTGCTAGGAAAAGAGCGGAATCCAGAGCTCATAAAACTACTTTGTGCAGTAAAATAGGTTTTAATACCACAGATGATCTGTTAAAATAATAATAGATGTGCAAGCTTCTATTTAAAAAGTAACCAAACATTTAACGAATCTAGCACCTTTCAGCTTATGCTGCTAGGCAATATGGATGTATTATTGCATACACAACCTTTCCATTACTTAGTCCATAAAAAAAATCAGCCTCTGACAGACCAGCAAGTCTAAACATCATCATTTTGTCATCACTCTTTAAAAAACAAACAGTACAAAATTCAGTATGTCTTTTCTTCTCATTACCCACAGGCCACAACTTTGTTCTCAGTCATATATTTATACTGACTACATAGCCATATTTAAACTGAATATATGAGAGGTATTTTGCAACCAAAACTAAGGCCATCCCAGAAAAGTTTCAAGCTCATGGATCTGAAATCCCCTGTGAAGGACTTTTCCAACAATGTTGCAACACATTTTAAATATCATGTTTTCTTATTCCTTACATTCATTTTTTAAATAAAATATTTAAAAAAATTCTAAGACAACTGACTTTTCCAGCATTGTCTTTTTATCGCAAAGCACTGGCTTGCAACTGACTAAGAATTGTGTGGATAGGAAGCAAGGAGGAAGCTGACATGAGTTTTGGCATAACTGGTCACAAAGGTTATGTCTACACTGGCAATTTAAGTCGACTTAAGGAGGCTTAAGTCGGCTTAAATTAAGCCACGTCCACACTAGGCTTTCATTAAGTCAACTTCAGAAATTCCTTAAGTTGACTTAATGAATGCTTAAGTTGACTTAATAAGAACTGCCTATTAGGTTGACTTATGTCTGCTTATGTCGACCTAACCCTTCTTTAGGTCAACCTAAGCCCTGTGTGGACGTTTAAGTCCACTTTGTTAAGTCAACTTAAGGGTGGTTAGGTTGACTTAGCAAAGTGGACTAAGTCGACTTAAAGTTAATAATAATAATAAGGTCGATTTTAAGTCAACTTAATAAAGTCGACCTAACTTTTCATAGTGTAGACATAGCCAAAGAGTGCTGCACCAAAGTCTAGAAGAGAAGACAGATAATGAAAACAAAACCACCAGTGCTATCTTCTCTCATGGGTGCAAAAGTCACAACTAGTCCAAAATGTTCTATCAAAACTGTTTTTCAGTAGAAAATTAGGTCTGAGGATTTTGTTTTCTCCAGGTAAAGTCAAAAATTTCCACTGGGGGTAAAAATCAGCTTTCCAATCAGCTCTAGTCTCACTGCCTATTAGTTACATGCAGCTGAGCATCATGGGATTCTTCAGTTTTTTGGAGGTGGCTGAGTCAAGGGAGGAGTGTGGTGTTGTCAATGGATTTATAATGATGTGGATTCATTGTTACAGACCTGAAATTCTGCATCACAGCTGGGAGGGGAAAATTGGTCCCATCTAAGACCCCTTTCATCATCCCCTACATAAATCATGTTTCAGGGGGGCACAGGAACCAGGATTTGGCTCTCTGTGTGGAGGTAGGATACTTCCCAATTCCCCTCTCCAGAAAGGAACAATAGATGCAGTCTAAAGAAGCAACTCACTATTGGTTATGCTGCTCAGAAGTGTGAGGACAACTGGGAAAATAATGAAAAAGGTCATAGGAGCTGCTTGTGCATGTGTTATTTTCTATGCTACAATATACCCTGTTCCTGAGGCAGGAAATTGGAACTCAGTAAGAGCTTCAGAACTGGGGTTGTTAATCATCATCTCTCTAGTCCTAAGACATATTCACAGTCAAAAAAGGTATTGCAAATGATAAAGTTATTTATTACATTACCGTAATATGGATAGGCCAAATCCTCTAAGGGCAGGTTTACACTGCCCACCAGTAGCACATTTTTGGTGGCAGTTGAATGGAAATATGCAAGTTATCTAAAATAACTTGTGTATCTCCCTCCAACTTCCCTACAACAGGATACATTCACCATGGTGAGTCGAAGGGAGGGCCAGCCCTTCAACTCAGCACTATACTACTTACTGGAGTGGTCTTCAGGGATCGACTTCCTGATCAACTGAGCGGGTCTCCATAGACTTGATCAGTCGATTAGGAAGATCGATCTGAAGGTGGTGATTTTGATGCCATCAGTGAAGACTGGCCCTAGAACTTCATTCAGCAGGGTAGTCCTTACTAATTTGAAGCCAGATCCATACTAAAGACTTCTGCCAGTTTAGCTTTGTCAGTCAGGGGTGTGCAGAAGTGTGATCTCTGACCAATGTAGCTGTGCTTGCAGAAGCCCTTAGCATAGCTGCAGCTATATTAGCAAAAAGGTCCTTTGGCTGGTATAAGTTGAATCCACAGTAGGAACACTTTGACAGTATAGTATATAATTTGAAGGTGTAGACATGCCTAAGTAGTCTCCTTAATTTCAGTTGACTATTTATGTGATTAAAGATTTGCAGTACTGGGCCAGTATACAGTTTTATCATGTAGATTGAGATAGTACTTTGGGCTGCTGTGAGCAGCCATTTACATCCTTACTAGAGTAGAACTGTTGGTTTTCTGCAAGTCTGTATTTCAAACAAATTTAATTAGAAGGTTTTTGTGGTCCTTTCATTCTTCATATGTAAAATGCTAATCCATTTATTTTAGTGCACTTCCTTCACTGTATGATACTTTATTGCAACACATGTTTTGAAATAAATGCACAACTCACCACATGTTCGCTCTTAACTGTATTAAATGCAACATCTAAAAATAATGAAAACAAACTCTAGTGCTGGCTGAACCATTAGTTTTGATTGTCCCCTTTGACAAAGTTCCCATTTCCCCCCTATTTGTGAATTGTGATCACGCTAATTTTTCATTCTAATTAGATCAAGGAATAGGTTTTATAGACATATGAGGCTATGGATTGATACTGAATTGCTCATAGTGAGTATGCCAAGACAACATGTTGATGAGACAATATGCTGATTTGTTTGTTCAGGTTTTATCACATGGGTGGTTTTTTTGTTCCCTGACTGGATAACTTAATGTCTATAAAATAATTCTTCCTAGAGTGATTGTCAAAAAATCATTTCCATTTCTTCATTAAATTAATTTCTGTTACAAGCCTCAAATTCACTGTTTGAGAACCTTTGCATGAATACAGTTATAGCTCACGAGCAGCAACTAGTAAATAAAAGGCCCAATCAAAACCATTTACTAATTTAACAAACTATGCACAGGGTTTTTTTGTTTTTTTTTAGTTTTTGTTTACAATTGTTTACAATTTACTAGCACTACTTAACACTAATGTTGAAATTCATCCTTGGTGTAACTCCACCAAAATCAGTTCCATTTATGTCAACTTCACCGATGATCAGGAAATACAAACATCAAGGTTCTTATAATGGACTTTGACATGCAAACTGCACACGTGCAATATATTACGATATTACTTAAGCTACTAAATGAATATTTTAATATTTACAAAGAACTCAGATATTTTCTTGCTTGTATTTGGGCAACTCCCATTGAGGCCAATGGATTTTGTCCTCTTCTGTGGCACCCCAGCAGCTGGTGGCTGAATTGGGTAATTAATTGGGCTCACATATTTGCATAATTAGGTCCAGCATTTGCAGTTTTGGAGAGCTGGCATTACCATATAATCCTCAATTCTTATATTTACAAATATAGTGTTTTAGGATCCAGTCCTGCTCCCAACTGCAATTAAAGAGAGCTTTGGATATCAAAGGAAAGGAATGAATCACCAGACTCACCAAATTAATGAGGCATATTCTTGTTGTCCCTCTTGAGGGGCAGAAGACTCAGCCCAAGTGGAGTGAGGAGGCAAAGGCAGTTCTAAGCCATCTTTGTGTTACTCAGTTTTTGGGCTGCTGCAGAGGCTGGAATGGCTTCTGGTGTATGTTTCAGCAGCTCCAGGGCCTGTTCTAGTTTATGGCAGCCTACTTATGGCTGACTAGGGACATCACCACAGCTCACATTCCCTGAGTACTACAGTCATATGATCTCTGGTCCCAGGCCCATTCCATCTGCCACGCCTGTAAGGGGTGGGGTAGCAGCAGGTACCTAGGGAATTCTCCATGTCCTGTTGTAGTTCCTTCACGGCTCATTGGGTTCCACAGGAAGATATAAGGACTGAGGGGCGCGTGAGTGGGAAATCTCTCTATTCCCTTAACTAAAGGTCCAAGTGCGTTTGCAACAGCGTATTTGAGTTACTGTTATCTTTCTGCACATTAAAATTAACAGTATCATTTCCAGGCACCTGCTTTTTGCCTTATTCACAACATTTGTATTCAAAAGCTCTTTAAAAATAAGAGAGCTGCTAACAGCCCCACAAACTGAAAAATGCGGGTACAGCGTTGATGGATGTGACTCAAGGCCTTAATCTGCTCAGGGCCCTGTCCTTTACTACTGAAGTCAATGGGAGTTTTGCTATTCTTTCAGCAGGAAAAGGATTAGGCTGGATCCCAATACAGCCAGGATCACACACCAAAGGCTTCAGTAGCACAAGTTCTCCACTCTACTCTGTCCTGCCAAAGTGCCTCACTCCTATCATGAAGGAACCTCTTCTAGGCATAAGAGGATCATTAACTCTCCATGACTATTGGCTAAGATTGCCAATTCATATCACTTGTAGCACTGTAACTGTGACTGTGTAACTTTCCTGCTAGAATCCAGATGAAGACGTATTTCACAGAGGCCACCAAACAATCATCAAAAGCTAAGGAAGTGTTTTTGACTTCCAAACAGGGTCTTAATTCAAGCTGTGTATCCTATCAATAAGCTGGGACCCAGCTGAATGCTCACTTTACATTTCACACCGTTAAAAAGTAAATTAGAACTGAAGGATCATGATCGTGTGCAAGACAAGTATTTTAATTTTGGTTACATCTCCCCACTGTTTACAGTACTCCCTAAGCCTGAAGACTATGGGCCTGATTCTGCAGTGCCTTACCCCTTGTGAAGTCACTTCACCTGAGCAAAATGGTTGTAAACCACCATCAAATCAGAACAGCAGCATTTCACACTCACTGGCATAAATGACAGCACAAAATGGAAGGCAGTGAAGAAACAGGTCTTTTGTCCTCCCATTTGGCAAGGCTTAAATGTTTCCCTTCTATTTCTTGGTATCTCCTTATATCGCCTTGCTGTCTATCTATGACAATGCCAGATCAGTCCTGGGAACGAGCAAGGTTTGTTAGTTCATTTGAACTTCATCTGCTGGCCGTCTAGCTGTCTCTGCAGCAATAAAATGGGAATAGTGGTGACTCATTACTATTGCTATCTTTGCCAGTCTGAGACAGCACAGTGGTATTTATCACTGAGAAGAGATTCCTTACCAAACACTGACATTTGTAAGGCCTGTCAAATTTCGGAGCAAAATTACTAGACATTTTTTCCCTTACTAATCTCCATATCAAGTTAAAAGTTTTTAGACAGCTGCACCTGTTTGTTAACATTTTTCAGGGATCTACTTTAACAGTATAGATTTAAAAGGCCAAAAGGCAGTATTTTCTGTATATTGTTTTCTTACAATTATTATTCATCAATAAGACAAAGAGGTGAATATAAAGCAATTTGTATGTTACAACCATGAATGCTTATAAAACTGTGAATAAACCATCCTGTCATCAGTTGAAGTCTGTGAAGTGCTTCTAGATCCATGGATGGATGGTGTTATACAAGTACTCTATTATTATTATTGTCAATTTTCTCCTCTTCACTGTTTTAGAGACCTGTATGCAAAATGCTTGAGATGAATTTTAATTCTGCAGAAATTTAGTTAAATCCACAGTTAATTCCTCCCTGTCCATTTTAGGGAAATTCATGGGCTTTCACTTGCACCTGTAAATCCTTACTAACACTATGAACATTGATGATGTTAACCTGGATTCATGTTGATGTAAATGAGAGCAGAACTGGGCCCAATAGGCCAGATTCTGATGTGAGGTACTCAGGCATAAACTGGAACTCGCTTCACTGAAGTCAGTGGAGTCTCACCAATATAAAACCATCTTAATGAACTGTCCCAGGCTGATTAAGGGCGAGCTTTAATGCTGCCTTCTAAAAATAGTATTTGCACTTTCCAAGGATCAAAAACTACTTTACGAACATTAATTAGACTTCATAATATTTCTGTGTGGTAGATAAGCTTAGTCAAATTGCATTGCTGAAGGGCAAACTGAAATACCCAAAGATCAAGGGCCAAATCCTTCCCCCCACTACCCTGCTGCAAACTCATATTCTGGTGACTGAGAATAAAATTTGGATCAGTGACTTATAACACAGCAAGTCAGCAGCAGACACAGAAGAGAACCTGGAAGTGCTGTTTACCAGTTCCCTGCACTTTCTACAAGGTGCCACCACCTCCCTTAGAGAAATAAGTCCTATCAAAAACAACTATAGTCTACTGAAGGATAAACCCATTGGCTATTCTTTCTTGTTTTTTCCCAAACATATACAGACTCGTGTGGATTTCTACAGATGGGGGCCAATGTTGTACACTCTCCAAAACAGTGATGGCTGGCTTTGCACATCATTCCCAGAAATCTCTTCCTTTTACCTATGATTCTGGTTCTAAAATTTCTTTTAACAATGATGTTCTATTATCAGCAATGCTGACTAACTGACACCATGACATCACTTTGGGAAGTCTCCTAGGCTATGTCTACACTTGCACTTTTAATTCGACTTTAACTAAGTCGACTTAACTAAGTCGACTTAAAGTCGACTTAGTTAAGTCGACGTAGTGTGTCTACACTTAAAGTCGACTTAAAGGGGAACTTACAAAGTCGACCTAGAGCATCCACACTGGATGCTCTAGGTCGACTTTGTGGGGCTAGGGGGATCTTGGGCGGGTCCACGGTGGTGGTGGGGGCACCCCCTGTGTACAATGGGGCAAAGGGGTACAGGGACCCTGGCAGGGAAGAGCCCTGTGTGTGATGCTGTCTGGATTTAGGGAAGCATTTATGATGTTATTTTCAATGGATATCTCATAAATGCTATAATCCATAGGAACTATGTCATGTTTGGTATCAATAGAAAGGTAGTAATTTGCTGGGAATGATTATATAGTTTATGTCTAGGAATTCTATTTCGATTAGAAGTTAGGAATTTGATGTTATATCCATACTTTAACTTGCGTCATTCTGGACGAATGCCTTAGACGGGAGGGTGTGAACAACCATTGTCTCCTTAATGTTTAGGAATTTTCCAGGTAGAATGGTCCCAGGGAGTATCCTGATGAGCCATTAAGGACATAAAGAATACAACCATTGTGTCCTTAATGGCTCATCAGTTTACTCCCTGGGACCATATCACCTGGCACATTCCTTAACATTAAGGAGACAATGGTTGTTCACACCCTCCCGTCTAAGGCATTCGTCCAGAATGACGCAAGTTAAAGTATGGATATAACATCAAATTCCTAACTTCTAATCGAAATAGAATTCCTAGACATAAACTATATAATCATTCCCAGCAAATTACTACCTTTCTATTGATACCAAACATGACATAGTTCCTATGGATTATAGCATTTATAAGATATCCATTGAAAATAATATAAATGCTTCCCTAAATCCAGACAGTGTCACACCGTGCCCACATGCCCTGCCTTTTGGGGGGTATGCCAGGCTCCTCCTGTGCCCCCCCCAGCAGGGAGGGCATTGGTGTAGTCCTCGGGTAGCCCTAAGTCGACTTAGGGCTACCCCAGGGCTACACTGCTTAATTCGACTTTAAAAAGTCGAATTAAGCCTTAGGTCGAGTAGAAAGGTGGTTTAATAAAGTGGACTTAATTTTCATTAAGTCGACTTAAGCAAGCTGCTTAAGTCGACTTAAGCAAAGTGTAGTGTAGACGCAGGGCACATTAAGTCGACTTAAGCTAAGCTTAAGTCGACTTAATTTACCAGTGTAGATGCAGCCCTAGTGGTTCTTAACCAGACGCACCTGTATACCTGGAAGTAAGCAGAGTTCTTTCCGGGGAACATCAGCTTATCTAAATATTTGCCTAGTTTTACAACAGGCTACAAAAAAAAAGCAGTAGCAAAGTCAGTACAACCTAAAATTTTGTACAATGATTTGTTTATACTGCTCTATATACTATACACTGAAATGGAAGTACAATGTTTATATTTCATTTGACTTATTTTATAATTATATGGTAAAAATGAAAAAGTAAGCAGTTTTTCAGTAATGGTGTGCTGGGACACAGTATTTTTATGCCAGATTTTGTAAGCAAATAGTGAGGTGAAGACAAATCAGACTCCTGAAAGGGGTACAGTAGTCTGGAAAGGTTGAGAACCACTGTCCTAGGTCATGTTTATATGGATAGTTAAGCGACGAAATAGGCTTCCAAGGAAATCTCCATTGTTGGAGGTTTTTAAGAACAGGTTAAACAAAGACCTGTCAAGAATGGTGTGATTATACCAGATCTTGCCTCAAAACAGGTGGCTGGACTAGATGACTTCCTGAGGTCCCTTCCAGCCTTACATTTCTACAATTCTCCTAGTAATGAGTACTGAAAATAGGAAGCACTGCTGGTGAATTACATGATTCAGGATTTTGAGGCTTTATTCTAATTGGATTTTAAACCAGCCTTAAACCGGGGTCATGGTTGATGGAGTTCTGGGCACTGTGGATGGGCTGTGACGAGGGAAGCGGAAAAAGCATGGGAAGATAAAAGAAACAAGGAGTCCTGTGGCACTTTTAAAGACTAACACATTTATTTGTCGCATGAGCTTTCATGGGAGAAAATCCCACTTCGTCAGACGCTTTGAAGAAGGGGAATTTACAGAATGGGAGGAAATTAAATGCAGGGAAATGTATGAGACATGATCTGGTCAGGCTGTAACAGCAAATCAAAATAGGTGATGGGATTCAGACACCGGGGAACAGCATATAGATATAGAGGAAGGTGAGGTCAAATCACCTGTTGAAATGAGAAGAAAAATCCATAGTCCCTGTTTAACCCTGAGGCAATGGAGTCAATTTACATATAAATTCCAATTTTGCAGTTTCTCTTTGAAGCTGTGATTTGTTATTCATTTGTTTGAGCACCGTATTAACAACTCGTCAGTGGAGTGAGCAGGGAGATGGACGTGTTCCCTATTGTTTTTGAATGTTGTGATTTCTGATGTCAGACTTGTGTCCACCTTCAGTGTGTGTCCATCAAACATTCTTAAAACTACAGTACCCACCCACAGAAGTGAAGAAACAGATTGACAGACGGGTACCCAGAAGTCAACTACTACAGGAGAAGCCCAAGAAAGAAAACAACAGATTGCCTCTGGTCTTCACCTACAACCCCCATGTCAGACCTCTATGGCACATCATCAGGGATCTATAGCCTATTCTACACAATGATTCCTCAAGCCTTGGGAGGCAGACTTCTCCTTGCTTACAACAGTCCCCCAACCGTAAACAGATACTCACCAGTAACTACAGATCAAACAACTGAAACATTAAAGCAGGAACATATACCTGCAACAGATCACATGGCCAACTTTGCCCATATATATACACAAAAGACACCATCACAGGACCTAATCAAGCCACTTACTCCATCAAGGGCTCATTACCCACTCTTCCACCAATGTGCTTTATGCCATCATGTGCTGGAAATGCTCCCCGCCTTACACATTGGACAAACAGAACAGTCTCTGCGCAAAAGAATAAATGGACACAAGTCTGACATCAGAAATCACAACATTCAAAAACCAATAGGGGAACACTTCAATCTCCCTGCTCACTCCATTGACGACTTGTTAATAGCGGTGCTCAAACAAATAAACAACAAATCACAGCTTCAAAGAGAAACTGCAGAATTGGAATTTATATGTAAATTTGACTCCATTGCCTCAGGGTTAAACAGGGACTATGGATTTTTTATTCTCATTACAATAGGTGATTTGACCTCACCTTCCTCTATATGCTGTTCCCCACTGTTTGAATCCCAACGTCTATTCTGATTTGCTGTTACAGCCTGACCTGATCCTATGTCACACACTTCTCTGCATTTAATCCCCCCACCCAACGCTGTAAATTCCCCATCATTAAAGCGTCTGATGAAGTGGGATTTTCCCCCACAAAAGCTCATGTGATAAATAAATGTGTTAGTCTTTAAAAGTGCTGCAGGACTCCTTGTTTGCTCTGGAACAGAGACTCAGTCAGGTTGGTGGCAGAGCAGCTGTAGCAGCAGGAGAGAGAGCGCGAGGCAGGAAGGGCTCCTTTCTGGGTTCAGCACATGGCCCCAGTAGCCCCTACCCAGTGCTGGGCAATGGCATTCACCTGCTTTAACGACAACACCTTCCTTTCCCTTTCTGCAGTCCCCAGCTTTGTTCCATACACACTTACCAACTTCTAGAGTAAATGACTCAGGGGCCCTACAGACAGCAATCACATTCACTGTATAATCCTGACTCATCCTCAGAACAAATCCATCCTTTGCACTGAAGGAAGTAGGAGGAAAAAGTAGTATGCAATCGTGTAATTAAAGAGTATATCATAATACATAAGCACAAGGGGGCTGAATTGAAATTGCATAGGCAATCATAAAACTGATATTTTCAAACTTTCAAGTGCTTAATTTGGCAACCTTAACATTCTTTTTTAGGTAGGTTTTTAAAATGTAATTGTATACCATTTGTTAAGCACTGACAGAATACTCAGCTGTACAGGAGACATATATAAAGTGTTCATCTCACAGAACTTTCAGTCTAAGAAGGTGTGACATCTCCCTTCACAGAAGGGTCTGTAAGAGAAACACTTGATTGCCTGGGGCTCCAAAAAAACTCCATAATCTCCTACTCCCATGGTCAGCAAAGCTAGACTGATGGCAGAAGATTATGGTGCATCCTGTGCAGTTAGTAGGGGACTGAAGGGAATTCTTCAAGACGGCTGAATTTCCTACAGTGGAAGTGAAGCCAAATGCCCCTTATGTCTATATAATTATCAGTCTAAAGTATAAAAGGAAGGGAGCTGCTTGTCTGAGTAAGGATTGCTATTTTTAAGGGTATGCCTTAAAATTAGTTGATTTCATATTTTTCAAATTGAAGTTACTCTGTTCTGCTTAAAAGTTTCATCACCCCATATAATGTACAGTTCAGCACAACCTATTTTTATAAGAACCATAAGTGTTTGACACACACACTACAAAAAACAAAGAAGGAAAACTACCTTTGATTTTGTCCTTTGGATTATTTGTCCACTTTCTACCTCTCTACTCTTAGTGTTTTGTGGTCTCTAGAAATTGTAATATGCTGAGAATTTTAGGCTTCTCAACAATTTTTAAACACTTTTGAATTTTTGAATATAAAGGGTCACTTTATGCTAAAAGAACTGAAAAATCATCCATTTCAACAGAGGCCCTTTTGTTTCATGTCGTTGTTGCTATGCAGTGATACAACTTGATCACTGGGAACAAGAACACTTTGTAGTTTATAATTTTTGCTTATAAATGCAGTTCTGTTCTCAGTGGTCACAAAGGCATCACTTGATTTTCACCATTATAAGAACTGCATTAGTCCATTCTTGCTCAAATTTAGCGCTGCACAATTAATAAGCTGCTGTTATGTAACATGCACGCCTTTATGAGTGTCAGCAGTGGAAAGGCTGATTTTGAGCAGTGTTATTTCAGACATTCGTTAAACATTAACAGTGGTTTGACAGTGCATTACAGCTTACAGAATACAGTTCAACACTCCTCAGTGTCTCTGCATGTCCACTGTACACTCTGTGGGCCAAATCCTGAATCATGTTTATGCTGGCCATAAGACATTTGGCTTAACTTTCAGTACTCATTGGCAGGAACTCCAGAACACACGGCAGGTAAGCCCCGAATCTCTACAGAAATAGGCTAAAACAAACTAGTTTATGACTGTATCTTTTAAAAAAACAAATGAGCCACTCAGCCTTGAAGTGAGGTTGCCATGCAGAGGAGAGGCTTTGGGACCCAAGGCTGCAGAAGTGACACAGGCTGTTGTTCTTGTTATGAGGGTGAGAGGAAGATTGAGAATGCAATGGAACAATTGGCCCTTTTTCCTGAAGCCATCAGCTGCATCAACCCTGGCTCTGGCCCCACAGAAAAGCAGCAGCTGCTTCCCTCTCCCGGCTGGAGTTAAGTCACCATTTCAGAACTCTGGCGATACAAGAGGGTGAGAATGCTGAACAAGGGCGAGAGTAGCAAGCTAATTTAGACTAAATGAAAAGGCATCCATCTATCTCTACTGAAGCAAGTACATATGTGAGATGAGGGGCAAGGGCAGAGGAAATGCTGGAGAACTTGCCAAATGAACAATGCAAGATAAAGAAAAGGTCATTTGGCTATTGTATAGTATGACATTGGCTGTTTGGAGCAACAATTTTTAATCATAATTGTTTTTGAATTCACCCTGATATTGTTGTATTGGAGGAGTCCTACTTCATCAAAGGGTGTGGAAATTGGCCATGAACTCAATAATTGTCCTGATCTGACAGAGGATTTCTTAGTATTTCTGTACTTTTTGTGAAAGAAAACAAGATATTAAAAACCACACACATGAATAGATTGCCGGCCCTTGTTTCTCATCTAGCACAACTGTACAACATTGAATGAGTTTGAGCGTTACAGGATTTGCCAAACTTCATTGCCCCCAAAGGATTGCTTAGCAATCTACTCTCCTTGATGTACCTCAGTAATACACAATAATGACATCAAATCTTCTTGCCTTCACTGGCACAGACAGGGGCTGTGTTTCACTGGTTAGACCACAATGATCTCGTTACCTCAGTGACAAAACAGTGTTTGTTCACCTTAATTTGAATCACACTTCTAGATGTTTCTCCTTATACACTAGGTAAACTTTTCCCTCTCCTCTTCCTATGTAAAGGAAATCTAGTAGTCTAGCATCTGTATAAACTAAGACCTAAGTACTGCTGAGATTTCAGTAACAAACTCAGTTCTATTAATTTTCATACTTCTACCCACATTTTGGAAAGCCTGAATCGGGATCCACATTTTGTGACTCAGAACCATCTCGTTCTCCAACTCAATTTTGCTTCAAGGAACCTGGAAGAGGTACAATGAACTTTCTAAACCTGAATCCCCAGTATAACAAAACACAACATCAGGTTCCTGCTGGGCTGCTTCTTGGCTTTGACTTTTGGTTCCACTCTGTTAAAGTTAGGATGAAATCACAACAAACACCACAGTAACTCTTTTGTAATGAACAACATACTTCCCACCCGCATTTTTTGCCCCCACAAAAAGCACCACATTTTTACAAACTAACACTTAATAAAGCACCCAGACATGCTAATCACGGATCTCCCTCCCAGGGAGAAATTCAGGATTACCTTGCAACATTTCAAAGGCTTCTGATTAGAGATTTGTTCCATTTTTTAAACATAGGGCACTGTTTTTTTTTGTTTTTTTTTTTTTTAGCAAACTTTTACAAATCCAGCCTGAGACTGGTTAAAATGCGATCTAGCACAGCAAGAGGCTTTACAAATAGAAACATAACTTAGCCAGAATTCCCTGTCCTACACAAATATCAATGGGAGGGAGCCGGGGGAGGAACGTTCTGTGATTAACTCCTTAGAGACTTCCCCCAAATCCTTTTAGGAGGATGGGACAGAGGAGGATTTGTCCACCTTTTGGAATCAGATCCTTTTTTTAAAAAATAGATTTTTCCACTGAAGGCCATTCCACCCACATATTAAGCTGAGAAGCACCACCATCAAGGCTGATGCCCTGTACCCATACACTGGCTCCCCCACAAGGAAAACTCTGGGTGGGGAACACAACCATTTTCCTTTCTTCTTAACCTCCTTCCACAGGTTTTCCTCCAGAATGGTTGATCTGCCCCTGAGTCTGGAAGTCCAGAGCACTGTTATCCCATGGTTGGTCTGCAAAAATGGATAGCAAGCAACTTATTACAAATGCTGCCTGTGAATATTATGCACAAGTTGAAGCTTCCTATTCCATATGCAGCTAGATAATCTTCCAAACATATGGTCTCATTCTGCCCTGGCCAGGAAGCCTATGTTATGAGCAGGGGCATAGCTACACCCTCACCTGCCACAGCGCGAACTTGGCCACTGTGACCACAACTGCAGAGCGGACAGCAGCGGGTGGCCGCAGCTGCAAGAGGCGATGCTGCAGGCAGATGGGCAGGGGTGGGCGTCTCTGCTCGCAGCTATGGCCTCGAGCAGCCACAGTGGCCTTGCTGCGGCAGAGAACAAGCTTCCTCTCCCCCACCTTCCTCCTGCTCATGCTCCAATGCTAGGCCACTGGAGCATTGGCAGGAAGCTTCAGTCATGTGACCCGAAGCAGGACTGGTTGAGCCCACACTGGAAAGACAGGGGACCAGCCAAAAAGCAGGGGCTGGCTACACCCCTGAGTGTGAGTGGGATGAAGGAAAAGGTGTAGATGCTGCAAAGTAAATGTGGTTGCATTTCAACCTCAGTAATTTATTTATTTTGGCTTCCTTAACATTGCGTATTCAATATTTATGAATTGTCAATTTTATTGTATCCTTCAGTCTTTATGTCTCTGCTTCATTTAATCTGCTTGCAACCTAGTGGGGGGACAAAATAGAAAAGCTCAGTCACGAGGCACTACTTGGTTACTGAGAGTTCCTGTTTACCTAAAGCAAGGGAATAAAGACTCTGGATCGTAAAAACAACTGGAGAATGCCACCTGACTTTGTGCTGAATAGCAGGCAGCCTGGAAATCGACAAGTTCTAGCTTCAAACAGTAGGAGACTGCTTCAATAAGATGATTCATTTCTTTTATAAAGAGATATTAGGATTTTAGCCACAGCAAGAAACGTGTGTATTTTCTTTGGCATTAATTCTACACTGTCCTGAAAACTGAATCCTCTGGTAAATTTAGGAGTCCACAGCCAGGTAGTTTTGTTTCAATGTGGAAATAAGATTTGTTCAGAGTGATCAGCCTAGCGACTTTGAACAAAAATTCAAATTGTGGGCAGCACTGAGCTCATTGTTATTAATATGGCAGGTATAGGTGTGGAGGCTTTGTGGTGTGCAGTGTACACAAGGACTTGATTTTCAAGTGTACTGAGGCAGTGGAGAGTCACTTTTCTGAACAGGTGCCTGTTGCTAGAGAGTAAAATAGAAGGTAGAGATATCCCAGAGATTGGGTTAGTAGAGGGTCACCTTGGGAGGACACACTCCAGGGATCTTTCTGTATTCCGAAAGTAGCTGCTACCTGAGCAACATCAATAAGATCCCTGGCTGGAAGATGCTGGGAATAATTCTATGACTAGAAGAATCAAAAGATTAAAATTGATATTTTGAATTTTTAGGAAATAAAAGAGGGAGTAACAGGAAAAAACAAAATATCCACAAAGCATGATAAGAACATCTGGCACTACATCAGACAATAATGTCAGAAGACAAGTACAAATGAAAGCACTGGAGTCAGAAAGGGTCCAGGCCTATTTTTAGTGAATGAGCCATGACTCTTTCCCAAGCAGCAAAATCAACATAAACAATACACTAAGTCCCTGTCCAATCATAGTGTCTGATTTGTAGAAGCAAAGTAACAATATGCCCTCCAAAAGTCAGTATTTATGTCAAAATTTTCTCAGTGAAATATAGTTATACATTACATAAAAGATTATTTTATTAAGTCAATAGACAAACATTTTACAGTATATATCTAATTTATTAGGGATCTGAAGTAGCCTCGCTTCAAAATGTCTCATCTCAGCCATTTGAAATTCTCCAAAATGCTACACATGCCTAAACTTTATTATACATTATCACTATTGTTTCAATTATATTGATTTATATTTAAGGGTTTGGTTTTTTTTGAGTTGTACAAAGCATTAAAATCTCTTTCATTTATTTATTTATTTTGTTGGCAGATTAAAGATGTTTTGCTCTTTTGGGAATATAAACCATGGAAGAGTATATGTTTATTTATAGCACATTCACTACAGCCAAGCATACCAAATGCTGCTCTCAGTTATGGGGACATAAATCCAGAGTAACTTAATTTCCTTTAATGGAGCTGTAGCATTTTAGTGTATAATTTGGCCTATTTCATGGGTAATAAGGAATATCAGATAAAGCAGGGATTCATTTACAATATACATATAATCTATATATTATACCATATACATGTTTAAAATATATCTATAAAAACAATACAAGCATGTAGGGACAACATTAGAAAGACCAAGATTAAACTTGCTAGGGACAAAAAGGATCACAAGAAAACATTTTACAAATACATGAGAAGCAAGAGGAAGACCAGTGACATGGCAGCCCATTACTCAATAAGTAGAGAAAGACAATAACAGAAAATGCAGCAATGGCCGAAGTACTGAATGCCTGTTTTGTTTCAGTTTTCACCAAAAAGGTTAGCAGTGCTTGGATGACAAACACAGTGGAAATCAGTGTAGCTGGGGTAGGAGCTGAGGCAAAATAGGAAAAAACCAGTTAAGAATTATTTAGGTAAGTTAGATGTTTTCAAGTAGTCAGGGCCTCATGAAATATGTCCTAGAATACTTAATACAGAGACACCTCAGCTATTAGCGATTATCTGTGAGAACTCACGGAGGATAGGAGAGATCTCATTGGACTGAAAAAGAGCAAATATTGTACTGAGTTATCAAAAGACAAATAAGGATGTCATGTATTAAGATTAAATAATGATCAATAGACATAACAGGCTTCAGAATTCCCTTACTGGGCTTTATTCAGCATGTCTGGTAAGGACTGCCAGCAGACACACAGGTTTATTTGAGTACTTAACAACCCTCCCATTTATCTCTATGGAAATCCCCAATGGCCCCAGTAACCTGAGACCCCACATATTCCTCCCCCTCAAATGAAAACACCCTCCCCCTGAAAATGCCCTCCCACCCAAAAGCAAGAATACACTTTAAACTGGGAGATGAGGGTAGACTGCCCCATCTCCAGGCGAACCCCCGGGGGGCTATTCTGCCCCATGATGAAGGGGTCACCCCTACCTAAAGATCCAGCCGAGTAGGAGGCCTTCTCACTCTAGGTGGATTGTGGCGCATTTCTGGTGGACCCACACTGGAAGGTGGTATTGGTGGCAGTGTGGCCACAGTTACCGGAGAAGTAGCAGGCTCTGGTGAAGATGTTGTGTCCAGTTGGGCTGGGGTGGAGGCTGATGGTATTGAAGAGGTGGCTGAAGAAGGAGACACATGAACCGCTGAATCGTGACTCAATGGTATATCTCCGAGAAGGGTGAAGTCAGTTAAGTTGGTTGAGATGTACCCTCAGGACAGGTATGACATAGTAACAACTGATCAACATGCCGCTGCCAAGACAGGCCATCCGCTGTCTGGACAGAGTAGGAAACAGGTCCTGTTTTGGCACTGACTATTGCTGGAACACATTTAGCTCCAGAAGCATAGTTTTGAGCGAGGACAGGCTGGCCAATTGTGAAGATGCAGTCCTTCGTTCTTGGTGCATATCTGATGACCTGGTCCTGCTGTTGGTGTTGAACCACTTGTCGTGTTTCTTGTGGTTTCAACAAATCAAAGCAAGAGCGCAACTGTCGTCCCATCATAAGGAAAGCTGGAGACGTTTTAGTCATGGCCCGTGGAGTGTTTCTATATCATAGAATCATAGGATTGGAAGGGACCTCATGAGGTCATCTAGTCCAACCCCCTGCTAAAAAGACGGACAACTCCCCCTAAATCACCCCAGCCAGAGTTTTGTCTAACTGAGCCTTAAAAATCTCCAAAGATGGAGATTCTACCACCTCCCTAGATAGCCCATTCCAATGCTTCACCACCCTCCTAGTGAGAAAGTTTTTCCTAA